>JAWHQI010000356.1:0-635327 GCA_033032865.1 Dactylorhiza incarnata | reverse complement strand
GAGAATTAAATGACAAGTTCTTGAGACCCCTGATGAAAGAATGGGATACCAAGGCAATTTCCATACGGGAATTCGGAAAGTTGGCTACGATGGATCCACAGATTTTGTTCGGAAAGCTTCTATCCCATGAGCTCAAGCTGAGTATCAGAAGAGCTGAAGAAGAAGTATGCTCAACCTCTAGAAGGGAGAAGTCTGTGGCACTAAAGGCTATAGAGTCAAGAAGAGGTAAAGCTACATCATCTGCCAGGAGACAATCCTCAGATGAAGATGATAAATCAGATGCTTGCCCCTCAAGCTCTGATATGTCTGATGGAGAGTTCTCTTCGCTCTCCAAGAAATTCAGGAGGTTGCTCAGAAAAAGAAGCCAAATGAGAAATCAATCCTCCTCTTCAGATCATAGAAGATCAAGGCGTGATGATGAATATCACAAGAAGGGACTCAACAACGACAGGTATAAAACTAAACCGAATAAACATATTTTGACTGATATTATTTGTTATTGCTGTAATGAGCCAAGACATTTAAGTACGGAATGTCCACACAAAAAGAAGGAAGAGAAGAAATCCTTCAAAGGAAGGAAGAAAGAAGAAAAGAGCTTCATCGCTAAGAAATTGAAGACTCTTAGCGACAATGACTCAGCCGAGACAAGCTCGAATGATGAAGCCTATTTTGGGCTAATGGCAAATTCAGATTCAGATAACTACGACACCCCTTATGAAGGGAAGGTAAACTCACACACTCCTCTTTATGATTCTGAAACTGGATCCAATGCGAATGAAGGCTATTCTTCTGAGGAAGACTTAGATCTAATGGTTCAGTATAAAGCTTTATTGGTAGGATTTGACAAATGCCGCAAGGTAGTCAAATCTCAAGCAAAAGAGATTGAATCTCTCAAGACGGTGGAATCAGATTTGAGGGAGGAAATTGAAAAATTAACTCCTCTCAAAGATGAAGTCCAACTCTTGAAGGATGAATTAAAAAGCTCCACTGAATTATTAAATCTAAAGGAGAAAGCCATCAAAGAATTGGAAGAAAAATTAGTGGTGGAAAGGAATCTCGTAGAAAGCTTCTCAAAGCCAAAGACCATCCTTACACTCATTGATGGATTTTCAGCTCCTAAGAAGGGTAGTGGACTTGGTCTTGAAACCAAGAAAAGTGAAGCTGCAAAGAAAAGAGCCATAAAGGGTAAGGGCAAGGCTGATCAAAGTCAACCTTCTTTCAAGAAGGTAGTGTTTCCTACTAACACGTATGACTTTGAGACAATGTATGGTCACTTTACGAGACCAACTCACGTTGAGTCAAGTAAGAGTAACCAAGGTTGGAGCCATCCCCGAAACTTCGGAACGACTACTTTCAAAGCTCCTTACGAAGAGATAGTCCTCAAGGACTATGGTTCATTCGTGCATGGACCGTCGGCCAAGAAAGCACCAAAGATTAAATATATTGTTGCTAAGCCTCTTGAGAAGAAGGAGCCGTGTGTATGTTGCAATCACGAGGCTTTTACATCTAAGAATGTTGCTCCTACTAGACTCCCTGTTCAAAAAGTCAAGCAGGAGGGTAAAATAAGGTACAACAGATTTGATTGTTGGTGTTGTGGCAAAGTTGGTCACTTCGCCATAGATTGCTGGTTTAATCCTAGAAATGTCAAGACTCCACTAGTTAACAATGCAAGGCCGACCACTCGCATGGTTAACAATCCAAGTGGAAGCCGTCTAACCAGGAACCTAGGACCCAACTCCGTTTGGGTTCCTAAGGGTAATTAATCTGTGATTGCAGGTATATCCAAAGGCCAACCAAAACTCAAATCATGCATTTGGACAGTGGATGTTCGTGGTACATGACCAGAATAAGAAGTCTATAGTAAGGTTGCTGAAAAGCTTAGGAAACCAGTCCAGGAACTGAAATTCTAAGGGGGAGAAAAGATTGAAGGGGAGATGATTCAATGTTTTCAAAGTCTACTCCCAAATGAGGACTCCTATGTTGTGGCTGAGGGAGAGAACTATGGTGATCTCTCATGATTTTCCTTCCCTATCTGAAGTAGTCAGAAAGGGGGAGAGAAGATGAAGTTGGGAGAGAAGTTGAAGTTGAGAGAAAGATGTAAGGGAGAGAAGGTTGAAAAGCTAAGTTTTTAATCATAATTATCTCTTTATGTATTTATTAATATTTACTCTCTGTGCAATTCAGCATAGTACATAGGTTTTGACTTCTTCAAATATGGGGAAATTGTTGGGAATTGTATCCACAATTACCTTGATTTGAAGAAGTCCCCTTGAACTAAGTTGAATTGAGATTGTATTTGATGTTGTTTTCTTAGTTGTGTGTTTGCAGGTTGTAAATGGATAAGTAAAAACCAATGTCTGGTTTCAATGAGTCATAAAACACAGGCCTATGCAATGTAATTCCTCACTGTGTAGACCAAGGTGTTGACTCATGTGAAATCTCTCTATTGGGGTGTACTTCCTATTCAAACACAAAGGAAGAGCTAAGAGAAAGTTGATGTTGTTCTTATGATCTGGAAGAAATATTTTTTTCTAAGTATTTTTCGTTCGATGAATTGGTGAGTTCGTCGATCGTCGTTCGACAAACTGTAGTGTTTTTGTCGAGCGCCGTTCGATGGACGGTTTTTCTGAAATTCTGAGTTCAGCTTTCATCGAGTTCCGTTCGACGAACTGAAGTAGTTACGTCGACCGCTGTTTTTACTAAAACTGAAGTAGTTTCGTCGATCGCCGTTCATCGAGCTTCGTTCGACGAACTGAAGTAGTTTCATCGATCTCTGTTTTACTGAAGTTGAAGTGGTTTCGTCGATCACCGTTCATCGAGCTCCGTTCGATGAACTGAAGTAGTTTCGTCGATCTCTTTTTTTCTGAAGTTGAAGTAGTTTCGCTGATCGCCGTTCGACGAACTGAAGTGATTTCTTCGAGCTCAGTTCGATGAATTTTTCTCAGGCCGACAAATTGGCTCTGCGCTGTTTTGTTTTTCAAATTCCTTTCTCGAGAAATCAAAACAGTCTCTCGAGAAATATGTCTGTCTCTCGGAAAGTCTTTCTCGTCTGCCAGTAAAGTTTTTCTAAGGTTGTTTTTCTTGAGAAACCAATTGTTCTCGAGAAGTCCATCCATTTCTCGAGAAATCCTGTATCTCTCGAAAAGTTTATCTCTATCTCCCGTAAATCCTTCTATGTATTTTCTCGAAGTAGAAGCTGCTATTTCTCGAGAAGTTCTTTGTTCTTGAGAAATTGTATTCTCGTCCTTTAAGTAATTTTCAGTCCGTTTGACGAGACATTAATTCCTTCTGTCTAATTTGACGGCTCATCTGATTTCGTTTAAGGTTAATCCTACCTTAATTCATGTCGTTAAAACTATGGCTATATAAGGCTATCTTTTAAGGATTAATTATGGAGATTCAATCATTCTATTATTAACCCTAATTCTCTATTCGATCCAAGAAGAACGAGAAAGTGTCGCCTGTCGCCATTGCTGGAGATCGATCTACTGTTCTGAATTAATTGTCTCCAGTGGAAGAAAAGGTTCGATTGATCATTGCTCCATCCACTACTGTATCTATTGGATCAAGTCAAATCGAAGAAGGTCAGATTTGAGTTATTCTCAGTTCTTCCTCATCGACATCAAGTCAAAGCTATTCAAGTATCAAGAAGGAAGAAGATCTCTCAGGGTTTTTCAGATCTGTTTATGAATTGATAAGTATTGTATCAATCTCAACTTACATTTAATTATAGGAGAAGTTTTCTCTGAGTTGTAGGAGAGGTTATTCTCCGAGTTGTAGGAGAGGTTTGTCTCCGAGTTGTAGGAGAGGTTTTTCTCCGAGTTGTAAGAGAGATTTTTTCTGAGTTTGTAGGAGATTTGTCTCTGAGATTGTAGGAGTGTTGACTCCGAGATTGTAGGGTCATTCTTGATCCGAGTTATAATGAAGTAGTCAAGTCTAGCTGTGGTGCTAGATTGGCGAGGCCGGCAAGTGGAGTAGCCAAGAATGGGTAACCACTATAAATTTTTTGTGTCGTCTGTGATTGTGATTTGCTTTCTGTGCGTTCTATTTCATCAATTTTTTAATTCCGCAAAAGACGCAGTTATTACCTATTCACCCCCCTCACGGTGATTTAGGTTGGCAACTAGATACTTCACTTGGCATCAGAGGGTCGCCGTTCATTTCTAGGTTAACACCTTGAACATGATCTATCCATTCTAGTTGTTAGAAAATCATGGAAAGAAGCTAGGATTTGTTTGTGAAGTTGGCCGTCTACTCTAAGGAGAACTTCCCCATGTGGAAGGAAAGAGTGAAGTTCTACATGGAAGCCACCGACCCAAGAATTTTTCAGATAGTTGAGGAAAGTCCCCATGTTCCTATGAAACCATCTTCAATAAATTCAAATATACAAATTGCCAAGAAGATGTTGGAGCTCACTAAAGATGAGATTGCTCTCGTCACCCTGGATAAGAAGGCAAAGAACATCATTGCCGGAGCAGTGGATATCTCAATGCAACAAAATATTATACACTGCAAGTCTGCCAAGGAGATGTGGGATTCTCTAATTGTTCTGATGGAAGGTACAGAAGAAGTGAGGGATGATCGACGATCGTTGCTGAATCAAGAAAATGTGGACGACCGCTAATCAGTGCTTACCGCTGCGTCCCCTCCACCTCCCACCAATGTCTCAAATTCAGCACAATAGGAGTTCAGATTCGGGTAAGGGGGGACCCAAAGGTAGCAAGGCAGTGCTACGTGTGGCAGTAAACACCATCTCCTGGATAGCCGAAGCGGAGAAATGGGATCAGGAGGTGGGGAGTCGGCGGGTCTCGGAGAGGCAGAGGAGCAGATGGGGGAATGAGAGGAGGAGAAGGAAGTGGTAGAGGGTCAGGCCCAGGGGGAAGGGGCGGAAGAGGTGATGAAGGATCAGGGAGGAGAAGGAGAGGAGAAGGTCGAAGGGCCGATTTGCGATGAGGAGAAGGAAGAAGTTTGAGGAGAGCAGTCCCGGCTAGAGGCCGTGGAGGAGGTCGTGGAGCTCGAGGTCACCACCCAGGCTGGGTTGGTGGAGAAGGTCTGCATCAGCGGGGAGCTCGGCCTGGAGGAGCAGAAGCAAATCCTGGCTTGCGTCCAGGAAAATGTGGATGTCTTTGCTTGGAGTACCGCGGAGATGCCCAGGATCGATGCAGATGTGGCTTGCCATTGCATCAATCTCGACCCAGAGACCCTCCCCATCCGCCAATAGAAGAGGGCCACAACAGACAAGCTGGAGGGGCCCATCCGAGAGGAGGTGGGTAAGCTCCTACAGGCGGGTTTTGTATTGCAGATCCAGTATCCAGGTTGGGTCTCCAACGTGGTGATGGTAAAAAAGGGAGGATGTAAGTGGAGGATGTGTATCAATTTTTCTTTGGTTAATAAATCATGCCCCAAGGATTGCTACCCCTTGTCTAGAATCGATGCGCTGGTTGATTCAGTCGTCGGTCCCCCCCCCCCCCCCGACATCAAGGATGTCTCCTTCATCACAGGGGATGGGTGCTATTATTATAAGATGATGCCCTTTGGGATCAAGAATGCAGGGCCACGTACCAGCGAATGATGGACAGGGTCTTTCGAGAGCAGAAGGGAAGAAACCTGGAGGTCTATGTTGATGACCTCATGATAAAGAGCCGAGACCTCAAGTCTCACCTCCAAGACCTTGAAGAGACCTTTGGGACCTTGCGGAAGTACAAGATGAAACTCAACCACCTGAAGTGTGTCTTTGGGGCTAGCAGGGGAATGTTCCTGGGTCACTTGCTCACCCCAGCAGGGGTGGAGCCTAACCCAGATAAGGTTAAAGCAATCGTGGAGTTGGGGTCGCAAAGAAACGCGAAGGAGGTTCAGCGCCTCACTGGAAAATTGGCCGGACTCAGCAGGTTCCTCTCCAAGGCAGGTGAGAAGTGTACACCTTACTTCAAGGTGCTACGAGGAAACAAGAAATTTGAATGGACCTCGGAATGTGAGGAAGCTTTTCAAGCTTTGAAAGGGCAACTCACCCAGACTCCTCTACTCCAGGGACCAAGGCAAGGGGAGGATCTGTCCCTATACTTGGGGGTAGGATCTGAGACACTAAGTTCGGTGTTGGTCCGGGAAGAAGGGAGGAGGCAGTTCCCTATCTAATATGTCAGTCGAGTGCTGAGGAAGGCAGAGCTCCGATGCCCAATTTTGGAAAAGTTGGCTTTCACTTTTGTGGTATCGGCCCGGAAGCTCAGGCCATACTTCCAAGCACACTCAATCAAAGTGGTGACCGACCATCCGCTTCGCAAAGTCATGGAAGGGGTGGCGTATTCAGCGAGTCTAGCAAAAAGGTCCGTGGAGCTAAGTGAGTTCGACATCGCGTTTGTGCCTAGGATGTCAATCAAGGCACAAGCAGTAGCGGAGTTCATGGCGGACTACGCAACTGAAGTGGTGGAGCATGAATCACCTCCCCCGGTGGCATGGAAGATGCTGGTGGATGGTGCATCAGGGAAGCACTCCTATGGAGGAGGAATCATCCTAATAAGCCCCCAATGGACAAAGATTGAGCAAGCCTTGAGCATCCATTTCCCAATTACCAACAACCAGGCCGAGTACGAGGCAGTGATAGCTGGCCTGTGGCTGGCCAGGGAGCTGGGAGTGCAAGACGTGGAGGTCTCAACGGACTCCATTGTGGTAGCATGCCAAATCACGGGAGAATTTGAAGCAAAGGAGCCGACCCTAGAAGAAGTAGTAGGCCGGCCCTAGAAGAGAGTAGCGAAGTGGAGCGAGGCAGACTTCCCATGACCACTATGCTGCGTCACGTCATCGGCGCGAGCCGTCGGGGCAGGTCACGAGCCACCAGAACCCTCCCCCCTCAAGAGATTGAATCCAGGGGTATTAATGGTTGTGTCGGGGGGAGGGGGGGGGGGGACCGGCGTCTGGGGTCGCGAGCTTGGACGACCCTGAGTCGCGCGAGGAGAGGCTGTAAGAAGGAAAAGTGAGAGCCATCCGATAGAAAGTTAATCCAGTTTTGTGGGAGCGAGGCGCTTACCAGCAGTTTCTCCGTCGACAAGATCAGTCCTCGCGGGAGGATCGAGACGGGTCTCGGTTAAGCCTCCCCCCGCGTCCTGATTGGCAGAGGGCGGATCCTGCGGTCAGGCGGGGGTTAGAAAAATGAAAGGAATAGATAAGCGAGAATGTTACCTTTTCAGCAGGCCAATCGTCAGGGGAAGAGTCCAGCAGTACGGTCTTGTCTCCCCCCCCCCCCCCGCTGGGGGTATGCGGACCGGCTTCGCCTTTTTTATCGCAGGCGCAGGGGGAGGGGTCTGGCGAGTCATCCAGGAGGCGGCGTTGGCCATGGTGGAGAGCTCGCCCTCCTTGGACGCCCTCAGGCGATCCCGGAGTTCTTAGAAAGAAGCATTTTCCGGCGGATATATTGTACGGAGGTGGAAGAAGAGAGAGTAATAGCGCGCATCACTCCGACTTGGGCAGTATTTATAGAGGTGGGGTGGGACCCACAGGAAAGTTTCCCGAACAGCTTAGCAGTCGCCGACGAACATACGGGGTTGGATGATTCTTTGCGAGCTTAAAGTAATCTCGCAAAGAGCGGGGATTGTGTACAACCCCGATATTCGCCAGGATATGGGCATAGATTGAGGAGTCAACAAGCGAGAGAAGTAATAAGGCGAGCCAGAATCGCAAGGGTCGCTCACAGGAAGGCGGGCGAGCCGGACACTCGCCGACCGCTCACGAGAGAGCAGTCGAGCCGGATTCTTTCCAAGTTTCTGTGTTCGACGAAATCCGTTCGGAGTTCGACGAAATCCATTCAGCGTTCGACGAACATCACGCTTCAATTCGACGAAATTGCTTCTCAGCTCGACAAACTCAATCTTCTAGCCAGTTCAACGGATTTTGTCTTCAGTTCAACGAACTCTAGTTTGAGATCGATGAATTCAGCTGTGTTCGACCTATAAGTAACAAGGAAGGAGTGCCAGAGTCTCAAAGGTCACTCGCAGGAAGGAAGGCGTGCCAGAGTCTCGCCGATCGCTCGCAGGAAGACGGGCGAGCCGGGCACTCGTCGACCGCTCGTAGGAAGGTGAGCGAGCCAGATCCTCGCGGTCCGCTTACAGTGGTCTTCTGGGCGAGCCAGATTCTTTCTAAGTTTCTGTGTTCGACGAACTCTGTTCTGCGTTCGACGAACTCCATTCTGTGTTCGACGAAAGCTGTTCTGCGATCGACGAAATCCATTCGGCGTTCGACGAATGTCACACTTCAGTTCGACGAAATTGCATCTCAGTTCGACAAAATTGCTTCTCAGCTCGACGAACTCAGTCCTCCAGCCAGTTCAATAGATTTTCACAGGGCCGAGGGGAGCTCGCAGGAAGGCATGCGAGATGATGCAGCGGTATTTCCTAATAGGGATCTACACGGGCTATATTCCAACTCGCCACGAACACACGATGAACTAGCGCACCCACACAAGCATTCTATCGCTCACATACGTTGCCATTCGCATCACAATATCAAGCAAAAAGAGAGAACGATCGACTCTAAAACAGCGGTCAAAAGAGAGTCGACATAGTTCCCAAATCAACACAAAGATTGCTACTCTTTTAGAGAACAAGACCAAGGCTATAGGCCAAGATCCGTTCAAGCAAACGATACCCACTCGGTCCGGACACGAAGAACGCGGGAAAGCGATCTCAAGTTCAGAAAATGTCAACGATCGATATTCAAAATCGCGGAGAACACGATGGTTCTTCCTCCACAAACTAAAGAAAGAAACTCTTGAAGGTTTAGAGATTACCCAACCCAAAAAACGTAAACACACTTGATAGATGTGGGAGAATCACTCTCTCCACGCTTTCCACCGGCGTCGCACCGTATGGATCCTTCGGAGTCACACCGAGGGGTTGCCTTCCTTCTTCCTTGGAGTCGCACCAAGAGACCACGCCGGAGACACCCAAAGAGGGGGGGGGGGGCGAAAATGGAGAAGAGAGGGGGAGGCAAGGGGGGGAGGCAAGGGGGGGCGGCGGCTTTGGTCAGGCCTTGGCCGAAATTCTCCTTAGTGGGAATTAATTTAGGGTTCAAGTCAATGTCTTCATTTCTCATAAAAAGCTCCCTTAAATAGGAGGTTACAAACACCATCCAACCATCCAAGATTGAGATGAAATCTCATCAACCCGGATGGTTAAATGCACACCATCATAAAATGTCTATTAGCACACCCAAAATAAAAACATGCCGGAATTAAAATATTACAAGTTTTAAATGGCGGAAATAAATATAAAACTAAAGCAAGATAATACGAAGGCTTTAAGCATCCTTTGTGCGACGCGGGCGGAGGTTATAATGTTGACTTCCGGGGCGCCGAAAGTCCTTGTGTTGTAACATCTCCAAGTCATCCGCATGTGGGGGAAGTGGTGCGGCATCAATCCTCCCCCCTCAACTTCACGTATCCCCGATGCGTGGTCCAAGAGGAAACGGTGGAGAAGAGCGGCATCTAGTTTTTGAAGCTCGGACTCAATCACCCAAGAGTCATCGGAAGGTGGACGATCCCGCCATCGAATGAGGAAGCGGCGAGTATCACCATCAGTAGTAGTCAAGGGTTCCATGTCCAATATCCTGTCAGGGCTAGAAAAGGTTTTGGGAAACCTTGGAAACATATCAGCATTAGGAATAAGATGTGACTCACCATCCGGCGGTATTCCTGTGGAAAACATGGAAGAGAGATCATCCGACCTACCACTCCCCAACCCACTAGAATTATTTGTGGAAGGAGAAGACGACATAGAAGACAACTCTTGTGGAGGCGGAACAAACATCGTCAAATCTGAAACGTTGAAAATGGGTGAGACACCCCAATCAGAAGGCAAATCCAAAACAAAAGCATTCTCTCCTATTTTCTTCAAAATCCGGAATGGGCCAGCTCGCCTCGGTGCTAATTTCTTAACGGTGCCAGATGGCATTCGTTCGGGAACTAGGCGGACTAAAACTTGGTTGCCGACATTGAAGTTTGACGCTCTCCTATTTTGGTTTGCATGTGTTTGATAGGCGTCATATTGAGAGGTCAAGGTCGCCCGAATATGTGCATGTAGATCATGAATGTGTTGGGCAAAAGATTGTGCGAACTGACTGGTCTTATACGAAGGTGGTAGTGGGACCAAGTCAAGGGGCACCGGAGCATTATACCCGTGAACAACCTCGTTTGGAGACATACCCGTGGATCGATTCTTGGAATTATTATAAGCCAACTGAGCGTGGGGAAGAAGTAAGTCCCATGTGCCTTTATGGTCACCCACAAGGCACCTAAGAAGATTCCCCAAGCTTCTATTGACCACCTCTGTTTGCCCATCCGTTTGTGGGTGGTAGGCGGCAGAGAATAGTAATTTAGTGCCCATTAGAATCCACAACGTCTTCCAAAAATAACTTGTAAATTTCACGTCCCTATCCGACACAATAGTGTTAGGCAGCCCACGATGGCTAACGACATTTTGAAAACACAGCTTGGCAATATGAGATGCATCGTTGGTCTTGCTACAAGGGATAAAATATGCCATCTTGGAGAACCTATCTACAACAACGAATATAGAGTCGTGTCGGTGAAACGTGGGGGGAAGGCCTAGAATGAAATCCATGCTCACATCTTCCCAAGGTTTGGATGGAATAGGTAACGGTGTATACAAGCCAACATTGGTCTTAGAACCTTTGGAGACTTGACACGTTCGGCAACTGCTCACTACTCGTCCGACCATGGCCTTAAGTTTTGGCCAATAAAACTTCTCCTCTACGAGCACAATAGTCTTGTCACGCCCGAAGTGACCACTCAAACCGCCGCTATGCAACTCCCAAATAATGTGTAGTCGTAGGGAAGATTGTGGGATGCATAGCTTCCCGTGCCGAAAGAGATAACCGTCTCTAATAGTGAAGGCCGAGATAGTGGTGGGGGAGTTGTCCTGTGCGGATAGGTACAACTCCTGGAAATCCGGGCACGTGGCGTGCTCATCCTTAATGCGCTCGAACCCAATAACATGCACCTTCATGGTAGAAAGTAAAAGGGCGAGGAGGCTAAGCGCATCGGCGACTCGATTCTCCGAACCCTTAAGGTGCTTAATGTTAAACGTGTATTCTTGAAGGAACGCAACCCACTTCACGTGCCATGGGCTGATCTTATGACTACCGTTTATGAATCTCAAAGCATCATGGTCAGAAAGGAGCACAAATTCCTTGGACAGAAGATAGTGCTTCCAATGATGCAAACACCTCACAATCGCATAGAACTCTCGGTCGTAGTTAGAATAATTGAGCTTTGCGCCCGCCAACTTCTCACTAAAATAACTAATAGGGTGGCCCTCTTGACTTAGGACTCCTCCTATCCCTACCCCAGACGCATCACAAGTAACCTCAAAGATCTTGGTGAAGTCAGGGAGACGTAACACCGGTGCTTCAGTCATGAGTTGCTTGATCCGAAGGAAGGCCAAAGTAGCAGACTTCGACCATGCAAACTCTCCCTTTTTCATTCAATCAGTAATAGGTGCCATGATGCTACTAAAGTCTCGTATAAAACGACGATAAAATGTAGCTAACCCATGGAAACTGCGCACCTCTCGAATACTAGTCGGCTCTGGCCAATCCTTAATCACCTGGACCTTCCCGGGGTCTACTCGTATACCTTCGGACAAAACAATATAGCCTAAGAATTCTACCTCAGAGACTTGAAAAGTGCACTTCTTAAGGTTCAGATAAAGAGTTTCCTTCCGAAGGGTGGAAAGAACTATACGCAGATGTGAGATGTGATCGGCGGGGGTGGTACTATAGATAAGGATGTCGTCAAAGTAGACAACCACGAACTTCCCCATATAAGACTGGAAGACATGAGTCATCATCCTGGAGAACGTGCTTGGGGCGTTGGATAACCCAAAAGGCATCACAAGCCACTCATACAGTCCATCCTTGGACTTAAACGCTGTCTTCCACTCATCTCCCTCATAGATCCTGATCTGGTGGTAACCACTCCGCAAATCTAGCTTTGAAAAGATGGTGGCACCTGCTAGGACATCGAGGAGATCATCTAACCGTGGGATTGGAAATCTATACTTGATGGTGATTTTGTTGATAGCACGGCTATCAACACACATCCTCCACGAACCATCCTTCTTGGGGGCAAGAAGGGCTGGAACAGCACATGGGCTCAAACTAGCCCGAATGAATCCCTTCTTCAGCAAGTCCTCTATCTGGACTTGTAACTCCTTGTGGGCGGCGGGAGGGAGTCTATAGTGGGGCTGATTGGGTAGGGATGACCCAGGGATAAGATCTATAGCATGCTGTATATCCCTAAGTGGGGGTAACATTGACGGAAGCTCGTCGGGGTAGACATCCCTATACTCATCTAGCAAGGCCCGCAACTCTCTAGGCAACCCATCTAACGTGCCCGAATCAGTCTTCGTACTCATAAGAACTAACACATACATCACTCCCTCAAAAAATGGGTCTCTCACAAACTCCTTCCTGCCTACTAGACTCAACGTCTTCCTCTCGACCGGGACAGTGGTGTCCTTAGGTAACGCAACTGGTTCCTTCGGAACGGTCGGGCTCAATGTAATGGTCTTACCCTTAAATTTAAACTCATAGGAGTTGGCCCGGCCATAATGTGTCACATCACGGTCATAGAGCCAAAGGCGGCCTAATAACACGTGGCATGCGTCCATCGGTAATACGTCACACCACATCTCATCCGTGTACGATCTGATCGAGAGGGGAACTAGGCATCGCTTGGTAACTGGGACAGTGATCTTGTTAATCCAAGCTACTTGATACGGGGTCGGGTGTGGCTCCGTGGTCAAGGCCATACGTGTGACAGCTTTCTCAGAAATGACGTTTACATAACTTCCACTATCGATAATCAGCTTACATAACTTCTCACCACTCCTAAAGATCAGAAAAAATATGCTCGTCCTCTTCCAATCATCTAAGGGACGAGGGGTGGTCAAGATACATCGCATCACTCCTAGGTAGCGTTCGTCCTCCAAATCACTTGGGACTCCCTCAGGGTCATCCTCCTCAATAGCTTCATAAACTAGGTCGGCGGGGTCGGTCTCCGCATCCAAAAGGGCTATGGCTCGAGTTTTTGTAGGACGCTCAAAGGCGTAGTGGCCCTGAACCCCGCAAGCATAACATGTGGTGTTAGCCTTGCTAACCTTTCCTATGGGGATACGCTCACTCGTGGGATTCCTAGAGTTCCTCGCAGTGATCACTACCGATCTAGACTCGGCGGTCTTAGGTTTTCCTTTATCGTGGGTGGTAGATGAAGATGCTCCAAATGTGGTCAAACTCTTCGTACGGGAGTAACGAGAGTGGGCCTTAGAAGCCAGATGCTTTTCAATGTCAAGAGCGGCATTGAATGTCGTATTCAGATCTGTGTGACCATATCTCAATAGATTCCTCTGAATGTCAGGGTGGAGCCCCTTACGAAACTGAGATAGCGTAACCTCAGGGATCTCTCGAAGATCACAACGCACCATACGGTCTTTCAGCTCGCCCATATACTCAGCCACCGAGTTTGAGCCTTGCCGAAGGGTGGCTAGCTCATCGAACATTTGGGTTCGGTAGTAGGCGGGGATGTATTGGTCAGTGAGTAAGTTCTTCATCACCGGCCATCCAATGAGTGGTACTCCCTGCCCGACTCCTAGCCTACGCTCTTCATTCAGCCAATACGTTTTCGCTCGACCCGTTAGCTTCATCCTGGCAACCTGGACCTTTTGGGGATCCGTAAGATGGTGCCATTCGAAATAACATTCAATATCCACTACCCAAGTAAGGAAAATCTGGGGGGCTCCCAAACCATCGTAAGTGGGGGCGTCGATCTTAATGGCTCTAGTGATATCAGTGCCACGATCCGGACGACGTCCACGAGGAGGGGCTCGAGGATATTCTTCATCTGAATCCGAATCATGAACCCGTTGTTGCGGATTGGGCAGCTCATCATTAGCCGGTGGGGGTGGTGTTCCCCTTTGATTCAGAAGAATCTGGGCTAACATGGTCCTAATCTCCGTCATCTCACCACGTAGCTCTTCTATAGCCTCCGTTTTAGGATCTACTTGATCGTTCGCTGCCATCCTAGAGGTGGAAGGTAACCCTACGGTGTATTCTGTGCCTAGTCTCGTGCGCATGCAAATTTGAACAACTAGAAGGAAAATGAATTTTTTTTGACGGACCTAACGAGAGCGAAACGAAAAATTTTTAGTTTTAAAGTTGCTGGAAATAAACTCAGGAAGCTACAGAAAAAAAATCAGATTTTTTTTGACAAGTTTTGAAATTTTTTATTTTTATTAAATGCAGACCAATCCGAAAAAATTTCAGATTTTGACCGTGCAACGAACACACCGGCAAATCTAGAGAAAGGATGGTGCCGAGATAGAACTCAACACAACCTGCTCTGATACCAAATTGATGCAGCGGTATTTCCTAATAGGGATCTACACGGGCTATATTCCAACTCGCCACGAACACATGATGAACTAGCGCACCCACACAAGCATTCTATCGCTCACATACGTTGCCATTCACATCACAATATCAAGCAAAAAGAGAGAACGATCGACTCTAAAACAGCGGTCAAAAGAGAGTCGACATAGTTCCCAAATCAACACAAAGATTGCTACTCTTTTAGAGAACAAGACCAAGGCTATATGTCAAGATCCGTTCAAGTAAACGAGACCCACTCGGTCCGGACACGAAGAACGCGGGAAAGCGATCTCAAGTTCAGAAAATGTCAACGATCGATATTCAAAATCGCGGAGAGCACGATGGTTCTTCCTCCACAAACTAAAGAAAGAAACTCTTGAGGGTTTTGAGATTACCAAACCCAAAAACCGTAAACACACTTGATAGATGTGGGAGAATCACTCTCTCCACGCTTTCCACCGGCGTCGCACCGTATGGATCCTTCGGAGTCACACCGAGGGGCTGCCTTCCTTCTTCCTTGGAGTCGCACCAAGAGACCACGCCGGAGACACCCAAAGAGGGGGGGCCGAAAATGGAGAAGAGATGGGGAGGCAAGGGGGGGCGGCGGCTTTGGTCAGGCCTTGGCCGAAATTCTCCTTAGGGGGAATTAATTTACGGTTCAAGTCAATGTCTTCATTTCTCATAAAAAGCTCCCTTAAATAGGAGGTTACAAACACCATCCAACCATCCAAGATTGAGATGAAATCTCATCAACCCGGATGGTTAAATGAACCCCATCATAAAATGTCTATTAGCACACCCAAAATAAAAACATGCCGGAATTAAAATATTACAAGTTTTAAATGGCGGAAATAAATATAAAACTAAAGCAAGATAATACGAAGGCTTTAAGCATCCTTTGCGCGACGCGGGCGGAGGTTATAATGTTGACTTCCGGGGCGCCGAAAGTCCTTGTGTTGTAACATCTCCAAGTCATCCGCATGTGGGGGAAGTGGTGCGGCATCACGAGACCTGGCCTCCGTGGATGTCGCCAGAAGAGGTGGGAGTGGGGCCTTCGCAGAACGCTCACCTAAGAGGGGTTTCACGAGCCATACTCACGAGGAGACTCGCGGGAGCTCTCACGAGTAGCCTTCTCGCAGACCATTTGCCCATAGGCTAAGGAGGCGAAATTACCCTTCTACCCCGGGTGGTCTGCCGTTAGCCCCTCCAAACAGCGGAGTTTGGCTGTTAGCAGGCCAAATTGGGGTGCGTTTAGTAAAACCAAAAGTCGGAATTCCGCTATTAACAGAACACAAACAAAAAACTATAAATAGACCTTAAAGGGAACCTTGGGAGAGGATTCCAATCTCAGTTCTCTGAGCTTCTTCCTCCCTTGGTTATTTTTGTTTAGCTCTTTAGCTCTCCAAGGTGCCCAAGTCTCAGCTTTGGCTTGGGAGGGGAAGCGCTCAATGATCTTTCGGGTTTGTGGTGGGACCTCCTCGCTGGGACTAAGCTCTTAGTCTAGTTCCGAGTCTCCAGTCTGCTCCTTCCAAGGAACCAGTAAGGGCTAGCTGCCCTCAACTTGTTGAGGGCCCGAACTTCACAAGAGATCGTGAAATCGTTTTCAACAGAATGGTTGTGAGAGATTATTATAACTCTATTTATATCTCTTTTTAGAGATGAAAACCTAATGAGAATACTTTTGAGATCTTCAAATCAGCCCTCCTTTGGATGTGCCGCTCCCTCCCTCTCTCCTAGAGAAAATTTCATCCTTCTCTCTCTTGGAGGAGAGATCGTTTTCTCCGGTGTGACTCCGGTAGAATTCGTGGTAGTGTGATGCTCCGCAACCCTTTTGTGAGATTCATTGGGTAACTTGTTTCTATCTCCCTTTCTTGGTGTGTGATTCTTCTAAATGTTCTTCTTGCTAGTAATTTTAGTGGAGTGAAAGTTTGGTGTTACCTACGAAAATTTTGAATTAATCGCTTGCAATTCGAACATGTGAATGTTCATTTTATTTTTACAGATTTTAAAATTAACGCGATTTGACTCTTTCAGTTCTCTTCTTGTTGGGGTATCGTTTTAGTAGATTTGAATCTTACATTTTAAAACGGACTCTTCTCTTGCAAATTTTCATCTATTTAATGTTCATGTTTTTGATAGCGATGCTATTTAAATGTGAAGATGTTGGTCATATTTCTTGTTGAGAAAATCCGAATTTTTGTATGATTCGAAATCATCGAGAAAAAATTTAGATCTACATCAATTTAATTAGATATACATCAATTTGGTATCAGAGGAAGGCTTGTGAGTTTCTTAACTTTGCACCGGTCTTTCTTTGTGTTTGATCTATAATTCATCTTGAGTGACGACTGAGTTTCAATACAAAAAATGAAACAAAATAAAATTTACGGTTGATAATTGTTTCCTATTCAGCACCCCTTGCTATTTTATTTTTGAGCGTTTTGGCCTGAAATTTTAATTGCAATTTAAAGACACCCTCAGGAGCCTACACAAAAATTTCCATAATTTTCTAGATTCGTTTCTTTGTCCAACAAAACCAAGAGTTTTAATGGTTTTATATTTGTTTCCTATTTTGCACCCCCTTGCTGTTTTATTTTTAGTATTTTTATTTCTTAACGTTTTGGGCTGAAATTTTTACTGAGTCTTAAACGCACTCTCACAAACCCACTCAAAAATTTCCATAATTTTTGGACTTTATTTAGTGGTCCAAATAAATTCGTGAACCATTACCATATCAAAAGATTTCAGCCAAATTTTTAGGTGTCCACTATTTTAGCCATAACTTTCTCAATTTAACTCCGAATTCAGAAATTCAAAATTCTACAGTTTTGTGTTTGAGTCCTCTACAGATTTTCAATTCATAATACTTTCAAAATCTGCATTAAATTGGGTCATAAAATTCATTCATTCCCGCACTCTATCCGGTCAATAATACAATACCTCTTCTCCGTCTAGTATGGCCGACGACCAACATACAGACCAAGATCCCGATCCTATAGTTGTACTATGGCATGAGATGAACCAGCAGATGGATGAACTTCGGGGTATATTTGTTAAATTTTTTGAAGTGGAACTGAAGTTGAGCTGGGCGGTCTGAAGATTGGAGACCGCAGAGACCGCGCGGTCTGCGCTGGTTTTCTGCCGGTTTGTCTCAGCAGTTTGTTCTGAGCGGTCTGATCTGGGAGACCGCCTCTTCTGTCTGTGCGGCTTGCGCGGGTTGGTCTGGCAACTTGTCCTAAGTCAGCCAGATGTTCTCGGTCTACCTTCTTGCAGAGACCGGGCGGTCTGATGACTATTCTAGTCGGTCTGGTTTCTGGAGAAGTTCTTTGCTTTGCAATAAGACCGCGCGGTCTGCTTGTTGAGACCACAGTGACTGGGTGGTTTGATTGTAAACCACAAGGTTTAATAAAGAAGCTGTGAGCTTTGCCGAGCTCGGGCGGTCTGCTTTGCGAGACCGCTCGCGATCTGATGGGCGGTTATTGTATCCCGGTTGTGCGGTGACGACATCCGTCTACTCGCCTATAAATAGGGATGCAGGGCCCATCATTAATAACGAGAACTGTAAGAACTCAAAGTTGGCTTGATTGTGCCGGTCTCTTTTTGAGGTCGCGCGGTTTGAGATTTAGTCTGACCGGTTTCTGTGTTCGCAGGTTAGCGGCTTGCAACTCGCGGTCAGCTTGTCTCCTTTCTTCCAGCTTTGAATAAACCAGTCTGGGCGGACTGTGTTTAGGTGTTCGCGGTTTGTGCAGCGGACTCAGTTGATCAGGCGGTCTTAAGTGGCCAGGCGGTCTTGAGTTGCGGTCTGTCACAGGTTGCAGTTCTTGTTCAGTGTTTGCGGGTTCTTCTTTGATCAAGACTGTGCGGTCTGGGCGATCAAGAAGTGTGAACTGGTTGTTTTCAGCAGAGGAATAAGCAGCGAGTTGGCGGTATGGGGTTGCGGTCTGACAGGTGCGGTCTGTACTCTGTTCGCGCGGTCTCAGCGGCTTCCATCCGACTTATCTGTTTGCGCAGTCTGGCGGTCTCAAGTGTCAGGTCGCTGCGGCTTGTTTTACACTTGTGTTTTGTGCTTCTCTCCTCCGTGATTCTTATGAATCATCTCTCACCATGTATATCTCGCATTGTAAAGAGATATTCAATACCATAGTACTATTCGTTCTTCTCATTGTCACTGTTGTGCTACGCTTGTGAAAGGTTTTGTGAAGTGTGTTCCGCGTATTTTACACTTCATATCGAAACCTCAAGTTTTTTAACATGGTATCAGAGCTAGGTTGCTGAGGTTGTGAAGCTGAAATTGCTGATACTTCTCTCGGGTTCCTCAAGTGGTTAGCAATCAGTGGGATAGCAATGGAAGGAGGATATGCTAGAGGTCTCGGTATTGAGCTCCTTACACAGACTAACTTTACAAAGTGGAAGTCTTGCATGGAGAGCTATCTTCTTGGCGAGGACTTATGGGAGGTAGTTGGAGGAGAAGCACGACAAGCTATGGTTCCTGCTGATGGGAATGCTGAGCTCGTGAAGGCTTAGAGAAGAACGAATGCTAAGGCGGAGTTCACTCTCAAGCGGGCTATCATTCCAGAGCTATTTGATCACATTATTGGGTGTGGATCAGCTGCTGAGATTTGGACAGCCTTGGATGGCTTGTTCAATAAGAAGAATGTAGCGAGGCTACAGTTCTTGGAAAATGAGTTTGCGAAAGCAACTCAAGGAGATTTGTCCATTTATACGTTCTTCTTGAAGGTGAAGAACCTCTGCGCAGAAATATCGGCTTTGGACCGGATGAGCCTATCTCAGAAGCTAAGCTGAAGAGGCACATAATCCGCAGCTTACGGAGGGAGTATGTTGCCTTTGTTACTTCTGTTCAAGGCTGGGCCAATCAGCCTTCGTTGCTGGAGCTGGAGAACTTGCTTCGCAGGAAAGTTTGGCTAAGCAAATGGCTGGGATGTCAGTCTCTGGGGGAGAAGGCAAGGTTCTCTTCTCTGGCAAGAAGAAGAGATGGGACAAGAAGAAGAAGAAGTCATCTCGAGATGATGGTCTGTCTACTTCATATCAGCAAGAGAGGAGCTATGCTCCTAAGCGTGATGGGAAGAAGCAGGAAGGACCTAGATGCTTCAGATGCAATAAGCTTGGTCATTTCAAGAGGGACTGCAAGGTCAATCTTCAACCGGGGCATACTGCAGGGAAGGAGGAGGCTGGTTCCAATGCTGAAGGTAGTTGAGGTGGTGGAGGAGCTTTCATGACGGGCACGTGTGTTCGGGCCATGACTTCCATCAACTATCAAGATGATTGGATTATGGACTCTGGGTGTGGTCATCACCTCACTGGGGATGAGTCGAAGTTCTCCTAGTTGCAGACATATACAGGTAATGATGCTATCATTACGGCTGATGATACTGTTCATGCAGTTGAGAAGGGGGTGTGGTTTCATTGAACGATGATAGAGGTACTCATACGTTGAAGAGTGTCAATCATGTTCCGGGGATGAAAAAGAACCTCTTCTCGGTGACCAATGCGGTGGACACTGGCTATCACGTTCTGTTTGGTCCAACAGAAGTGAAATTTCTCTGAAACATTTCAGCGGTGAAAGCTGAGGTCACTCATGTTGGGAGACGGGTGAAGGATTTGTTTGTTCTTTCAACAAATTCTTATGTTGATAAAATGAGGGCTAACGATAGCGATGCTATCTGGCATGAAAGGTTTGGGCATGTTGGGATGGATAAGCTGAAAGCTATGGCGGGTAGAGGCCTGGTGAAAGGTATGCCTAGCTTGTCATCTTTTGGGGATGGTCATGTTTGTGCAGGTTATCAGTTTGGTAAAGCTCAGCTCTTTCCATTTGACAAATCACAAAGCAGATGTAAAAGACCATTGGAGTGCATCCATGGTGATCTGTTTGGACCTACCAACACTGCCAGTCTTGGAGGTAGCAGGTATATGCTAATCTTGGTTGATGACTTCACCAGATATACTTGGGTGTATTTTCTGAAGGAGAAATCAGAGGCGTTTGAGAAGTTTGTGGAGTTCAAGGAGCTGGTGGAAGGTCGGCTAAACCTGCGAGTGAAGTAGTTCAGAACAGACAATGGAGGGGAGTTCACCTCCAAGGAGTTCTTTAACTTCTGTAGGAAGCATGGCATCCAAAAGGAGCTTTCTTGTGCTCACACACCACAACAGAATGGAGTTGCAGAGCGGAAGATCCATCACCTGACGGAGACCTACAAATGCTAGCTTCATGCCAAGAATATCCCAAAGTCCTTTTGGGCAGAGGGTATGTCTTGTGCAGCTTCTGTTATCAACCGGATGCCTCTCAGCCCCATCAACATGAAGACTCTTCATGAGTTGATGTTTAAGGAGAAGCCAAGCATGGAACACTTTCGAGTGTTCGGTTCTACCTGCTATGTGCATGTTCCGGATGCCCTTCGAACGAAGCTAGATGCTAAGGCAAGGAAGCTAGTCTTCGTCGGTTATGATGACCGGAAGAAAGGGTGGAGATGCTTGGATCCTGAGACACAGAGATATATGGTCTCAAGGGATGTGGTATTTGACGAGCTGATGTCATACCAAGGTAACTCTTCTGTTGAGTTACAAGGAAGCAGGGGAGATGGTGGACCAGTGGAAGCTGCACGGGAAGTTCTGGTGGAGTTACCTGTTTCTCCAGGTGCTCCTTGTATTACTAGCTCAGGATCAGGTGCTTCGGGTTCTGGAAGCAGGGGGAGCGAGGATCCATGTTTACCTGAGAGGAGAGCTAGCCCAGAAGCTGCAGTGGAAGAGGTGTTTCAGAGTCAAGCTCTGAGGAGGTCCTAGATGACCATTATTCCACCTGATCGGTATACGAGAGGGAACTTGGTGAGCTTTGTCTCATGTTTCTTCGCAGGTCCCCTGGATGAGAGAGAGCCATCTTGTTATGAAAATGCCATTGGAGTCAAGGAGTGGGAAGGAGCCATGGATGAAGAGATGGCTGCCCTCAGGAAGAATGAGACTTGGGACTTGGTGCCTAAGGTTGAGGGGGTTACTCCGGTAACTTGCAAGTGGGTTTTCAAGCTGAAGAAGAAGGCTGACAGAAGTATTGAGCGGTACAAGGCTCGCCTTGTAGCTCGAGGTTTCTCTCAGAAGTATGGGGAGGATTATGAAAAAACATTTAGCCTCGTTGCCAAGATGACTTCAGTCTGGGTGGTGATCGTATTGGCTGCTTGCCAAGGGTGGAAGATTTGGCAACTCGACGTAAAGAACGCTTTCTTATATGGCGAGATTGACAAGGATATATTCATAGATCAGCCACCTAGGTATGTATCCAAAGAGCACCCAAGATATGTTTGCAAGCTCAAGAAGGCTCTTTACGGCTTGAAGCAAGTGCTTCGGGCGTGGTACGGGAAGATCGCAGAATACTTTCAGTTCTGCGGGTACTTTGCTTCTCATTCTGATTCGAGCTTGTTTGTTAATAAGACGGGGGAGCTTCAGGTCTTGGTGTTGCTGTATGTGGACGATATGATCATCACGGGGAATTCTGAGATGGAGGTAGCTAGGCTTCGTGCTGAGCTAGCTATCAGATTTGAGATGAAGGATTTGGGCGAGCTCCACCATTTCCTTGGGCTTGAAGTGGAGAGGAGAGAGAGCGGTATGCTCGTTTCCCAGAAGGGCTATGCGGATCGAATCGTGAAGAGATTCAGCATGGAAGTGGGGAAGAGCAGCTCTACTCCACTGGAGGTTGGAGTTCATCTTCGTCAAGATGAAGGGAAGGTTCTTACCGACCCTTTGGTGTTCCAGGATTTGGTCGGAAGCTTGATATACTTAACGATCACGAGGCCAGATATTGCTTATGCACTTGGCACGGTGAGTCGGTTTATGGTAGAGCCTCAGAAGCCTCATCTTGTGGCGGCTAGGAGTATATTGAAGTATGTCAAATCCACCTCGGATTTGGGTCTCTTCTACGGGAGAGATTCGGGCTTTTGCTTGCACGGGTACATGGATGCTGATTATGTAGAAGATTCGGATGATCGGAGATCGACGTCTGGATACGTCTTTATAACAGGCTCTATAGTTATGTAACAGCAGATGTAGAAGTGCCCCGAGTGCCTAGCTTCATTGGCCTTGTGTGCCTACATCGGGAACAAGGGTAAGTCATACCCGCGTTGGGCAGATTTGATCCGACAATATGAGCACGGGAAAAGCTGAACCGAATGCATCCCATAGCTGGTCAGTGAAGAGGTTGCCCCTCGGTGCACTGAAGTAATTTTGGGAAAGGAACTGTAAGGCATGACGGCCTTGACGGTAAAGATCATAACCATCTAACTTTAGAGGGACTTAGTATGGTGGTGTGAATCGGAGAGTACACCTAGAGCATGCCATGAGAGCACGAAACGTGTGGCCATGCGTGCCAACGTTTGTGGTGATTGTGCATATATCGATTGTGTTAGCTGCACATTCTTGTTTGGATATATGTTGATATACTGCTGACTTGCAGGGAAGTGGTGCCACCACCCCAGGAATGGGGTGGGTTTGTTATAATTCTTGGTCAACTAAAACTGACCGGTTACTTGTTTGCCACGTTTTGGTGGAATGTGCTTGTACAGGTGCTGGCGAGCCGAGCGGGAAATAGCAGATTGGAGTCCCAGTTGCTGTACTTTGCTGGCCCTCGAAGCCAAGTGTTGTGTTTACTAGTTTGTCATGTGTGGCCGGCATGCGTGCCTATATTTGTAAACCACTTGTTGATATAAACATTACAAGTAAATATTTGTGGTTGTACTTTCATTCCTAGTGTAATAAAGTGGACATATAATCTGGTATGAATTTAATAAATATTGCTTTTGTTGTATAATTCTGAGTATGCTGAGATGGTCTAATTAAACTATTTAAAAATTAATACAATACTCTCTTTCCTATTCGTTTAATATGGCGTGGGATCCTATCCTGACCTACTGTTATGTTCTATGTAACAAGGAGGGTATTACAAACTGGTATCAGCTCCAGGTCTCAATCCTTTTCTTTCGAATTCATGGTCGAATTCTTTTAAGGGGTGTTGAGCACGTGTGTGCGTCACCATTAAAATATTTAATTAACCAGTAAATTTCCACTTTAGGAATGAAATACTTGTATATTTGTAGCAATGTGGTCGAACCTGTGTGTTCCTTTGTTGTTAAATGCAACAACTTAGTCGCTTAACTGTGTTCCGTTACACATGTATAAATGACTAGGAGTGGAGCAGGGCAGTATCGACCCCAGCGCTCTATTGAAGAGAGTAGTGCACCTGCTGATGTGCCTACTACTCCTCCTTCTTCTAATATGATTAGGTTGGTTGTCGAGGCAATGTTTGTGATGTTCAATGCACAAACAGAATGGCCTATACAACCTCCTACCATTGGGGGCGGTGAAGGTTACTGTAGTTGAGCCTGTTGTCGTAAGGCAAGTGCCAGTTATGGATAGGCGGGCCTCAGACCAACAATTGAGGCATTTCTGAGCTTCAGTCCTTCTACATTTGCGGGGACAGGATCCCCAACACAGGCTGAAGATTGACTCTCTAGATTAAGGAGAACCTTGATAGCTACTGAGACGGAGGAAGGATAGAAAGTCACTGTAGCCACCTTTCTTCTAGATGGAGAGGCGCGACTTTGGTGGGAGGAAATGGAATTACATCAGTTGGCGGGAAGGCAACTGGCGGAGGTTTCATTTGATGAGTTCTCGAGACTAGTTTTGGCTCGGTATCTCCTTTCGGTGCAACAGATTGCGATGGAGATCCAATTACAATGGTTGATTCATAGCAATAGTCTAGCGGATGACTATCTGCATAAGTTCAACAAGTTGGGGCGGTATGCAGGCTCCACATTTGAAGATGAGAAACGAAAGACCAACAGGTTTTACAAGGGTCTGTGTGATCTGAGGTTTCTTCTATCAGGTCCACTAACGCAAGGCTTTGTGACCTTGATAAATACTGCCCATTCCTTGGAGCAGGATATGAAGCGAGTCCAGAGCAAGAAGGACTTAGCGGTGAAGAAACCGAAGTTCATGGTACCGAACTCTGCAAGATCTGGGCAAGGCAAGTGGAGCAAGAAGGCTAGACATTCTGGGCCAGCTTCACCTTCTATGTTGGGAGCGACAACTGGGCAAGGTCCAGTTACTTGTTATAATTGAAACAAAGTGGGGAACTTTGCTCGGGATTGTCGCAGCGGTCCCCATAAAAAGGTGGGTGCGTCCAATGCGGAGAAAATGAATTAGTATACAGCTTTTGTTGCTTTTTTATACTTAATACCTTTTGCATTGCTTGCTTAACTTGTTTGTAATAAGCTTTGTCCGAATCCTTAATTATCCAGCGAGAACACTGTTTGATATTGGAGCTTCTCATTCATTTTTGTTTGAGGACTTCATACGATGAATTGGAGTGCCTTCATTCATATTGAAAGAAAGATTGGTTGTGTTGCTACCTAATGGGTGCTCAATGAGTGGGAATTGAGTTTGTTGTGTTAAGGTGTGGATCAGAAGTCGCGAGTTTGATTTGGAAGCATCGATGCTACTGATCTCAGAGTTTGATGTGATATTTAGCATGGATTGGATGTCGGATCAGCAAGCATGCATTGAATGCACTTCGAAGTAAGTCACACTGAGATAGAATACTGAACATGCGATTACTTTTGTTGGCATGCGTGTATTGAGTAAGATGTTGATATATGCTATCCAAATAGTCAATACAGTTCGGAAGGGTGTAGAGTTGTGCTTCATGCTAGTGGAGGCTGCAAGGCCTAAGTCTAGTTAGAATGCACAAGGTGGCACAAAGAGGCCTCATGAACCTAAGAGAACATGTAGGATTGCACATTGGGGTGCAATTATCAAATCTTGATTTCTTAACCTAAGGGTGGCCAAACGACTTCAATAAGAGAAAATAACCTCACCTTGACCCCTATGATCATTCAAGAGTAGTAAGTGGGTCACTGGGGACCCTTAAGGTCAACCAATTTGGTCAAAATTGGATAAGGTCAACCGTAGGCCAATCTAGGTCAAACCTCCCTAAATGAGGTCAATTGGACTTCGGAAGATCAAATTTGACCCACCATCATGAGGTAACCTGCCAAGGGGACCTAATGGACCCAAAATCCACTTCATGAGGCTATCAATTAACTCAATTTGGGCCAATTACCAAAATACCCCAATTTGACTTAAGTGAACAAACCTTTCCAAATTAGCCACCAATTGACTTCATGTGGTCAAATTGATCACACCCAACCCTCCATGTCTACTAGGGGAGACTATTGAAACAACATTGACCCAAATTGACCTAAATGTGCTAAAACCCTAAATTGAGCTTTAATTGACCCAATGTGATCAAATTGATCACCCCTAACACTCTAAGGTTACTTAGGGAATCTAATGGTCCCACATTGGACCTTTGGGATAAGACAATTTTGGGGAATTGGGCAAATTACTAATTTGCCCCAAAATTACAATTTATGCCATTATGATTCAATTGGCCCTCAATTGGCCAAATTGACCTAGCACAACCCCCACCCCCTAGACACTAAATGGAGTAAATGAGACCCAAATGAACCAAAGCACAATCAATTTTGGAAGATTAGGACAAAATCACCAAAATGCCCAAATTGACCATATAAGCAATTTTGTGCAATTAAGCCCCATATGACCCCACCATGACTCAATTCCTCTTGGAGTGGGTCCATAGGGTCTAGGACAGCAATGTGGGTTAGTCACATTGAATGGTGTGAGCTTGAGTCAAGCCCAAACCCAAAATCCCCAATTTAGCCTATTTGGGTCAAGTGAGCCCAAAGTCAAATAAGTGGACTTAGCCCAACCCCATGACCCAAATAACCAATCCATATGATCTCTGAACCCTAAGCACTATGGAATTTCGAATTTAGGGAAAATAATTTCAGAAATTTGGATTTAAGAAGGGGAAGAGGACAAAGGAAGCATGGAGGAGGAGATTAGGTAATGTGTGCCAATTGGCACCCCATTCTCATTCCCCAAGCTCCCTCTGAGCTGGGAATCAATTCCCTTCAATTTTGGGCAGAGGAAGGAAGCTTCTGGTTGGCCAAAAGGGGCAGCCAAGAGCTGGCCGAGAGTTACTAAATGGAATCCAGCCCATTTTACTTGGAGTTAATCTCTGAATTTTCAGCCACTTGTTTGAGGAAATATTACATCACCTCTGAGAATTTGAGGCCTTTTGAAAATTATTTGTCTAAGGTTTGACACTTAATGTTAATTGTCACATTTACGTATTAAAGAAATGATTAGGGTCAAATCTCTTAGGAAAAATCCCAAACCTTGGCATATGCCCATTTAAAGCACTTCACACTCAGAGAAATATTTTAGGAATTTTTGGACACTCTAAGCCCTATATTTCTTATTATCCCTATCTAACCCCTTAGAGTAACTAGTTGATTTTTGTGATAAATATCTGTTATCATGTCATGAAACATAGTTAGGATATCTTTTGGACTAGTATGAATCTCTGTGAATTTTCCCATAAATTTTGAGGTAATTCTTATAGTAGATCTTTCACAAAGTTTGAATAGTGGTTATATCTTGAGAAATTCACAAAGTATGAATAGTTGGCTTTGAGAATTTCATACAAAGTCTTTTCTTATCAATAGGAAACTCGGAGAATTTTATTAGAATTAATATATGATTATATGACATGCTTCCTTCACAAAGTCCAAATAGTGTACATATCTTCGAAAATTCACAACCTTAGTAATACTAGCTGGATTGTTTTGGAACTTCATACATAGTCTTTTCTTATCAATAGGAAGCTTTAAGAATTTTATTAGAATTAATATATGATTATATGACCTGCTTCCTTCACAAAGTTTAAATAGTGTATATATCTTGGAAAATTCACAGCCTGAGTAATACTAGCGGGATTGTTTTGGAACTTCATACATAGTCTTTTCTTATCAATAGGAAGCTCTGAGAAGTTTATTAGAATTAATATATGATTATATGACCTGCTTCCTTCACAAAGTCCAAATAGTGTATATATCTTGGAAAATTCACAACCTGAGTAATACTAGCTGGATTGTTTTGGAACTTCATACATTGTCTTTTCTTATCAATAGGAAGCTCTCAGAATTTTATTAGAATTAATATATGATTATATGACCTGCTTCCTTCACAAAGTACGAATAGTGTATATATCTTGGAAAATTCACAACCTGAGTAATACTAGCTAGATTGTTTTGGAACTTCATACATAGTCATTTCTTATCAATAGGAAGCTCTGAGAATTTTATTAGAATTAATATATGATTATATGACCTGCTTCCTTCACAAAGTACGAATAGTGTATATATCTTGGAAAATTCACAACCTAAGTAATACTAGCTGGATTGTTTTGGAACTTCATACACAGTCTTTGCTTATCAA
Source organism: Dactylorhiza incarnata (assembly GCA_033032865.1). Lineage (NCBI taxonomy): Eukaryota > Viridiplantae > Streptophyta > Magnoliopsida > Asparagales > Orchidaceae > Dactylorhiza > Dactylorhiza incarnata. The sequence goes on along the minus strand of JAWHQI010000356.1, from coordinate 607,535 downwards.
TAGGAAGCTCTGAGAATTTTATTAGAATTAATATATGATTATATGACCTGCTTCCTTCACAAAGTACGAATACTGTATATATCTTGGAAAATTCACAACTTGAGTAATACTAGCTGGATTGTTTTGGAACTTCATACATAGTCTTTTCTTATCAATTGGAAGCCTTGAGAATTTTATTAAAATTAACTATTCAGTAAATAACCTACTCCCTTCACAAAGTAGAGATTGAACCACGGACTAAGAAAATTAAATGAAGTACAATTGCTGGAATAGTATAAAATTTTTTACACATAGAATGTTGACACCAATATAAGCATCTGGAATTAAAATGATGCCATACTTAGTTATCTTTCATATAAATCAACTTGTAGGACATGAGGTTTCACCTTAAGGCATGCCGGTCTGCGAATAGTAAAATCAGTTTTTGATAAATTAGACCACTCAAGATAATCATCCATGAATTTATTAACTGCTAGGTCACTATCAAGTCATAGATGGTTTAGAGGTTCAACCATTGGTGACCTTACTAGAAGGAAAGGGGTCGGGGTGCGTTTAGTAATTTATCAATTCAGGGGGGGGGGGGGGGGGGTTGCAACGATATGATGAGGGGACAGAACCTTATCAAGTAAGGGTGTGATGGTATAAGGATTGAGACCTTCAGTTATAATTGAGAGATAACACGATGAAATAGCCGGCCAATAAGAGAGGTAGAGTTTCTGTGTTCAATTATACACCGACGCTCATCTGCCCGAGTCAAATGATAATCCACCCTAGGGTTTGGAGCAATTGAAGAGCTAATGGGTATATAAGAATGGGTAGTCACTAATAAGAGTAAATATCCTGGAAAGGGGGATTTGGGCTTCAACCACCATCGCATTACCTAGTACCGCTGCGAGCCCTTCACCGGGTAGTCCATGGGAAGTCCAGAATTCACCCCAAGCTTCTAAGTTCAACTAACAATAGACAAGAGTAGTTAAATAAGAGAACTTGAAATATAATTTCCATACCAAATTTGGGATGGAATGAAATAACGACTGGCATAGTCCTGCAAGCGGTAGGCTCGAGACATAAGGAAGGACTAGGATAGTCCTGCGAGCAGTTGGCTCGATATTTATAAAGGCCGGTTTAGTATTACGAGTTGGAGGCTCGGTGGTAAGAGATGATACATAAATGCATGTGCATAGAATGTGGTGGCTCTTTGGTTTTGGCTTAGTCGTCATACCGAAAGCAGTTCGTTGACTCGGCAGTCCTAGAGGTTTAAAATGTTGGTGTTTCCATGGTGATCTGGAAGTGGTCAAACATCTAGTCTCACTGCCAACGCGATATGAGCCTATGGGGTCGCACACAAGAGTGTTTGGAGAAATTGGAGGAAGAATCATGTTGACAAGTGATCGGATCAAAGCACGTATGATGAACTTAAAGTGCGTTCGACGAACGGCTAGCGTAGCGCGTTCGTCGAATGGCTAGCATAGCGCATTCGTCGAACGGCTAGCGTAGCATGTTCATCGAACGGTTCGTCGAACGGCTAGCATAGCGTGTTCGTCGAATGGCTAGCGTAGCGTGTTCGTCGAACGGTTCATCAAACGGGTAGCATAGCGTGTTCGTCGAACGGTTCGTCGAACGGTTCGTCGAACGGCTAGCATAGCGTGTTCATCAAACTGTTTGTCGAATGGCTAGCGTAGCGTGTTCGTCGAACGGTTCATCGAACGACTAGTGTAGCGCGTTCATCGAACGGTTCGTGGAATGGATAGTGTAGCGCGTTCGTGGAACGGCTAGCATAGTGCGTTCGATGAATGCTAGCCAATTCGTCGAACGCAGTATTCGTTGGGGGGTATAAAAGAATATGATTCTTTTGACCTAATATGCCGATCTGTTTATGCGATTTGGTTTTTGCGAAAGACTGAGAGCGACGGAAGAGTTCTGCCCAAAAGCTTCTGACAGAAGAGTTGTTGGGGAAATGATTTATCTTAACCCCTAGAATTAAGAAGAATATAATTTCTAAGTATGAAAAGTTAGTCTAAGTAAATATGCGTCGAATAGAATTCGACGCAACGTCGAAACATAGTCGACGCTTCTCTCAGAATAAGTCGAAGTAACTCTTAGAAGAATTCGACGTAATCATAGTCGACGTACCTCTGACTTCTAGTCGACGCATTTGATAAAGTCGACGCACCTTCCTTATTCTCCTCTCGACGTCCAGCCAGGATGAAATCGACGTTTACGTCGAATAGTAATCGACGCACGTCGATATCTATAAGAAATTCAAAAACACGCCAGATCTCTTTCCTTCTTTCTGTAGATCTGATTCTTATGGGATGATATTATTCTTTTATAGCCGTTCTGAATCAGCCTTTCCTTCTATTTGATTCTTGGCTAATTTGATTAAGATTATTATGGATATTATTTGAAATCAGAATGAATTCTTTTCCTTCTACAGAAATATTGATTATGGAAACTCTTATCTCTTTCTAATTCTCTGTCTGCTAATTGATTATTCTCCTTTAGCAATATCTTTTAAGCAGAGCTATAAATAAGAAGGAGGTCGACAGAGAATATAAGAAGTGATCCACCATATACATTTGAAAAAGAGGAAGTGCTCCCAAGTGAAGAGTGAGAAAATTGAGAAAAGAGATAGTGTGCTGCAGCAAAGAAAAAGCCTTCATCTTCTCCTTCTTCTGAAGCCATTCTGCTTCAAATTCTGAAAGCTCTCACAAAAGAGAGAAAAGCTTACAATTTCCTTCTCACTATAGAAGAGAGATCATATTCACTATACTTGTGCTTATAATCTTCTTGCTAGGAAGAAGATTCTTTCTTACATATATTGTCTTCTGTTCTTCTACCTGTTCTACTTCTTCTTCTTATCCTTATTTCATTTCCAAACTGTGTAAAAGAGTTTTTAGAATCTCTCTTCAAAAAATTCAGTTGTAGTGGTTCTAAGAGTCTCCTTACCAAAAGACTCAGTTTGGTTCTAAGAGTCTCCTTATCAAAAGACTCAGTCTGGTTCTAAGAGTCTCCTTATCAAAAGACTCGGTGCAAGTTAGTGAATTCCTACCAAAGGGGGTAGAAGAGTGGACTACCCAAAGTTTGGGGAACCACTATATTTCTTTGTGTTGTGCTGTGATTTTCTTCTTGCCATTTTTCTTCTTTACTTGCTTAATTCTTGTTGGTATGTGGGAAGCTTAAATCTGTGATTATTACACATATATATATATATATATAATTGCACAAAATATTTTTAATCTCTATTCACCCCCCTCTAGAGAATTCTAGTGAGGTTTACTGTGCGCTTTCAATTGGTATCAGAGGGAGGTTGATCTAAAAAGGTTAACTCCTTGATCAAAAAGATCCTACCTCTTTATATATATATATATATTTCTGAAAACTATTTCTTTTCACATGGCACAAATCAAAGATTATGTTTCCACCAGACCACCAATGTGCAATCTTGAAAAGTTTGCAATTTGGAAAACAAGAATTAGGATTTATATGAATTCTATTGATGAAGAATTATTTAATGTTATTTTGACAGGTCCTCCCAAACCTTATAGAAGAGACTCAAGTGATGAAGTGACTCAAACACTTGTCCCAAAGGCTGAGTGGACAGTTGAAGAAAAGAAGGCAGGAACATGTGATGCAAAAGCTGTAAACATTCTTGTCTCAACCCTCTCAGATGAAATCTTTCAAAGGGTTGTTGACTGTGAATCAGCCAAAGAAATATGGGAGGCTCTTACAAAGATGGTAGAAGGAAGTGCTGATGAAAGGAAAGATAGAAAGGCTCTATTGATCTCCCAATATGAGAACTTTCAAAAGAAGCATGAAGAAAGCATATCTGAGATGTATGATAGATTCAGTCTGATCATAAATCAATTAAGAAGCCTTGATAGAGAGATCTCTCTCACAGAGATCAATGACAAACTGTTAATGAGTCTCCCAAGTTTATGGGACTCAAGAATATGGGCAATAAGAGATACAAGTGGACAAAGGGAAATCTCAACAAATGCCCTCTTAGGAAAACTTAAATCCTATGAGCAAATGCTGAAAACCAGAGAAGAGAAGGAAAGAAGAGGAAGCACTTCAACCTTCTCAAAAGATAGAAACATTGCTTTGAAAGCAACTAAAGAAGAGACCCCTGTCACTGAAGAAGAATTATTCAGCCTCCTGGCCAGGAGATTCAAGAAATGGGTCAGGACAGATGGGTCTAGAAGGAGAGAATCAAAACCAAGGTATGATAAAACTCCTACTAAAGAAATCATTTGTTATTCCTGCAGGAAAACTGGACACATTGCACCAGAATGTCCAGAAAATACTGAGAAAGAGAAAGATCTGAAAAAAAAAGATCTCAAGAAAAAGGGAAAGAAGAAAGAAAAATGCTTCATTGCAGAAGCTTGGAGTGAAACAGATTCTGAGGACAGCACCTCATCCAAAAGTGACAATGAAGAATCTAAGCAAGAAGACCTATGCTTAATGGCTTTTGAAAGCTCAAAGGAAGAACATGGTGCTAAATCATGGAGTGAGACAGAATTAGAAGGAAGCATCTCTTCTGAAGATGATAAAGAAAATAGCCTTATTCTCATCGAGGAATCTGAGGATAAGGATGAGGTAAGTATCTTTGATGACATAGATTTTCTGTGTGATGATTTCAAAAATGATTTTAAAGGATTATGTTTAGATCAACTAAGAGCTAAACAAGAAATTAAGAATCTAAAAGAACAAATTAATGTCATTAAAAACCAGAGAAATATAGAGGATACTTGTTCTAAAAATCATGAGTTAAAGGTTAACATCATAGAAAAAGAAATAGAGAGGGCTAAAATAGAAAACCAGCTTCTTAAGAATAAGGTATCCCAAGCAAAAGTTTTTGAAGAATCAATAAAAATGAGAAGCCAAGCACTTAAAGAAATCACAGAAAAACAAACAAGAAGACATAAAAATCTTGGGCTAGGAGCTGATCCCTCAGCTAGTCTTAATCCATCCAACAAACCTGCTTGGATGAGCCCTGTTAAATTCACTAAACCCACTAATTCAATAAACCAAGAAGAACACTCACAAAATAAGGGAGAAGACTTCAAGGAAATAAACCAATTTGATGAAACATCATACTATTCAGCTGATGACTCTCAAACTTCTTCTGAGAAGGAAATTAGGCCAAGAGAAACAACTCATAAAGAAATAAACTCAGAAAAAGGGAAAAATAAAATTTATGAAAATACAATTGCGTCGACTTCATATCGACGCAAGAATGATAGTGCGTCGAATTCTACTCGATGCAATCTCTCAGATGCTTCGACCTCAATTCGACGCTTGAATAAAAGTACGTCGACTTCAAATCGACACAACTTCTTCCATGCATCGATTCCAGATCAACGCAATCTGGAGAAAGCACCGAATATAAATCGACGCAACTATCAACATGCGTCGAATAGATATCGACGCATACAAACTCAGAGCAACATAAAGACATAACACTTCCACCCTCCAAAAACCTTCCATCTTAACCCCCATTCAGGACCCATTCATCCTAATCATAATTTCTATCATAATCAAAATTTTTATTCTAATCAAAAAGTTTATCCTAATCAACACCACTATCTCTCTCTAAACTCCAAATCCCATAATCTAAAGATAGTCAGATGTTATATATGCAATAAAACTGGCCACATTGCCAAACAATATTGGTACAATCAATCTAATTATAAAAATTAGTCCAAGACTGTCTTAGAAAACATTAGGAGCAGGAAGAAATAATCTCTCAAGGGAAAACCCAAAATTTTTTAGGAAAATAAAAGTCACGTCGATTTTATAATCAACGCACCGTCAATAACTATCAATAATAATTTAAATCGACGCATGCGTCGACTCCAATCGACGTATACATCGATATGAAACCCTAACATCTTACCGCAGACTGTATCGACGCTTACATCAAATTCCACTCGACGTAACGTCGACTTCATGAAAAAGAGCGGCAATACTAAAATATTTTTGGTCACATCCACTGTAGTACCGAATATGCCTCGAATTGTGTCTCATTTCGACGTTTCACCTGACTCAAATAGACTCTTCAGTTAGAAATCCTCTCGCACTCTGCATCTTTCATCCCTCTTACCTCTCAGTCCAGCCATATCTTCCTCTCTCTCACTGACATATAATGGCTCCTAAGATAAACTCTGGGTTCGACATTGACCTCGAATCCTTCCAAGCCGCCGCAGAAAATTATAAGAGCATCATAGCTCTCTTCACTGAAGTTGGTCTGGATAAGCTCATCTCCACAAGATGCAAGCTCCTGGAGACAGAACTCACAGAGCCGATGACTCATGTTCAGATATCTGAACAAGGAGAAATCACAGGAACAATCCATGAGATACCTGTCTCAATTTCTGCAGAACACATTAGGACCACCTTTGATCTACCATCAGGTACAATCAAATATTATCCTTGTTCAAATAGGGAAAGCAAATCATTTTCTAAAGAATAACTAAAATAATTCCCCTATCAGGTGATGAACCTATGGAACTTACCTCTGATGAAATAAAGAATTTGTTAATCACCATGAAGTTCTCCAAAGATAGACCAATCCACCTGAAGAAAACAGACTTCTCAGAGGAGTATAGACTGTTGGCAGACATAGTAGGGAAGATATTACTATGTAAGATCTCTGCCCATGATGCAGTGCCCAAGCAGCAACTAAACATCATGGGGGCCCTTGTGCTGAAGAAGAAGGTAGACTGGGCAAGCTGCCTGCTCAAAATGATAGGCTATAAATATTCTCACAAAGAGAATGCCTACATGAGAATTATGAGCCAAGTTCTCTTCCACTCCTTCCCCGACCTATTCAAGTCAAAAGAAATTCCCATCCCTCCAGGCAAAAGGATGTCCATTGCTCTCTTATCAAAATGGACCAGGCAAATTTCCAATCCTGGTGCCATTCCTGAAAGGACTCCTTCTCCTCCTATTTCTCCTGCTTATCCATCTTCTCCTCCTCCTCCTCCTTCTCATACAGACATCTCTTATGTACCACCATCATCCACACCTTCATAAATACCAACTCAATCTCCTGCTTAACCCTCCACTATTCCTTCACCTTCTCCATCACATATACCTCATCACAATGATATAGTCCCCTCTCCACCTTCATCACATACACCTCTACCATTATATCCTCCTCCTCCATTATCTCCTCCTCCACCACCACATTTTGAACCATCTCCATCCACTGAAAACCTCATCACTCAGTGTATCCAATCCACAGCCCAAAGATTCCAAGCAATGCTGGATGGACACTGCTCCAAGATTCATTCCTCCATCTTGCACATGCAGACCCAAATAGATGGGGTCAGTGCCTCTGTGCAAAGCCTGAAGACCTCTATCTCTTCCTCTAAGGTCACCAGGTCTTTCTTAACCTCCTTGGCTAAGAAGGTCAAGAAGGGGGAGAGGTTAGATGAAGAGCAGCTCTCCAGTCATAAATCTCTATCTCACAAGTCTCTTCCTACTTCAAAAAATGATAGTCTTGCACTGCTCAAGACCATTGGGAATGAAGTTGTACCTGTGCTGCATAGTGAAGAGCACCTAATAGAGGTACTCAATATAGCAAGAGAAGCTACTCAACAAGTGATTCTATTACAAGGGGAGGCATGTAGGACAGAAAAGGAAACTGATACTATGATAGCTGAAGTAGGAGCTCAGGAGCCAGATGCAGTTAAAACTGGAACTGGAGATGAAAGAGAAATTGAAGAAGAAGAAAAAGGCTCAAAGGAAGCTCCATCCCAGGGGGAGCAAACTACTTTGACTCAGGGGGAGCAAATTGTTGAGACTCAGGGGGAGCTGAGGAAATCACCTGCTACTGAGAAGGAGCAACCCACAAAAGTATTCACTAGGAAAAGAAAAACTCCTCCTACCCCTGAATAATGATAATATACTCTATTTGAACAATTGTCTATGCTTAAATGATGATCAGTCAACTGAACATGAAATTTGCTTATATAATTTCTTATTCTATCTTCTTCTGATTATTTAACATACTTCTTCTCTATATGAATGTCTTGATTGATTAATTACTGATACAATTTCTCTCTATATAGGGTTAAGACAAATAGGGGGAGATTGTTGGGGAAATGATTTATCTTAACCCCTAGAATTAAGAAGAATATAATTTCTAAGAATGAAAAGTTAGTCTAAGTAAATATGCGTCGAATAGAATTCGACGCAACATCGAAACATAGTCGACGCTTCTCTCAGAATAAGTCAAAGTAACTCTTAGAAGAATTCGACGTAATCATAGTCGACGTACCTCTGACTTCTAGTCGACGTACCTCTGACTTCTAGTCGACGCATTTGATAAAGTCGACGCACCTTCCTTATTCTCCTCTCGACGTCCAGCCAGGATGAAATCGACGTTTACGTCGAATAGTAATCGACGCACGTCGATATCTATAAGAAATTCAAAAACACGCCAGATCTCTTTCCTTCTTTCTGTAGATCTGATTCTTATGGAATGATAATATTCTTTTATAGCCGTTCTGAATCAGCCTTTCCTTCTATTTGATTCTTGGCTAATTTGATTAAGATTATTATGGATATTATTTGAAATCAGAATGAATTATTTTCCTTCTACAGAAATATTGATTATGGAAACTCTTATCTCTTTCTAATTCTCTGTCTGCTAATTGATTATTCTCCTTTAGCAATATCTTTTAAGCAGAGCTATAAATAAGAAGGAGGTCGACAGAGAATATAAGAAGTGATCCACCATATACATTTGAAAAAGAGGAAGTGCTCCCAAGTGAAGAGTGAGAAAATTGAGAAAAGAGATAGTGTGCTGCAGCAAAGAAAAAGCCTTCATCTTCTCCTTCTTCTGAAGCCATTCTGCTGCAAATTCTGAAAGCTCTCACAAAAGAGAGAAAAGCTTACAATATCCTTCTCACTATAGAAGAGAGATCATATTCACTATACTTGTGCTTCTAATCTTCTTGCTAGGAAGAAGATTCTTTCTTACATATATTGTCTTTTGTTCTTCTACCTGTTCTACTTCTTCTTCTTATCCTTATTTCATTTCCAAACTGTGTAAAAGAGTTTTTAGAATCTCTCTTCAAAAAATTCAGTTGTAGTGGTTCTAAGAGTCTCCTTACCAAAAGACTCAGTTTGGTTCTAAGAGTCTCCTTATCAAAAGACTCAGTCTGGTTCTAAGAGTCTCCTTATCAAAAGACTCGGTGCAAGTTAGTGAATTCCTACCAAAGGGGGTAGAAGAGTGGACCACCCAAAATTTGGGGAACCACTATATTTCTTTGTGTTGTGCTGTGATTTTCTTCTTGCCATTTTTCTTCTTTACTTGCTTAATTCTTGTTGGTATGTGGGAAGCTTAAATCGGTGATTATTACACATATATATATATATATATAATTGCACAAAGTATTTTTAATCTCTATTCACCCCCCCCCCCCCTCTAGAGAATTTTAGTGAGGTTTACTGTGCACTTTCAAGAGTTCCGTCCGACCGCCTAGCCGCCGCCTCTTCCTATAGTCGGACCTAGCAGTCCGTGGGAGATGTTGAGAGCAGTTCTTCTCCGACCTTGATCTTGTGCGACAAGAGGCTAGGGTTCTTCAACATTCGTGTGGACTTTCGTAGAGGCACAGATCTATTTCAGCGCTTGGGACTCAACTCTTCTAGGATCATCTCGATTGAGTACTGACTCAATTCCAGTCAGGTATACATTGCAATGTGTTGCTGTTATTTTATTTATTGAATCAATGAAATCGCAAGATACTTTTAACTGTCTAGGGTTGTTCTAGTTAATTTATTCCGCTGCGCATATATGATATGCTCTGTTATCATTTCTGAAATGGTATGTAGAAAACCCAACAGTGGTATCAGAGCTAGGTTTGTGATCTAATGCATGTAAATCAGAAATTTAGAAGTGTTCTAAATGTCTGGATTTCTTCCTGGGTGTTTGGATTTAGATTAAATGTTCTAAATTGGAACGCCGCCAGGAACGCATGTGATTGCGTTGCGATTTCACTGTTTCAGAAATTGTTTCTCCTTTGCAGTAACTGTCCCTCTAATTAGTTTATGAAACCAAATGTCTTAGATTTTGAATCTGATATTGAGAGATGAGCTTGCCTACTCCATAAGTGGAGTTGTCTTTGCCTATGTCAAATGCATGTAAATGTGGAGATTTAGAAGTGTTCTAAATGCTCAGATTTAGCCCTTTCTATCAAGCGTTGATAATTTTATTTTGTGCACATCTGGGATGTATTTGGTTGTGAATGTTGTAATTTTGTAAATGTGCATATTGATTAATTGTTAATCAATTTTATAATTAAAAATCCCTTATCCAATATTAAGTATACGGATGCCTTCCGATGGATGACACTCTTCTTGCCTCGATCGATGAAGTGTGGGCTTGCAAAAGCAAGGTGCATTAGTCAATCTTGGTAAGGGTGCGAGCGGATAATTGTGATATCCCACTGTCGACATCGGGTCCAACTTAAATAGGTGACCTCAAAAGTTGAGTGCCTAGAGGCATTGGGTTGGCATGCACCATATGATGGATGCGAATAAAGAGTTATTCACCAACCATACAAGAGTTGCATAGTGATGCAATTGGCAAGCCTACCTAAATAACCGCATTATGAGAGGAACGCCAAAGCGGACTCGTTGTGTTGGTGAAATACGGATCTTGTCCAGTAAGAGAGTAGCTCGCATAAACTCTCTGAATTGATATTAAGGGTTATCAATTTGAATAAAATAGTGGGAGTTTTTAATAAAAGACCTTATTAAAATAAAATGTATTTTGAAATATAGTACTAAAATATATTTTGCATTATTTTGTAGAATTTTCATGGCAAATACTTCACACTCCACGTTGTCCCTGAGAGCCATTCTTAAGAAGGACAAGCTCAATGGGACAGACTTCCTTGACTGGTATAGGAACCTGAGAATTGTTCTCAGGCAAGAGCGTAAGCTCTATGTCCTTGAAGAAGATCCCCCCGAGAAGCCAGCCTCTACTGCACCTCGTGCAGATAAAGATGCTTACAAGAAGTATGGATATGACTCCTTGGATGTTGAATGTCTCTTGCTCGCGACCATGAACTCTGAGCTTCAGAAGCAACATGAGAACAAAAGTTGTTACGAGATGGTCGAGCACCTGAAGAAAATGTTTCAAGTGTAAGCTCGCCAAGAGAGGTTTGACATATCCAGGGCGTTATTTCAGTGTAAGATGGGAGCTTGAGACTCAGTAGGGACTCACGTACTCAAGATGATTGGGTATATAGAGAACCTTGAAAGACTGGGTTTTTCCATGGGCCAAGAGTTGGCCACAGATCTGATCCTGCAATCGTTGCCGGACAGTTATGAGCAGTTCGTCTTGAATTACAATATGAATGAAATTGATAAGACACTGCCCGAGCTCCTGGGCATATTAAGAACTGCCGAGATCAATATGAAGAAGGCCAATCCTGCTAGCCCCATATTGATGGTGCATAAAAGCAAGGGCAAGACCAAGGGATTCAAGAAGACTAAGGTGGGACCTAAGTCGTATCTTGATCGCAAGTCTTCAGCACTGAAGAACAAGGGCTTGGCTAAGAAAGGGGAGTGCCACCATTGTGGTAAGGCAGGGCATTGGAGGAGGACTGTCCCCTCTATCTTGAAGATCTACAAAAGCAGAAGGGAAGTGTGACATCCACTTCAGGTATTTTTGTTATAAAAATAAACCTTTCTGCTCCTTCATCTTGGGTATTGGATACCGGATGTGGTTCTCACATTTGTACGATTGTGCAGGAACTGACAAGGAGAAAATGCTGTGTAAAGGAGAGGTAGACATGCGCGTTGGAAATTGAGCAAGAGTTGCTGCCATTGCCGTTGGTGTCTATCGTCTTTCTTTGCCCACTGGGCTTGTAATCGAATTAGATAACTGTTATTTTGTTCCAGCCATAACTCGAAACATTATTTCTGTGTCTTGTTTAGACATGAAAGGTTTTACTTTCATTATTATGAACAATAGTTGTTCTATATTTATGAATGATGTTTGTTATGGTGTAGCCCAACAGTTTAATGGTTTATATGTTTTGAACTTAGACCATCCGATCTATAATGCAGAAAATACTAAAAGACTAAAAACAAATGACTCGAATCCTACGTACCTTTGGCATTGTCGTTTAGGCCATATAAACGAGAAACGCATATGCAAGCTCCATAGAGATGGACTACTGGACTCATTTGATTATGAATCATTTGAGAGATGCGAGTCATGTTTATTAGGCAAGATGATGAAAGCTCCTTTCATTAGTTGTAGTGAGAGGGCTAATGATCTCTTGGTTATAATACATAGTGATGTATGTGGACCCATGAGTTCTATGGCTAGAGGTGGGTACTACTACTTCGTTACATTTACTGATGATTTCAGTAGATACGGATACGTGTTTCTTATGAAGAATAAATCTGAAACCTTTGAAAAGTTCAAAGAGTTTAAAAATGAAGTAGAGAACCAACTGGGAAAAAGGATAAAAGCACTCCGATCTGATCGAGGTGGCGAATATCTGAGTCATGAGTTTCATGATCATCTGAGAGAGTGTGGTATTGTATCACAGTTCACTCCGCCCGGAACACCACAACATAATGGTGTGTCTGAGAGGAGGAATCGTACTTTGTTAGACATGGTACGGTCGATGCTGAGTCATGCAGATTTGCCTGTTTCCTTTTGGGGATTTTCTTTAGAGACTGCTGCTTTCACATTAAATCGTTCTCCAACAAAAACGGTTCTAAAGACACCATATGAGATATGGACTGGGAAGCATCCTAGTATTTCGTTTATTAAGATTTTGGGTTGTGAGGCATACGTGCGACGTCAAATGCCTGACAAGATGGAACCCAAGTCAGATATGTGTTATCATGTGTGATATCCTAGGGAAACCAAAGGGTATTACTTCTACCAACCGTCCAAGGGCAAAGTGTTTGTCGCAAGGACTGGCATCTTTTTGGAGAAAGAGTTCTTATCCAGAAAGACTGCAAAGGTGGAACTTGAGGAAGTTCAAGAACCACAAATAATTGTTGAACCGATTTTAGAACCTGAGCAAGGACTACAAGTTGTTGTAGCTAGAGAGCCTGCTCAAGAAACACAAGTCCTGCGTAGATCTGATAGACCAAGATTTGAGCCTGAGAGATATGGATTTCTCGTGTCTCAAATAAGTAATATGTTGCTTATGGATCATGATGATGAGCCAGCAACCTATCAAGAGGCTATGTGTGGACCTGACTCCGGGAAGTGGCTTGAGGCCATGAAATCTGAAATGGACTCCATGTATGCAAACCAAGTTTGGACCTTGGTGGAACCACCTGAAGGGGTATGACCCATAGAGTGCAAGTGGGTCTTCAAGAAGAAGACCGACATGGATGGGAATGTACAGACATTCAAAGGCCGGCTGGTAGCTAAAGGTTCCAGGCAAATTCATGGTGTTGACTATGATGAGACCTTTTCCCCTGTAGCCATGGTCAAGTCCATCAGAATTCTACTTGCTATTGCAGCGTATTATGGCTACGAGATCTGGCAAATGGATGTCAAAACGGCTTTCCTTAATGGAAACCTCCTTGAGGAAGTGTATATGACACAACCGAGGGTTTTGAATCTCCAAATGAACCCACTAAAATATGCAAGTTGAATCGATCCATTTATGGATTAAAACAAGCTTCTCGAAAGTGGAATCTTCGTTTTGATGAGAAAATCAAAGAGTTTGGTTTCATCAAGAACGAGGATGAACCTTGTGTTTACAAGAGGATTAGTGGGAGCATTGTCGTGTTCCTGATATTGTATGTGGATGACATACTGTTGATTGGAAATGACATTTCGACCCTGCAAGCTATTAAGGATAGGCTAGGGGACTGCTTTTCTATGAAGGACTTGGGTGAAGCGACTTATATACTTGGTATTAAGATCTATAGAGATAGATCGAAGAAGTTACTGGGTTTAACCCAGAGTACATACATTGAGAAGGTGTTGAAACAGTTCAACATGCTTGAGTCCAAGAAAGGATTCTTACCCATGTCACATGGTGTGAGTCTCTCTAAGGACCAGTGTCCAAAATCTTTGGAAGATAAGGACCGCAGGAAGTTGATTCCATATGCTTCGGCAATTGGATCAATAATGTACGCAATGTTATGTACTCGACCCGATGTCTCTTATGCTTTGAGCATGACTAGCAGATATCAGTCTGATCCTGGTGAGAGTCACTGGATTGCAGTCAAGAATATCTTAAAGTACTTGAGAAGGACTAAAGATGTATTCTTGGTGTATGGTGGAGAGGAAGAGCTCGTCGTAAAGGGTTACAGAGATGCTAGCTTCCAGACTTATAGGGACGACTCAAAGTCCCAATCAGGTTTTGTATTTTGCCTTAATGGAGGAGTTGTAAGCTGGAAGAGTTCCAAGCAAGAGACATTTGCTGATTCTACAACTGAGGCCGAGTATATCGCTGCTACAAGTGCGACGAAGGAGGCTGTATGGATTAGGAAATTCATCGGCGAGCTAAATGTAGTTCTTAACATTGTTGATCTTGTAGTTCTCTATTGTGACAACAACGGTGCTATTGCCCAAGCTAAGGAACCTAGATCTCATCAGCGCTCCAAGCACATACTTCGGCGGTTCCATCTTATTCGAGAGATTGTCGATCAAGGAGATGTGAACATATGCAGAGTACCGACTGAAGAAAATATTGCGAATCTACTGACGAAGCCTATTGCACAGAGAAAGCATGATGGTCATACTAGATCAATGGGTATTAGATACCTGAATGATCATCTCTAGTGGGAGTCTTGTGGATTGTATTTGTCGGTTGTTGATTATTCATGTGATGAATAGAGTACTTTATATTTTATTTTACATTTATGGCAAGTTCTTTTATTTTGTCAAATGTTTCTACTGATAGATTAATTAGCATAATAAATGCCCTTAGAATGTTTGCTTCCATAGGAATTCAAGTATGTGACTTGAATGTGAGGGCTTATGTTTATAAGAAGCTTCATTCTTAAATGATCCCTGGTCGTAGTATCATCTTAGAAGTTCAGGGCGATGATGATACATAAAGACTAGCATGTGCGTTGACTGATGACCGGTTCTCACAGGTCATGATATTGTGATATCAAGTCATCACATGGGTACTTGTTAGTGAACAAGTTGTACTGGACAGACCCACCTTGAGACTACTTTGTGGATTGTTATATGAATGTGTCACAAGTAGGTCTCAAATGACAATGGTGTTTATAGTTCTTTGACCTGAAGTCACAACATTCATCAAGTGAGGAAGAGCGTACTTTGATGCCATCTAAAGTTTTCCTTGAGAAAGGTTGATGATAAGGGTGGTTATTGGGTATGTTAAGATTCATTTGGGTGTTTGTGTGTGGGAAGATATGTGATTTGTCCTCCTCTATGACAGGAGTTACATCCATGGGCCCCTTGATGGAATGAGACTGAGAAATGCATGGCCATGCTTGGTTGAGTCAATATGTGATATTGAGCTCGCCATTTTCAGACAGTCTATTCTAGATCAAGGAATTAGGATTGAACAATTACGAGGGTGACACGGTCCATGCCTCTAGTTCTATCCGGATGTAATGGACAAAGGGACATGACAACACCGATACATTGGTCAAGACAGGCTTGTTGAGTTATGAACTCTTATTGCTTGGGGAGCAATGATGCATTGCTAGATGCCGCTCATTGTTTGTGAGACTTTTATTTGATACGTTCAAGATCAAGTGGGAGACTGTTGGTGTTTCCATGGTGATCTGGAAGTGGTAAAACATCTAGTCTTACTGCCAACGCGATATGAGCCTATGGGGTCGCACACAAGAGTGTTTGGAGAAATTGGAGGAAGAATCCTATTGACAAGTGATCGGATCAAATCACGTATGATGAACTTAAAGTGCGTTCGACGAACGGCTAGCATAGCGCGTTCGTCGAACGGATAGCATAGCATATTCGTCGAACGGCTAGCGTAGCGTGTTCGTCGAACGGTTCATCGAACGGCTAGCGTAGCGCATTCGTCGAACGACTAGCGTAGCGCATTCGTCGAATGGCTAGCATAGCGTGTTCGTCGAACGGTTCGTCGAACGGCTAGCGTAGTGTATTCGTCGAATGGATAGCGTAGCGTGTTCATCAAACGGTTCGTCGAATGGCTACGATAGCATGTTCGTCAAACGGTTTGTCGAACGGCTAGCGTAGCGCGTTCGTCGAGCGGTTTGTCGAACGGCTAGCGTAACACGTTTGTCGAACGGCTAGCGTAGCGCGTTCAACGAACGACCAGCGCGTTCGACGAACGCTAGCCAATTCGTCGAATGCGGTATTCACTAGGGGTATAAAAGAATACGATTCTTTTGACTTAATACGCCGATCTTTTTATGCGATCTGGTTTTTGCGAAATACTGAGAGCGACGGAAGAGTTCCACCCAAAAGCTTCTGACGGAAGAGTTCCGTCCGACCGCCGTCGCCGCCTCTTCCTGTAGTCGGACCTAGCAGTCCGTGGGAGATGTTGAGAGCAGTTCTTCTCCGACCTAGATCTTGTGCGACAAGAGGCTAGGGTTCTTCAACATTCGTGTGGACTTCCGTAGAGGCGTAGATCTATTTTAGCGCTTGGGACTCAACTCTTCTAGGAGCATCTCGATTGAGTACTGACTCAATTCCAGTCAGTTATACATTGCAATGTGTTGCTATTATTTTATTTCTTGAATAAATGAAATCACAAGATCCTTTTAACTATTTAGGGTTGTTCTAGTTAATTTATTCCGCTGCGCATATATGATATGCTCTGTTATCATTTCTGAAATGGTATGTAGAAAACCCAACATAAAAAGGGGCCAGGTTGTTTACTGCGCATCCGACGGGATGGATTCCCTAAACCCTGCCTGGCCAAATAAAGGTCTGGTTCCTTCAGATCCAGCAAGAGTACGCAGGAGCTCATGAGTATCGGGTACTGGTGTCACAGTGTACGTTAGAGCCTTAGTCTGGTAGTGTGTCATACCCATCTAGGTGAGGAGACGCCCACTCCTCTGCCATAGTTTGACCACGATGGGAGGTGCCCGAGAGGTTAGCTACCTCCGAAAAGTGGGAACTAAAGGTCTGTACGTACAGAGTCGTGTGGGTGAGTCATACCATTGTATTGCATATCATAGCATAACATTCTTGCATAAAACAGAGACCTCATCGTATTAACTAGTATGGGCTCCTTTATATGATGAGTTTACCTTAGTGTCAGATCCATTAGCTTATGTGCATCGTGTACACATATAAGTTAAGGTTACTTTTATAGCAGTTTCCCACTTTACTTGTTTACTCTACAATCTGCTTCTTACTGTCTTACTTCACTATACAACTACAATAAATTCTCTAATTGATGGTTACTTATAGAACTGCTAGAGATAGACTAGTATAATTTACGACTTCGTACAATTGATTTTCTCACCTGATTGATACATTAACCTTTGTTGTCCTCCGCTTCCTCCTCCCACATGGTGCTTAGGAGTCGCGGGTGGAGGCGGTGAGGAATATGCTGAGTCTTATAGACTGACGGTCGGTGGACCTCATTATTACAGGAGAACCAGGAAGAGCAGGACCTCAACCAGAGGGAGGTACGTGAGACGGTGACCAGGCCAGGAGTCAGACTTTCTGCTGTAGCTGGGAGAGCACCGGTAAGCAACCCACGTCGTTTACCAACTCTTCACATCTACCCAGGACAGAGGGAAGATTTATATGCACTTGAGGGCGTCGAGCCGTGTGAGTGCCTTGATTGTTATATCTTTGCCAGAAGAGAGGCAAAGAAGCGACAGATAGATAGTTGTACTTTACATTACTATTTCCGCACTCTGATTAGTACTCTGCTTATTATGATTATCTCATTTTGGACATGTATTATTCATATTATGTGATTTGTTGTGGACATGTGCCTCTTGTTTACTTAATATTTATGTGATTATGGTTGGCCTGGATGATGATGAATAGTCAGCAGGATCGGCGTATTGTAGCGGTGACCATTTGGAGTAATGGTGTCGCCGCAAATGGCGGTTCTGGGCGGTAAGACCCGGGAAAGAATGCAAAAAATGGTCTTACAATTCAAATATTTTCAAACCTACTTTTTCTATAAATTGATAAAACATCACTATGATATAAGTTTTTCGTAAGGGTTATTGATTGCTATCTTAGTTGTCTCAAGTAAAAGTATTCTCTCCATATTTGATAGGCTATGTTTATACACACATGTTAATTACTAAGTGTTTATGAAAAAAATAAAACTATGTTTTCTATGAACTTTTAATTAATTGATCACCTATTAAAGTTGAATTAATGTAAATGCAGTAATTCTTTCATAAAAGGCTAGAAAATAGTTACATAAGCCCTTTAAAAATAATTTCTCTATTAGTACTAAAATTTAATTCTTTATACACTTTAAGCAAAACTCAAGAATAAAGGCTTGTAATAAGGAAATGATTTAGGCCACTTTTGATTATATTTAATATGAGCCTTTGGGCCTAACCTACACATTTTCACCACTAGTAACCTCCTTTGAGCTCATTATCTTATTTTTTTCTAACTTCACTAAAATTTGAATGATAAATTGTCTATCCTAAATATCATTACTAAGAGCTTTTTGTTCTACAAAATCATAAGAAGGATGGAGAAAAAGAGAAATTTTATGATTCATTTATTTGTGAGAATGATAAGAATATTATTGGAGGTCCTATGATTCACTTTTATGTGTGGGTGATGAGGATAATACAAAAGAAAAATGAAAGATATATAAAAATAATATGTATATATATACATATACATATATATATATCTTTCTAAGAAATGATGTGTAAAAAGGAGGTGTTGAAAATTATTGAAAGAAAATGCTCCACTCACAAAAAATTTAGTGTTGGGGTGCATACATTTATGGAGTAAGGAATATGATCATTTCTTGTGAAGAAAGCTCAAATATGGTTTAATAATGATAAAGTTTGCAACCAATACATATCCTCACCCTTTTATTACCTAACCACATTACAACCCATCAACAGTCTTAAAGATCCTTATTATTGCCCATATTTGTTGAACATATAAGATTTGTGTGATTTATTAAAGAGCGTTGCTAATTAAAATAGAGATTGTACATATAAAGTAAGTATATGTGATCCTATCAATGCAAGACATGGAGAATAAACTACATATAAGTTAAGGATACAAAAAGAAGGTTGTTAAATTAAATTTCATTCCATTTACGACACAATTAATTTTATAAATAAATTATATGTTATGGTAATGTGTGTTTTAGGCTAGTTCCATCTAGTATGTAGAGGGGAGATTCATTAGACACTTTGCTAGGATTTTTTATACCCAGATGAACTCTTATTTGTAGCATGTTTTGCCTTGGAATGGTAAAAGCTAAGTGTGGGTGTATTTGATGTCACTTGAATTATACATATTTATTGTACACATCATCAATGTTTATTTGTTTTAAATTGATGAAATTGCTTAAAATCAATGTTTTACCCCCCCCCCCCCCCCCCCTCTAAGGGCGCCGTAAGATCCAACAAGTGGTATCAGAGGGCAGGTTATTCCAAACGGTGTAAAAACCAGGAATAATGGCGTCTTATGATCTCGCTTTTTCCGAGGGTCAAGGAATTAGTAGACCTCCACTATTTACTGGGTCAGATTATAATTATTAGAAAAATAGGATGCGTTGTTTTCTAATGACCCTAGATAATGAGGTTTGAAACATGGTAGAAGAAGAATACACTCCTCCTACATTTGTAGTTGGAGAGGTTATGTTAGAAAAACCCAAAGATAAATGGGATGATCGGGATAAACTCAAATGTAAAAATAACGCAAAAGCCATGAATGCTCTATTTTGTGCGTTAGATAGAAATGAATTTAATAGAATTTCTGCATGTACTACTGCTTATGAAATTTGGAATCATTTGGAAGTTACTCATGAAGGTACATCGCAGGTTAAAGATTCCAAGCTTTTTCAACTGCAGTCGGAATATGAAAAATTCTGAATGGATGAAAGCAAAGATGTTGATGGTATGTACACGCGCTTCACCAAGATCGTCAATGCCTCAAAAGCTCTTGGAAAGACTTTCTCAAATGGCAACTTGGTCCGTAAGATCCTTCGTTCTCTTCCTCCAAAATTCAACCCGAAGGTGACGGCTATTTCGGAGTCGCACAACTTAAGGACGCTCCAAGTTGAGAGCCTCATTGGGAATCTCAAAACCCATGAGGTAGAACTCAAAATCCAACATGATGAATACAACAAGGAGCCAAACAAGAAGGCGTTGGCATTGAAATCAAAGAAGGAGTGCCAAGAGGATTAGGATGAAGATGAAGAAAGTCTTTTGGTGAAGAACTTCCAAAAGTTCATTCGAAATCCGGAAAGGCGAAACACTTTCCGAAAATTTGTCCAAAAAGGTGAAAGATGGAAAGGGTCATCTTCAAAGAAGGAAAAAGAGAGCGACAATAAAGAAGAGAGGCCTCCACCGGAATGCTATCATTATAGGAAGACGGGGCACATAAGGAGTCAATGCCCAAAATTCTTGAAGGAGAAAAAGGAGAAACAGCACAAAGGGAAAGAAAAGAGGAAGGTGCTAAAGGCAAAGGCATGGGATGACTCCTCTTCCTCCTCCTACGAAGAATCAAGCGGGTCTTCATCAAGCGAAGATGAGGAAGCAAACATGTGCCTCATGGGACGTGGAAACGACGGCGACGACACCAGTGTTCCTAGTGACACTGTGGTAACTCCTCCCACTTATGATGAATTGTTTAATGAATTTCTTGAAACTTGCAAAGCTTTTGATAAAAATATGAAAGATAGTATTTTATTAAATCGTGAAAATGAATCTCTTATTAAAGAAAATCAAAAGCTTTCCAAAAAGGTAATTGGTTTAGAAAAAAGAAAGGTTTCTTGCTAGAAGAGTCACTTTCTAAAGCCCTCTCTCATGCCAAAACTCTTACAAAAGAGAAGGGGAATTAGAAAGGAAATTAGAAGCCTCTCTTTTGCAAATCAAAAATAATAAAAAAGGTTTTGAAAATAGGTGTGTCATGCTTGTGAAAGAAAATTCTTTACTTAAAGCACAAGTTCATGATCTCACCATGGCTATTAAAAAATTTGGAATAGGCCAAAAATCACTGGACATGATTTTAGGGAACCAGTGCCATGGTTTTGGAAAGTTTGGGCTCAGATATCGAGGTGAGGGCTACCGCCCGGCGCTAGCACCTCATACCAGAAACTTGAAATTTCTTTTTCAAAATGCTTTCCTTCTGTAAATCAAATTTATTCCAGCAAGAAAATTTTCCATAAAAGGGTCTCAACCCCCTTTATTTCGTGTGCAAACTGTTATAGGTTGGGTCACACAACTAGTTCTTGCAGGAAAATAAAACAAAATACTTTAAAGAAAATCTGGGTACCTAAGGCTTCCACTTATTCTATGGGAGGTTCTACTTGGGTATCCGGATCTTTACTCTTGTCTTCTTTCTAGATGTGCAGGCAGGCTAAGGACAATGAAGACGTGTGGTACTTGGATTCAGGATGCTCCAAGCACATGACGGTCAATAATGCTAAGTTCCTTAGCCTAGAAAAGAAGAAGGGAGGGATCGTGATGTTTGGTGACAATGGAAAAGGAAGGATCATGGGAATTAGTACAGTTGGTAACGAATCCTTCACGATATCAAATGTTCTTTATGTAAAAGGGCTAAAACATAATCTTATTTCAATTAGCCAATTATGTGACAAAGGATTATATGTTTTATTTGAATCTTCTACTAATCTATGCAAAATATCTAATCCTATTGCAAACAATATTTTACTAACTACACCAAGAATACACAATGTTTATATAGTTTCATTTCATGATCTTTCAAAATCATCATTAAAATGTTTTATTACCAAAAATGATGAACTTGAACTTTGGCATAGAAGGCTAGGACATGCTAGCACAAAGCTTATTATAAAACTTGTCAAAAGAGATTTAATTAGAGGATTGCCTAGATTAAATGGAAATTTACCTTCACTTTGTTCACCATGTCAAAAAGGTAAAATTACTAGATCCTCTTTCAAAAGTAAAAATGTTATTTCTACTACAAGACCTTTGCAATTAATTCATATGGATCTTTTTGGTCCCGTTAGCACCGCAAGTCTTGGTGGTAGATTATATACATATGTTTTAATAGATGATTTTTCTAGATATTGTTGGACAATATTTCTCTCATCCAAATCCGAAGCGTATTGTGAATTTTCAAAATTATGTACTCGTATTCAGAATGAAAGTGATTTAAAAATTAAATGCATTCGCTCGGATCATGGAGGAGAATTTGAAAATGAAAACTTTACATCTTATTGTGATATGTTAGGCATAAAACATGAGTTCTCTGCACCACGCACACCACAACAAAATGGTGTTGTAGAAAGAAAGAATAGGACACTTCAAGAGCTAGCACGCACTATGTTATGTGAATATAAATTACCTAAGTCCTTTTGGGCCGAAGCCGTAAACACATCATGTTATGTTATAAATAGAATCATGCTTCGCCCATCTTTAAATCTCACACCATATGAACTTTATTTTCAAAAGAAGCCTAATGTATCTTACTTCAAAGTTTTCGGTTGTAAATGCTTTATTTTAAATACAAAAGATAGCTTGGGAAAGTTTGATGAAAAATGTGATGAAGGAACATTTCTTGGATACTCTTCAACTAGTAAAGCTTATAGAGTTTTTAATAAAAGAACTAGAAAAGTTGAAGAGTCAATTAATGTGAAATTTGATGAGCTTGTTCCTTGTATAGAAAGACTTTCCGCAGGCAAAGAGGATGATCTATTACCTCCTTTGGAGCATGGTGATGAAGAACCTTCCAAAGAAGAAAAAGAGGAGGCCAAGAAAGATGAATATGTACCTCCAAGCGTCTTAAAATTCACAAAGGATCATCCACGGGAACTTATAATTGGTGAACCATCCATCGGGGTAAGAACTCGCTCTTCTCTTCATGAATCTTATTCAAATGTTTGCTTTGTTTCCGAAATAGAACCAAAAAACGTTTCTACTGCTTTAAACGATGAATTTTGGTTTTTGGCTATGAATGAAGAGTTAGAACAATTTGAGCGACATAATGTTTGGAAATTAGTAGAAAGACCATCTAATCACCCGGTTGTAGGCGTAAAATGGATTTTCAAAAATAAATTAGATGGTGAGTCTAGAATATCTAGAAATAAAGCACTCTTAGTAGCACAAGGATATTCACAAATCGAGGGGATAGATTTTGATGAATCTTTTGCACCCGTTGCTAGATTGGAGTCTATAAGAATTTTTCTAGCATTTGCAAGCTTTAAAAGAATAAAACTATTTCAAATGGATGTGAAAAGTGCGTTTCTAAACGGGTTTGTAAAAGAAGAAGTTTATGTTGAACAACCCCCCGGTTTTATTAATGAAAAATTTCCAAATCATGTTTATAAACTAGAAAAAAGCACTTTATGGTTTAAAACAAGCGCCCCATGCATGGTATGAAAGACTTACATCATTTTTATTGAAGCACGGTTATATTATGGGAAGTGTGGATAAACTCTCTTCATTAAGCACAACAATGATGATATAATTATTTTACAAATATATGTTGATGATATTATTTTTTGATCTACTAATGAAGAGATGTGTAAAGAAGTTATTTTAGTGATGAAAAATGAATTTGAAATGAGTCTAGTAGGAGAACTTTCTTATTTCCTTGGTTTTCAAATATCATAAAGAATTGATGGTATTTTTGTATGTCAAACTAAATATGTCCATGATATGCTTAAATGTTTTGGATTTGAAAACCTTAAACATGCTTCTACACCAATGAGTGCGTCACTTAAATTAGGAAAAGATGAATCGGGAATTTCAATTGATCAAACCTTATATAGAGGTATGATAGGATCCCTACTTTATCTTAGTGCAACTAGACCCGATATTATGTTTGTCGTATGCTTATGTGCTCGATTTCAAGCCAATCCAAAATAATCTCATTTAAAAGCGATAAAACGAATTTTTAGATATCTCATTGGGTCATCTAGATTAGGATTATGGTACCCACATAATGATTCATTTACATTGCATGGCTATTCCGATTCGGATTATGCCGGTTGTTCACTTGATAGAAAAAGCACTAGTGGTACTTGTCATTTTCTAGGACCCTCATTAGTTGCATGGTCTAGTAGGAAACAAAATTTGGTTGCACTCTCTACCACGGAGGCCGAATACATTGCATTAGGGAGTTGTTGTGCACAAGCTCTATGGATGAGCTAAACTTTAGAGGACTTTGGTTTTCATCTAAAACTTATTGAATTAAAATCTGACAACAAAAGTGTCATTGATCTCACAAATAATCCGGTTCACCACTCTAGATCCAAACATATAGATGTGCGTCATCATTTCATAAGGGATCACATTAAAAAGGAAAATGTAAGGATTAGTTTCATTGGCACGGACTCTCAACTTGCTGATATATTTACTAAACCTCTTCCCGATGCAAGGTTTCAAATGTTAAGATTGGAATTAGGAGTCTTAGAAATCTTAGGATGAATAACATGTAAAACGCTAATGTTTTATGCAATTTGAGCAATCAAAACATCTCTGAATATTATACAATTTCTGCATAAGACTACACTTAAGACCCCTAATCATTATCAAAAATCAAAAATTTAAAATTCCTAAAAAATCGTGTACTATTTGCCGCGCTATCACTAGCGCCGGCGCTAGCGTGGGTGTGTGATTTTTCTATTTTTTAAAATTTCTAAAAATCAACAAAAATATGTTAGTTTATTTGTGCAAATTTATTTTTGTGTTTTTGTCTATTTTATTTTTGTTTTATTTGAATTATGAAAAATCAATTACAAAAATTCAAAATTCAAAAATTCAAAAATATGTTTGTGTGATTTTTCTGTTTTTATTAAAAAAAATTCAAAAAAAACTGTATGATCTTTATTGCCAATATCAAGCATGTATGAATTCTATTATTTAGAATTATTTACAATGTTAAAACATATTCTTTCAAATTACTATTACATTGTTTTGCTTATCATGCTTCGATATATCTATTTAAAGTGCATCAATTGTATTGAAAAATGTGTAAAACCAAGCTTAGCATGCCTCTAAGTATGAGTAAATGTTTTATGATTGATAATGATATATTTCACTCACTTATTTTGGTAATCAACATGTGTGTCTAAATCTAAAAATGCTTGCTTGAGTATTGTATTTGTACAATGAATTAAAACTTGCATAAGTTTATTGCCTACACTACATTTGAATTGCACTTATGAAATTTAGAAAAGTGGTTAAGTTAAAAATTGGGTTTGCAAAACAAGTGTATTCGGAGAATGTTGTCTCACAAATATGAACAAAAAAATTATATATGTAGACAAATATAACTCCACCAAGCACTACTTGAACCTCCTGATAAGTCTTCATAAGCATTGTGAGGTTGAGCACCTTGGAAAGAATAGTAAAGTGTCTTGTGCAAACTTTGGTTATTACACCACTTTGTTAAAAATTATGTGCATTAAAAGTGTGTGAAAGTAATTTACTTGTGTTTTATTGTGCACTTTACTTTACATTTGTCTTGTATTTTGATGATTTAAATCCATTGTTAACATTGCCCAAAATACACTTATGTGCACATCATTATCTTTCATAACACTTCTTCTCATGAGTATTGGATTCTAATGCTTTATTTATACTACTCTTTATATAAGAAATGCACTAGATAACCTAGCATGATCTCTACAATGTTTTGGTATTTCTTGAATTTACAATTAAGTAACATTGTAGTATAATCTCTCTTTGATATGTTCATTTCATGCTTGGTATCTTTATGAAAAACTTTGAGATTTCAAAAGGTTAAAATATCTTTCAATTTTGAACTAAAACTCATATTCTTACTTATGCTTTTCATGCTTACAAAAAGATCTTTCTTATAATCTTCCGTTATGCTAAAACTCTTATCTATTTACTTGAAATCTCTTCAATACTATACTTAAATTCTTTATCTTTGTCTATATTACAAAAGCTCGATCATGCTTTATCTTTTTAAAATGCCTCCTTAATACCTTCGCCCCACCTTCTTTTGATAATACCAAAAGGGGGAGATTAATTGAAGAAATCTATATAGGAGAAATATAGATAAATAAGGGGAGTAACACATAAATTCATGAAATCTATCATTTAGGGGGAGTAACACATAAATTGCATTTATGTAGGGGGAGCATTAAGATAGGGGGAGTATGCACATTATCATGCATATCATTTACTATAGTTGCACTTTTATCTTGCTTATCTTATCTATAAACACTATTGTTGATTTCTTGCTTAGAGGATTTGTTATTATCAAAAGGGGGAGATTGTTGGACATGTGTGTCACATCCCTTTGTTTGAGAATAACAAATCCCATATTGTATTTGATATTGCTTGTAGTGTGTTTATAGTGTGCAGGAACTATAGGTGCAATACTCCACAGGTAGAAGGCAGCATGGAATCAAACTTTCTGAATGGAGCGCTACCGCCAGCGCTAGCGCTAACGCCAGGCGCTAGCTCAAGATCTTCTCAGCGGTTTTGTCTCAGCGGTTCCGTCTCAGCGGTTCCGTCTCAGCAGTTCCTTAACGCTACCGCCAGCGCTAGCGATACCGCAGGCTCTATCTCAAGATCGTGCACAGAGCCACGCCGCCGACGGTTCCGCAACCGCTCCACACGAACGCTACCGCAGGCACTATCAGCTACCGCGGGCGCTAGCTCCAAGATTTATAAAATGATGTGTTCTCTCTCATTTTGGGTTAGAACTTCCAGAGACATTACTTGTGCCCAAACTCTCGTGTTGCTACTCTGCCAAAATATCATCTCCCACTCAAAGCCAAAGAAGAAAATCTGGAGAAGGAAGCCATCACGCTGCATACGAAGAACGATCGCTTCGACCTCGCTCGTGCTTCAGTGATCCTTCATCCTCATCGCCAGAAATCTCAAGAGGGAGTTTGCTTGTTATTTACTTCACTTCTTTATTTGTATCTTGTAGTGAAATCGCCTTGTTTTTGGCGACTAGGTCCTTGCGCGGCTTAGGGGGAATTCACCGCGTGAGTTGGCGACTAGGTCTTGGGGATTAGATCTAGGGGGTGCTCGAGGCCATATCTGAGTTTGGGTTGGCTAGAGCGGCTTGAGGCTTTATCTGGGGAAGGATAGGCTAAAGCCAACCGGTTTATGGGGATACAAGTCGGTATAGAAAAGGAAAAGAAATTCACTTTTGTACGCCTTCGATTTCTAGCGATATTGAAATCAAATTTTGTAAACACCCTTTTTATATAATGCAATCATGATTATATTTGTGTTTATTTGATTTCTCTCAATTGGCGTAAAATTTCATTATTGCAAAATTGTTATTACTAAATTGTCATCTTATTTCGTATTAATCAAAAACAACTTAGTAATTATCTTAAAAATTATAAAAAGAATTTTATTCCCTCATTCACCCCCACCCCCCCCCCCCCCCCCCCGTCCCCTCTAAGGGCGCCGTAAGATCCAACAGTAGATGGTATGGAGGCTCGCCTTGCGGGTTGCCTCCACCCCTACTCCCCCGTGGATCACCCCGATCCCTCCACGGGTCCCCACATCGACCCGGTCCTCGCACCTTTCCTCCTCCTCCCGAGGCAGGACCTCCTCAATCCTCACTTGCTGCTGCTGGCACTGCGCCGGCACTCTGGCCCTCTTTGTCTCGAAAAACTTCGGGCAGGTGGCAGTTGCGTGACCTTCCTTATCATGGAAGTCGCAGTATGGCAACGTCACCTCCCCCCTCTCGGCCTCTGCCGCCCTATTCCCCCTTCTCCTTCCTGCTCCTGCTTCTACTCCTCCTCCTTCTCTCCTTCCTCTTCCTCCTCTCCCTCGCCTGATCGTCATGGCCTGCTGAGGCGGGGGAGGCACCGGCCATGGACCTTGCCTCCATCCCAACTGATGGGGTCTTCCTTGACCCCCATAGAAGTTACCCCCTCTCGGGGCGTAACCTCTTCCTTGACCTTGCATCCCCCCGCCCTGCTGTCTCCATCCCCCTCCGGGGCCCAGGGCTCCTCCCTTCTCCGCACCTCCTGCTGCTTGACCTCCGGCTCACTGAGCATCGCTAGCGTCCTAGTGAGCTCCGGATTGGCCTCCTCACTTTCGACTTCATCCGCCACCCTCTCCATCAACTCCTCGTAGGAGACGGGGGCCTTTCTCTTCAGTCCCATCTTGAAGAAACTCTCTCTCAGCCCCAACGTGAAGGCGAGCTGAAGGGCAAACCCGGGTATCTCCTGGGTGAGCAATACTTCCTCCTCAAACCGATCTGCATAGTGAGCCAATGACTCCTTGGGCTCCTGCTTCACCTTGAAGAGGGACTCGGCGTTCTTCTTCCTCTTCTTCGAAGTCAAAAACTACAACAAGAAGCTTCTACGCAAATCCTCAAATGCGTAGATTGATCCAACAGGGAGTTGGTGGAACCAATCCCTAGCCTTCACTTTTAGGTTGACGGCGAAGAGCCGACACTTAAAGGCGTCTGACATCGACCTGATAGAAACCGAGTCCTCGAATGACTGCAGGTGTTGGACTGGGTCATCCCTGCCGTGGTAGTAGACGCTGTCCCATTCCTTGAACCCTTTCGGGATGGGTGCGGAAAGCACCAGCTCGCAGAAGGGGCTTCCTCCACCTGCTATCCTTTACTTCTCTACTCCCCCCCCCCCCCCCCCCCCCCCCCCCGCACACCCCGAGCTCCCTCGCCATGCTTGAGCTCGTTGGGGCCATGCTCGCGAGAGCCACACTCTCTGGAGCCGCTCCTACGGGCGACGCGCCCACTAGGATCGCACTCGCCTGCGCTGCACTCACCTGTGCCGCGCTCGCCTGTGTCACGCTCACCTGCGCCGCACTTTCCTGCCCCGTGCTCGCTGGCACTGAACTCGCCGGACTGGCAAATAACACTCGCCCCTCCAGGTCCTGCACTGACCCCCTGGCCACCTCCTTTCCAGCCCTTCCTCCCGGGGCATCCTCGCCAACCGTTGTTGGAGGATGGAACACCTGGGCCGCCAGGGTCGTGAACTCGCTTCGCAACACTGCGACTGCGAACCCGAGGGTGTCGAGAACTTCTCTCCTAAAGTCCGAGAACATCCTTGGCGTCACTGTCGGGGGTGACCCGCAAAACTCCTCGCCCTGCTCTTCATCTCCTGCCATGTCCCTTCCTAGGAATTTCCCTGGACTAGACACACTCCACACTATCCCTTACTGGTTCCTTGGAAGGAGCAGACTAGAAACTCGAAACTATACTAAGACCTTAGTCATAGCGAGGAGGTCCCACCACAAACCCGGAAGAACGTTGAGTGCTTCCCCTCCTAAGCCAAAGCTGAGACTTGGGCACCTTGGAGAGCTAGAGAGCTAAACCAAAATAACCAAGGGAGGAAGAAGCTCAGAGAACTAAGATTAGAATCCTCTGCCAAGGTGCCCTTTAAGGTCTATTTATAGTATTTTGTTCGTGGTCTGTTAATAGCGGAATTCTGCCTTTTGGTTTTACTAAACGCACCCCAATTTGGCCTGCTAACAGCCAAACTCCGCTGTTTGGAGGGGCTAACGGCAGACAACCTGGGGCAGAGGGGTAATTTCGCCTCCTTAGCCTATGGGCAAATGGTCTGCGAGAAGGCTACTCGCGAGAGCTCCCGCGAGTCTCCTCGCGAGTATTGCTCGTGAAACCCCTCTTAGGTGAGCGTTCTGCGAAGGCCCCACTCGCACCTCTTCTGGCGACATCCACCGAGGCCAGGTCTCGCATGCCTTCCTGCGAGCTCCCCTCAGCCCTGTGAAAATCTGTTGAACTGGCTGGAGGACTGAGTTCGTCGAGCTGAGAAGCAATTTCGTCGAACTAAGAAGCAATTTCGTCGAACTGAAGCGTAACGTTCGTCGAACGCTGAACGGATTTCGGTGATCGCAGAACAGCTTTCGTCGAACGCAAAACGGAGTTCCTCGAATGCAGAACGGAGTTCGTCGAACGCAGAACAGAGTTCGTCGAACACAGAAACTTAGAAAGAATCCGGCTCGCCCAGAAGACCACTGTAAGCGGACTGCGGGGATCTGGCTCACTCACCTTCTTACGAGCGGTCGACGAGTGCCCGGCTCGCCCGCCTTCCTGCGAACGATCGGCTAGACTCTGGCTCACCTTCATTCCTGCGAGCGACCTTTGAGACTCTGGTTCACCTTCCTTGTTACATATACGTCGAACACAGCTGAATTCGTCGATCTCAAACTAGAGTTCGTTGAACTGAAGAAAAAATCCGCTGAACTGGCTGGAATATTGAGTTCGTCGAGCTGAGAAGCAATTTCATCAAACTGAAGCGTGCCGTTCGTCGAACGCCGAACGGATTTCATCGAACACAGATTGAAGCTCATCGAACAAAGAAACTTGGAAAGAATCCGGCTAGCCTGCTCTCTCGCGAGCGGTCGGCGAGTGTCCGGCTCACCCGCCTTCCTGCGAGCGACCCTTGAGATTCTGGCTCGTCTTGTTACTTCTCTCGCTTGTTGACTCCTCAATCTATGCCCATCTCCTGGCGAATATCGGGGTTGTACACATTCATCCTAGGGATAAAATCTCGACCATTCAACATCTTTGGCCAAATATAAAGTGCATGAATTAAAATAAGACTCAAACCAACTTGAACCAAGAGGACTTATGGCTTGTCCAAATTGGTTCAACCCAAATAAAAATTTTCTTGACATAACAAACAACACAAAAGTTTTAAACTAGATAATTATCCAAAAAAACATTGAATAAAGTAGAACTAATTATTCTTCCGGGTTCGAGGGCGAAGATTGTAGCGGCTTGAACCTTCAAAAGAATCTGGTTCACCAAGCAGTACTAGGTTGGCTCCATCACTTCTTTCAAATATGGAGGAAGAAGAAACTTTTTGCGGCTTGTAGAAGATAAAATGTTGTACAGAGGTCTATCGTGTAGGCTGAGAGAGAGAGATTAGCCCAACAAAAAAAGAAGAATCATTGGCTAAGTCCTTTTTGAATTTTGTATGTACATATTCTTATGTCGATTCAATTGAATTGAGATTGAATGACTTTCTTTTTCTGATTCTTCTCCAGCTGGAATGTCCAAGGAGAATTATTGCTCTCTTTCTATTTATATTAGAAGCCCATCAATAACTTTATATATAACATCCAATTTCATCACATTTGAATCTCTGGAATGATTCTTTCTCTTCTTTTATGTGTGCGACCCGTTATATTTCAAATATCTTCCATATATACCTTCTGAATAATCATTCGGATCCATTCCAGGTAGTTTTCCAAATCTTTGATTGTATTCGATGATGCGTCGAATAACTTCTTCCTTCATATCGACGCACCTTTAAATTCTATTAGAAGCAGCTTCGAAATCTTCCTCAGCTTTGAATTGAACTTTGCTATCAACGTTGCATTGATTCATTATTGACGTATCCGTCGAGATAAAGAACGTAGACTTCAAACTCTATCTTCTACGTCGAATACCATTCGATGTTGGGTCGACTTCCAATGAAGCATCGACTGCTAGTCTTAGTTATCTTTACTTCTATTTGAAGTTACTTCGACTTTCAATCGAAGCTACATCGACTTCTTTTCGAAGCATATTTAACTCAACTGGATTTTGATCTCCTTTTGACTAGGCTTTGACACTCTAAGGTGAATATGTCATCCTAAGACATGTAAAGACCATATTACCCTCACTATACAGCATGGGTAATAAATTCTAGATAATGATATAACTTTTACAAAATTTGTAAGGTAAATTAAGAGGTTGTTTTTCCCAACAGACGTCACGCTTCATATTCGGCCAATAATAATGAGAACTAGCATGATCTAATAATTTGGATGGGCACATGTGTCCACTTAACCCAGATGAGTGGAGCTCCCTAAGTAGTGTCTCCCTAAGGGGTCCTTCATAGATGCAAAGGCGGGTGCCCCTGAACAGATATCCCTCTCTCACGAAATACTGTGTTGTAGGATCGGTCCCACTATGCTGACACATGATTCAAATGCCATGAAAAAGGTTCAGTGATGTATAAATCACGCTCTGAATCTAAGTCTGTAATACAAGGCTGAAGGGTGACTAATAAGTGTGTCCGATGACTACAGGCGTCGGCTACTCGATTCGTGACACCGGGCTTATGTTTTAAGTGGAATGTGAACTCTTGTAGATAGGATGCCCACTTGGCATAGAATCTAATATATTTCTGGGAATTCAGGTACTTTAGTGCTTTGTGTTCTGTATTCAGCACAAACTCACGTTGGATCAGATAGTGCCTCCAGTGGCGGAGGGCCTGAACGATAGTGTAGAACTCGACGTCGTACGTGGAATACCTAGTTTTTGCTTCATTCAATTTCTCACTAAAGAACGCTACATGTCGTCCCTCCTAACTCAAAATTGCCCCAATGCCTATAATTGATGCGTCACAGTTAACCTCAAAAATTTTATTGAAATCAGGCAGCGCTAATATAGGTACACAAGTGAGTTTCTCTTTTATTAATAAAAATGCACGTTCGGCTTCCTCAGTCTAAACAAATAATCCTTGTTTAAACAATTAGTCACAGGTGCAATTAGGGTACTAATTCCAAATAAAACATCGATAAAAGGATGCTAGCCCATGAAATCCCTGAGCCTTAGTAATTGTCCTAGGTCTAGGCCATGATTCTATCGCCTTAACCTACTCTCTATCAACTATAATGCCTTCAGAAGAAATGATAGATCCTAGGAAGGTCAGGATATCGGTCATAAAAGTGCACTTCTTCAAATTTATATATAATTTATTCATGCATAGGATTTCTAATACTTGTCTCAGATGAGTAAGATGTTGATCAGGATCAAGACTATAAATCAATAAATCATCAAAATATACCATTACACAGACTCCTATGAGTGGTCTAAGCACCTAATTGATCACTCACATAAAGGTGTTGACAGCATTGGAGAGACCAAAAGGCATCACCAGCCACTCATATAAACCCTCTTTCTTAAATGCAGTCTTCCATTCATCCCTGGGTCGAATTCTAATCGGTGGTATTCTGTCGTCCAAACAGGGAATCGAAAAGCGATACTTAATAGAAATTTTATTTATCGCTTGACTGTTTACACACATGCGCCAGGTTCCATCTTTCTTGGTAACTAAAAGTGCAGGAATGACGCACGGACTCATGCTCTCTCTAACGTGACCCTTCGAAATAAGCTCGATCACTTGCCTTTGTAGCTACCAATGCTTTTTCAGACTCATATGATAATGGGGTAAATGAGGTAAGCTAACTCCTGGCATAAGGTCAATAGAGTGCTGAATATCTATCATCGGGGGAAGCTGATGGGGAAACTCCCGCGGCATAATCTCAGAGAACTCATCAAAAAGAGGCTGTACTGTGCTAGGGATGTCTAACGAGGTGGGAGTCAAATCAATCTCGGACTACATATAAACTACTTCAGTATCCTTAATCTCCTCCTGGAATTGTGGCCCAGTCAGTAATTTGGTGGTAGAGGGAAATGATATCGCGGAGACAGTGATAGGTGGGTGTGAAGACCTATCTGGGGCATTAGGAACAAGATTATTCTTCTAGGGAAGAAGAACAATCTTGCTCCCATTGCGCTCAAAGGAATGGGAGTTCTTCATGTTGGAGTTTCTGATGTGATCTCAAAGCGATCAACAGTTAGTCTTACTGTCAACGCAATATGAGCCTATAGGGTCGCACATAAAAGCGTTTGGAGAAGTTGGAGAAAGGATTGTGTTGGCCTTACTCATATTGGATATGGGTGGAGGACCAATCATGTGACTGCTAGGAATTAAGTTGAGAATGTATAAACCGGAAATCGTTTAAAGGGTTTAAACAAATGGGTTTGTACTAGACAAATTCGGCTAAAAGGTTTAACCGAACTGTGTCAAATTGGGCTAATATGATTAACCGAATTATGTTGTTTTCGACTAATGAGATTCGGCTAATGTGATTAACCGAATTATGTTTTCGACTAATGAGATTCGGCTAATGTGATTAACCGAATTGTAACAGATTCGCCTAAAGGGTTTAGCCGAAATATGTCAGTTCGACGAAATGGTTTCGATGAAATGATATAGTCGAATTTATATAGTCGGATCGGCTAAAGTGTTTAGTCGATTCGGTTAATCTGTTTAGTCGAATTCGGCGAATGTAAATCTGGACAGAAATGTTCTGTTTTTCCTCTGGTCTGCGGATAGCCTGATTTATGCGTTTTAGTATAAAGGGCATGCGATTTTAGGTTTACAGGGGACAAAATCTTTTCGCGATTTTAGACGAGAAGCCGACCGGAACTGTTCCACGCGAGGGCATCTCGATCTTCCCGTCCGCCGATCGTCTTCTGCCGTCGTTGGTCGCCGCCTCCCCTGGATCGGACCTAGCAGTCCGTGGGGACGTTGAGAGCTTCCTTCTACGACCTAGTTCTTGTACGACAAGAAGCTAGGGTTCTCCTTTTTCTTGTGTGGACTTCTATAGAGGGATCGATCCATTTCGATTCTTGAAGAACTCAAAGACAGATTTTGAATTTCTCTTTGGAGCACCTTGGTTGAGTATTGACTCAATCCCGCGAAGGTATTTTGTATTTCGATTTGATCATTCTCTTGAATCATGAAAACTGCAAGATCCGTTAGCTTCTTTTGGGTTGTTCTTGTTATTATTTCCACTGCGCATATTTGATATGTCATCCCGTTTGGGATATAGAAAACCCAACAGTGGTATCAGAGCTAAGTTGCGGTCAAGTGCGTGTAAATTGGGACATTTAGAAGCGTTCTAAATGCCCTAATTTCTTCTTGGAATATCACATTTGATGTGAATTTGGACGGGGCTCTGCCCCACACCCCGCAATGGCTCTGCCCCTTGACCCCGCTCGCTGATCGGTCAGCAAGGCCACCGCCAGGGGCGCTGCCCCTTGGACCCCGTTAGGGGCTCTGCCCCTAAGACCCCTCCAGGGGCGCGGCCCCTTGGAACCCCGCCAGGAACGCATGTGATTGCGTTGCGATTTCATTGTTTCAGAGATTGTTTCTCCTTTGCGGTAACCGTCCCTCGATATGGTTTGTGAAACCAAATGTTTAGATTATTGAATCTGACATGAGAGACGAGCTTGTCTACTGCACAAGTGGAGTTGCTTTGCTTGTGTTCAATGCATGTAAATCTGAAGATCTAGAAGTGTTCTAAGTATTCAGATTTAACCCCCTTTTATCAAACTGTTGATAATTCTTTTATGTGCACATAGGGGATGCATTTGTTTTGTGTATGTGCACGGTGATTAAATGTTAATCACGATGAAATGTTCATCAATTGAAAAATAAAATCCCTTATTCAATATTAAGTATACAGATGCCTTCCGATGGATGACACTCTTCCTGCCTCGATCGATGAAGTGTGGGCTTGCCAAAGTAAGGTGCATTAATCTATCTTGGTAAGGGTGCGAGCGGATAATTGTGATATCCCACTGTCGACATCGGGTCTAACTTAACTAGGTGACCTCAAAGGTTGAGTGCCTAGAGGCATAGGGTTGGCATGCTCCATATGATGGATGCGAATAAAGAGTTATTCACCAACCATACAAGAGTTGCATAGTGATGCAATTGACAAATGTTGTCTACCCAAATAACAGCATTATGAGAGGAACGCCAAAGCGGACTCACTGTGTTGGTGAAATATGGATCTTGCCCACTAAGAGAGTAGCTCGCATAAACTCTCCGAATCGAAATTAAGGGTTGTCGATTTGATTAAAATAGTGGGAGCTTTTAATAAAAGTCCTTATTAAAGTAAAATGTATTTTGAAATATAGTACTGAAAAATCTTTTGCAAATTTATTGTAGAATTTTCATGGCAAATACATCTCACTCCACCCTGTCCCTGAGAGCTATTCTTGAGAAGGACAAGCTCAACGGGACGAACTTACTCGACTGGTATAGGAACTTGAGAATTGTTCTCAGGCAAGAGCGCAAGCTCTATGTCTTGGAAGGTGAAGCCCCCACAGAGCCGACCGGAAATGCTTCGAGAGCAGATAGAGATGCTTACAAGAAGTATCAGGATGATACCTTGGATGTGGAATGCCTCATGCTTGCTACCATGTCCTCTGAGCTTCAGAAGCAACACGAGAGCATGTGTGGTTATGAGATAATCGGGCACCTCAAGAAAATGTTCGAGGGGCAAGCCCGGCAAGAGAGGTTTGACATATCCAAGGCATTATTCCAGTGCAAAATGGGAGCTCGAGACTCAGTAGGGACTCGCGTACTCAAGATAATTGGGTATATCGAGAACCTTGAAAGACTGGGTTTTCCCATGGGCCAAGAGTTGGCCACGGATCTGATCCTGCAATCGTTGCCAGACAGTTATGAGCAGTTCGTCTTGAACTATAACATGAATGAAATAGACAAGACACTGCCCGAGCTCCTAGGCATGTTGCAAACTGCTGAAAATAACATGAAGAAGGTCAAGCCTGCCAGCCCCATATTGATGGTGCATAAGAGCAAGGGCAAGGCCAAGGGATCTAAGAAGACGAAGATTGGATCTAAGTCTCCTCTTGATCCCAAGTCTTCTGCACTGAAAAGGAAAGGTATGGCGAAAGAAGGAAAGTGCCACCACTGCGGTAAGGCAGGGCATTGGAGGTGGAACTGTCCCCTCTATATTGAGGATCTGCAAAAGAAGAAAGGAAGTGTGACTTCCACTTCAGGTATTTATGTTATAGAGATAAACCTTTGTGTTCCTTCATCTTGGGTATTGGATGCCGGATGCGGTTCTCACATTTGTACAAATGTGCAGGAACTGAGAAGGAGAAGAATGCTGGGTAAAGGGGAGGTAGACCTGCGCGTCGGGAATGGAGCAAGAGTTGATGCCATCGTCGTTGGTGTCTATTGTCTTTCTTTGCCCACTGGGCTTGTAATAGAATTAGATAACTGTTATTTTGTTCCATCCATAACTAGAAACATTATATCCATTTCATGTCTTGACATGAAAGGCTTTTCGTTTATAATTAAGAACAATTGTTGTTCGATTTTTATGAATGATGTTTGTTTTGGTGTAGCCCAATTGTTTAATGGTTTATATGTTTTGAACTTAGACCATCCGATCTATAATGTAGAAAATGCTAAAAGACTAAAAACAAATGATTCAAATCCTACGTACCTTTGGCATTGTCGTTTAGGCCATATAAACGAGAACGCATATCCAAGCTCCATAAAGATGGACTACTGGACTCATTTGATTATGAATTATTTGAGAGATGTGAGTCATGTTTATTAGGCAAGATGACGAAAGCTCCTTTCACTTGTTGTAATGAGAGGGCTGATGATCTCTTGGGTATAATACATAGTGATGTATGCGGACCCATGAGTTCTATGGCTAGGGGTGGGTTCTACTACTTCGTTATATTTACTGATAATTTCAGTAGATATGGATACGTGTTTCTTATGAAGAACAAATCCGAGACCTTTGAAAAGTTCAAAGTGTTTAAAAATGAAGTAGAGAACCAACTGGGAAAAAGGATAAAAGCACTCTGATCTGATCGAGGTGGCGAATATCTGAGTCATGAGTTTTGTGATCATCTGAAAGAGTGTGGTATTGTATCACAGCTCACTCCGCCCGGAACACTTCAACATAATGGTGTTTCTGAGAGAAGGAATCGTACCTTGTTAAACATGGTGCGATCGATGATGAGTCATGCAGATTTGCCCATTTCCTTTTGGGGTTTTGCTTTAGAGACTGTTGCTTTCACACTAAATCGAGTTCCAACGAAAATGGTTCTAAAGACACCATATGAGATATGGACTGGGAAGCGTCCTAGTATGTCGTTTATCAAGATTTGGGGCTGTGAGGCATACGTGCGACGTCTAATGCCTGACAAGCTGGAACCCAAATCGGATAAATGTTATCTAGTGGGGTATCCTATGGAAACCAAAGGATACTAATTCTACTTACCGTCTGAGGGCAAAGTGTTTGTCGCAAGGACTGGTGTCTTTTTGGAGAAAGAGTTCTTATCCAGAAAGATTGCAAAGGTAGAACTTGAAGAAGTTCAAGATCCACAAACAATGAATGAACCAGAATTGGAACCTGAGCAAGGACTACAAAAAGTTGTAGCTGGAGAGCCTGCTCAAGAAACACAAGTCCTACGTAGATCTGGTAGACCAAGATTTGAGCCTGAGAGATATGGATTTCTCATGACTCAAATAGGTAATGTGTTGCTTATGGATCATGATGATGAGCCTGCAACCTACCAAGAGGCTATGAATGGACCAGACTCCGAGAAGTGGCTTGAGGCCATGAAATATGAAATGGACTCAATGTACACAAACCAAGTTTGGACCTTGGTGGAACCACCTGAAGGGGTACGACCCATAGGGTGCAAGTGGGTCTTCAAGAAGAAGACCGACATGGATGGGAATGTACAGACATTCAAAGGCCGACTGGTGGCTAAAGGTTTCAGGCAAATTCATGGTGTTGACTATGATGTGACCTTTTCCCCTGTGGCCATGGTCAAGTCCATCAGAATTCTACTTGCTATTGCTGCGTATTATGACTACGAGATCTGGCAAATGGATGTCAAAATGGCTTTCCTTAATGGAAACCTCCTTGAGGAAGTGTACATGACACAACCCGAGGGTTTTGAATCTCTAAGTGAAGCCACTAAAATATGCAAGTTGAATCGATCCATTTATGGATTGAAACAAGCTTCTTGAAGTTGGAATCTGTGTTTTGATGAGAAGATCAAACAGTTTGGTTTCATCAAGAACGAAGATGAGCCTTGTGTTTACAAGAAGATTAGTGGGAGCATTGTTGTCTTCCTGATATTGTATGTAGATGACATACTGCTGATCGGGAATGACATTCCGACCCTGCAAGTTGTTAAGAACAACCTAGGGAACTGCTTTTCTATGAAAGACTTGGGTGAAGCGACTTATATACTTGGTATTAAGATCTATAGAGATAGATCAAAGAAGTTGCTGGGTTTGACCCAGAGTACATACATTGACAAGGTGTTGAAACGGTTCAACATGCTTGAGTCCAAGAAAGGATTCTTACCCATGTCACATGGTGTGAGTCTCTCTAAGGACCAGTGTCCTAAATCTTTGGAAGATAAGGCCGCATGAAGATGATTCCATATGCTTCGGTAATTGGATCAATCATGTACGCAATGTTATGCACTCGACTCGATGTCTCTTATGCTTTGAGCATGACGAGCAGGTATCAGTCTGATCCTGGTGATGGTCACTGGATAGCTGTCAAGAATATCCTAAAGTACTTGAGAAGGACTAAGGATATGTTCTTGGTGTATGGTGGAGAGGAAGAGCTCGTTGTAAATGGTTACATGGATGCTAGCTTCCAAACTGATAGGGACGATTCAAAGTCTCAATCAGGTTTTGTATTTTGCCTCAATGGAGGAGCTGTAAGTTGGAAGAGTTCCAAGCAGGAGACAGTTGCCGATTCTACGACAGAAGTCGAGTATATTGATGCCGCAAATGCGGCAAAGGAGGCTGTGTGGATTAGGAAATTCATCGGCGAGCTAGATGTAGTTCCTAGCATTGTTGATCCCGTAGTTCTCTACTGTGACAACAACGGTGCAATTGCCCAAGCTAAGGAACCTAGATCTCATCATCGCTCCAAGCACATACTTCGGCGGTTCCATCTTATTCGAGAGATTGTCGATCGAGGAGATGTGAACATTTGTAGAGTACCGACTGAAGAAAACACAGCGGATCCACTGGCAAAGCCTCTTGCGCAAAAGAAGCATGATGGTCATGTTAGATCAATGGGTATTAGATACCTGAATGATCGTCTTTAGTGGGAGCCTTGTGGATTGTATGTTTGTCGGTTGTTTATTCATTTGATGAATTGTGTTATGTACTGTATGTTTCATTTTACATTTATGGCAAGTTCTTTTATTATGTCAACCATTTCTATTTGATAGACTAATTAACATAATGAATGCCCTTAGAATGTTTGTTTCCATAGGAATTCAAGTACGTGACTTGAATGTGAGGGTCTATGTTTAAATGAAGCTTCATTCTTAAATGGTCCCTGGTCGAGGTATCATCCTAGAAATTTTAGGGTGAGGATGAGACCATAAGACTAGCATGTGCATTGACTGATGACCGATTCTCACAGGTCATGATATTGTGATATCAAGTCATCACATGGGTACTTGTTAAGAACAGGTTGTACTGGACAGACCCACCATGAGACAACTTTGTGGATTGTTATATGAACGTATCACAAGTAGGTCTCATCTGACAATGGTGTTTGTAGTTCTTTGACCTGAAGTCACAGCATTCATTAAGTGAGGAAGAGCGTACTTTGATGCCATCTAAAGTCTTCCTTGAGAAAGGTTGATGATAAGGGTGGTTATTGGGTATGTTACGATTCATTTGAGTGTTTGTGTGTGTGGACAGATATGGGATTTGTCCTCCTTTATGACAGGAGTTACATCCACGGGCCCCTTGATGGAATGAGACCAAGAAATGCATGGCCATGCTGGGTTGAGCCAATATGTGATATTGAGCTTACCACTTTCATAAGGTCTATTCTAGATCAAGAAACTAGGATTGAACAATCATGAGGGTGACACGGTCCATGCCTCTAGTTCTCTCCGGATGTAAGGGACAAAGGAATAAGACAACACTGATACATTGGTTCAGACAGGCTTATTGAGTTATGAACTCTTATTGCTTGGGTAGCAATGATGTATTGCTAGATGCCGCTCATTATTTGTGAGACTTTTGTTGATACTTTGTAATCAAGTGGGAGACTGTTGGAGTTTCTGATGTGATCTCAAAGCGATCAACAGTTAGTCTTACTGCCAACGCAATATGAGCCTATAGGGTCGCACATAAAAGCGTTTGGAGAAGTTGGAGAAAGGATTGTGTTGGCCTTACTCATATTGGATATGGGTGGAGGATCAATCCTGTGACTGCTTGGAATTAAGTTGAGAATGTCTCAACGGGAAATCGTTTAAAAGGTTTAAACGAATGGGTTTGTACTAGACAAATTCGGCTAAAGGGTTTAACCGAACTGTGTCAAATTCGGCTAATGTGATTAACCGAATTATGTTGTTTTCGACTAATGAGATTTGGCTAATGTGATTAACCGAATTATATTTTCGACTAATGAGATTCGGCTAATGTGATTAACCGAATTGTAACAGATTCGACTAAAGGGTTTAGCTGAAATATGTCAGTTCGACGAAATGGTTTCAACGAAATGATATAGTCGAATTTATATAGTCGAATCGGCTAAAGTGTTTAGTCGATTCGGTTAATCTGTTTAGTTGAATTCGGCAAATGTAAATCTGGACAGAAATGTTCTGTTTTTCCTCTGGTCTGCGGATAGCCTGATTTATGCGTTTTAGTATAAAAGGGCATGCGATTTTAGGTTTACAGGGGACAAAATCTTTTCACGATTTTAGACGAGAAGCCGGCCGGAACTGTTCCGCGTGAGGGCATCTCGATCTTCCCGTCCGCCGATCGTCTTCCGCCGTCGTTGGTCGCCGCCTCCCCTGGATCGGACCTAGCAATCCATGGGGACGTTGAGAGCTTCCTTCTCCGACCTAGTTCTTGTACGACAAGAAGCTAGGGTTCTCCTTTTGCTTGTGTGGACTTATATAGAGGGATCGATCCATTTTGATTCTTGAAGAACTCAAAGGCAGATTTTGGATTTCTCTTTGGAGCACCTTGGTTGAGTATTGACTCAATCCGGCGAAGGTATTTTGTATTTCGATTTGTTCATTCTCTTGAATCATGAAAACCGCAAGATCCGTTAGCTTCTTTTGTGTTGTTCTTGTTATTATTTCCGCTGCGCATATTCGATATGTTATCCCGTTTAGTTTATAGAAAACCCAACACTTCACACCATCATGGATAACGTGTCTATCGTACTTATCAGGTTGGAAACCATCAGGTTGTTTCTAGCAGTAGCAGGATTGGAGACCATCAGGTTGTTTCTAGCATATGCAGCTCACAAAGGCTTCAAGGTATATCAAATGGATGTGAAGTCTGTCTTCCTCAATGAGATTTGAAGGAGGAATTATATGTAGAACAACCCCCAGATTTTTTAATTCAACGTATCCTAACCATGTTTATTATCTTAAGAAAGCTTTGTATGGTCTAAAGCAAGCACCTAGAGCTTGGTATGAGACCATATCTACCTTTCTCATTGAAAATAAATTTTCAAGGGAAAAGATAGATAAGACATTATTCCTAGGGAAATTAAAGGAAGGACCTTGTTGGTCCAGATATATGTTGATGACATAATCTTTGGATCTACAAATAACTATCTTTGTAAAAGGTTTGTCAACCTTATGCATGGGAAGTTTAAAATGAGCAGCATGGGAGAACTGAAATACTTCTTGGATCCATGTAAAGCAATCTGAGGATGGGATATTCATCTCTCAGACCAATTTCACAAAAGAGCTCATTAAGAAGTTTGGAATGGAGAGTGCAACCTCAATGAGGACTCCAATGGGATCCAATGTGTCTCTAAACAAGGATAAGAAAGGGAAACCTTTTGATGAAACCATGTACAGATGCATCATTGGATCTCTGCTCTACCTAACTACTAGTAGACCAGACATTATGTTTGCTACATGTGTTTGTGCTAGATATCAAGTGAACCCCAAGGACTCTCAGTACACCTCTGCTAAGAGGATCTTGAGATACCTCAAAGGTAC
Organism: Dactylorhiza incarnata; assembly: GCA_033032865.1. Lineage (NCBI taxonomy): Eukaryota > Viridiplantae > Streptophyta > Magnoliopsida > Asparagales > Orchidaceae > Dactylorhiza > Dactylorhiza incarnata. The sequence continues at coordinate 564,829 of JAWHQI010000356.1, read as the reverse complement.
ACCTAATCTTGGCTTATGGTACCCTAGGAGTAATGATTTTGAACTAACAGGATTTCAGATGCAAGGAAGATAGGAAAAGCACCTCAGGGGTATGCCAATTCCTTGGGAGAAGACTAATTTCTTGGAGCAGCAAAAAGCAAACTAGTGTTGTAATTTCAACTACTGAGTCAGAATATATCACTACTGGGAGTTGTTGTGCTCAATTGCTATGGACTCAACATCAGTTAGAGGATTTCAAGTTACAAATAAGGAAGTCTTCATTGTATTGTGATTCGTCCAGTGCTATCTCAAAGGCCAGGAATCCAGTGTCACACAGCAGAACAAAGCATATAGAGACCAAATATCACTTCACAAAGCCCCCTTGATGAGGCAAAATTTAATCAATTCAAAATTGTGCTTGTTATGCTTAACATGAGTTGATATATTTCTCATTCTATTTCTCTAACCATAATCTGAATTATATCAGTTATTCTTCCCCATTCAAGAGATTTATAAGCGTGTAGGCCAGAGATCTGATCGACGCATATTCTGTCTAATCATTTTGTTGAAGTTTGCAGAATTTTGATTAAGTATTTAAGAATATCGACTAGAAGGTCTAGTCGATACAGAGAACTGACTGAAGGAGAATGTCAAAGAAATCAATTGTTGTTGAGGTAACCCCTTCACAAACTGAGGGGGAGCTTGGAAATGAAGGTACTCAGGAGCATGAGAGAATAGTTGTTCAAGAGGCTACATCTAAGCCTATTATTATAGATTCATCTGTTGAAGATGTTGCTACTATTGAGGGGGAGGTAGCTGAAGTTTCAAGAATAGAACAGTCAATGAAATTACTACTGTTTTATCAATCATTGCTCAAGTTGAGAGGAGACTCACACCGAGTCCTCTGCCCGAGTTGCACGCTTTGAAACAACTTCATAAAAGTAAAGAGGGAGAGAACAAGAGCAAGAGTAAAAGTAAGAGGAAATAAACTCCTAAAGATCTAGCAGTTGCAAAGATACCCTTTGAAGGAAGGGAGAAAGACTGCCCTAGTGATATGCTATTCTAGATGTTGATTTTAGAAGCTAAAAGACTACCAGGAAGAAATCCTCAAGAACATATTTGATGATGTCTGAAAGGGGGAGAAAGAAGATGATGTTATAAAGAGAAAGAAGAAAGAAGATGTTATATAGAGAAAGAAGATGTTGATCAAGCTATAGAGAAAGAAGATGTTAATGAAGCTATATAGAGAAAGAAGATGCTATATAGAGAAAGAAGATGTTGATCAAGCTATATGAATCATTAATCAACCTAGATTGGTACAGAACCTCAAGAACTTAATTGGTATATTATTTTCATAATATATTTGTGCTCAAATTTCTTTGTGTATGTGTGGGCATCTTTATTGAAGGTTCTGACTTTTTCAAATAGGGAGAGATTGTTGGGAATATTGCTCTCAATATTCCATATTTGAAGAAGTCCTTACAATAAAGATACCACACATTGTATTTGATGTATGTGCTAGTTTTGATGTGACAGGTATAACTAAAGTGCGTGGTTAATATAGGGTTAGGCTTATCGTCACTCAAATAGTGTTTTACCTGTATAATCTTTCATGGTGCAAAACACATGTTGAATTATGCCCTAACACTATATTAGACTTATCACTAACAAGAAAAAATCACTTGAAAGATGGTTTGGAGATCATGTTGCAAAGTTTGCCAACAGGTTGTGTTAAGCCTAAAATCTACTAAGTAAAATATTGGTTAGACAATCTAGTCGAATGTGCAGATGATTCGACCAGAGATCTGTTAAATGAAGAAATCCGTTAAGTAGAAATTCCACTAGACAATCCAGTCGAATGTGCAGAATTATCAAGACGAATCCTGCAGATGGTCTTCAGGAAAGAAATTCTGGTAAGTCCAAATTTGACTAAATGTCTGGACAATCTAGTTGAATGCTCAGAAGGATTAAGACGATTCGTCTAGACAAAGCTCAAGGAGAATGAAGGTCTTTAAGAAATAAATTTTGCTAAGTCTGAATTCGACTAAATGTCTTATTATTCGACTAGACATCAAGAAAATTCAACCAGACTATGCTATCAAACAATATGAACATTGTCACTCGATCAGATGTTCAACATTCGACTAGACATCAAGAAGATTCGATCAGACTGTGCTATCAAGCAGTATGAACAGCGTCATTCAATTAGATGCTCAACATTCAACTAGAAGTATATCAACTAGAAAAATATCGACTGGAACAGCATATCGGCTAGGCGCGGGAAGAAAACTGCAGTTCGTGCAAACATTTTTAATTCATTTTGGAATTTGTCGTCAGCTACAAATAAGGGATTTTTTTGTTTGGAAAGTATTAATTAAATATTCATTCCTGATTGTGCGTTCTGTATGTTTGCATGTGTGCTTACTTGCGCGGGCGCGCGACCCCTGAGCATGCTCGTTACGCTCGGTTCGGGTTCGTCGCGCGTCCGACTTGCGAGCGTTCACAAGTTGGCTTGACTCTGGCAAATTTTAGAGGAGCCTCATCACTGTTGTTTGAAATAATGTAACTGTTATGCAGAACAACTTTCTAAAATATTTTTTTTAATGTTCATGAAATTTATTGTCAACCATCGACATGTAAAGCAACACTCTAAACATTGGACGCAGTCAAATTAGTAAGCCATAAGATATGATATTGGAGCTAAACGTAAGTGTTGTAATTTCAACTTGAGGAGTATTAACAAGATTATCATATCCCAAAAACTACCAAGAGCTTAACATATCATACAATGACCATATCACAGCTTAGGAAGGTAAGCAAATGTTGTTATAGCATCTCTTATTGCCTAAATGCAAGTTCGCATCCATCTTTCGTCTCTTTTGTGCTCTTCTACTCCAATTTGGACCAAACTTTGCCATCATTGAATCAGCGAAGAAACAAGATGCGGTTCTAGTTCGACGCAGAGCCTCAAGTGTGGGTTGCAGGTCCTTCGTCAATATCAGGAAGCAAGTGCTTCGTCGAGCCGTTGAACAAGAGGAGAGAACAAGAGCATGGCGGTATTTTTAGAAGCAGGTCCTTCGTCAAGCCGCAGAAAGATAAATCGTTTTTCAGAGCGTCGAATTCGAGACCCCTCGCTGCTTTCGAAAACAACCCAAAACAACGGTTTAACAAATGTGCTTCTCACAGTTGCACATACAAACAGTCGAATAACAGCATTTCTTGTTAGAATAGAGCTTTCTTGGCCACCAGAATTAAGTGTTGTGTGCTGGAGTCTAATTATTGTAGCGCCCAGATTGTCGCTTCTTCAATCATTGTTTCAGATTGCGCGGACCATGCGGTTCAATTATTCATGTTTTCGTCTCTATCTCTTCTTAACTGTGTTGCATCCTGTTTGTATTGGGTTATAGGGAATAATACTCCCACTGTTGTTCGGTACTCAGTCTCATTACTCATGTAGATCATTTCCAACCTTTTCTTTATGCTATTTTGAATAGAATCTCATAACTTCATCAGTATTTTTGAAAACTGTAGGTCCGGCCATACATTGATTAATCAACACTATTTGATCAGATTATCCGGATAAGAATAAGCATGCTTTCTATACCAAGTTCATCTGGGAACCTTCTAAATTTTTTAGGTCCACCCAGGCGCGCACCATTGATTGGTGGGTGTGATTTAACTAAAATCATCATTTTTGAAACTGTTTTGAGTTATTATTATTTTTTGAAGCGATTGAAATACAATTATGTTGTTAAGGAAAACTAATATACGTCTTCGAACCTAAAACTTTCGAGCTTTTTTACATTCATACAAGAGAAACTTTTACGTTCAAACAAAAATTGCTCATAAATAAAAGCCCAAATGAGCAGGATTTTTTTCCTTAACAATTCCTAAATATAATTGTACTCTCAACCACTTTCAAAAAGAAGAAAATAACTCAAAAGTAATTCAAAAATAATGACTTTAGGCAAATCGGGTGCAACCATCGCAGGTGCATCCGGCCACCCGTCACCGGTGCAGCCAGCGAACCTAAAAATCCCTCTAAATTCTTGGCTGAAATTTATTTGCATGTACCATATTCTATCGGTTGTTCTACAAGAGTTCCCAATCTAAGTCTGAGGATGTTGCTGAAGGCAAATCATCTTGAGTAGTCACCAGCGCCCTGCTCCTAGATGGTCTCCATCTTGAGGAAAACATTTTCTTTAGTTTCATCTGATGAAGAACACAAAATATCAGATTTCATTTCATAATTAAAAAAAAATATTGATTCATAAAATATACTACAAAGTATTCTCTTATACTTTCAGAAGAATGGTGAGAAGAAAAACTGAGACATATGCCAATGAATTAGGATCAACTAGGAATTGTGTAATTCATTCACTCAACTTGTAATTCCTTAAAGAGTTCTTCTGTAATAAATGATTAATAAAATTCTATATCAAATGTTCCTGAAGTATTTTACGCCATGAGAATAAACAAATTAATGAAATTAATATAAAATATAAAAAAAATGAAAAACATTTGTATAATATAGTACAAATTCCAATCTTTTATCTTTGAAAATTATAATGCTTAATGTCTAATGTTAGCAATCAACACTCTTATGATTGTTAGAGAGAACAAGATGAGAACAAATTTTTTTACAAAAAGTTAATATAACGCAGGGCAGGCTGTGGAAGTGAGCCAACATAATACAAACTTATGTAAGTGGTGTTGGGTTGACTCGTACAAAACCTATTCTATATTATGCGTGAGTGATTTAGATTAATCCAGATTCAATTTAGTGGCAAAGAATTAGTAAAAGTTAGTAGCACTTCACGACATTCGCTACAATTTCGATTGGCCGAACAATGCACGATTTTCTTCACACGAAGGGCTATAAACTAAAACTTGTACATATGAGTTATATGGAATAATAAGAAAAAACAACACAATAGCACAAACAAGTCAAAATTCTCAAACAGCTATACAATATTCATCCAAATATTCAATAACAAAGAGGGAACACAATACGAGATACTCACGAATACGAGGATCCAACAACAATAGTAGGTAGGGGCTTGGGCGGCGGAGGCGGAGGCGGTGGCGGTGGCGGTAACAGAACCAAATGGTGGAGAGGGGAACTATATGGGTACATGACTTATGTTGGGGAGAAATGGGACTGGTGAGAGTTGGCCTGGACTGTAACGGGAAAGAGAACGGGGAATCACTTAGGGTTGCGTCGTTGCGGCCTGTGGAGGGGCGTCGGATGGAAACAGAAGATTGTGGGGTGGCTGGAAATAGAAGGGGTGGTGGGGTTCGTGGTTGCGGCGGAATGCAGGGCAAGGATGAAGGCGCGGGAAGCAGAGGAAAGGAGCAGTGGTTTTGCGGTGGCTGCAGAGAGGCGTCGTTTGTAGTGGAAACGGGAGAAGGAAGGTTTGAGGCTAATGGGGCGCGCGACCTTGCGGCGGGGGAAGAAGATCGGGGGATGCGGTTTGCGGCGTGTTGCAGGGAAGGGAGGAGTTGTGGTTAGCGGTTGTAGCGAGAGGGGGGATCATGCAAGAACAAGGTTACAGAAGGATGACAGGGAACGGAAATAGGAAAATTAACCGGACGTCGCACCCTCGAGGTCTCGCGACGTAGCACCACGATATGATTGCCGGCTATGGATTTTTCACAAGGCTAACAATGCCCCAATATGTCTTCCATCGCCCCATATTTAAATAACAGACGGCTAGGGCACCCGGTGTGAACGATTATGATTGCCCGTTACGCCCGGTGTTCGAATACTACTAAATTAAGTCCCCAAAATAAATGAAAATACATAAAAATAGGAAAATGACACTCCAGACGCGCTTGTGGTCTCGGATCGCTGACCCGATCAATGCTTTCTGCGCAAGTACATATAAGCGGGCCCCGCCGAGTGGTGACTCGATCTCCACTGTCGATATTGCGGCTGATTCCCATTAAAATAAAATAAAGGTTTATGTGATTTGAAATTTACTGATGGTAGGAATAGGATTTCTTAGATGCGATACACTTTATATAGAAAAAGAGTAGGGCTACATACAGGTCAAAATGACCAAAATAACTTCAAAGAGTTGCATCCGCGGAAGTGCGTGGGTATTCATCAGTCTCGGCATATCTATAACATGTAATGTAAAAGCATATCAAGAGTTCCTGATGCAATTCATTTTCTTTGTAAGTTAGAAGCTAATCCCAGCTGTTTTTATTACTAATCCTCTTAATAACAAAGCCTTTAGCCAAAACTTCTTTTTTTTCTTTCTAAATCCAGGAAAAGTTCATGCTGGCTTCATTAGTAATGTACCTCCAATACACAACAGAACAAAACTTCATGGAAAAATAACATACTGGGTTCAAATACATTAAACATTATCTCATATAGATAAAAAAATTGAACTCAGATTCAAGCTAATCAAATGAAATGGAAGTAAAAGAAGCAACTAGAGACATCTAACACAATGAGTCTCTCAATGACGTATTCACATTGTGTACATGTCACCCACATGCGCTTGGACGATTGGTCTCACGAGAGTCTCTCATTGACGTGTTTACCTTTATAATAATATTGAATTAATTATGTGCCGTTTTGTCCTTTAATGTGCTTGTCTTTAAGCCAGGTCTCCACCTATATAAGGAGCCCTTAGGTGTGAAGTCATTTATCTAGGATCATTACTTAGTCTTGGGCTCTCCTTGGAAAGAAGGCCCTAGAGGGAACCAGCCCTCAAGGGATCAGATCGAGGTTGTCTCGTTATTTTGTATCTTTCTTCCTTAATGTCATCTTGCTAGTTTTATGTTCGTCATTCTTGATACGGCGCACCAACTCTGTATCAATTGATCCGACCTGCCCCCACGACGTTCTCGCGCCTCACAGCCTACAGATTTCCGCTCCCTGTCAGCTCCTCTCTTTAAAAACATGTGGGTCCCCCTTGTCAATCTCACATTTACTAAAAGCCATATTATGTGGCCCGGTTTTCATGCCCCCGCAATCTTGCTCCACTGGCTCTCATTCCACAAGCCCCATCCACCTCATGCCACTACCAAGGATAACATTTTGCGTGGGCACCGCATCGTCGTCATGTTCTTCGGCCCCGCATCGATCATTAATGTCTCCGGCCAGTTTCTTCTGACGCCCTTTCGCTCATCCAGGCTCCGACTCTACCCACGGCCATGGCCCAACTGACATGCTTTACACCACAACTTCAATCTTCAAGGCCCCATTTTGCGCAACCATGGGGACAAGGTCGCTCTTCAGGACGGGTGTGTTGATACGCATACGCATTGCGTGCATGTCACCCGTGTGAGCTCGGACGATTGGCCTCACCTCGCCAGAGTCTCTCAATGAAGTGTTTACCTTTATAATAATATTGTATTAATATGTGTCGTTTTGTCTTGTAGCGGAGTCTCCACCTATATAGGGAGCCCTTAGGTGTGAAGTATTTTATCTTGGATCATTATGTAGTCTTGAGATCTCCTTCGAAAAGAAGGCCCTCAGAGGGAACCAACCTGTTATGGGCCGGGCCCGGGGCTCTGGGACTCTGGGCTTTATCATCCGCTCCCGCCCCCAAGGTTTTGTCCCTCCCATAACAGGCCCGCGGGCCATACACCCCACCCCTTTCGGCACGTGTTCTCGGCACCGCGGGTTGTTGAGGCGGGGGCTCGATCCCCCGACCTCCTTGATATGAGCCCTTAACGCCAGCTCATATCATCCAACTGCACCGCGGTGCAGTTGGATGATATGAGCTGGCGTTAAGGGCTCATATCAAGGAGGTCGGGGGATCGAGCCCCCGCCTCAACAACCCGCGGTGCCGAGAACACGTGCCGAAAGGGGTGGGGTGTATGGCCCGCGGGCCTGTTATGGGAGGGACAAAACCTTGGGGGCGGGAGCGGATGATAAAGCCCAGAGCCCCGGGGACCGGCCCATAACACAACCCTCAAGGGATTGAATCGAGCTTTTCTCGATTTTTTTTATCTTCCTTCTTAATGTCATCTTGCTAGTTTTATGTTCGTGACTATTGATACGACGCAACAACTCCGTACCAAAATTGTATGATTATTATTGAAGTCGATATGAAATTTTATGGTGATACTGGATTATCAAGTAGGGCGGAACTGCATTATGTTACAATATAAGCTAAAACATAAGGGAATGAATTTGAAATTTTTGAAAAGCCTTTGATTTTGTTGACTGAATTGCTATGAATTTGAGACATGTGGACTGGATCATGCCTTCCATTAATGAAGTTATCTCATTTGTCATTATTAATGGCTCCCTTGAAGTTTTTTTTTCATTTACTCATCCAAAGGCCCTAAGACAAGGTTGCCTGTCTCTCCTTGTCTCTTTTCCATAGCCATGGGTCCTTTCACTTTGCCTACTTGATAAAGCCTTTTCATGCATTAAACACACCAGCCCTAAAATCTCTCACCTCCTCTCAGGTAATGATTGTTACGGGTCCACGAAGGGGGCGACGACGTGTGACTAGGGGCGTGTGTATCTTTATTTCTCGCACACTATTTTTATAGTTTTCATGATCCCATATTTTAACTCACATATCGTGTAGCCAGGGTGATTGGCACTTTTGTAATATTTTGGAACCCCCCTGAAAGTGCAGAATAACTGAATACTTTTCTAGAAGGGGATGAATCGAGAATATTTTTTTCACAAATCACATAGAAATAAAAACAAGGACAAAGTAAAAGCTAAGCTACAAAGCAGGAGACGAGATTTTTGTAGAGGTTCACCAATCAAATCTGGGTACTTCTCCTTTCCACAGTCTGTGGGATAGCACTGCCTTCACAAGGCCTCAGAGTTTTTTTTCCACTGGAGACTCAAGAACACACAAAAAATCCTTTTCCTCCCAGAGGCGTAAGAAAAATAATTTTTCTCTGGTGACTTAACAACCACACGCAGATCTTCCGAAGGGAGATCCAGTAACCCTGCATAGATTTTATGAATGTTCAGCATGAGCAATATCACCAGGGGAGGGTGATGATTCTATCAGAGTCTCAAGAAAGAAGAAAGACTCTGATTACAGAGAGTGAGGTTACAGCCGATAGAGAAGAAAGAATTAGGGTTCGAGAATATTAGGATTAGCATTATTTTCTTCTGTCGTGAGAGCCTATATAAATTCCTCTTTAATTTCTGTCTAAGTCACAAAAAAGGGGAGGTAAAAAGCGGCACATTCCTTTTTCTGATCAACAATGACTCTATTTTGAATCTCGACAAAACTTCTGTTTTGCTCAACGATCCTTGAGCGCATGGTCGGTGAACGACAATCAGAGATCTCTGTTTGGCTAGGAGGATCATCCTTCGATGAGCGTTGGACGGGTGGCTCAGTCGGCGATCGATGATCGCAGAACTTTGTTCTTCAAAAGAACGAACTTCCTTTTGTGAGCATTGATAGAAGGATGACTCAGTTGGCAATCGCAAACCCTCTGTCGGCATACGCACATTGCATGGTTCACGATAGGCAATTGCGGATCTGCGCTCTATTAGTTCTAAAGGAGAGTTCGCGGACTGCTTATAGAAAAAGAGTCAGTGACCGGCGTTGTTGAGTCCAGTAGGCGAACGACTAGTGAAAGATCTTTGGTCGCTCAGCAAAAACTTAGAAGGAATGAACTTGAGCTCGGCCAGCGTTTGGGTCTCTGGTAGGCTAACACCTGATCGGCTATCTAGCCTTCGATCGGCGAACTCCTGATCGGCGGCGATTGCCAATTGCCGGTCGGCAATTCTGTATGGATTTAGCCAATTTCACAGCTTCTGTCTAGCTACTTCAAGACAGCTTCCTTCTAGGGCACTAATACAGAACATGCACTAGACAACTAAGTGCATTATATTAACATGATCTACCAAATCATGGGTTTTCCTAACAATCTTCCCCTATTTGATAGATCAAATTTTACAAAAGAAGGAATGCATGAAGTTGTTTATATAGTCAAAGAGCATTCCAGGAATACATAATATAAGATAGATACATCATTCCAGAAAAAGAAATAAAAATACATAGGCTCTAGAAAGAATGAATATAATACAATAAGCACATAGGTAGGAGAGAATCTGCATTGTATAGATTTGAAATATATATACACTTAAATAATAAAATGTTACAAGAATAGTATTTAATATAAAAACTTTTTGCATGAGTCAATTTTCTTCTTAATTAATCTCTTTTTGGCAGAAATGAATTCCCTCGTTTTCTTCTGTGAATTCCTCTTGACCTCTAAAGCTTTTGACAAAGATGCTTCCTCCGGAAGGGACTTGAAGAGATTTGGCATAGAAGGATCCTTGAAGAACACTCTATTCATTAGCTCTTTTAGCTCTTTCTCATCAAAAACGGTCTCGTCATCAGCCTTGGAGGAAGGAGGGTCCAGCAGAATAGGGAGGGTTGACAACGATCTTAGCTAGGCTTTCTTCAGCTAGAGGGTTAAGAGGGGCTGAGAAAGAAGTAGCAGGGGAAAAAAGGGACATGGCAAGGGAAGAAGTAAGATTCCCAATACCATCCTTGGATTTGGAAAAGGATGGAGCTTTGGAAGGGTATTGGGAAGGGCAGAGATGGAGTGCTTCTGAATATATTTCTCCTTGTCAAACAAGGAAGAAATTTTAGAAGAAAACACTTCACCAGAGGGAAATGGGACAGAGAGGAGTGCTTCCTACAGCTAACTCTACCAGAAGAGCTCTCTATTTTGCTTCTCTTCTGTATCTAGCATGTCTCTCTAAAGAGGTTTCTTCACCTCTGCCTTTCTTCAAGAAATCATGTTTTTGTTCTTCTATAATCATTTGCTCAAACTGTCTATTCTTCTTATTCTACTGAAATACTTTCTTCTGCTCCTTTGTTTGGCCTTCCCAAGGCCTAGACCTATCACTGGGCCCTACAGACTTCTGAAGAATAACAAAGGGAAGAGTTGGGAAAAGACCAGCTGATGTCCTTGGGGGAGGAGGCTGTTACGGACCAACTCGGAGGTCGCCGGAAGAGTAGCCGGAGGTGGAGATGACGGAGGCGGAGATACTACGGAGCCTTGACCGCGACTGCCTAAGCGGGGCGTGCTCGAGAAAGAGAGAGAGCTTCCAAGATCTCTTAGGGTTTGGGAAATAGACTTTATTTCTTGCATACCGATACAAGACCCACTAGGTCCTTTAAATAGGACTTACAATCGACATCAAAAAGGAAATAACACTAAAGGAAATAACGACAAACTTGGACACACGACTAAAAAGGACACGACGCCAATCATGCGTCATATAAGGACGTCTCTCTTATGACATAATAAATGCATATATGGAAATAAATAATAATAATAATAATAAGACCCATAACATCTCTCCCGGCCTTCAAATTGAGCTTGTCCTCAAGCTCGAGGGAGATCAATGGTGTTTGCGTCAGCCGACACCCTCATCATCATAGTCCTCGACTTCCAGATAGAAAAGTCGTTTGCACCTGTGGCCGCGAGTGTATTGTTCGTCGCAGTTGTAACATAAGCCTTGTGCGCGTCGTTTCATCATATCGGCCTGAGATAGTCGACGAACTGGTGGGGCTGGATGATCCTCGGTGCGGTCCTGCTGAATGTTCCTGTTGACGGGTGGATATCCCTCCTGTGCCAGTTGGAGGCGGCGGTCACATAGCCTGGCCAGACTCATAGCAGTCACTAAGTCTGGAGGAGCCTCAAATTCGACATCAAGTCGCAGGCGATCACGAAGTCCGGCGGTGAAGATGCACACCTGCATCTCCGGGGAAAGCGTGACGTGTGCCAGAAGAAGTTGATACTGGTCCAGATAGTCGTCCACGGATCTTGTCTGGCGTAGTGTTGTGAGGGCACCAAGGGGGTTGATGCGGATGGGAGGGCCGAAACGCATGCTGCAAAATCGTTTGAAGTCGTCCCACGTTAGGCCCGGCTGATCAATGAGGAGGCGAGTGGCCCAAAGTAAGGCAGAGTCGAGAAGGTGGAAGGAGGCCAAAGGGAGCCGTTCAACTGCCGGAGTTTGTTGATGGCCGAAGAATTGTTCGCACCTTGTGAGCCAACCCAAGGGATCAGTTTTCCCATCGTATGTGGGGAATTCCAAGCGGGTATAACGTGGCAGAATAGCCGCTTCAGGGCGAACAAGGGTCTGTGGTGGTGGCTCGTGGCGAATGAGTGGCGGTGGCGGAACTTGACTGCTGCTGGCGTGATCCGTGGGTGGGGTAGTAACAACGGGAAGGGAGGCGGTCAGCTCATTAAGTTTGGCAGCGATAGTGGTCATGTCGTCCGTTGTTAAGGACCGACTCGGAGGTCGCCGGAAGAGTAGCCGAAGGTGGAGATGACGGAGGCGGAGATACTACGGAGCCTTGACCGCGGCTGCCTAAGCGGGGCGTGCTCGAGAGAGAGAGAGAGCTTCCAAGATCTCTTAGGGTTTGGGAAATAGACTTTATTTCTTGCATACCGATACAAGACCCACTAGGTCCTTTAAATAGGACTTACAATCGACATCAAAAAGGAAATAACACTAAAGGAAATAACGACAAACTTGGACACACGACTAAAAAGGACACGACACCAATCATGCGTCATATAAGGACGCCTCTCTTATGACATAATAAATGCATATATGGAAATAAATAATAATAATAATAATAATAATAATAAGACCCATAACAGAGGCATCAAGGCTGGCAAGGAGGACTTAGGAGACTCACCTGTCTGGAATATGATGAGTTTCTCTGCCTTTGAGGATTATGACATCTCCCCTCACTGTGTGACCTCTTGGAGTAGGTCACCACAATTTTGGAGTAGGATTATGACATCTCCCCTCACTGTTCAGTTGCGCGCTGATGTTGTGCAGAGCCTGCACGTCCTTCCGCACTCGCACCTCATAAGGGACACCCGTCTCTTCGGGAAGTGTCCGCGACCTCGATCCTGAAGTCGTACCCTCTCGCGAGAACTTCTGCTTCAACAGGGAGATCTCTGAGGTAAGTGCATCTATTTTTTCATCCTTATGCGTGTCGCTTCTCTCCAGGTCATGAATTATATCCTTCATGTTCCGTAACTCCCATCGAAGCGACGCCAGCTCCTCGCTCGCCCCGGCAGGAGCAGTTGTCGCGGGTCCTACAGAGTAATCGCGACAACTCTGAGGTAAGTTTTTTATGTTTCATCTAGACTAATCAAATGCAGGGAAGGGTGGATATACCTGTTGTATCCTCCACCGGTACTTGTTCAGAAACTCAATCGTATCCGCCGAGTCAACAACACCGGCAGCGGATACCACGTCAGGAGCCCACACAAGGTGTCTGCTCCGCTCAGGGTCAGTTCATTGGAGGAATTGTTTCCGCAACAACTCGCCCTGCCTCCGTCGTTCTTGCATCTGGCTATGAGTTAGCGAGCTCTCACCTAGAGACACCCCACAAAGGGAGGGATGACCATGGACTCATGTCTTGGTGGTGGAGGAAGAAGCGAAGCCGGAAGCTCCAAGGCAGATCGTTGCGAACTCTCTCCAGCGTCCGCAGCACCTCCTTCACCGGTTCCTTGACGCTCTCCTATAATTTCTGCGACATCAGTGCTAAATTGAGCCAAGGTAGCCACTGGTCCAAGATCAACTTCTTTATCTTTTAGTTCGGTCTCACGCCGCACGGTCTCAGCCGCAGCATCCTTTTCTGCCAGAGAAAGTGAAGAAAAGTAGGAAGACAACTCAAGAAGAATGCTTGCCGGAGAAAGTAAGAAATCCCAAGAGAACTCACTGCTTGCTCCAACTTGGATAGCTTGCAAATGATGGGCCTCTTTCTTTTATAGGCACAAGGGACTGCCTCCATAATTTAGAATATTTTAGACATCATTTTTACTTGAATGTTCCCTAATTTTTAATTCTAGAATATTCTCATGAGAACACTCCAAAACATTCTAGACTCTTCATGATTCTTACATCATCTTCTATATTTTTTATCTATGTAAAATATTCTATAGTATTTTACATAGCTCTAGAATGTTCTAACATGATGCATGAAGATCCATCATGGGCGTGATGGGGGTCATTGCATTACTCTTCAGGTTACTCGGTGTATATGCAGCATCTCTTTTTAGGTTTTTTACTTTTTTGGCTATTTGTGGCTTCTTGTTGCGTCATGTATGGTCTTCGTCAGCTTTTTAAGGATCCTCAATTATCTTCGTCCATACCTTGGACAAAAAAAAACTTAGTGCAATAAGAAATAAAATACACAAAAAGGTATGTACAAAGAATTAAGGTTGTATAAAACTTAGCATGAAATTATACAAGAAACTTTGCTACATGGCAGGAGCTCTGCTGCTATCCATGCGAGGGCTGATCTACCATATAGCGCACACTCCTAAATTTAGAAAATAAGGATAGAACGCGTATTTAATATACTCAAAAATATGAAATATCAAAATCCCCCATCCCTAATAAATCAATTACACTTCTACTGATGCTAACAGCATAAAAGTTTTCCATCACATTTCAAAAATAAGTCTAATAATGCATCAAGTATAACATTTTGTAGTAATTATAGTATAAATATCACCTTGGATAGTATAAGTTTACTACCTTGGATGATTGTTTTTTTGCTGCCAGAGATGAAATCAAGGCAATCTCAGTCTTTACGATGTCATCCCAGTCATTCTCAACCTTTACTGCCTTGAAATCATCTTCAAGTATTACATCCTCGAATTCACCTAAGTCTTCATTCTTCAGGCTGAAAATAGAAGGATTCCCAAACTCTTCCCTGCTAAAATTGCTCAAATTTTCTGGAGAACAGTTCAAAACCAAGAAGTAAGCTAATGTAAAAGATGTCTGCACAAAATATAGTTGAAGTATTGCAGGAAGTATGATAAGTGGATTAGTAAATAGACAGACAGCTATGATTTAATAGATTCCTTCGGATTATTAGGGTTTGGGCAGGAAGAAGTGAAACGGATAATGGCAAGACATTTTGATAAAAATGTTAAGAGTAAAATAGTTCGCTGTTGGGGACCTAGTTCTGAAAAAAGTTGATGGGGCGGCAAGATCCGGATCAGTCGGAAAGTTAAACCCCAACTAGGCAAGGACCATTTATTGTGAAGGAGGGATTGAAAATTGGTGATTATCGTCTCCAAGTTTATGACGAGGAAGAAGTATCCAACACCTGGAGTGGTAATGATTTGGAAAGATTCTTCTCTTAACAAAATTTTTAACTCTATTGTTTTCTCGTGATTATTATTGCAAGTATACAGACAGTTTTCCATGTTTTTGAGAGAGGTTGTGCAACCCTCGCCGGATTAAGTCGCTCCAAGGAGACATCGACGGATCCTACTTGTTTCCCCCATGAATTGTAGCTTGAGATGTAACATCCACCAAGACCACGGCTAGCGGGGAGTTTTTGCTCACGTGTAATGGTAGCTCGTCAATCTCGTGCGGAGGATCTTTAGGATGTCGGATCCCTGCCGACATCTGACACACCCTGCATCAAGGGAGGTCTAGGTGAATGTTCAGCTCTGTTGTGCACCATGGGATATCGTTACAACTTTGATGACCTCTCTGAGGAAAGCAATGACGCTGCTCTTTAGCACGCACCTGCCCAATTAATTATCTTAGTGTGTGACCCTCGAATACTTCTTGGCTTCTGGAAAATTATTTTTTAAGAAAGGGGCAGTCAGGAGCATTTTGACCGCCGCCTATGCCCTGCAACATCTACGGGCGGTTAGAAATTTTGGACCGTCGAGGTCGCCGTTTTTAAGGTTGCACAGCTTTGATGACCTCTCTGAGGAAAGCAATGGTGTTGCTCTTTAGCGCGCACCTGCCCAATTGGTCATCTTAGCTTGTGCACTGATGAGTAGTTTATATACTCATCTTTAAGTATAATTTTATTATTATTTTAACATCAATTTATAGAATTTATATGAATTACCCTAGAAAATCATTTCTTTTCGTATTTATGTATTAACTTAAGTTTATTTTATATTTATAGATTTCTGGACACTTTGAGAGAATTTTGCAAGTACACGCCCAAGGTCACGGGCGTGACCAAGGGCGTGACAGCCTAAGATGTGTTCCAGACCTGATACCGCCACCCCGGGCTCATTCCATGAAGATTCGTCAAGTACACGCCCCAGGTCACGGGCGTGACCAAGGGCATGACCTAGTGTCACAGCCACGACCCGCCTCCAGCAGCCAGATCAGCATGCCACGTCATTTAAAGTTACACGCCCTCGGTCACGGGCGTGACCGAGGGCGTGGCATCCAGATCACGGGCGTGATCTCACCTGCGCCCCTTCCCGTCGAAGTCTTCCCGCAAGCGCCATTTTGAAGAGTACACGCCCTAGGTCACGGGCGTGACCTAGGGTGTGACGCGCACGTAACGCCTACAATAACTCCAGAAGGCGCCCTCTTCGCACCAGCTTCGATCACGCCCCTTACACGCCCTTGGTCACGGGCGTGACCGAGGGCATGTAACCTCAAATTTTGCCTATTTAAAGGCAGCTCCTCCAGATCTCTTGGCATCCATTTTCCACCCATCTTGGGTCGAAACTCCTTTCCCCTGCCCCCTTTTGGGGAAGAAATCTTCTTACTTGTATTTTTCTTATTTTTATTAGTTTAGATTTCATTTTCATGTAATTTCAATTTCATGCAATTTCAATTTATGCAATTTCAATTTATGCAATGTAATCTTAGATTTTATTTCATGCAATCCTTCAATTTCTTGTATTTCTTTCTTCATGTAATCAAATTTTCTTTTAATAAAATGTCTTTCCCCTTCTTTTTATCTCTTTATTTTCATGTCAATTAGATGTTTATTTAAATCTTGAAAATTGCAATCTTCGGATGAAAATATCTTTCTCGCTATTATCTTTCTTTTCTTCCTTCGATTTATTCGTGATTTATATCGGGTTCATATGTCGATGTGTGGACTTTCGTATCTGTTTTCATATTCTAGTTAATCGAGAGCCTCGTGAGTACGAATCGATCACTCAAGGATAAAAAAGAGTAGAACGCAATCCTCAAGAGAGGACGACGTTACCCTTCCGGATTGGAGTAAAAGCCAATAGCGGGATTCACCTCGTTAAAGCAAGTTTTATGGGTTTCGATTGTAGAAAGAGAGTTCGGTCGATCAACCTAATCTCAGGTGGGCGTATTCCTCGAGAGAGGTGCGTTCATAATCCGGGAATCTCCACGGTCAAGGATTGGATTAGAAGTTTATATCTCTTTTAATTTTTCATTCGAAGTGCGTTTTGATCAAGATAGCTTTCTTTTCTTTCTTTTGTTATTTTGATTTTAATTATAAATTATCTCCCAAAATATTATTCGATAAAATAATAGTTTTGTTTTCCCGAAGTAAAAGTACTCGACAGACCCGAGTCTAATACGACCTTAATATTTTCATATCTTATGCTATAAACAATAGGTACACTTGCATATTCCATTTATAATAATTAACTTAAATTTTACGTATCAAGTTTTTGGCGCCGTTGCCGGGGATTTTTGTCGATATTTCGAAAAGGGGAAAAGCTATTAATTGTATCTTTCTTTTTCTTTATTTTTTCCCTTTTATTTAAAAAAATGAAAAAAATGAAAAAAAATTATGCTATAATTCAATTCTTGAAAATGGAGCTTTGGGCTTGTCATCCCATTGCAGCTCCCAGCACCTTGTGAGCCCTTCACCGGGTAGACCTTGGGAAGTCCAAGACTAATTAAAACATATCAAAAATATTTTCCCTTTTTCTTTTATTCTAAATATATATATAACTTATAAAACAACCAAAAAAATTTTCTTTTTATTTGTTGTGTTTTGTTATTTTATTTTTATGCAGGTATTCGTGGTGGTCTCTCCGTCTCTGAAACAGGGACGCGCTCTTCTTCCTCTCTTTGCTCATTTTTTTTCATGTTCTTTTTTTTCCACTTCATACTTAGTTTTCAATATTGGGGACAATATTGAATTTTAAGTATGGGGGTGTATTTCCTAATCTTTAAAAAATTTGAAAAATTTTAAAAAAAAAATTATATATATATATATATTTCAAAACTTAGAAAATTCAAAATAATAATAATAATAATAATATGGTAAGCCCTTACTTTGATTTTTGTTATTTCCAAAATCAAACATTGTGAGTTTATTTATAAGCAGTTTTATTATTTTTAATTAGCTAATTTTTTATTTTATCATGGTTAGTAAAGTTTAATTTTTAGGTGATTTAGTTTTAAGGAATATATTGTGGTTTTAATTTGATTAGAGTAATTTATTTAGCACTTTTTCTCTTTTATTTTAATTAGTTTCAATTTTGTCGCAGTTGTACCTAACACCTTTAGATTTTAATTATTTCTACCTCATGCTTTTAGATTCTTAGGAAATTTCAATTTACTATAGTTGCTCTCAAAATGTTTTAATTTAATCTAAAAATTGTTTAGCCTTTTTATCCCTTTAGCTACAACATTTTTTTCTCATGTCACCAAGTTACCTTGATTGTCATTGTAATCAGTATCAATAAAAAAAACAATTTTGGGTGATTGTTTGTTCAGAAAAGGATTCCATATTTGTGAGCTTTTACAGATACCTTAAGACCCGATGTGTTGCCTTTTGATGTTGAAGCCTAAGTGCAAACATTACCTACTCAACATTCCTACAATATAGATGACATTAGGATGGGTTTGAGATAGCTAAATAAGTCTGTCAATCAATCTCCATTAGCTAGAGATGTCAAGAATATCTCCATTTTCGTCTTTATTAATCTTATGGTTAGCTTCAATAGGAGTATTCATAGGTGCACAACCTAGCATCCTAGTTTCCTCTAAAAGATCAAAATTTTACTTTCATTGAGAGATGAAAGTTCCTTGATCAAAATTTTACTTTCATTGAGAGATGAAAGTTCCTTGATTGGATCTTGCAAATTCAATTCCTAAAAAAATTATAATTTTCCTAGGTCTTTAAACTCAACTCCTGCACAAGTGAGCATTCTAAATGGTAATTTCCTGGATGTCAACCTCTGTAATAACAATATCATCAATGTATACAATGAGAGCAGAAGCCTCTTTGTCTTGCCTCTTAATTAAGAAATTGTGGCCAGAGCGCCCATGTTTGTATCCAAATGAAGACATGGCTTTATCAAATCTTCCAGACCGTGCCCTGGGGGATTGTCTCAGATCGTGCAGGTCTTTAGGTGGCATACACTTCCTTTTGACCTATTTTGAGTGAATACGTGAGAGTGGGGGATTTCATGTATACCTTTTCTTATAAATCTCCGTGAAGAAAGACATTTTCACATCTAATTGTTGAAGTTCTCATTCTACACAGTACGCATGCCGCACAAGAAAGAAATACACGAATGGAGTTCATCTTTTCCACTCGTGCTAAAGTTTCTAGATACTCTAGCCCTTAAGTTTGAGTATATCCCTTAGCAAACAATATTGTATTGTATCATTCCACCACTCCAGTTTAATTCTGCTTAACTAAGAAGATTTACCTTGATCCAACTACCTTTTCTCCGGGAGGAAGTTGTGATGGTTCTCAAGCCTGTTATTTTTAAAGCTAGTATTTCCTCTTCAATAGACTTTTTCCATTCTGGTGTGCCAATTGCATCTTGCCAATGCTTAGAAACAACAATCGGGGATAAAGAGAAGATAAACATGATATTTGAGGGTAAGAGCATGAAATTGAGACGGTTGGAAATATGGTGATCAGTGCAACCTTTTTTACCTTCAAAGGAGGTGATGAAAAGGTGAAGGTCATCTTCAAAATTTAGATCTCACCTAGATATTGGAAAAGGTTGAACCTTCCGGAGTTGTAGCTTCTTTGTACGAGTATTTTTACAATGATGGGATTTGAGAAGAAGGGGGTATAAAATTTCTTTATGATGTTACATATGTTGATGGAGGCATATCAGCTATTGAATGTGGTTACTGTATGCATGGAATAATGAGAAGAGGAAGAGGCATCATTGATTTCTTCTATAGCAAGGTCATCTCACACTACTCCCCCTGACGATATCATGAGTCATGGCGAGAAAGTATGACTTCCCCTCACAAAAGTTACATCCATAGTGCAAAAGAAACATCAAGATGGAGGATGGTAACAACAATACCATTTAGCAGTGAATGATAACCAACAAAGACACAAATAAGGGCATGAGAATACAATTTGGCATGGTGTTTGATGAATATGAACAAAACACATGAAATACAAGGAAGAAGGTGATCTGTATGAGCCGGGCACTAGGATGGGAGGAGGGCATTATGTGTGACAAGCAATGGCCCGTGAAGGGGGATTCTTAATAAGGTGGGTCACAATAAACCCAAGTGGTCCGAGAAAATTAATCAATAAAGGTAACAAAGCAGCGAAAACCACTTAAAGATAAACATGAGGAAAGGCCCTATACATCAGAATGAATGAGAAAAATGGGAGTGTACTATGTAAAAAAAGGTATTATTTGGACAACGGAGAACAAGCTTAGATAGTTCACAAGCATCACAAGAGAAATGTGAAACTAAGTACCAAAAACAGGAGAAAATGGATTAAAGGTGATGATGGATTTGTGAAGCGATGGTGCCAACATCGAATGTCATTTATGGTGAGAACAGTGTGGATGGAGAGGGCATGAGTGAACAGCTCTTGGTCCAAGAAGTACAATGCTCAAGGTTCTTAGAGTTGCTAATATGTTGTTTCGTAGCAAAATCACAGAGGACACAAATTAGAAAAAAATTACGAAACAATTCAAAGATCTTGTAAAATAATTAACATAAAGTAGATAATGAGAAAATGAGGAGCATGCAAGACAGAGGAAAGAGGGAAAGCATGAGTACATGAAATTATTTCATTTACCTACAATAGAGGATAAGGAGACATTGGTGGCAATGACTTTGTCATGGCCATACAGAGGAGTATAGGAGACAAAATTTGAGGATGATCCCGCCACATAGTTCATAGCGCTGGAGTCAATGATGCATTCATAGTGGGAGGTGGACGCAGTATTTACACTTGGTATATGAAGGGCAATGGAGGAGACAATTTCGAAGAATCACCTTGAAAGCTTACGAGACGTCGAACAGCATCGAGCTTGTGAGCCGATAGGGAGCCAAATGGAAGAGCAGGGTTGTCGTGGAACTCAATAGTAAGAGCTGCAATCAAACAGCGTGTTCCGGAGTTTCTACTATCATGACCACCGCCACTGCCACTACCATCAATGCCCTTGCAAGGGAGAGCTAAATGAAGGTATAATCGGTAGCATAATGCAAGAGTTTGACCTTTTTTCACACAATGGTCGCACAAAGGCACAAGAGCGACAGAGGACGACAGGCCGCGATCAAATCCAGTCAGAACAGAGTGATCAGTCACTATTATAGAAGTCAAAGACATGTAATGATCTTCACCACCCAAGACCATAATAAATTCCTATCATAGAGACAGAAGAGGGGTATGGTGCAAGACATGGATTCGCAGAGTGTCAAAAACATCCTCCTTTTTGAGCAATTTTATGGCATTTGCATTGCATTCTAAGTTGAAACCCACAAGTAATCTAGCTCTTCGTAAAGCCTTCCAAACTCAGAAAAAAGGGCAGAGACTACCATGGATCCCCTTCAGCTCAAGAACCCTATGAGTGAGCTCATACATCTGAGTTGAACTCCTAATCTCTGGGTACATCTCGCAAGCGTGAGTCTAGATCTTGCATGTAGTCCATGAGCATGTAACTAATGTAGACAACATGGGACATTCAATAGAGTAACATGGGTCAATTCGTGGTAGCTCAACCACTATCCAATCGATATACCATACAATTGTGGTGATCTTCAGGGAAAAGGATACTAGGGGGGTACAGTCAATGAAGTAGAGAGATACATCTCAATGCAAGATGACGGTCTCGAAGAATCACTGAAGGAGGTAACATAACATAATGCTACCAAATGGATGCGAAAAATAAATGGACAAGATCTTGATCATCAACATGCAAAGCCACCCTAGAGCAACACTCGAGGGAGAGGGAGATGGTGGTGATCCCATGAGGCAGCCGGACAAAAGGAAGGCTGCAAGAGGAGTTGGAGGGTCGACGACCCTATTGGATAACCTAGAGAGGCTATGCGACCTTACTGGGTGGTTGTAAAAGGGATGTAAGGAGCACAGTAGGCTCGGAATGACTTCCTCGACTCGATGGAAGGTTGCTGAAAGAGTGGTGAGCTGTTGATGAAGAGGACGAGTTATCGATGAGATGTCAACGAGATGCGGGATTGTTGTCAATGAGCTGGCGAGGAGTGGACAAGCTTTCGATGAACTTGCAAGGATTAGAGGACCTGTTGAAGAGCTTGGGAGCCTATGGAGAGCTAGCAGAGTGCGTGAAGATGCTGGAGGATGACGAGAGGCTCGGTGGTATTATAATGTTAAGAATTTGACACAATAATGGCACATACAAATTGAAGCAGCCAATAAAATACAAACTAAATAATGAAATCTATGATAATTGGATACAAACAAAAATAAGAAAACAATCAAGAAATATAGGCAAAGAAGAGGTATAAAAGTACCAACAAAGTAACTGACTATACCATATTTCAAAGACTTTTCCCTTTCTATGGGTCCTTTCTTCGGTGCAAGCTCACTTCCATCAGATTCCAAGAGAAATGATGTTTCTTCCGATTCTATATCCAATATATAGATCGAATTAAATGGTGAAGGTCCACCACTTTGAATACTTTGATGGGTCATGGACAAATTCGCTTCTGTAACTGATATAGATGCAGTTAAATTAACATCTAATGAAGCTGCATCGCAGAAATTCATAGCTGAGTTCAATCTTTCAGCTTCGAACATAGGAGCTTCTACAATTATGCCAGTAGATACATCCTTTTTATTCAGACACTGTGGCTCACTTGGTATTTGAACCAGGTTCAGAACTTTTACAGAATGATCTTCAGGCCTATCATTTGCATAGTTTTCAACAGAAACATTTTCTTCTTCATGTACCATGGTATCATCTCCATGATCTGAAAGTGAATCATCTGTAGATAAAGATCTATCCAGCTTCCCACTAGTCAAAAATGTCTCATCAGAGGTATCCTTCAGAAATCCTGGCCCCAGATTTTCCATTACACTGGGTACAGTGTGATGCTCCAAAGATAAATTTTCCGTTAATTCAGTTTCTTCACACGCGCAAGTTGAGTGTTTTTCATGTAAACCACAATTATCAAGCTCTTCTCCCGTTGTTACCGATGCCTTAACCAGGGAAGCATGCCCAAAAGATAATTCAGAAAAAAGCTCTAAAACATCATCAGCATGGTCGCATAAGTCATTTACAAGAGTATCAATCACCTTTCTGAAGTGTTCACCTACCACATTGACATATTTTCCAGGATTCTGTTAAAGTTTATTAGTCATCAGATCACAATTAACTAGTTAAGGAGAGAAATAATTACATGTAAATGAAGTTAAACTTGAGAAGTTAACATGATATTCATAGTTAAACCAGAATATAATGTGGAATCACTTGTATGTGGCAGAAGTCAAAGTATAAGTGTACAAAGAAAGTATCCAATAGCAAATGGGACAACCTGAACCATATTATTTTCCACGCATATATTTTCAACTCTTTGGCATATATTTTCAGCCCAGGAAAATCCTTCAAGTGAAACCTTCATGAATTCTCCCAATGAAGCTTCTTCCTCTTGTTTATTGATTTCCATTGTTAGAGCATGTGCTGATGAAACTTCTTTTTTTTTATCTTTGACACAGTTGTCCTTAGCTGCTTACATTGTAATTTCACAATATGCAAAATAAAATTGTAAATTTTAGCATAGAATAAGAAAGTTAAAATAAAACGAAGAGACAATTGAAGGCTTCACATTATTCATCACAAATTTGTGATGGTTATCACAAAAGAAAATTTTCCCAAAAATTACCATGTTTTTATTCACCAAAGTAACATGAATAAGAATTTTCCAAAATTGTTCAAAAAATAATTTAAACTTCCTGACTTTCCATTGTAAGGCTAAAGTCAACGGAAACAAAACTTAATACTAGGAGTCCTAGTTCAAGCCACCATGTTAAGGACGCAAAATGTGGTCGAGGCACAAACGTCGGAGCAAGCATAACATGGACCAACGAAAAGAAGTGTCAGCATTGAGGGTTGAGCCCAACCTTACATCAATTGTAACTTTATTTCATGTTTCTTAATAATGCATTTTTAGTGAGTGTGAGGGATTATTTGCAATGCTTGTAATTCTGAACTATTTATCCGTTAGAAAAAAATAAAAGCTAAATTGGAATTTCCCAGTTATTTTTTTCTATTATTTGTAATCCTAGTTCAAGGGAGGTCGAGAACCATCGGAGGAGCTATGGTGGCGTTTCCAACAAGCTTGGCTTGATCTCCCCCTTCAACATTTGGAATCTCCGAGGAATATAAGGGAAGAAGAAGAAATTCTCTTCTCCAACCTATGATCCCTCACTTGCTCGGTTGGTGACTCTATCATATGCTCGGGCATACAACATATTGGTATCGCGGACACTCACTAGGATGGACGAGACTGTGGAAAGCAGCAATGACCTTTATGGACCGATCAACAACAACCTGCAGAATCTGGCAGCGTCGAAAGCCTGTTAGGCAGCGCCCGGCACTACATAGGTGTAACAACCCAAAAATGTAAAATGATAATATTAAAAGGAAATATTATTTCCCCCTCTTAACCGCACCCCCACTCCCGATTAAACCCTCCCCTCGGTTTTAAACCCGCAAAGCCCCCCAGCTAGGGCTCCCGTCTCCCGATCCCGCGTCGATCTCCCGTCTCGCAAAAAAATCCCGCAAGCCGCAGGCCGCTCCTCCCGTCTCCTGCGCCCGCTCCCGCACCCGACTCCCGTGTACAGCGCCGTCGGCGCCTCCTGCTCCCGTCGGCATCTCCTCCGTCGGCGCCTCCTCCTGCCATGGCCGACGCAGCCTGCTCCTCCTCCCCTAGCCGACTGTGACCCCTCCAGCATCCCTTCTTCCTCCAAGTGCTGGCAGCCTCCTCCTCTTCCTCAACTAGGGCGCACTCCCCCTCTAGCGGCAAGGCCTCTCCTCCTTCTTGTGGGCAGCAATCCTCCAACCACTAGTTTAAAGGTTGACAGCCCTCTTCCTCTCCGTTTCCGCCTAGGGTTTTGCTCGAACCCTCCTTCGCTCAGATTTTGGACTAGGATTTGGTTCCTATGGGTAAGATTCTTCACCCAAACCCTTGATTTCAGAATTTTCATAAACCCTAATGATTTATTCGTGCCCCATTTTGCATTTCAGATTTTTGGTGCACTTCCTAATCGCCAAATCCTTAGGTATTCGTGCCCCCAGTGCCGTTCGTCGCTCCAATTGGAGGGATCTCTTGAAGTCCTCTCCGATTTAGGGTTTCCGTCACCCAAGCGCCGCCAAGTTTCCGATCCTTCGTGGTATTTCTTCTCCCCTCACCTTTGAGGGAGGTAATTTCCTAAACCCACGTTATTTAAAATTCCGCGTCGTAGAAAACATGTGTTCGCGTAATAATTTATGCTGCATCGCTTTCGTTGTGCTGGATCAGGTTCGAAATGTGATTTCTGTTTTTTTTGCTTGCGCCGCTTCGTCGCCGCCGTCAGATTCAGCCTCATTTAAGGCAAGTAGAGATTCTTCTCTCTTGCAAACATTGAACTGCAATTCATGTGTTTGTTCTCATAATTATATGTTTCACCCTTGAATCCATGTTTCATCGAATAAATTTAGATCTTAGATTTCCTGATTTGACTTGTTAATAAATTGTGATTCACGTGTTTGAAATGACACGAATTCGTGAACATGAATGATGTTATTTTGATTAGTCACCTAGATGAATAAATTTCTTATTTGATGAATAATTCAAGGCATGGTAGATTGTTGAGCATGTGTAACAAGCGTCATGATAATAATAGTAATGATTTCTGGTTAGCAAGTATATGATCAGTGTTTTTCTATCATATTCGGATTGTACACATGTTTTACTTAGAAGTTAATCGTGTCTTGGAATGAATTAACCTGAATGAATGCTTGGTATCCTAGAAAATGATATATAGTAATCTCATTACTCGTAAATACTTGAATCTGCAAGCTTCAAAACTCTCTATCGAGTTCTCTGAGTCATCGAATTTTGTTTCTTATTCCTGTCTGGTTCCAAGACTTGGTTAAATAACGTTCTATAACTTGATTCCTCCCGTTTCACGTTTGTAAAATATACTATCGTATATCTGAATCAAAATTTGGTTACATGTCTTGATATGTTTGAATCACTCAATCATGAATTGCTTCATTAATAACTTAAGTAAACAATGAAAGGTGGTGTTTAATCGATGCAACTCCTCGACTTGGGTTCCCTCTTGAATCCCTAACGGGAACAAAGGACCGGTCATAGCAAGCATGAACTCCCTGGCTCAAGGGTGAGGGTTCGAAAGAGCCGCCCCTTAGAGGTTACGGGTAGAAATCCTGAATTTCCGATAAGACTTGCATCTGAATCTGAATCTGTCTGAATCACGAATCCTTTGCGTCAACCAAAAATACCCACACTTTCACTTGTTACAACTTAAGTTATTACTTGATCATCTATGTATGCTATACTTCGGAGTAGCCTAATAACTCTAGATATTTCTGCTTGTCTCACTTGCTTGCCTGTTTTGTTAGCTCAGCTTCATGAAAAGCGGTACTCAAATATTCTGTTTCTTCTGCTCGTATTTTATTTTGCTTGTTCTTGTGTATTTCAATGTTCTGAGGCTTTTCCTTCTTGTTTTGGATTTGCCTTAGTGTTCGTGCCTGCGCTGCCTGCTCTTCGAGGCCGTTCTGCGTCAAGTTTCAGGTTCTATATTTATGTTTCATTTCTTTTACTGTCAGACATTTCTATTATGTAGTAATTACGATCAGCCATTTTCTCTTGTTTCATGGACAACTGCTAGGCTAAATATTATATGTACTAGAATTTGACATGTTTGCATGTTCATTCATCTGAGATGATCACTGCATAAAA
Source organism: Dactylorhiza incarnata (assembly GCA_033032865.1). Taxonomy (NCBI): domain Eukaryota; kingdom Viridiplantae; phylum Streptophyta; class Magnoliopsida; order Asparagales; family Orchidaceae; genus Dactylorhiza; species Dactylorhiza incarnata. Next base: position 537,933 of record JAWHQI010000356.1, on the reverse strand, counting down.
AAATCTGTTTCAAAACTTGTATCATAAGTTTTTCTGCAAAAATGCATGTGCACCTGTTTCAAATTTACCATATTTATAAGCTTCCGCATAAAAACAATCTGTTTTACTCCAAAGTATCTATTTTTAAACTATTATTTTGTATCTCAGCTTCCGCCTTAGTAGGCGTGGTTTTCCTTCCGCCCATGCCTGTGGAATCACGGCCCGCCCGAAGCGCGTTCTGACTTTTGTCGAGACGGGTCGTGACAATAGGATTCCTGTTAGGATCGACAGACTAATGCCAACACCTCATGTTAACGTTGACTGACCACCTCCCGATTGTTAAGAGGCTTATACAAGCCACAGAATCCCTAGCCACAACCATAGGCCCCATTCCATGCCAACGGAACGTTAATTGCGCGTGAAGGGCACACTGGCAGCACAGGATACCACTGGGGACTAGATCCATGCAGTCCAACCATGGTACCGAACATGCGATATCACCAGGAACTTAACATGTAAGGAGCTCCTACCTTGAAATGGTATTGGGAGAACATCGGATGGCCTATCTCAGCGAGGAACAAAATTTATATATGTCGGATAGCAAGTAGCAACTAATGGGACGAATGGACTACACGAGAGCCTAATACAAAGGTAATGGCATACCTTGTTACGTCAAATTCGATTTTCCAATCTTTGATGGCAAGGAAGATACATTGGGATGGCTTACGGGTGCGAGTAATTTTTTATCAAGCAGAGACACCGTTCGGAGAATGGACCGATCATGCCTTTTGTTACGAACGTAGAAGGAGAAGAGCTATTCGAGAGGGAGAGAACTAGGGTTTGAGAGAGCCTAAGGAAAATACCTGATAATATTTCTTGCATACTAACTAAGGAGGAGGGGTTGGGTATTTATGCCCACCCAACCCCTAGGGCCGGCCGGCCCCCATAGGGGCTGAACCGGTGCGGTTCAGCCCCGGTGCTCCTTATATTAATATTGGCGGGCTGAACCAGATGGTCTGGTTCAGCCCGGTCTTCCTCCGCCTTCTCCTTTGGTCGACGTGCCCAATGGCCGAATAAAATCGTAATGACGCCGGGCGTAACATTCCCTCCCCCATCAAGGACCAGCTTGTCCTCAAGCTGGAGGCGGGGAGTGTGAGGCTCCCGGAACAAGCCGGCTCTGGCGTGCATCTGAGACGAGACCTCTGTTGGAGCCGCAGGCGCTGCTCCACTCATCGTACTAACCGGTGTCACGCTGCGGAGGGAGATATCCTTGACCTGAGACGATTGGAGGCCTTCCAAGCAGTACCCCTTACCGTGCTGGCTGAACTACATAGTCATCTGGACCCAATCGAAGGTCACCCGCTTAAGTTGTTGCAGCCACGGTGCGCCCAACACCATGTCAGAACCCCGGATTGGCAATAAGTAAACATCAATATGCCCGGTGTATCCCTGTATCTGGAGCTCCACCCCTTTCATCACTCCCTCGCATTGCAGTGTACGTCCATCTGCCACTCTGACGTGGAACGTTGCGCTGCGATCTATGACACCCCCCGTCTTCCGGGCCACACCGGGTTGGATGAAGTTGTGAGTGCTCCCGCTGTCCATCAAGATCGTCACTGTCTCCCTGCCAACCCTCCCAGGCAAGTGTAAGGTCGGAGATGGGGTACCCCCCTCAAGGGCCTGGAGGGATACGACAAAGTCGTCAAAAACCAACTCTCCCTCCTCTGCAGTGCGAGTAACATCTTCCGCTTCCTCCTGTAGCATGAATACCTGGACCTTCTGGCAAGCGTGCCCGCGGGTATACTTCTCATCGCAGTTGAAGCATAACCCTTTGTCCTTTCTGGCCTGAAGCTCCTGCCACGTCAACCTCGTCACCGTAGGGCGGCCCCCGGTAGGTGGTTCTTGCTTGGGTACATCTGCACCCGTAGGTGCCCGACCTGTCGTCCGAGTCCTCTGCCGATTGTAGCGCTCCTCCTGTATCCTGGCCAGGCTGATGGCATGACTCAAACTGCGTGGCATGTAGGCGTGGACCTCGTCTCTTAAATGGTCCGTCAATCCGGATATGAAACAGCTCAGCATCGTACTCTCCTCCCAATTGACCCGGTTGGCCAACCGTTCGAACTCTGTCCGGTACTCTGTGACTGAGCCTTTTTGTCGCAGCTTCTGTAACATAGCCTCTACGTCTTCGTACTCCAGAGGCCCGAAGCGAGCCGAGAAGGACTCCACAAATTCCTCCCAGGCTGCGTAAGTTCGTCCCCTCATAAACCACTTTGTCCACTGGAAAGCGTCATCTTCCAGGTGAAAAGACGCCAACTGGACCCACTGCCCCGCCGGGATCTCTTGGTACTTGAAAAAAAGTTCCGCCTTCTGGATCCACTCTAAGGCGTCGCCGCCTTTGAACTTAGGGAAGTTCATACGTGTCAGTTTGGGCTGCATGTACGGTCGTGGTTCTGCCTGTGCTGGTTGGTAAGGGTGCGATGGAGCCACTGCGGGCCCAGAACGTCCCCGGTCCAGACCGTAGCCTCCTTGTTGCCCTCCACCCCATGGGTTGCCATTTCCATAGTCCGCCGGTCCTCCATATGGCGGTGGCATCGGTAGGATGCCCGCCACACCCCCGAGTGGGATCGCATTCGCTCCAGTAGGTCGAAAAGGGGCTGCTCCCTGCCCTGGACCCCGCCACGAGGAACCCAGCTGCATTCTCGGTCCGTTCCAAGCGTACTGGGCGCCGAACGGCCCATTCGGTGCCGCCGATCCCGATACGTGGATGCTGCCTCCCGTAGACCCGGATCCGGCCCCGTGTTGCGTTCCACTTCCGATTCCTGTGTCGTTCTGCGTCGGGGGATGGTAGGATGCTTCGGGTTCGGATCCCTCCGCCGCGTGGGATTTTCCTTTCAAATTTTGCACGAGTAAGTTCTTGATCTCCTCCATGCGAGCGTCCAAGCGATCCTCTAGATTTTTATGGGAGGATTTCACTTGTTCTTCGAGTGTCGCCACCTTGTCTGATAACCCAACGTAGTTCTCTTCGATGGTGGCCAAGCGTGCATTCTCGGCTTCGGTGCGTGTCACCATGGTGAGGCGCGGACACGGCGGACACAAGCATGCACAATCGAAGCCAAAGTCGAAGTTGACTGAGGCTTGTCACTTGCGAGTTGCCTTGAAGACTTGAACAGGATGCAGGAAGAAGGAAGCAGTCGATCGGCGGGGGTTGTGGTCGATCGGCGGAAACAGGCGAGGGGTTGCGGTCGATCGGCGGAAATAAGCGATCGGCGCAAGCGCTGGAAACCGTCGATCGGGAGAAGCAGTCGATCGGCTTTGTCGTTGGAGATCGGCAGAAGCAGACGCTGGAGATCGGCAGACGCAGTCGATCGGCAGAAGCAGTCGATCGGCAGAAGCAGTCGCTGGAGATCGGCAGAAGCAGTCGTTGGAAACAGTCCGGAAGCGCCGGAATCCGGAAAAAAATCTGGGAGGACGACTCCTCTGATACCAATTGTTACGAACGTAGAAGGAGAAGAGCTATTCGAGAGGGAGAGAACTAGGGTTTGAGAGAGCCTAAGGAAAATACCTGATAATATTTCTTGCATACTAACTAAGGAGGAGGGGTTGGGTATTTATGCCCACCCAACCCCTAGGGTCGGCCGGCCCCCATAGGGGCTGAACCGGTGCGGTTCAGCCCCGGTGCTCCTTATATTAATATTGGCGGGCTGAACCAGATGGTTCAGCCCGGTCTTCCTCCGCCTTCTCCTTTGGTCGACGTGCCCAATAGCCGAATAACCTCGTAATGACGCTGGGCGTAACAGACCGATCATGCCTTAATCTATCTCATGAGCCTTAGTGTGGAGTGCCTCAAAAATTTTACAGGACTCCTACCTCGTGCCACTACAGTTCGAATGGAACGAAAAGTTCTGATATTCACCGCAGGATTATAGAAGCAATTTAGACTAGATGTGGAGTTTGAAAATCCCCTAAATCTGATCATAATGATGAGAATGGCTCGGATTTGTGTTGGCTCGGATTTGCCAAAGACACTTACAGATGGATGGAGTTATAGAAGGGAAATGAGCCTGGTAGAATAATAGGGGGGGGAATTCAAACTATAGAGGGTGGGACACCACTGAAGGGGTCACCAAGGAGAATGGCACATCCAAGTCGTAAGGAAATGTCAGGTCGATGCGCCGGAGGGTTATTCTTCAACTATAATGAACCGTATACTGTAGAGCATTGTTGTACAAAGTTACTTTGATTAGAAATCAATGAGGAGAAAGTAGAAGAGGGAGAAAAATGGAAGATCCTGAAATCATTTTGCATGCCATGACGGAAATTCTCGTTATTCAAACCATGTGAATCAAGACCATGATTCTTGGCCAACCCGTCTTGATTATGATTGATTCTGATAGTACTCGCAACTTCATTAGTGATAGTACTCGCAATTTCATTATTGAGTAGGCAGCCATGCAACTGGGACTATGTTATGGGCCAACGCTTTGGGAACATATCAACGCCACAATTCGCCCGAGGCCGCATGATTATTTTTTATTGTCTCCCTTTCTATTATGTTTATTTCTCGCAAACTTATTTTTGCATTATGCGCAGACTTGTAGTATGCCCAGGTGAGGGGCGCGAACCCTTGGTTTTGAACCATGTTTGGGCCCCTACATGGGAGGGGTCGGTTGGCTTGGGAAAGTATCAAGAAATTAATTCCCCTTTCCCTTCTCTCTCTTCTCTCTCTCTCTCTCTCTCTCTCTCTCTCTCGCCTCCACTCTTCTTCCCGTCTGAAACCCTTCCTCTTCCTTCTCTCGCACATTTTCCCGTAGCCCTTTCCTCGTCGCACTTCGCCGCCGTCTCTCATTTCATTTATCGACCATAGCGCCTTCCGGATCGAAGAAGAGGAACACCAATCCCGGTAGGGATCTTCCTCTTGCTCGGCCACTTACCCGATCCCAAACTGGAGCACGTAACAACTTGGAATCAAAGCAAAACATTGGCGCATTCGACGACTCCAGCTCCAACCCGCACCTACTGTCGTCGACCTACTCCGCCGAACACATCGACCGTGAGCCCAACCGCTACCCGCCCGCGCGAGCGTCGTTGCACCACGACCAAACCGCTAGACCGGTACTTCCCATCCCCTTCGTCGATCTCCTGCACACCGCCCACCCGTCCACTGTTGCCCTTCCTGGCGATGTCTCACCCGCCACCACCGTCGGACGATGGAAGTCTCACCATAACTCAAGTGGTTGACATGTTCCAAGCTATGATGATGCGCAAAACCAAAAGATGGCTGTGATACATGCTCGGCTTGACTCCATGCAAGCACCTGGCCGCTCCGCCTCGGGGTCCACGGTGGATCCGCCGCAGCCACTCCACCGCTTTGAGGGGGTGAGTTCCCGCAACTCCACCACCGCCACTCCACCGCTACGTCAAGATAAATTTTCCAATCTTTGAAAGGCGCGAAGATCCTATCGCGTGGCTCACGTGTTGCGATCTCTTCTTCAACAACCAGCGCACCCTTGAGGAAGACAGCCTCGGTATTGCTTCGTTCTACCTTATGGGTCCGACGCAACTGTGGTTTACCCAGCTACAACGTGAATAGACGCAGTTGTCTTGCGAAGAATTCAAGGGGCCGTGTAACTTGTAGTTTGGCCCTCCGTTGCGGGGAAATCCACTTGGCGACCTGATCGCCCTCAAGCAAACGGGAGCCATTGATGACTATTTGGAGCGCTTCCAAGTCTTACTAGCTTACACCCCCACCATCCTCGCGCAGCAACAGGTGTCCATTTTTACATCCGGTCTTCATGAAGGTTTGCGACTTGATGTGGAATTTCATGCCCCGGCCGATCTCTCCACCGACATGAGCTTGGCTCGATCCTGTGAACATCGGTTATTGCTGGACCAACCGCCAGTGACCACCGGGATGCACCAACCTCTTTACGCGGTGCGCCTTTTCGAGGGTCGTCCAACACGCAGCCTCCCTTCCTTTCGACGCCGTTTGTCCAACGCCGAGATGTCCAACCGTCGTGCCAAAGGCTTGTGTTTCAATTGCGACAAATCGTTTGGGCCCGTCCATCGGTGCAAACGCCTATTTTGGATCAAAGTGGAGGACCCCTCCGAGGATGATGATGAGGACGAAGACTCGGGACTACCGGAACTCTCCCTCCATTCCATTTCAGGTCCACAGGAAGGCCACAACATTCAGACGCGGATCACTTTTGGCAGCCATACCTTATTGGCTCTCATGGATTTGGGTAGCACCCACAGTTTCATTCACCAGAAGATGGCGTCTCGTCTGCGACTTCCAACATCACCACATAGTCGGATGCATATTTTTGTGGCCAACGACCAACAGATGCAGTGTCCGGGTATCTGCCGCCATGTACCCTTGGTGGTAGAGGGATACCACTCCCAGGTCGACATGTTTGTGGTGGATTTGCGCGGGTTTGAGGTGGTTTTGGAAGTACGATGGCTCCGCACTCTGGACCCTCTGACCTGGGATTTTGACTGTTTGACCATGTGTTGGTACTTGAACTCCGTTCGGGTTGAGTGGCAGGGCCAGGACCCGACAGCCGGTCCCTCATCCTTCTTCGTGCAAGCTACTTCTCCTTGGGGATCCGCACTTCCCGTGATCGACCGGCACCAGAACCTTCAGGAGCTCCTACAGGAATTCAGCAGTACTTTCGTTTCCTTGATGGGTCTTCCACCGGGCCGCCGCCAAGATCACCGTACTTGTGTCCTTCCTGGAACGCCCCCAGTCGTTGTACGGCCCTACTGATATCCTTTCCACCAAAAGGACAAGATTGAACGGCAGTGCACTGCCATGCTCCAACAAGGTCTCATTCGTCGCAATGTCTCATTTTTTATCCCCCGTCCTCTTAGTGCACAAACGGGATGACTCATGGTGCCTTTGTGTGGGTTATCGCGAGCTAAATACTCGAACCATCAAAGATAAGTTTCCCATTCTGATGGTCGAAGAACTTTTGGATGACTTTCATGGAGCCCCCATGGCCATCTCCATGCCCACCGCCGACCTCCTCCTCACCACCCTCCGACGCGAGATCCAATCTTCCATGGGATTATTCAAGCTCCTCCGCCGTATTGAGGCCGGCCTCGTGCCGCCCAACTGGGCCGCCCGTGAGGGCCTTATTTGGTACAAGGGCCGATTGTATCGGGATGCCGCTTATCTCATTCTCAAAATTATGGATGACATGCATTCACCGGCACACTAAGGCGTCCACCGGACTCTCCAATGCATTCGTGCCGAGTTCTTTTGGAAAGGGCTATGAAGGCAGGTGCAGACCTTCATTGCGGCATGCGTCGTGTGCCAGACTAACAAAACAGACCGCCTCTTACCGGCTGGCCTTCTCCAACCGCCTCCAATTCCAACGCAAATTTGGGCCGATATTTCCATGGACTTCGTGGAGGGGCTGCCCGCGTCCAAGGGAAAATCGATTTTATGGTGGTGGTCGACCGCTTCTCGAAGGGTGGACACTTCATAGCTCTATCTCACCCTCTGATTTCCGAGAATGTGGTGAGGATCTTATTTGATAGCGTGCCCGAGTCCATAGTCTCCGACCGTGACTCGGTCTTCACAAGCAAATTTTGGAAGGAACTTTTCACCCTTAGTGGCACAAAGTTGTCCTTCTCCTAAGCCTACCATCCCAGTCAGATGGCCAGACGAAAGTTATGAACCACACGGTGGAGATGTATTTGCGATGCATTACGGGGGACTGTCTCGAGGGCTTGGGTCAAATGGTTGGCGTGGGTCAAATACTGTTACAACACTTCCTACCAGTCCACGCTCCAAACGACACCATTTCACATTATTTATGGTCGCGATCCTCCCAGGCTCTTATCCTTTAGTTGCGGCATGGTCGTGTTGGACACGGTTGATCGTCAGCTGGTGGACCGCGATCTCTTTTATCGGCCTCCCGAGAGCTCCCTCTCCAAGCTCAACACCGCATGGAAGTCTCCTACAACAAGGGCCGCCGCGAGCTCTCCTTTACCGTGGACGATTGGGTATGGTTGAAACGCCGCCCATACAGCCAACTCTCCACCTCGTTCCCACCCTCCGCCAAATTGGGACCCAAATATTATGGGTCATTCCAGGTTACCCAACGCATTGGGGAGGTGGCCTACCAAATGCACCTTCCGTCGGAGGCCTGCATTCATGATGTCTTTCACATCTCTCAGCAAAAGACATTTGTGGGCACTCCACCCTCCGCTCCCTTGGTCGTATTCCACCACAGCTTAAGGTCAAGCTGTCATCCGACGGGGAAGGAGATGTTATGGGCCAACGCTTTGGGTGGACATATCAACGCCGCAATCCGCCCAAGGCCGCATGATTACTTTTTATTGTCCCTTTCTATTATGTTTATTTCCCGCACTCTTATTTTTGCATTGTCCGCTCACTTGTAGTATGCCCAGGTGAGGGGCACGAACCCTTGATTTTGGGCCCCTACATGGGAGGGGCCGGTTGGCTTGGGAAGGTATCAATAAATTAATTCCCCTTTTCTCTTCTCACTCTTCTCTCTTTGTCTCTCTCTCTCTCTCTTCTTCCCTCTTCATCCTGTCTGAAAGCCTTCCTCTTCCTTCTCTCGCACATTTTCCCGTCACTCTTCCCTCTTTGCACTTCGCCGCTGGCTCTCGTTTCATTCCTCCACCATAGCGCCTTCTGGATCAAAGATGGGGAACGCCAATCCCTAGAGGGATATTCCTCTTGCTTGACCGCTTACCCGATCCCAAACCGGAGCACGTAGAAGACTACCAATTCAACCTTAATTCATAGTGGTGAATGGAAGACAGTTCGTAGTCTAGGAATGTGGTAGAGGGTACAGCTGCAAATCTCATAATTTTTTAATTGTACAACTTTATTTCATTCCCTTGGCAGGATTTGATGTAGTATTTGGAGTTACACTGTTGAACACATTGGTGTCAATTATATGGACCATGGTGTTCCATTGGAAAGGGAAATCAGTTGGTAGGGAATTACTCATAAGTCCACACCACAGATCAACAATGTTCAAGGCACACCCTTTTTCCCAAATATAATCAAGACTTTATTGTTGGGTAAATAGTCATCCATCGTAGACCATTTGGACTTCGCCCTCCATGGCAACAATATACCATACCTGATTGCTTCCTGAGACGGCACCCATTGTAGTTTGCACATACCGATATCCAATTCTGCGAAAGGAAGAAATTGAAAAAAAAGTGTTGCGAAAATTCTCTTGATTTGATATAACAAATTATGTTTAATTGACATAAGATGTGTCTTAAATCTATATAGAAAGGCATGGAGTTAATCTGTACTTAACAGGTAGCAAACAGAAGCACAGCTTAAAGATTGAAGAAAGCGTTGAGGCAGAGAACTTACGTCGAGTAGTACTTGACGTACGTTGAAATCGTTCTCAAAGTGCGTCAACTTCTCTATAGTCATAGTAAGCTTAGGTTATTCAGAACTCAGAGTAAAACAACTAAGTAATCTGATGTGCAAATGACAATACGTCAAATAGTAGACGTTTAAATAGAGCTTGCGTCGAGTTGTGACAGAATATCAGAAATATTTCCTTAAGGATTTTTAGGTTGTAATTAAGATTGAATTGGATTCAGATTGAGCCATTGCAGAAATAAGAAAGAAAGAAAAACACATGATTTTGAGAAAGAATTAAGAAAAAATTTAATAATTGGAATATTTCAAACTTGCTATAATCTGAAGGATTTTTGAATAGTGAAAGGAGATTCGACAGGAGTATATATACAGAAGGATACACAGAGAATGGCCTCTCCTTAGTCTTCTTCCTCCACTAATTCTTTTGTTTCCCTGCCAACTACTTTTTGTCTATCTCTGTCTCTCTCTCTTTCTAATTCTTCTCTCTAAAAGATTGTTACTGCTTTCATCAAATTTTGAAGAAGAAGAAAGTCTCTTATATTCTTCCTTCCACTCTTGTTGAAGAAAAAGAAGAGACTAAATCAAGGTTGTATTGACACTGCACATATTTCAAGATCATGTCTGAACAAGTTGAATATTAGATCATGTTAGAAGAGGAGAAATGAGAAAATAGTAGTACATATATTCATCCTCAAAGGGGGCTATTTATAGGATTACAACAAGACTCTTAAACCGAACTCACAATGTGGGACTAAACTCCTAAAGACTCCAATAGACTAATATAATAATAACTCATAATTCCAACACTCCCCCTCAAGCTGAAGGGGGACCCTTCAGCTTGGACACAACAAATAACGGCAATGGAGGTAGATGATGCGGGACAAATCATCAGACGAGCCACCGGGGGAAATACCAAACCGGGGAATTAAGCCGGGGACATAGCCACACACAACGCTGACTCACACACGACGCAGGACCCACACACGACATGGACTCGCTGGAAACCGGTCAACCAACATCACATACACACACAACATGCGAAGAGAACGAAAGATGTGGAGCAAATCATCAAACGAGCGATCGGGGATAATCCATCGGGGATAATTTGTCGGGGATAATCCGCAAGAAGGGCGGTCCCACACGACACAGTCCCACACGACACGGTCCCACACGACACAACTCGATGAGACAAGAACACCAACATAATCGCTCCCCAACACATGACCAATCGAAAGAAAAATGGGGAGACACATACAACACACGACATAAGCCTAGAGGCTGTGTGGAACGAAGGCGAACAGTCGGGAAAGATCATCTGAGTCGCCTTCATCCCAACACTCCCCCTCACGTGGATAACACGTGCAAAAAGGCAGAAATCGTAAAGATACGCAAACTAAGGCGAACACAACAACACAACAAAACCTAAAAAAAAAAGGAAACAACAACATCAGCAGCCGGCAACACCGGAAGAAGAGCAGCGGCAAGTAGAGGGCTGCAACAGCAAGAGGGCTGCCTGGCCGGAGACAAATCAGCAGCAACAACAAGAGGGCTGCCGGGCCGGAGACGAATCAGCAGACGGAAGAAACCTGGAAGAAAGCCACCGGCGGGCTCAGCAGCAGACAAAAGAAGCCACGACCCCAGCGGGCTCAGCAACAGCAGACGGAAGAGGCCACGACTCCAGCGGGCTCAGCAGCAGCAGACGGAAGAGGATGAGCAGAGATCGACGATGACCAGCAGGCCAGTCGATGACGAGAACGAAGAGAAGCACAGTACACCGTCGCAGGAAGAAGCAGATGGCGACTTCGACGGGAGAAGCAAGCGATGATTTCGATGGGAGAAGCAGGCATCGACGACGGCAGACGCGCTGATGGGAAGCAGCGTCAACAAGAACGACGGGAAGCAGCGTCGATGGAAAACGACGGAGACGGGCCAAGATCCGCTCCCGTCGATGGAATCTGACGTCGATTCCGTTCGACGGGAGCGGGAGCGGAAGCACGAGACGCGACGGGAGCGGGTTCTTGCGGCTTGACCGGGGTGAGAAAGAAAGAAAAAAAAAATTAGGATTTGAGATCAACTGGCTTTGATACCATGTTAGAAGAGGAGAAATGAGAAAATAGTAGTACATATATTCATCCTCAAAGGGGGCTATTTATAGGATTACAACAAGACTCTTAAACCGAACTCACAATGTGGGACTAAACTCCTAAAGACACCAATAGACTACTATAATAATAACTCATAATTCCAACAGATCACATTGTTGAAAAGATGAAGATTCTTCTGAATAACTACTACAAAGAGTTTTTAGAATTCCTCTATAAAGGATTCAGGATTTGCTTCTAAGTGTCTTCTTATCAAAAGACTCAGTGATTTTTAGAATCTCTTCATCAAAACATTCAGAGTTGTGGTTCTTCGAGTCTCCTTATCAAAAGACTCTAGCCATCCATAGTGGATAGTGGATTCTTACCTATAGTTGAAGAGAGTATGTACTTAATTTTAAGGGGAAACTCTATAAATTATTGTGTTGTTTGGCTTGATTTGTTTTATAGCTTAGAATTTTATTTTTGTTCTTTCTTTGTTGTTCCGTGATAATCTATGAACTGTGATTGAAATTTTGATTGTCTGTAGTGAAATTCTTTATGCTTTATCCATCCCCCTTCTAGAGTAATAAGAATAAGATTCTCATATCGTTTCCACACTTTTAATTGGTGTTAGGGCTAGGTTAATCACTACAAGATTAACACTTTGATTAATCAAAATCCTGATTTTGAGAATCATCCTCTATTCGACAATCAATCATGAGTTCTATATAATTCAACGATTATGCCACAACCAAACCTCATATGTGTAATTTTAAAAAGTGATCACTATGGAAGTCTATAATTAAGGTGTCTATGAATTCAATTGATGGGAATATTTTTAACTCCATTGTGACAAGTCTCTATATTCCAACAAAAGTGGATGCTAATGGCAAAGAACTTCCAAAGCCCAAGGGAGAATGGAGTGAAGGTGATAAGAAGGTAAGATCTTGTGATGCAAAGTCAATGAATATTCTTGTCTCCATCATGATAGATGAAATATATCAAACAGTAGTGAACTATCAATCTGCTAAAGAAATTTGGAACTCCCTAATTAGAATTGTAGAAAGGAGTGGAGATGAGAGGAAAGACAAGAGATCTTTGATAATCTCACAGTATGAGTATTTTAAAAAGAATCCAAAAGAAAGTGTATCTGAAATGTATCAAAGATTCAGTTTAATAGTTAGTGAATTAAGAGGACTGGATAAGGAGATCTCACTGACAGAGATTAATGGCAAATTACTAATGTGCTTCTCAAGCTCTTGAGATTCTAGAATCTGGGCTATAAAAGAATTCAGGTGTCATAACAAAATTTCGACTAATACACTGCTGGACAAATTAAAGTCATATGAGATGCTCCTCAAGACTAGAGGAGAAAATGAATTGAAGGAGAAGATTGTGTCTACTCCAAAAGAAAATTTTGTGGCTCTAAAGGCCTCTGTTGATGAGGGATCAGCTCTGAATGATGAGCCGATTGGACTTGTAACTAGAAGGTTCAAGAAATGGATAAGAGCTGAAGTTCAGAAGAAAAGACAGCAGATCTAAGAATAAGTCAATGTTCATAATACTACATCTAATGAGATTATTTGATTTTCCTGTAGAAAACCTGGGTACAGCACCTGAGTGCCCAGAAAACAAAAGGCAAAAGCAACATAAGAGAAAGGAGAAGTAAAAGGACAAATCGGATTAGATAAGAAAAGGAAAGAAGAAAGAAAAAAGGTTCATAGCTGAAAGTTGGAATGAGACTGAATCAAGAAACTCCTCAAGCTCTGATAGTGAAGAAGAAGCCAATGAGAGCAAGTGTCTGATTGCATTGGATCTTCCGACTGAGTAAGATGAGGCAATAAACTTTGATGCTTTTGATTTCACTTCTGATGACTTCAAATTAGCATTTATTGGATTATGTCAAGATCAACTTGCCACAGAAAAAAAATTAAGATCCATTTACAGCAAATTCTTTTCTTACCACTGAGATTGATAATCTAAAAGAAAAACTAAAAACAGTAAACCATTCAGATGTCGAAATACTTCATTAGAAAGAAGAAATTACTTTACTGAAAAAAGATCTTGATGAAACTGTTATGCAAAATGAAAAATTAACTGAAGAATTATTAAAGGCTAAATAATTTAAAGGCGGTTAAATGGTAGAAGTCAACAACTAAAATCCATATCTGAAAACATGTCCATTAGATTTATGTGCTGACTCCACCATGGACAAAAATATCTGGAAGAGGCATATGGCCTTTGTAAGTGAGAAAAGGAAGAACATCTTTTTTGGAATTCTAAAGAATATTCCCTCTACCTCATCAGATTAAAGGTCAAGCACACTTCCTATGAAAAATAAACATAAGAAGAAGAGTAAGCAGGTTTTTATATTGCCATCTAATCAAAAGGGAATTTTGGGCAAGCCTCCTGCAATTAGGAAAATTTCTCAAGTTCATGCTCTGAATATTATTCAACGTACATCAAATTCAACATTCGGTCAAATATGCGTCGAATTATTCTCGACGCATGACTGTCAGAGCAAATTTTGAAAAATTTATATTTATGCCTACTCCTCTTCCCACATTCATTCTTCTTAAAAGGAAGAATAGTCATAATAAATTTGAGTGTTTCTGATGTAACAAAGTAGGACCCTTTATAAAAGATTGTTGTTATAACCAAACAGTTTACTCACAAAATGCTCCATATTATAAAAGATCAATTTTTTGGTATAATAACATTCTTCAAAAGAACTATGGACTCAAGCCAAGATGGGTCCACCGTAATGTGAACTTATTTTGTAGGAACAATCCAGATCCATCACATCCCAGTAATGTTGTCTGGATAGTGGATATTTTAGGCATAAAACTTGAGACAAAATGTTGTTGGAAGAGTATAAACCTAGAGAAGATCCCAAAGTAATATTTGGAGACTCAAGTTGTGACGAGACAAAGGGATATGGAAATGTTCTTGTTGGTATTATTACATTCACTAAAGTAGCTTATTGTTATGCTACCGCTAGGTTTTCTAGGAAGAACAAGAAGAAGAAATGAAAAGACGGCTAGGGTTTGCTAGGAAGAAAGGAAAATACCTTGAAAAGATAATTGCATAACTCCCAAAGAGGTGGAGTGGGGTATTTAAGAGTCCCCACTCCACAAGGGGGCCGGCCGGCCCCCATAGGGCTGAACCAAGTGCGGTTCAGCCCTCCTCCATTAGTTGATTAGTTGCGGGCTGAACCGGATGGTTCAGCCCGGTCTTTTCCCGGCGCATCTTTCGGACGTCTGGCGTACTTGTAACCACGGAATCGGAGATCCTCCGGGGGCATAACATTCCCCTCCCCATCAAGAAGCAGCTTGTCCTCAAGCTGGAAGTCTGGAAAGTGCTCACGGAACTCCAAGAAGTCAACCCACGAATTATGAGCCTCTGAGAGGTCTTTCCATTTAATCAGCACCTCGGGGCGATATTCGGTGCCCCGTTTCTTCCATCTGGATAGCAGGATGTCCTCCGGAATAGGACGCAACTCGCCGGTAGTCGTTGCCGCGGGCAGAAAAGGCGTAACAGTAACTGTGGCCCCCAACTTCTTCTTCAGAAGAGAGACATGAAATGTAGGATGGATGCGAGACCCCTCCGGCAGAGCCAGGGTATAGGCAACCGGTCCCACCCTGTGAGTAATGGGGAAGGGGCCATAATACCGTGGAGCTAGCTTCTGGTTGGCCCGCCGGGCAACGGAGAGCTGTCTGTACGGCTGAAGACGAAGAAAAACCTCATCCCCGACTTGGAACTCCCGCTCAGTCCGATGTTTGTCTGCTTGCACCTTCATTCGGGTTTGGGCGGAGAGAAGATTATCCCGCAGGATAGCTAATGTCTGATCTCGATCGCGCAAAGCCCGGTCCACCGCCGGAAGAGCTGTACTGCCTGGCTCATAAGAGCGTAAGGATGGTGGCGGCCTCCCATAAACAATTTCAAAAGGAGTAATGCGGCTAGCTGTGTGGAACGAAGTATTATAGCAATACTCCGCCCAATGGAGCCAACGAGTCCAAGAACGTGGCTCATCAGTGACAAA
Organism: Dactylorhiza incarnata; assembly: GCA_033032865.1. NCBI lineage: Eukaryota > Viridiplantae > Streptophyta > Magnoliopsida > Asparagales > Orchidaceae > Dactylorhiza > Dactylorhiza incarnata. The sequence goes on along the minus strand of JAWHQI010000356.1, from coordinate 522,449 downwards.
ACAACGGAGGTAAGTCTCTACCCCTCTGTTCAAGACCTCCGTCTGCCCATCGGTCTGTGGGTGATTCGCCGTACTCATGCGAAGCCGAGTGCCCTGTAATCGGAAAAGCTCCTGCCAAAAGTTGCTGATGAAGACGGGATCGCGGTCGGAGATAATCGAACGAGGAACACCATGTAAGCGAACCACCTCTCGGGCAAAGAGCTCAGCAACCGTCTCGGCGGAGTACGGATGACTGAGAGCTAAGAAATGCCCATACTTGGAGAGCTTGTCCACAACCACCAAAATCACCGATTTGCCCTGCGATCGTGGCAAGCCCTCAATGAAATCCATAGAAACTGTCTCCCACACATGCTGCGGGATCTCCAACGGGGTAAGCAGCCCTGCTGGCGATGTGGTCTCGTACTTCTGACGCTGGCAGGTCTCGCACTGCTGCACGAACCTCTGGGCGTCCTTGCGAAGCCCCCTCCAATAGACATTGGCCCGAAGGCGCTGTAAGGTGCGAAGCACGCCGGCATGTCCTCCGGTTGGAGATGAATGGAACTCCTGTAGCATGACTTCCTTCCAAGCGGACGTAGCCGGAATCACCACCCTGCCCTGATAGTATAAGTGTCCCCCCACCAGTTGGTAGCCGAAAGGCGTCGGTTGGCCTTGCCGTAAAGCCTCCAAGATCGGGCCAAACTCCGGGTCCGCTGCTATATCGGCCTGTATGTCATCCAGAGACTCGATCAACGGCCCCGAGATCTGAAGGACCGTGCTCTCTGGTAGCCGGGATAGAGCATCGGCAACAACGTTTTCCTTCCCCTGTTTGTACACAATCTCATAGTCGTATCCCAGCAGCCTGGTCAGCCACTTCTGTTGTAGCGGGGAAGCCAATCGTTGTTCCAAGAAGTGTTTCAAGCTCTGATGATCCGTGCGAACCTTGAAATGATGGCCCAGCAAATAAGGTCGCCACAGAGTCACCGCATGAAGGATCGCCAGCATTTCCTTCTCGTAGGTGGAAAGGCCCAAAGTCCGAGGGGCCAAAGCCTTGCTACAGTAAGCCAGGGGCCTCCCCTCCTGCATCAGCACTGCTCCAATCCCAACCCCCGAAGCATCCGTCTCCAAAACAAACTCCTTGCTGAAATCGGGCAAAGCTAACACCGGTGTTGTCGTCATGGCCGCTTTGAGAGCGGAGAAAGCCTGCTCCGCCTCCTCATGCCAAGTGAAAGACTCCTTATGCAAGAGCTGGGTAAGGGGTCGGGCCAGTTTCCCATAGTCCCTTACAAACCGCCGATAATACCCCGTGAGGCCCAGGAAGCCTCTGAGTGCCCGCACCGTAGTAGGCCGTGGCCAGGTAACCATGCTCTCTATCTTCCGGGGGTTAGCGCGCACCCCCTGCACCGAAACTAGGTGACCCAAGTACTCCACCTCCGGTTGTCCAAACGAACACTTCGACTGCTTGGCGTAGAACTGATGCCGTCGAAGAATAGATAGAACCTCTGCCACATGCTCCAGATGCTCCGCCCAACTGCGGCTGTAGATCAGAATATCATCGAAAAATACGAGAACCGACTGTCGAAGGAGTGGCCGGAAGGTCTCGTTCATAACCGCCTGGAAGGTGGATGGGGCGTTGGAGAGGCCGAAAGGCATCACCAAGAACTCGTAGTGCCCATCGTGCGTGCGAAACGCCGTCTTGTGAATATCCTCGGACTTCATCCGTATCTGGTGGTAACCCGACCGTAAATCCAGTTTGGTGAAAAGACATGCTCCATGAAGCTCATCCAGAAGCTCCTCTATCATAGGAATAGGAAACTTATCCTTGATAGTGGACTCGTTCAGATTGCGATAGTCCACGCAGAACCGCCATGAACCGTCCTTCTTCTTCACCAGTATAATAGGTGAGGAGAAGGCACTGGTACTCGCCCGTATAATGCCCGCTGCTAGCATCTCCTTCACACTTCGTTCGATCTCTGCCTTCTGAATATACGGGTACCGATAAGGCCTGACATTCGGAGGCGCCGCCCCCTCCTTCAACTGGATACCATGTTCCCTGGACCTGGCCGGTGGTAGGCCACAAGGCTCCTGGAACACATCCTCGTATTGGGCCAGTAGCGCCCGAATCTCCTGCGGGATGGGCGGGGGGTCTGTCTCTGATGTCTCCACCCCCACCAGCATAGCCATGGGTGAACCCTGACCCTCCAGTCGCTGCAAGCTCCTCAGCGATATCTCCTTCAGGGGCGAAGAACGAATCCCCCGTAGGCAGTACTCCTTCCCCGACTGTGAAAACTCCATGGTAAGATGCACCCAATCCGTAGTTACCCGCTGTAGCTGCCGGAGCCACTGAACCCCCAGTACCATGTCGGAGCCCCTGATCGGCAGTAAATACAAGTCTGTGTGGCACACGTAGCTCTGCATCCTGATCTCCACCCCTTTCATGACCCCCTCACACCTCAGTTTGCTGCCATCTGCGACCATGACCTGGAAAGCTGCATCAGTATCGATCGCCTGTCCCACCTTCGAAGCCACCGACGGGTTGATAAAATTGTGGGTACTCCCACTATCTATCAGTATGGTGACCCGTTCCTTGCCGACCAATCCTGTGAACCTGAGGGTCACTGGGGCGGATCCCCCCTCCATGGCCTGTATAGAGACCCCAAACTCCGTCAGATCGAGTGCCTCAAGGTCGACACCCTCTAGCGGATCCTCCTCCTCCTCTTCTTCCCTCAGCATGAAGACCTGAATCTTCTGACAAGTGTGACCCCGCGTGTACTTCTCATCACAATTGAAGCACAGCCCCTTCTCCCTTCGTGCCTGCATCTCTGGCCAAGTCAATTTCGTAACTGTGGGCCGAATGGTGGGAGGTGTCTCCCTCCGTCCCGCTGTAGGAGCCGCGGGTGGCTTGACCGCTGTCCGGGTCCTCTGCCTGTTGTAACGCTCCTCCTGTATTCGAGCGATGCTTATGGCATGGCTCAAGCTGCGTGGCAAATATGCGTGGACCTCGTCGCGCAAGTGGTCCTTCAATCCCGATATGAAACAACTGAGCATCGTCTGCTCTCCCCAAGTGACCCGGTTGGCCAGCCTCTCGAACTCTGTCCGATACTCTGGCACGGTCCCCCTCTGTCGCAGCTTCTGTAACGTGGCCTCTACGTCCTCATACTCCAAAGGCCCAAACCGAGAAGAGAAGGCCTCAATGAACTGTGCCCAAGGGGCATATGCCCTGCCCCTCAAGAACCACTTCGTCCACTGGTACGCGTCGTCCTCCAGGTGGAACGCCGCCAGTTGCACCCACTGCGCCTCAGGGATCTCTTGATAATTAAAGAACAACTCCGCCTTCTGGATCCACTCTAGCGCATCTCCTCCCCTAAACTTGGGGAAATTCATCCTGGTCAGCTTCGGCTGCATGTAGGGACGCTGAGGCGCTCCGCCAAATCCACCCCCATCCTGCCCCTGAAACTCCGGACCTCCCTGCTGCACCCCCTGATTCCACATCGGGGGTCTCACCTGTCCACCCTGATGCCCCATCTGCGGTCTCACCGGCCCCGTCTGGCCGTTGTCGTACCCCAGATTTGGGTGTGCGGCCTGTTGCGGATGAACAACTCCCGCCGTCCCCCCGAGAGGGATCGCATTCGCTCCGGTGGGCCGAAACAGCCCGAAACCCTGGTGTTGTGGTCTCCACGGCTGTCCTGGATGTTGACCGGCCCCCCACTGGGCTCCCCCTCCATGTCTGGCTCCTCCTCCATTCCGCTGCGGCCCGGCCGCTCCCGGCGAGTGAGGGAGAGGCCCCCAATTTGCTGTCGTTCCTCCTGCTGGCCGCAGCAGCCCCGAACTGCCCTGTAGAGGGATTTCCGGGCCCCAGCCCCCTGTAGCAGCACCCCCGGCCAGCCCAGGCGGCACCGCGCCTCCTCACGTGGTCGGATGGGGATTGCCGACCCATCCTGGGCCGGAATAGAGGCCGACAACCCCTGCTGGAAGGCCCCAGGCTTCCGCCGCTCGGCTAGGGCCGGCTGTGAAGCCGTGCGGCCCTAGCTGGGCGTCCGGACCCCCGCCGCTGGACCCCCACACCTCCGGCTGACTGTGCAGTGGCCGGCCCCCTTGGGCTAGGGTTCCGGCGGTCATTTCATCTTCCGGTCCGTCTCCTCCGGCGTTTTCTCCTCCGAAACCTCCTCCATGATGGATATTTGACGCGTCTATGTCGGATCCGTCACCGGACGTCCCTTTTCCTTTCAGATTTTGCAAAAGGAGGGCTTTTAACTCCTCCATCTTCGAATCGAAGCGCTCTTCCATAACTTTTTGAGAGTTCTTCAAGTTTTCTTCGAACGTCGCCATCGAATCCGTCAAAACGACGTAGTTTTCCTCAATCGCTGCCAAACGTGCCATCTCTGCCTCCGTGCGTGCCACCATAGTCGCAGGAAGGAGGCTCTGATACCAAATGTTATGCTACCGCTAGGTTTTCTAGGAAGAACAAGAAGAAGAAATGAAAAGACGGCTAGGGTTTGCTAGGAAGAAAGGAAAATACCTTGAAAAGATAATTGCATAACTCCCAAAGAGGTGGAGTGGGGTATTTAAGAGTCCCCACTCCACAAGGGGGCCGGCCGGCCCCCATAGGGCTGAACCAAGTGCGGTTCAGCCCTCCTCCATTAGTTGATTAGTTGCGGGCTGAACCGGATGGTTCAGCCCGGTCTTTTCCCGGCGCATCTTTCGGACGTCTGGCGTACTTGTAACCACGGAATCGGAGATCCTCCGGGGGCATAACACTTATATTGAAGGGTTGAAGCACAACTTCATTAGTATTAGTCAATTGTGTGATAAATGATTCAAATTAATCTTCACACATGATAAAAGTCTGATAGTAAACAATGACTTAGGAACCATTGTTCTCTCATGTATTAGAAAAAGTAACATTTATCTTGTTGATTTCATTTCTAGTTTGTCTTACGTGTGTTTATTTAATCTTTTATCTCTATTTCTGAATTATGGCATAAAAGGCTTGCATATCTCAACTTTAAAACACTTTCAAACTTATCTAAAAATAATTTAGTAAGAGGACAAATATGTAAAAGTGAAACTCTATAGAGTTTGCCAATTGGAAAAGCAAACAAAAATTTTACGTTGTGGATGACTACTCAAGATTTACGTTGGTGTTTTTTTTAAATTAAGTCTAATATAAGCCCTCACAAACTTCATTAAACAAATCCAAAATAAGTTAAATACTTCAGTTGTACCGATCAAAAGTGATCATGACACTGAGGTTGAGTCTCATAAGATGAATAAGTTCTGTGAGGATCCAACATAGTTTTTTTACTCGAAGAACACCACAACAAAATGAAGTTGTTGAGAGAGAATATAATTTTGATTGAAACGGGTGGGACCTTACTTACTGAAGTCAATTTACATATGTATTTTGGGCTTAGGCAGTAAATACTACATTATGTCTTGAATAGGAGCTTAATCCACAAGACTAAGAAAAAGACTCTATAAACCACTAAAATAGAAAGCTCCCGTTGAAATTAGGAGAAAAGAAATATAAGGTGCATTTTATTCATCCAAATAGGGGACAATTTATAGGAGTACAATAAGACACAAACTTAACCCATGATGTGGGACTAAACCTGAAACACACATAAATACTTAAATATTAATAACTCTAACACTCCCCATCAAGCTGGAGGTGAAACCTTCAGTTTGAATGTTGGGAATATTACCCTCAATGTTCCCTTGATTTGAAGAAGCATCACACTCAATGCTAAGTACAATTTGTATTTGATAAACCCTATTTTACATCATGACTATGCAGGGTTAGGTTATTCCAAGATGTTGAATAAGTTTAGTGGTTTACTGCCAAAACCGCTGAGACGAGTTCTCAGTCTCAGCTGAACCGCTGAGACAAGGCCAGGAGCCGCTGAGAAGGAGTCTGGGTCTGCTGAGCTACAGATAGAGGAAAACCGCTGAGACAGATTCAAATGTGCTGGCGGGTTTTGCTTTTGGCGCAAGTTGCAGTAAAGCAAGATAAGGTATTTCAATCACCTCCATACTGTGTCAGGGGCCGTCTGATAGCCGTTGAAGACTGAAGAAGTATAAAAGAACAACTTAGGCTTTGTAGAAGCTGCTTTTTGGAAAAAACAAATTACACCTACTGTTTCATTGACGGATGCCCAAAAGATTTCTCTTCCTGCTTCATGAAGCTGCAAGGATAGAAAGTTTGTTCTTCCTGAGTGAATCAAGAAGAGTAAGTTGATCTTTATTCATCTACTGAAGAGATGGATCAGAAAGGGGCAGGATTGAGGCTACTGAACTCTTCCCTGTTTCAAGAATGCAACTGCAGTAAATCAGCAACAGAAGACCAAAGGCTTGAAAGATTTATCTATTTTATGATTTTATCTTCTGTTGGAAGCATCACTTATAACTTCTGTAGGAACATATTTGTTCTGAGCTTGTAGGGCATTTTTCCTGAGCGTGTAGGGCTGTTGGGCCTGAGTGTAGAGCTGAGAGTTCAGCTTGAGTGTAGGATCTCAGTGGAGATCTGAGGTAGGACTTCTTGATAGGTCTGAGTTGGTAGGGCTGTTGTGTCTGAGGTAGGGTTGTTGAGCCTGAGGTAGGGTTTGGAGAAAACCTGAGAGATCCTGAGGGATCTGAGTTGTAAGCTCTTGGAGCTGAGATTGGAGGAGTTGGCCTTGTCTAACTCATTGTTAGAAAGGTGAAGGGGGAAAGAGGGTTACTCAAGACACCCTGTCTTGAGGAACCTCTATATATACTTGTGTTTTCTGTGTGCTTGATTTATAACTGACATAAACTCTGAAAACAGCTAGGCATAAGCTTAGAAATAAAAAAAGACCTATTAACCCCCCCCCCCCCCTAGGTGATCAAGACTACATCTTAATAAACTATCAAGTGGTATCAGAGCTAGGTTTGTCAAAAAGAACATAACTGTCTGACCAGATCCTACAAAGGAGTAGTCATATCTGAATCCAATGGTCTCCACTGGATTGTAAAAGGAGATGGGGTCTATGAAGTTGTCCATATGCAACAAAGAAAACTTTGGCATATGGAAGCAAAGGGTAAGGCTGTTCATGGAAGCCTCAGACCTTAGGATCTACATCACTGTGAAGCAGGGTCCTTTCACTTTTCAAACAGCCTCCACTATAGATCCAACTAGGAGAGTGGCCAAGGCTTTTACTGACTTAACCAAGGATGAACTTGCATTATTCACAATGGATAAAAGAGCCCAGAATATCATGTAAATGCAATTGATGACTCCACCTTTCAGAACTTAGTGCAATGCACAACAGCCAAGGAGATGTGGGATACACTTGTGGTGTATATGGAAGGGACTGCTGAAGTGAGGGATGATAGGAAATCTCTCCTCAATCAAGAATATGAAGCTTTCAGGTAGCTGAGCCAGGAAAGCATATCTATCAATTATGAAAGGTTCTTCAGGATAGTTAATGAACTAAGGACCTATGAAATGGTATTCAGTGACTATGAACTAAATGACAAGTTCCTAAAATCTCTAACTAGAGACTGGGACACAAAGATATGTGTCATCAGGGAAGTGGTCAAGCTGGGTGAAACTCATACCCATACATTGTTTGGGAAACTGCTCTTATATGAGATGCAGTTGTCTGCAAGGAAGGAAGAAGATACTTCCACCAGGGCTCATGCAAGGGAGAGAATTGTTGCTCTCAAAGCTGACAGCTCCAAGAAGAGCAAAGCCATATTGTTGTCTCCTCCAAGAAGGATTGCTGAATCTGAGAAGTCTGAGAACAGCACTTCAGACAGCTCTTCATCTGATGAGGAGTTTGCTTCCTTCTCAAGGCAGTTCAAGAAGATAATGAAGAGAAAGCAGTGGAAGAATAAGCCCTCCTCCTCCTCACATTCCAAGAAGGAACACAGCAGATCTAAAAGACAGCAAGGGTGACAGGTATGAATCTAAACCTGTTAAACATGTTTCAAATAATATCATATGTTATTGTTGCAGCAAGTCTGGACATGTCATTGTTGACTGTCCAGTCAAGAGGAAGGAGAAAGGTGATAAGAAACATTATCACCAAAAGGAAAGGAAAGGTGAAAAATCCTTCCTAGCAAAGAAAGGGAAAAGCTGGAGTGAATCTAAATCCTCAACTTCAGATTCAGATGAAGAAGAGGAAGCCTATATTGGGATGTTTGCAGCAGAAGAGGGTGAAGATTTTCCTGCTGCCAAGATTGGAATCAGGGCCCCTCTGTCACATTCAGACAGTGACATTGAGGAGGATGAAGAGGACAAAGATCAGCTAGGCCTGATGGCCATAACTGATGAGGAAGATAGTCAGAACAACTCTGACAGTGAACAGGTACTTATTCATTGCATTTCTTCTTCTGAATATGAGACAAGCCCAAAATCTGAAGCACCTTCATCTAATGGTGGAAATGATTCAGAATTTGAGGAAGATGTCAATCAATTGACAGGTATGGTGCTCTTTTGGAAGCCCTAGAAAAGAGCAAGATGTTAGCCAAGAGACAAGCTCTAGAAATTGCTTCCCTAAAGCAGGAAAAATCTTATTGAACTGAATATGCTAACCAGCTAGCTCAGATGAGCAAAGAAATTGCCAAGTTAAGGGGAATGTCAATTATCCATATTGGCACCATAAGCCATAAAATCAAGATCATCAAGGATCTTGAGAAAAAGCTTCTCAAGGAGAGAATGCTAGTGGTTCAGTTCTCCAAGCCTAAGACAGTGCTACTTATTATTGACACCTTCTCCTCTCTTGATAAAAGAGGATTGGGATTCAATAAAGAGGTTGCAGCTGGTAACACAAAGGGTAAAGACAAAGGTTCAATTGAACCAAAGTCTTCCTTTGTGAAGTTAATGATACCATCCAACAAATATGACCAACACAGCATCCATAGTCACCTGTTGAATGGTAGTTCCAATAGCTTGAACAAAGATGTTCACAGCTATAGGAATAGAAAGGAGTTAGGCTTGAGTGCCCTAAAGGCTCCACATGAAGAAATTCAAATGGCCCATCATGGACCATTTATTTTTGGAACCTCAGCCACTACACTCAAGATAAAGAAGGTTGCTTCAAAAATTGGGGTTGTTGTCAGACCTATAACCAAGCCTAACAGCTCAGTCTCTGCTGCCATCAACACTTAGCTGTCAAGCTAAAATCTGTTGATGACAATCAGAGATTGGCTGCCAAGACTGGTTATAGGAAGGTAAAAAGCCAAGTGATTGCTGAAAGGAATAAGAAAAATGTAACTGTATCCTTCTCTGAACAAAAGAAGGAAGCATCAACTTCCAAATCTGTACAGAAAAGAAGATACAACATATATGAGTGTTGGTGTTGTAGCAAAGTGGGTCACTTTGCAATTGATTACTGGCACACAACCTCAATGTGCCAATTGCAAGGAAAGGCACTCCAGCCAGACAAAACCTTTCCAGGAATATTTCATATGATATTAACAGGGACCTAGGACCCAAAATCAGTTGGGTTCCTAAGGTATAGTAAATTTTATCTTGCAGGTTAGTTCAAGTACCAGTCTTAAACAAATATGGTACTTGGACAATGGGTGCTCAAGGCACATGACAGGTACCAGAAGTCTTCTACAGGACTACACAGCTGTGACGAATGGACCTAAAGTTACTTTTGGTGGATCTGAAAAGGGAATCACCAAGGGATATGGTATGATCTCCAATGGCATAGTTTCAATCACAAGGGTAGATTATGTTGAAGGGTTGCAACACAACCTTGTAAGCATAAGTCAACTATGTGACTTAGGCTATGTCATTGAATTCCACAATGACAAGTGCTTGATCAAAAAGTCTAATGACTTAGAGACCATTCTCTCAGGCACTAGGAGTGGGAATGTTTATTGTTTAGATTTTATATGCAATAATTCTCTATCTTCTGTCTTGTGGCTAATGAAAGTGGGTCTCTTTGTGTTCAATGACACAAGAGACTTGCCCACATTAACTACAAGACAATATATAGACTATTCACTAAAAACCTTGTTAGGAATAGTCCAAACTTGAAATGTATTAAAAGTGGTCGATGTCATACTTGACAAATGGGTAAGCAAACAAGGGTCACCTTTAAAAGTATTGGCTTCAAAGACACTGAAAGATGTCTATATCTATTACACATGGACTTGTTTGGTCCTTTGCCAATTCAGAGCCTAGGTGGGAAGTTGTATACTTTGGTGATTGTTGATGATCACTCAAAATATACATGGTATTCTTCCTTAAGAAGAAATCTGATACTTTAGATGTCTTTATAAACCATGTCAAGGCAATTCAGAATGACTTACAATGTACTGTGGTCAGGACTAGAACTGACCATGGCACAGAGTTTCAATCTGAAGCCATGACAAGATTTTGTCAAGAATTTGGTATCACCCAAGAGTTCTCCTCCCCAAAGACTCCACAGCAAAAAATGGTGTGGCTGAGAGGACGAATAGGACCTTGATAGAAGCTGGGAGAACATTGCTAAGTGACTCCTCACTCCCTGAATATTTCTGGGCTGAGGCAGTCAATACTGTTTGTTATGTTCTCAATAGAGCTTCCATCAATAAGGTTCATGGAATTACCCCCTATGAGATTCTGAAAGGCAAACAACCAATAATTTCATACTTTAGAATCTTTGGTTCCAAATGCTACATTTTAAACAATGGAAAATCTCAATTAACAAAGTTTGCAGAAAAATGCAATGTGGGGGTTCTTGTTGGCTATAGCTCACATAGCAGAGTCTATAGAGTTTATAACAAGAAAATTCATGTTGTAGAAGAGTCTATGCATGTAGTGTTTGATGAGACCAGCCTACTATATAAGGGATGGTCTAGTTCTTCTGTTTTGACAGGAAATGAAAAGGCAATGGAAAAGATGTTTGTACAAGACATATCCAGCAGCAGCAAAGTATATACAGATGCTGCAATTCCTGAAGATGAAGAGGCACAGGCTGCTGAAGATACTGCTGAACCAGTAGATGAAATACAGCAAATAGAGGACAGGTTGTCTGCAGCAACAAGACACTTAAGGGATCATCCAAGAGAACAAATCATTGGAGACCAGAACCAAGGTGTACTAACCAGAAGCAGGGCTCACAATGAAGCCCATTCCTGAGCTTCCTGTCACAAATGGAGCCCAAGAAGTTTGAAGAGGCCAATCAAGATACATTCTGGATTCAAGTCATGCAAGAAGAGCTTCTTCAATTCAAGAGATACAAAGTATGGAAGTTGGTGCCAAAACCTCAAGGACACAACATCATTGGCACCATATGGATATACAGAAACAAGTTGGATGAAAATGGAATCATCATCAAGAACAAGGCTAGATTAGTAGCCAAGGGCTATAGACAAGAAGAGGGTATAGACTTTGATCAAACCTTCACCTCAGTTGCAAGGTTAGAAGCAATTAGGCTATTCCTTGTCTATGCTGCCCATAAGGGGTGCAAAGTATACCAGATGGATGTCAAATCAACCTTCCTCAATGGTGACTTGAAGGAAGAGGTATATGTTGAACAACCATCAAGTTTTGTACATCCAACCCTCTCGTCTCATGTTTATTTACTTAGGAAAGCATTATATGGTCTAAAGCAAGCCCCTAAGGCTTGGTATGAGACTTTGTCTAGCTTTCTAATTAAGAACAGGTTCTTGAGGGGAAAGATAGATAGTACATTGTTTCTTAGGGAAACAAATGGCAAGTGCCTCCTAGTCCAAATTTATGTTGATGGCATAATCTTTGGGTCAACTGATGACAACCTTTGCAAAAGGTTTGCCAACCTTATGCAGGGGGAGTTTGAGATGAGCAGTATGGGAGAGCTCAAGGACTTTTTAGGCCTCCAAGTGAAACAGTCTGATAAGGGGATATTCATCTCTCAGACTAAGTACACTAGAGAGCTTATCAAGAAGTTTAGGATAGAATCAGCTTCCACCATGAAAACTCTCATGGGGTCCAACATTTCCCTGGACAAGGATGAGAAGGGCAAGGCCTTTGATGAATCCATGTACAGGTGCATTATTGGATCCCTATTGTATCTAACTGCTAGTAGATCAGACATTATGTATGCTACATGTATTTGTGCTAGGTACCAGGCATGCCCTAAGGAATCTCACTACTCAGCTGCAAAGAGGATTTTGAGATACCATAAAGGCAGCCTACATCTTGGCCTTTGGTACCCTAAGAACAATGATTTTGAACTAACTGGATTTTCAGATGCAGATTTTGCAGGATGCAAAGAGACAGGAAAAGCACAGGTGGAACTTATCAGTTCCTAAGAAGGAGGTTGATATCATGGAGCAGCAAGAAGCAGACTAGTGTGGCAATATCCACTGATGAGTCTGAATATATTGTTGCAGGTAGTTGTTGTGCACAACTCTTGTGGATACAACATCAGTTAGAGGACTATAACCTCAAGGTAAGTTAGTCTCCTCTATATTGTGACTCATCAGTGTTATCTCTATTGCTAAGAATCATGTCTCTCATAGCAGGACTAAGCACATAGAGATAAGATATCATTTTATTAGAGAGCATGTTGAAAGTAAAGATATATGCCTTGAATTTATCCCCACTGACAACCAAGTTGCTGATATCTTTACCAAGCCATTGGATGAGACTAAATTTAATGCTTTCAAGATTGAACTAGGTATGTTAAATATTGAATAGTGACTAATTTTTCCTTCTATCAGTCATCTATGATATTATGAATGTTATGTTATGATTTAAAATGTTGTCACATCAATACTCTTAGTAACATGGTTAGGTCATCAAACAATCAAATCTCAAATGGATTAATGATTAGACAGTAAGGTCAGCTAAAACAGAAGAGACCGCTTTAGCTGAGCCGCTGAGACAGCTGGGAAAAATCCCAGCTGAACCGCTGAGACAGCTAAATTGTCCCAGCAGTTGACAGTGCTCTATCCCAGCGGTTTAGGTCGCCGTCTCAGCGGTTCCGCTGAGACGGGCTGGTTCAATTACAGTATGTCCAAATACAACCTCAAATGATCTAAATTCCATTAAAATAATAAGTTCACTAAACTTTAATCATTAGGCGTAATCAAAACCTAAATCAAGGCTATATAAATAGACCATTGTTGATTAAAGAGAGCTACAAAACCCTTCCTCCCTAGCCGCCGAGACGAATCGAATTCTCTTCCGTCTCAGCGTCTCCTTCTATAGAAATAATGGCGCCAAAGAGTTCAAAGGATCTTCTGAAGGGCTATGAAATTGTCAGGAATGGATTTGCCCATGCTCCAGAAGAGATAAAGGGAGTGATTCAACTCCAGGAAGCCTAAGGTCTGGAGTATCTTCTGTCTGAACCAACTGTCATTCTCAGAACTGAAGTTCTGGAATGGTTCAGAAATGTAAAGTTGTCTCCTTCCAAGTCAACATTAAAATCTAAGATAGGAGGAGAAAGAGTGAAAATAACTTCAGCAAAAATAGAGAAAGCCTTACACATTCCCTCATGCAGTCAGGATGAGGAGGAAGTAATCTCTGAAAAAGATAAGAAAAAGGCTCTGAAGTGGTCTGAATAATGTGATGCCAACAAAGGATCATTGAAAAGGAAATTCTTCAATCAAAAAGGCAAACTTCTGTCAGACATGATGGGAAAAGCAATTCTTTGCAAGCCTGGGTCTTATGACACAATCTCCCAATACATGTTTGACCTTATGACTAGAATCATCCTGAAAAAAAAACTTCCTGGGGAGAAGTAATATTTCAAAGAATTAATGAATATCTGCAGGCACCTAATCTGGGTAGAATTCTCTCCCTTTATTTGATCCAAACTTATCCAGAGAAGTTTGAGAGCTCAAAAGGATCAAATCTCCATTACCTGAAAAGGATGGACATAAAGACTCTAGATAGGTTCACAAGGGTGTTCCCCATGAGCCAGCCCTCTGAGGCAAAGGAGAAGGAGAAAAAGAAATCAAAAGCAACCAAGAAGACAAGAATGATTATTTCAAGTTCTGAGTCAGGCCACTCTGATAAGAATAAGGATGTTGATGCTGATCTTGGATCTCACAGCAGTCCAGAAAAGGATGCTCATCTGGATGACAAGACTGAGAATACTTCATGTGATAAAGATGATGCAGATGCACCACATATGCCTGTTGATACTGTCCATCAAAATGTGCGGAGAAAAATAGCACCCCTGGTAATTAATCATTCAACCTCACATTACTAATAATGTCATATAATCTTAACCAGCCAATTAGTTAATCACTAATGACTCCTCAATAATATGAACTTCAGATCTTCAAGGCAGGTTGGATGCCCTATCTAAGGGGGAGCAACAACAAGAACCATCTGCAATGGATGTTGCTAATGATAATAATGATGGTGAAGCGGTCTCTAACAGAATTGATGAGGACAAAGTGCCTTCTCCTGAGGATATGCAAAGTAAGATTGACACTATACTCATGAACCTTGAAAGAAGAATTTCACTAAACATTGATGACTCCCCAACTCTATGGGATTCACCAGGTCACAGACAACCTGATGCTCCATCTGAGGAGGAGAAGCTCAAAGAGCCATTAGTTGGTAAAGATGTACTAGATTTCTTGGATTCATCAGATCAAGACAAATCTGTTGATGATGATGAGGATGATAATAATGTTGATGATGGTGATAATGAGGATGATGTTGCTGATGATGATGATGATGGAGTCCATCCTGACCACATTGATCATATAGCAAAATTTGTTGAAGTAAAGAATCATCATGCTGAGGGGGAGCTTCCAGCAATTGACATTCAAGATAAATCAGCCATCAACACCCCTGCAGCTGAGTCTTCCACTCCATTTGTGTGTGACAATCAAGGATTACCTGTACACAGTACACCAACAGTGGTATCTATAACTCCCCCAAGTCTACCTGATAAGGCTAAACAACCTCTAGTCATTGAAAAGCAAGCTTCAACCTCCACCTCCTCACAGTCCAATGAGAGCATTCTCAGTGCCATTCAAATCATGTTAGATACTCATCTAACATCTATGAAGGATTATGTAGACAGGTCAGCCTCTACAGTAAAAGAATATATAGATCAGTCTGTCTCCACTGTGAAATCTGAAGTAATGGTTGAACTGAAACCCATCAAAGATGAAACTGTCTATCTAAATAAGCAAATGACCAAGTGGTTTGTCATGGCAGAAAAGACTGTAAACTCTCAATCAGATATATTCAAATCCATTAACAATGATCTTAAAATGGCTGAGTCTGACATGAGATATGTCAAGGATTATGTAAGTAAAGCAGATGAGGTACTTAAGGATACACCAAATCATATAGAAGAATATGTGTACTCCTCTGCTATGCAATGGTGAGGCTGACAGGAACAAGGATGAGCTGAAGGCTGATATTAAAAATGTTTTTCAAACCATTTCTGGCACAATAACTGCTGCTCAACAGGACATAAATCAAAGAATATTTGAAGAAGCCAGAAAGGGGGAGGATACCAATGCTATCACCAACTCTGAGTTCTGCAAGGAACAAGGCTAGCCTTAAACCTTCCCCTCCTGAACAGGCACAGAGGAGAAGATTGGGACTTCTCTAAACAAAAAGAAATTGCTCAGAATAAAAGATTGGCAAAGAGAAGAGAGAAAGAACACGCAATGCTAGTTGAAGAATTTATGGCTAAGCAGAGGGATGAGCAGACCAAAGACACAGATTTTGAATACTGGAGTGAAGACTCTAAGAGCATAATTTTAAATGCATGGCTAAGTCATGGACAAGTCTGCAAAGACATTGATAAAATTTATCCCTCTGAAGAATGGATAAAGCATTTGGAAAGAAACACAAAAGGGATAGAATATTTAAAGAAAATCTGGTAAGGAAGGATAATCCAAGTAGGATGCCCTCAAGGTACATTCCAAAGTCATATCTGTACTTCAGAAGGCAAGAAAACAGGAAGAAGATAGCTGAAATAGAAGCAGCAAATGCTGAAAAAGATACTGCCACTTATCCTGCTGAAAACATGGTTGATGCTACTGAAGACAAAGAGGCCTCAGCCAAAGGGAAAGAAGTTGTTGCATACATTGTTGAATGCTCAACATCATCTAAGAGGAGAAGAACTTAAATTTATGCAGTTAGTTTTTATCTTGAAAATCAAAATGTAATGTAAAACAATGTCTCAACATTTTGACTAGAATGAAAATGAAAGTTTGGCTAAATCTATTGATTTATTACTAATCTTAGTCAAAGCCTAGTAATAGTAAGTATCTTCGCTATAAAGATTCTGTGATATCTGAACATAATGAATTAACAATGTTATTCTTTTGACTTTGTTATTATGATTATCCCAAATGCAGTCTGTATTAATATGATGTGTAATACCTAAATTATGTCAACTGTTATATGATATGAATTCATAAATGCTACATAATTCATTGCATGATAGGTTTCTATTGTTATGTACCTTGGCATTGGGGGTGTTCTGCCTTCTTCAAATAGAGGGAGATTGTTGGGAATATTACCCTCAATGTTCCATTGATTTGAAGAAGCATCACACTCAATGTTAAGTGCAATTTGTATTTGATAAACCCTATTTTACATCATGACTATGCAGAGTTAGGTTATTCCAAGATGTGGAATAAGTTCAGTGGTTTACTGCCAAAACCGCTGAGACGAGTTCTCAATCTCAGCTGAACCGCTGAGACAAGGTCAGGAGCCGCTGAGGAGTCTGGGTCTGCTGAGCTGCAGATAGAGGAAAACTGTTGAGACAACTGTCTGTCTCAGCGGATCCGCTGAGACGGAGACAGAAGTATCCGCTGAGACTGGAAGTTGTCTCAGACCAACCGCTGAAACAGATTCAAATAAGCTGGCGGGTTTTGCTTTTGGCGCAAGTTGCAGTAAATCAAGATAAGGTGTTCCAATCACCTTCATACTGTGTCAGGGGCCATCTGATAGTCGTTGAAGACTAAAGGAGTATAAAAGAACAACTTAGGGCTTTGTAGAAGCTGCTTTTTGGAAAAACAAATTACACATACTGTTCCATTGACGACTGGCCAACAGATTTCTCTTCCTGCTTCATAAAGCTGCAAGGATAGAAAGTTTGTTCTTCCTGAGTGAATAAAGAAGAGCAAGTTGAACTTTATTCATCTACTGAAGAGAAGGATCAGAAAGGGGCAGGATTGAGGCTACTGAACTCTTCCCTGTTTCAAGACTGCAACTGCAGTAAATCAGCAACAGAAGACCAAAGGCTTGAAAGATTTATCTGTTTTATCTTCTGTTGTAAGCATCACATATAACTTCTGTAGGAACATATTTGTTCTGAGCTTGTAGGGCATTTTGCCTGAGGGTGTAGGGTTGTTGGGCCTGAGTATAGAGCTGAGAGTTCAGCTTGAGTGTAGGATCTTAGTGGAGATCTGAGGTGGGACTTTTTGATAGGTCTGAGTTGGTAGGGCTGCTGTGCCTGAGGTACGGTTGTTAAGACTGGGGTAGGGTTTGGAGAAAACCTGAGAGATCCTGAGGAATCTGAGTTGTAAGCTCTTGGAGCTGAGATTGGAGGAGTTGGCCTTGTCTAACTCATTGTTAGAAAGGTGAAGGGGAAAAAGGATTACTCAAGACATCCTATCTTGAGGAACCTCTATATATGTTTGTGTGTTTTTTGTGCTTGATTTATAACTGATATAAACTCTTAAAACAACTAGGCATAAGCTTAGAAATAAAAGAGATTTATTCACCCCCCCCCCCCCCTCTAGATGATCAAGACTACATCCTAATAAACTATCATTGAACACATCATACAAAGACAGGTAATGGTGGTTTGCAACGTGGGACATAAACAGCAGCCACCGGGGCCCAACCGCGTGTCACCGGGGATAATCCAACCGGGCATAAGCCACGCGACGTTGGTCCACAAACTGACCATGATCACGCTGGATGCTCTCGGAGCTGAAACCAAGCCAACCAACAAAGGGCAAACCACCCCTACCTAACATCGAAGAAAATATTGGGGAGACAGAAACAACAGACGAAATATGCCTGGAGGTCGTGTGTGACTAAGGCAGGAGTCGGGAAAGAGAGTCATCTGAGTCACCGTCATCACGAACACTCCCCCTCACATGGAATACGTGCATAAAGGTATAGACTACACCTGGAGGTCATGTGTGACTAAGGCAGGAGTCAGGAAAGAGGCATCCGAATCGCCGTCATCACAAACACTCCCCCTCGCGTGGAATACGTGCATGAAGGCAAAGACTACACCTGGAGGCCATGACGAACACTCCTCACGTAGACACGTGCATGAAGGCATGGAACGCTTGGTGACACTAAAGATACAATAACTAAGATAAACTCTCAAAAACTAATCATTTAGTTCATAGTTAGTAAACTCTCTTCCATAAGTTGAGTCCATTCACAATTCTGAGAAACTTTCCATAGCAAGCAGCAATGTTGTCCTTCTTGTCTTGCATAAAAGTTTCATATTCTTGGTTGAGAAGAGATTTCTTGTCATCCCTAACTTCTGCAGTTCCCTCCATGTATACAACCAATGAGTCTCACATTTCTTTTGCAGTTTTGCAATGAATCAAGTTTTGGAATGTGGAATCATCATTCATCAATTGCATTAACAATTATATTCTTGGCCCTTTTATCCATAGTTAACAGAACTATTTCATCTTTGGTGAACTGAGATAATGCTTTAGGAACTGGGTCTTCTTTTGGGTTGACTGGAATAGTCATGGGAATATAAGGACCCTCTTCTACAGCCATGTAAACTCTGGGTCAGAGGCTTCCATGAACAATTTAACTCTTTGCTTCCAAATGGGAAAGTTTTCTTTTGTGCAAATGGGTAATTTCATAGAGCTCATCTATTTGTGTTGCTCACTAGTCATGGTGTATATTGACTACCCAATACAAATATGAGATGTTGTTCTAAGTTGTTAAGCCTTTTGAACTTAACCTCGCTTTGATAGCAATTGAAAAAATTGGGTTGTCTATAATAACACCTAGAGGGGTTGATTAGGTGTTTTCAAAATTGTTTAGTACATTAAATTTTAAGCACACACAGCACAAGCAATCACAAAAAGCACATAGTAATTTATAGTGGTTCCCTCAAGACAATGTGTCAAAAGGTAGTCCACTGTCCCTCCCATTTATCTAGCAGTGTGCTAAACTAGGCAACTTCTCCAAAACTCATATCACTATCCAATCAAGATGATCTTACAACTCAGATCCATAGAGGATCCTACCAATCAGATCCACAAGGATCCTACCTCAGCAATCACAGAGAAAGCTTACACTCAGGTACCTAATAACCTACAAACTCAGGCAACAAAAGCCTTACAAAACTCAGGCTACACAAGCCCTACAAACTCAGATCTTCTTCAAGATCCTACAGCCTCAGGTTCACATAGAACCCTACAAAAATGATGAAGTTGATTATCTTGGTGCATGTGAAAGAAGCTTCAATGTTATAGCTTTGACAGTAGAGTCTTCTTCTTTTGCAGATGATACCACTAGCAATCTTTTGAATTCCTGGAGTCTTCTTAAAAATCTTCCTTTGAAAAGATCAGAGAAAGAAAGCACTCAATATTTAATTTCATAAATCAGATGGCCCATAAGGAATTAAATTTAAAACAGCACAATAAATGTCATAAAAGAATTTCGGTTTTGGAATTTGCAAATTTGGAAGTATTCAGCCTTCTTTATTTATTGTTGTCCAACGGTTATTAGTCCAGAGAATATATAATAAATATTCATTGATTAAAGGGCAAGATAAGTGGCGGTGTATATTGCAGATCAATTTCCAAGAAGATCTGTGCAATAAATGCAGTTCTTCAGCAGTCACAATGACGAACAGTCTTTACGTCAATATCGTCGTAATCGTCTAGACGACATATGGTCTTCACGTCGATATCGTCGATATACTCTTGTCTGCACGACTTAACTTTGTCTTCAAAACGAATAGCTTCTTCAAGACAATATCGTTGAGACTGTCTCGACGATATGTTTCTTGTCTCAACGATTTTCACCTTAGACTTAAAACGATATTCTACTTAGATAATTTTCTGACTTCTTTGTAGTCTTAATTCTAAGAATATAGAATTGATTTGTCTGTCACATCATGAACTAAAACACAATATCAAAAACAAATTTGCTTATCTATACTTGTGATCCTTCTTCAAATCTGGGAATATTGAAGGCAAATTTCCTAACACCCAGTACTGAAAGTTGTTTTGTACGCATCTTCTTTTACTTTTAATTAATGATAGCCCAACCTCAAATCAATTTTTGAAAGCACAGTCATATGTACTAATTGATCAAATAAATCATCAATGCAGGGAGGATACTTATTTCTTACTGTCAATTTATTCAACTCCCTATAATCGATACATAACGAAGTGTTCTATCCTTCATTCTCACAAATAATACCGGAGCTCCCCAGGGTGATGAACAGGGACGAATGAAGTTTTTGCCTAATAACTCATGTAACTGAGATTTCAGCTCCGCTAATTCCTTTGGAGCCATGCGATATGGTGTTTTAGCCATCGAGGTTGCTCCTTCAATTATAGGACTTTCAAATTCTACTTCTGTTTTATTCTTTAGAGGCACTCCTAGCAAATCATCAGGAAATACTACAAGAAATTCTAGAAATAATGGCGCCACGGTAATATCTTTCTTTTCTTCTTTTGTCTCTTTTATCATTATTAACATTGCATCGCGGCCCTTTCGGATTGTCTTCAAAGCCTTCATAGTGGAGATCAATGTTTTTGACAAGCTTGCAGATGTCGGATGTTGGACTTATATCGGTTTGGGTTCTTTATGTCGAATGTCGGATTGTGGGGGGATATATCGGGGACATTTCAAAATGTCGGATTGTAATATTATATATATATTATATATCATAATATTTTTTAATTATGTGGTAATTATTTTATTTAATGAAGTATACACTAAAATTCATATTAGAAAATGAAACTACTAACAAGTGTTTAATCAATTTGTAATAAATAAGAAATGTTGCAAACTGATGAATGCATTATTCTACACAGTGAACAAATTTAAAAAAAACATCAGTGATATTCCCACAATAATGATGTCATCATTCTCATCATTGATCAGCCAGATGAATGCATTAAACTACTAACAAGTGTTTAATCATTCTCAATTTACTACGACAGCACAGAGCACCAATGATCCATTATTCAATAAGACATGTTCAATATAAACTACAATAACAACAAGTAGTTTAAATATGTAAAGAATACAAAAATCATCTATCATTTGTTGCAAAAATAACGTTGAACCCTAAGTGTATAGCTGAAAACTTTTTCACATCATATGTTGCGAATAGAGAGGAAGAGAGGACTGCACAACCACAGCCGACTGCCCACAATGCACAACCACACCCCCCCCCACACACACACACACACAATGCACAACTGCTGCCCCACACAATGTCAGCCATACTGCCGAGAAGAAGATGAGAGATGCGAAGAAGACGAGAGCCAGTGGCGGAGATTAGGGCAAGCGAAGAAGACGAGAACCCAGAGTGTCGTGAGGAGGACGCGAGGGAGATGAGGAGTCGTCGGGTATAGCCGTATAAGTAATATGTTAAATAACATAATATAAGTATAAAATTAAATAAATATTAAGAAAATATTTTAAATAATTAAAAAAACATATTAAATTATAATGGCCGCCATAACCCGCCATAACGGGCCGACATGTCGGCCGCAATACTGGAAAACGTCAGCTTCATGATATGTGGCGGTAACGTGGTGATTCACCCTCAAAAATGACATGTCGGCCGACATGTCGGCCGACATCTACAAGCTTGGTTTTTGATGCTTCAGTCGGCCGACATCTACAAGCTTGGTTTTTGATGCTTCAGTCAACCCTCTAAATGATACCAACTTTGATCTGGACAGGTAATTGTAAGCTCTTTCGTCTTACAATTAATCACAGCTTCATGTCTTAACAACCAATCCATACCCAAAATGATATCATACTCTGTAATTGGCAAGATTGACAAATCTACTTCTAGAACTTTTTCATTAATCTGAATTTGAATCTGAGCTCGCAATTGTGTAGTCATTATATGATTGTTGGGTATCATTACATGTAAGATATTATGTGTTAAATATGGTTGTATGTGCAAGGTATTCAAGATGCATGTTGAAATGAAAGAGTGACTAGCACTGTATCGAATAAAACCTTCAGTAATTGTTTCTAGGCATAAATCATACTTGTGATGACAGTTTCATCAACCTTAGCTTCTTGTTGTCCCAGATTGAAGACACGAGGTTGTATGTAGCGCTCCTCACAGCCAGGCTCCACTGGTTCTTAAGCGGAGGCAACAGGCTCACCTTCCTTAACAGTCCACGTCTGATATACTCTCTGAGGTTGTGCTCCCGGGGCTCCCCTAAAACTTCCTTCTTTTGTCCGCCTCCTGGGACATTCATTTTGCCGGTGTCCAGGATGGCGGCAAAAATAACAAACACCTATGCCAAACAAACATTTTCTCTTGTGAACCTTTCCACATTTTTCACATCTGCCTGTAGATGACTGAGTCACACTGCCAGTTGTAGCGGACGGGGATGGTTGCGACCACTTCTTACACAGATTCACTTGGTCTACCTGAAGATTCCTTGTTCGACCATTCCGTCGACCTTTTCTTCATGAATTCTCTTCTTTTCTGGGTTCTTTCCAAATCTATCTCAGTCAAACGAGCATTTGCAACCAGACTTGTATAATTGGTAAGCTCAAATGGCACCAGATATGTGCGAACATTATCTCGTAGGCCTTGTTGGAAACGGCGACATCGATCTGCTTCCGTTGCAGCTAGAGATCCCGTATAAAAGACTAAATTTGAGAATTCAGCCTCATACTGAAGCACAGTGCAATTATCTTGCACTAGACGTAAAAATCTCTCTTGTAATAGTCCTTTCTCAGACATGGGCACAAACCAGTTGGTGAATTCTTGAATAAATACATTTCAGGAAATATCAGTTATTCCCCTGGCGCAAATTTTCATGCATCACTATGTCCCACCATCTTTTAGCTTCTCCTTCCAATAAAAATGTAACTAAATCAATTTTTCTTTCCTCTGAACAATGCATGACTCGTAAGATAGTCTCTATCCTCACTATCCAGTCTTCAGTCTCTATTGGTGTTAAGCCTCCACTGAAGGTGGGTGGTTTTAACTCCAAAAATTGCTTGAGATCAATGTCTACCTGACGCTGCGGCGGCTGATTCAGAAGGCCAGCGGGAGGTAATGTTGAAGGGATACCCCTTGTTAGTCGGATTGCTTCTTCCATTGCTTGAGCAATATCAGCAACCTAAAGGTTTATTCTTTGGCCTGTCTCACTTTCAGCGGATATCTCTGGCTCTTCTCGAGCCCTCCGACTAGAATACACGTGTTCCTGAGGGGCGGGATATAATCAGCATCGAATATAAGAAAATGAAAAACAAGATATGCAGGGGTTTATGTTCTGTACATTTATGCAATACTCATTGTGGCACTACACTCAAAAGGTAAAACCTGGCCCTGATACAATTTTTTGTTACGACCCGTAGACCGCCACAGGATAACGGTACTCATTGCATTTCATATATTTTTGAGCGTAGTGGAATAATTATAGTATGCCACAAATTAGTATCCAAGTAAAAGTACATAAATAAGACTCATATTCCATGTAATTTACATATCACACATGTCCAACAGGAGTATGCATAAACATGTTCAGTATAATATTATATTATAAGCTATATTAGAAATTTCTTCGACAAGTGGGACGCTTCAGGTCTACGCACCAATCAAATTTACCTCTTTAAATGTTATACATGCAAAAGAAGGGTTTAATAACAATATGATTTCATTTGGTATATCAAAATCAGAATATAAGCAGTCTACATGAGCAGTATATAATGGTACAATTCAAATTGAAGTAGTTATAAGTGTTCCTGTAAAGTAACAGTCATTAGAGCAAGGTTCATTCTTCATAATTCATGTTCCTTATTTCATTCCATCGTATTCCGTTATTCTTTTCACTTTTGTATTCATTTTCAATGTGTTTTCATTTCATTATGTTGAAGTTCGTTGCATTATATCAGTCTTCAGTCTTTGGCCCATTCCACTTGGGTCGAACTCAGTGTGCACAACTCGCTTAAGAAACGTTAAAGCCCAACTGAGTTGGCCCGGGAATTTGATCTAGTGCGCACAACTCGCTTAAGACTTGTTGAGGTCCAACTGGATTTGATTCAGTCTACAGACACCCTTAAGCCTTAACTCTTGCATCGATACATTCAGTGTAATATTTTATCAGATGTCATCTATTGTAGGATGTTGATAATTTGTTGAATTTTCTTCTTTTAACGATAATAATTATCATTCGTGTACTCATAATTTCTCAGACATAAAGTAGGCTTATTATGGAATATAAATTCAGTAATAAAAATACTGGAAAAGCATAGCATAATTAAAGAGATAATCCCTCGCCGTGAGTTTCTCTTTTCCTTTATCTTTCCGTGGGACGCCATTCTTCTTAGTATCTGTAAATAAGCATCAATTTAAACAGGGTGCACGTCTTTAAATAGTAACGACGTTGAATTTAAGGATGGCTAAGACTTTTAAAAAGGGCATTTCTAGGGTAAAGAAAACAATGTGTTTAAACATGTTGGAACATGCATTTCGCATCTCTTTGGTTTGAGAATAACAAATCTCATCATGTATTTGAACAAGTTTGCTTTGTGTTTATAGTATGCATGAACTAACAGGTATGACAAATTGAAGCGACGAATTGAACGGACCGACGACTGTACCATCACCCTAATCTCAGGGTCCTACCGCGGCGTGGTAGCACCTACCGCTAGCGGTAGCATTCAATTTCGAGGAGAGTGCCAAAATGCATTCAAATGAAAATACAAGCGGGAGCAAAGGTGCAACTATGGAAAGAAGCTAGCGCGGCCGGTACCTTAGCGCGGCGCAATAGGTGTTGCCTAAAATGAAGAAATACACCTACTATATCTGCTCGATCCAGCGCGTTAAAATATTTCTAAAAGTCTACCGCAGGGCGGTAAGTCGTACCGGAGGCGCTAGCTCCCAGTGCTATAAATAGGGCCGGTTCGCTCCTTTCACATCGATTATTGAGAGAGGAATATTCCTCCAGCACTCCGAATTTCCAAAGCCTCGTCTCAGATCTCCATAGCAAATTCGAAGATGAAAAGGAGAACTTGAAGGGGAAGCGCTTCAACGACAATTCCACTAGAAGATCGCGCATCAACAACTACGATTCCGCTCGTGCCTTCGTCTTCACCTTCAGAAGTTCTTCATAGGGAGTTCTACATCATATTTTATATTCATCTCTTTTGTATTTGTCTTTTCTTTTGGTTTCTTTTGTTGTAACAGTAAAGGAATTCACCCGTGTTGGCGACTAGGCCCGGGTGTGACTTAGGGTAGAAATTCACCGCGTGTGTGTGGCGACTAGATCTAGGGAGTAGGTCTAGGGGCAGCCCGAGGCCTATCGGGGGAGATAGGCTACGGCCAACCAATCCTTAGGGAGAAGGGGCGGTATAGAAAACTCAAGAGTAAACATCGTTGCCACGATTTCTAGCATAGAAATCACAATTTTGTATTCTAAATATTATTAAAATAAAATCATGTTTCTTGCTTCATTTTATTAAAGAGTTTATTTCGTCTGTAACAAAACCCTTGTTCACCCCCCCCCCCCCCCCCCTCTAAAGGCGTCTGTAAATCCAACAAGTGGTATCAGAGCGAGGTTATTTCAATAAGGTTAATCACCTAGAATAATGACGCATCATGACCTCGCATCAACTAGAGGGAATGAATTTTCAAATAATAACAATCATTAGCACCACCTTTATTTACCGGTATAATTATGAAGGGTGGAAAATTTTAACGAAACAATTTCGTATATCTTTTGATATTGAAGTATGGAATATCACCAAAACAAAACCACCAAGTGAGTTAAATAGGAACGATTGCGTTTTAAATGCTGAAGTCATGAATAGTTTATTGCGTGCAATTACAAAAGATATTTTTAAATTAATTTATTTGCTTTCTACTACTTATGAAGTTTGGAGATTTCATGAGAATACTTATAGTCTTCCTTCAATAGATAATGAACAATATCAAATCGATATGCTAGAGCAATCTTCTATGGATCCAAGAGAAGAAACCAATGAGGACTCATGATTGGAGGATAACACATCAAGCTCATCAAAGAAAGAGGAATGCAATTTCACAATATCATGCAAGGATGGCGACACGGCAAGCACATCAAGCGAAGAAGAAGATGATAAAGGAACTTATTGTTCAAATCAAAATTCCGAGCCAGAAAGCACTGTAAGCTCCTCTGAAAAATCAAAAAAAACTCGATTCAATTTCATCGCATTAAATGAGGCACGAGCGAAAATAAAAAATTTAGAAAGAAAAATAAGTTTTTAACTTCAGAAAATTTATCTTTAAAAACTAAGTGTTCAAATTGTTAAGATCTTAAAATTGAAATTAAAGACATGGATGAGACGTTTGAAAACTTAAGAACTGATTATAAAGCTCATATAAATTCTATAGTCATCATTCTTAATAATAGCACGATCGCTTATAATAAAGCAAGACATGACTTTATTACAAAAAATAACAAGTTAAAATCTAAACCTAATCACTTTTATTGCTAGTTAAGAAATACTCTCTATCAATTCAAGTTCAAAATATGAAGACATGATAAATAGAAATAGAGATTTGTAGATACATCAAGTAAACAAAAATCAATATTCTAAGGATCTTTATCATAATCAACATAAATTTACCTTAGGAAACAAATTAAACACAGATAAGCATATAAATCAAATTCCAAATCACTATCATCATCATTATTTACAAAATCAATCTTCACCTAACATAAAATTGAATGGCACAAATTTCCTATTGATAATGCTTTCAAAAATCACTACTATATTAAATCTCAATATAAAAAAATGACTATGAAAATTTGAAAAGCATTCAACCATGGTATGAATGGAGGCCCATAGTTAAAAACTACATATTAACTCCACTTGAAAGGGCTCATTCATCTTTGTCTCTAAATAAAACATCACGTTATATTTGGGTACCCAAAGGAACTGTTACACTTGGTTCTCTTTGGATACTTAAAACTCTCATTCATTAATAACCAACAAAATTCGTGAAGTAGAAACAAATCAAAATGAAACACACAAAGTTCTACTTTACGATGTGCTTAATTTCATATAAAAATAAAAATAACCTTTTCTTTTCTTTTTGTTTGTGCAATTTTGTTTGTTTTGTCTTTCTTTTTATTGAGTCAAACTTGTTCACATTTATATTATGACATATTCATCTTGCTTAAACACACACTATAATAAATTAAAAAGGATGAATGTGAATATTTATATCATAATTCTTGGTCTATTATGTATTTATCATAATAATCTAAAATCAATCATCTTTATCACTTAGGATTATAAAAAATATAATGGCTATTGGTATCATTGTCTCTTATATTTTTTGGGTTTATTGGGTGTTGAGCTTCATCATTAATGAATGAATATTTCATGTCACACTTATTAATGGTAAAATCATGCATCACTATTGAGACTCACATTTTGATAAACTCGTGCATTCACCAATCTTGTCATATTGGGTATCTATATTTTCATATGAATTAACACCATCATGCATTATGCACCAATCATGCATTATGCACCACCAAGTTCTCTTTAAATACTTAACAAGATTTAACACCGAGTTCTCTTTAAATACTTAACAAGAAATAACTTATACAACAACCCTCCTCAAGCCTTTATCCCACCATAGTGGGGTCGGAACAAGAAATAACTTATCTTTTAATTAAAATGCTAAGTAAATTTGTAAGGTCTTTTAAGAACAAAATTTACACTTTATAAACACTAAATTAACATAAATAAAGATTCTAAATCATAAGGGTTGAACGACTGATTCCAAAATTTAGGAGGAAGATATAAACAAACTAAACGGATACTAGAGATTCATAATATGATGGTTATATTCCATGGACAACCCATCACTGCATCGTCCTTCTAATTGATCTAGAACACCAAGGATAGTACTTCTCCATGTTGATGTTGTTCATTTCATAAGTCCTTTACCAAGGGATGCTCGTTGACTCATTATGAAGGTCCTTTACTAATAAAGAAGATTTCAAAGGGGAATTCACACACAATGGTAGAAAAAGTAAATCATTTCATTTCAGGCATCCATTATGTACTCTATTACAACACACGAGAGTAGAGTGAAGAGAGAAGGAGAGCTAGTTATGGGAATGGACAGTTTTGCTAAGACAGTGGACGGCAATTACAAAAATTGCAAGAGAAGAGGAGGGGAAGTAGTCAGTTACAAGAGCAGGAGAGGTGGTCAAAGATTTAAGCTTTCAAAGATGGTCCAAGGAGTGAAGTGGATGGCAATTTAAAAAGGAGTGGGGTGAAGTGGTTAACGTTTCAAAGAGTTGATTGGTGGTTTCTCTCGGGAAGGTGGCTGGCAGTTGCAAATGGGTAGTAATCTGAAGGGAGTCAGCAGTTACAATTTAGTGAAGACGTGGAATGTAGTCAGCAGTTAGTCTATTAGAGTTGGTCCAAAGGAGGTGGTGTGCAACGGTTAGGCTTTGGAGAAGAAGAGGATAGGTGGAGGCCGGTTACATCTTAGGAGGTGGGGGTCCATCGTGTGGTGGATGGTAGTTAGAGGATGAGGGGGTTGACAACTGAAGTGTTTGGAGCCAATGATAAGGTTGTCGTTTATTAATGTGGAGTTCAATGTAGAAGTTAATGAAGTGGAGGTCAAAAATCACATAAAAATATAGCTTGATAGCATATAACAAATAAAACTCATAACATAAAATGTGACATAAGTAGGCATAAAATGCAAGTGGGATTTATAGATCCTAATATAGATCTAGAAATGACAAAAGAAAATAAACCGAGTAACTGACATAAAATGTAGTCAACTCTAAATTTTGGCAATGGCGTGTCCTATATCAAGGGTAACTCAGATATTTAAGTGGTTTGGTCCACAAACATCCTTATCACAAGATATGTGAGTTTTCCAACCATCTATTAGGGAATGTTAGCAGCGTCATCAATATTGTATTGCAAGTAATCTTAAGAACGAGAATATCAGGTTGTTAACTGGTACTAATTTTGTCATCTTGTAGCAATCCAAAATTAATCCAAATTTTAAGGGTATTATTGGTATCATTCTTGGCTTATTGGTGCTCTAAACTCCTCATCTTGGCGTAAAAATAAAAGGAGGAGACATGTATAGCGATAGAAATGGCTTCAAAACGAGGAAGGTAAGTTCCAAATGTATCACTTGATAAGAAATATATTTTCATTAGATCGGGATCAGAGGGATCAACAAATATATGAGTATTTAGGTAACTTCACAAAAAAGTAATTTCTCAATGACAAGGTAAATAGCATTTATTTCTATAATTTCTTTTGCTAACCAAAATTAGTAGGTTATAGGTATCGAGTTATAGCTTCGACACAAGGATGCATTTTGTTGTTCACTCAGACGTAAATAAAATCTACTTTGTGATTCAGTCAGGGTATGTAAGCATGGTTCATGATGAAGGATTGCTCTCGAAAATTAGGTTCAACAACAAGATCAGAATCACCGCGGAGGACTACACATCAATTTTTCATTTATCAATATTTTACTTTAATATGGTCCTCCACGTTTACTTTCCTCCAAAATTCTATCGCAACTATAATAGTATTAGTAAAATTTAGCTTAAGTGTTAGCGAACCCCTCCACTAAAAAAATCCTCTTTTATGGTCTAGCATTCTAATTCTTAAGAAACTAATAAAATTTACATGTAATTTTAAGATTACTCCTCTTTAACTTCCCTATGCATTCTTCTATTAATCAACTTAAAATTATACTTACATAATTCTTATAAAATGTTGATTTGAACAGAAAAATGAGAATCAAAATCATGTACTTTAGAAGGATAAAGTAGACATTTCCATCCTATATCACTTGACATAAAAGGCAATAAAGGAATTGGAAAAATTTACTAATTGAGATGAAGAAACATCTGGTTCTTTGAGGAAATATATCATGTTGCTATATTCAAATCATCAGTTCAAGAAACATTAACTGGACGCTATATTTATGTGAATTTTCTAGAGTAAAAACCAAAAAAAGATTTCCAAACCACAACAATTGGAGAATAACAAAACTAAGTTGAAATCCATAGTAATCTCAACCTGCTAAGCTGCAGTCATTGCAAAATATCAAATTTAACAACATAAAAGCTATCATTGCCACAATTTTCTCAACTAGCGCTAATAAAAAACCTTACGATCCTCAAAAAAAAGTAATATTAATTCGGGTAAAGTCTTAATTCAACAAGCGTTACAGGTTGATTCACACTGAATTATTCTCCAGATGAGATAGACAAATAAAAAAACTGTAACAAAAGATGAAGCAATAGCAAAAAGAAATCTAAACTGCAGAACAAGAGCAACCAACTTAATCAAACAGGTTATTATTCAAAGAAACCAAATATTTTTTCATTGCGGGACAGAAGAGATTACCTGTTGAAGAACTTGAACAACACGAGAAAGCCGGAGCTGAAGAACTCCAATGAGAAACAGTACGGGCTGTTGACGAACACTGAAAACTCACGCAAGAGCTAAAGGAATCGATGTTAGGGCAAGGAACGCATGAACACGAAGGGGGAAGAAGGCCGCGCCAAAGAAGAAAGAAAGTTCGTGTTGAAGGGGAAGAAAGTAAAGCAATGATCGGATGACGGCAGTCTGGGGGAAGTTAAGCGGGTCTCCATCCACGATAGCAGAGCATATATGGAAAATTTATTAAATTTAGGCTTCGTTTGGCCTAGTGGTGCCACGGTCCCGAAAGCGGTGGTCACGAACCGTAGTTAAAAAAATTCATTCATTTTAAGCTCAAAACTAATTTATTTTCTTGATAGCGGTCATAACTTTTGTCTTGCCAAACATACATTCTATGATAATAGTGTTTTTAACCAAATTCACCAGAGCAAATAAGCCGCGACGAAACCTTAGGCTTCGTTTGGCGCTGTGGTGGCGGTCGTGAACGCGATGATCATGAACCGTCGTTCGTCAACGCCCAACCTCACCTAAAAAAATTATGCATTTTATGCTCAAAACTAATTTATTTTCTTGGTAGCAGTCATAACTTGTCTTGTCAAACATATAATCTATGATAATGGCTATTTTGACCCAACTCGTCGGAGCAAATAAGCCGCGCCAAACGAAGCCTTACTATCGTAATAAAGAATATTATATTAAATGTTTACATTAAATTTCTTCTTCTTTTTTTTTCAAAATCCTTAAACCAGTGCCCAAATTTAACTTACCTTATGAAATAACTCCCCAAATTTTTTTTTGAAGAAAATAAATCCCTAGCTGTAGGGCCTGTTTGGGAGAGCTTCTCAGAAAGGAGAAGGAGTGGGGGCAAAATGATGGTAGGAAAATGTGCTTTTAGAAAATATTTATTGCAAAAGGAGATCTATTTAAGTGAACTCATTTTTCAGAGATTTTCAAAAATGAGAAGCACATTATAAACTGTTTAGCAAATCTCCGTTGCGGTGACTTTTTTTATTAAAAATAAAAGCATGGGCAGAAAAATGGGCGCCCGGGAGAAAATGTGTGTCCGCGCATTTTTCTCCAGAGCGCGAATTTTTCTCCAGAGCGCGCATTTTTCGCGCGGGCACGCATTTTTCACCCGGGCGCACATTTTTCGCGTGGGCACGAATTTTTTGTC
This sequence comes from Dactylorhiza incarnata, assembly GCA_033032865.1. Lineage (NCBI taxonomy): Eukaryota > Viridiplantae > Streptophyta > Magnoliopsida > Asparagales > Orchidaceae > Dactylorhiza > Dactylorhiza incarnata. The sequence goes on along the minus strand of JAWHQI010000356.1, from coordinate 490,734 downwards.
CGGGCGCGCATTTTCTCGCCCGGGCGCGCATGTTTTGCCTGGGCACACATTTTTCGTCCGGGCACGCATTTTTCTCACGAGCGCACATTTTTCTCTCAGGCGTGCCCGGCAGAAAAATTCGCGCTCGGGCAAAAAATGCGCGCCCAGGCGAATATATGTGCGCCCGGGCAAAAAATGCGCGCACGGGCAAAAAATGCGCCCCGGGCGAAAAATGTGCGTCGAGCGGAAAATGCGCGAACGAGCGAAAAATTTGCGTCCGGGCCTAAAATGCGCCCATGGGCGAAGAAATGCTCGCCCAGACCAAGCTTTAGGAAACCGGACCGGACCGGCCGGTCGGACCGCCGACCGGACCCCCAGCCGGTCCGGTCAAGGTATTCTGCCCGCTACACTGTTGAACCGCCTCGGAACCGGCGAACCGGCCGGTTTGACCGGGAAACCGGAAACCGTGGCCGGTTCCCCATAACCGGGCGGGCGGATTTTAGGCCCTGCGATTTCATCCAACGGTGGCCAGATAGATAATAACCTAGGGTTTAGTTTTTACTTTTTAACCTTTTAGTTTTTACGGATTATTTTTACTGGAGCCGGCTGTTGGCGTTCTTCCTCCTCTTCTTCTTCGCAGAGCAGCTACACGCCCCCACCGCTCCAGTTCGCGTTCTTCCTCGCAGAGCAGCTCCACGCCCCCACCGCTCCAGTTCCTTATTCCTCGCAGAGCAGCCCCACGCCCCCACCGGCCACCGCTCAAGTTCGTTCTTCAGTTTGGAGCCGGCAATAATTTGAGGTTTTTACTTTTTACTTTTTATTTTTTAATTTTTATAGCTGTTCCACTTCCAACTTTTGAAACGGAAGGGTTAAGAATTTAAGATATATAAATATATTTGCCAATTAAGATATATTTGCCAATTAAACGGAGAATGATGTGATAAATTTTATAATTAACAGAGCAGCTCCACGCCCCCACCGCCCCAGTACCCTCTCCTTCTTCGGCTCTTCCTCGCAGCCAGCCAGCCAGGTATAATTTTTCAATTTTTCTGTTTTAGTAGGGATATAATGTTGCGGTTCAATGTTCAATTTTAGAGATGATTCAAGCCAAACTTGTTATTAAATCTATTAAAATATTTTTAAACAGTTAAACTATACAATCAGAATTTTATACTCCAAGTCTAATATATGTGTTTTACTGTTATCTTATATCATTACCGTTGAGACAATCATTTTATGTGACAATGTCACAAAACGTTAGTATCTAATGTTGTGTTTTAACTTTTATGATATATTGTTTTCATTTTTGCTTTAATGATTCTATAGTTTGTTACTTTGTTTTATAATTTTGCACTTTTAAAGTGTATTAAATTAATAATGTAAATGTATAAATAATTATAATACATTAATATGACGTCACGGTTCAAACCCGGTCCGACCCCGGTCCAACCGGTCGAACCGGTCGGACCTTGAACCTTTGATCTCACCGGTTCGATCTCCGGTCCGGTTCTCAAAACCTTGGCCCAGACAGAAAAATGTACGACTGTGAAAAAATTTGCGCTCGGGCGAAAAATGCGTTAACCTTGTATCGGGATGAGGAAGTATTTTTCGAAAAGGTTGAAAAGTAGGAGACAAATGACTTTTCAAAAGAAGGAGAAAAAGGAGTTTTCCGCGATAGCTTTTCCCACCAGTAGACAATCCAAACGATTTGTTAAGTGCGTTGTCGTTTTTCAGAAAATGAAAAGAAGCTAAAAAGCCATCTCAAACAGACCCTTAATAAAATGCTGAAATCAGCTCTCCTTTCCAGATTTTGTCCAAACAAACTAAAATTAGAACTTTGGCAATTAAGAACAACAAAGTGCCTGGATCAAGCTATCCAGCTTACCAGGAGGCGTCGTCGGAGAAGCCCGGACCCAGCTTCTGCCAAAAGAAAGAGAAATGGAAATTCTCGTTGTTGACATGTTAGGCAATGAGCTGGCCTTTCTTCATATTTCAATCAGTCAGTAGTTTATCTTCGGTTAGCTTTCTTTCTACTACATTCCTTCTAATACCACTTCATCTCGTTCTCGAAGGTGGTGACGGTGAAATGGGAAGCGAACCAGTTCTCGTATAAGGTGTTGGTGAGTATGGTGGCGCTCGAAAGAATGACTTTGTCGCCATCCATGGCCTTCAGTCCCACCAGTCGCGTATGAGCCTGCATCAGCGTGGAAGCCCTTCATTTCGTTACAACTTGCAGGAAGAAGAAGGGTACACTGAGGGTTTTTCACTTCGGTTAAAATTTTTCCATTAAATTAGACAATTTTAAAACAAGGACAGATTCTAGCATTTTATTAAAATTAAGGGACTACCTATTTCATAATGTGAGTTAAGTTTGAGGACTAATTTAAGAGTTGTCTTTTTTTGTTAAAACTAGTTCAACCTTCAATTTTTTGGTGTGCATAACACACGGTTCTCACCATGCGGAAATAAATTTTAACACCCTCATCCATCACAAATAATATAACAGAAGGTCCAATCGGGGCCCCACGCCATACTATACAGACAGACGAACGCATTACTAAATGAGACTATAAAATTCTTTTATTTTCAAAACGCACCCTAACACAGAGTTGCATTCTATCTGAAGCTTTTAAAGAGTTGAAATAATCACCCAATATGGAATGTCCGCTAATAAAAGGAAACCAGGAATGAAAAGACATACATCAAAAGGTTTAGCCTTAAGGCATTACATCAATAATGTTTAACCAAATAAAGTGTTTTGCATACTTCGGCACACAGGCCGGCAACACATGAAAAAGCTAAACAAAATATTTGGGCCTTCAAAGGTCAGCTCAGCAAAAGGGCTTCAGCCCGCTATTTCCCGCTCGGCTCACCTACTCATGCATAAGAACATTCCACCAAGCGATGACAAACAAAGCAACGGTCAGCATAGCTGACCAAATTATAACGACCCCACCCCTTTCTCGGGGGGCGGTGCTTCTTCCCTGCAAGCAAATTAACATAATCACATAGAGCCAGAATGTGTCATTTAAGCACCAATCATCACAAACGTTGGCTCGACCGGCCCAACGTCTCGTGCACTCAGTGTACAACTCTTATTCTCCGAGGGTGGGGCTCATTCAAAGCCAAGTAGACATAAGTCAAAGTCAAAGGTCAACACAGAGAGCAGGAGTCAAAGACTGAAGACAGTATAGCAAGATGAGACAGCAGAAGGCCTGTGCGAGTATAGGCGAGCATGTGCGAGTTGCCCCTCATACTCGCAAGGTTAGCGACCATAGTGGATGCTCGCCGAAGCCAGGCGAGATCCCCTCAATGTCGCGTAGTCGCCGAGCGGTGCCAGGGCTATAAATAGCCCCTCTACCCTTTGGTTTGCCTATAAATAGGACCCCAGGGGTACTTAGATTGACACCTGAACTTGAGCTTTCGGAGCCCAACTTTCGAATTCTCGGACCCGTCATCCTTGGCCGCTACTCTTGATACTAGCCAAGCTGGTGCCTTCCTCGTACCCTGATCTGCAATCTTTGGTCGTGGAGGGAAAGTCTCTTTTGAGCTTCTGGGTACGTGGTGGGGTCTCCCTGCCGCAGCACTTGGGGTCCTGTTGTTCCCTTTCTAGTTCCATCGTCGTCGCTAGTCAAGTCATCTAGTTGGACTGCTGGGCGAGTAACCTCCGACTGCATTGATCTGAATTTTGGAGCTAGGATTTTCCTGGTGTCAACACTTTGGTGCGGTGAGCGTGGATCGTAGCCAGAGGGATAAAGTCAGGTGAGATGGTCGATGTCGGCGACCATGAGGGAGCTGCAGGGAATTCGATGGGAGGAGGCGAGTTCGTCACGCGAGCAGATTTTGAAGTCTTCGCGCGGCGCTTGGAGGACACCATGCGAGCAGTGCTCCTTCCTCGCACGGAAGGCACGACGACCTCGCCTTATCACGTGCTTCCGTCTAAGTATGGTGGTTCAATTCAGCGAGCAGGAAAGGAGCATGTGGAGGAGAATCCAGAGAGACCAAGGAGGTCACGGGTATATCAGCAGACCTCGCAGGGAATCCAATTTCGCGAGGCGGATGACCAGGCGAGATTCCATGATACTCGCCTATACGGCGAGTATGGGGGAGTTGCTCGCCAGGTGGAGGATCGTCGCCAGGAAGGTGGGAGGATCCCATTCTGTGAGTAGATTCTTGCTGCTCCCGTGCCGGAGGGCTTTAATGAGCTAGTGATGGCTTACTATTTTGGGAGGGATGACCCTGTCCGGCTTCTCCAATGGTTTGAGGATGTAGTCTCCATCTGAACCATGTCAGACTCCTTCAAATGTAGGCTTTTTGTCATCACCTCCCGAGGAAAGGCCAGAGACTGGTTCCACCAGCTGGCAGCAGGTTCCATCTATTTCTTCGAAGATCTGCGGCGAGGAGTGACGATGCGATTTGCCACAGCCAAGAAGAGGAAGAAAGAGGCAACGACCCTCTTCTATCTGGTGCAAGGAGTAAAGGAGACGTTGGGGCACTACATCGACCGGTTCCAGGAGGAAGTTTTGGACATCCAGGAGGTGGATGGCATCACCTTACAACTTTTTCTTACGTTTGGCCTAAGGGAAGGCCTCTTCAAGCTGGAGATCAGCCGGGATCCCCCCTTGTCCTATGAAGAACTCATCGAGAGGGCTAATAAATTCGTCCAAGGGGAGGCGTCGAATCGCGGCTTCCTGGACAAGCTGACCAAGCTGACCAGAGAGGAGGAAGAAGAGGAAGAGGAGAAGGTCCTCGTGCCGAGGAGACGGGAGGAGCCCCGAAGGCATGAAAGGAAGAAGCCGGAGGAGAGAAGAAGAGAGGAGCCCAGGAGGGCAGAGCCAAGGAGGCGAGAGGAGAGGAGGCCCAGCGTGGCTCCGGAGCGTAGGGAGGAGGAAAGACGCTTCCAAGTCCCCGTTAATAGACCCCGTGGAGGCAAGCGGGTCGGCCGCCGCATCAAGGTCAGGGAAGGGAGCGTTCCCCTGAGAGGAGAAATTTCAATCAGTAGGAAAGGCGCCGGGAGAGGAGGGAAGAAGCGATGGATGTTGCCCGCCATGGCAACAGGCCAGCCCGGAGAATTCAGAGGAGAAGGTAGCAGGCGGAGGAGATCCCCCTTTACTGTGATCTGCACCAGGTAGCAGGCCATGGGACGATGGCTTGCCTGGATTTTTGGGAAGCCCAGAGGAGGCTAGCTGTCAGAGAAGTGGGAGGAGAGTCGCGGAGGCCAGAAGTCCCTATCGAGCAATTGGTAGCCCAAGCTGCCGCTCGAAGGAGGAATGAAGACAGAGTCGACCAAGGATGTCGAGGAGAAGTCGTTCAGAGGATCGGAGGAGGAGCAGCTGTGAGAGTGATCCACGTGGGAGCAGGGCTGGGAGCTTCCCACAAGGGGAGTCTCCATCAGATCTACCGAACGAGTTTCGCTTCGACCTCGCTGTTGAAATTGTTGAAGTGGAAGTGGAGGAGGCTTTTGGACCTGGGCGGTCTGGGAAGTGACCGGGCGGTCTGGCGTGACCGCACGGTCTGGCGGTCTGACAATGGCGATCTGCTCTATTGGTCAGCTGCGGCTTCCAGGGTTGACTGCTGGTCTGGTCCAAGGGCTGCTGGAGGAGGAGGTCGTGCGGTCTGGCTATGACCGCATGACGGCTGATCTTCCTCAGGGTCGCGCGGTCTGTCTTTGACCGCGTGACAAGTTGTTCTCTTCAAGGACGTGCCGGTCTGGCGTGACCGCACGGGTTGGCTCTTGAATCCGGTCTGGTGGCTTTCCAGAGGGTTCTGAAGGAGTTCGCGGACTAAGTCATTCTTAGTCGCGCGGTCTCAGTTCGCGGTCTCAGGAGGAGACCAGGAGGGCGAGCTGGCTGTGTTTGCGGTCTCAGGCGAACACAGGTGGTGGGTGACTTCTAGGCGGTCTGGCGATCTCCGTGTGGAGTCGTGTTCAGACCAAGGGAGTAGCGATCTCCCGCGGTCTGGAGTGAAGTCGGCGCTCACCAAAATGAAGCAGGAGGGTTGCAGTGATCGCGCGGGTTGACTGGTAAGGTCGCGCGATCTGATGGGTGGTGACTCTATCTCATGGGGTGGTGACTGGATCAGGTCTCACGCCTATAAATAGGGAGTCACTGTAGCAACAAGTAGAACACACCAAGTGTAAGCCGAGTTTGCCTAGTTCCTGCGGTCTGTGTTTCTGACCGAGCGGTCTCTGATTGAATTCTTCTTTGTGCAGCTTCTGCGGATAGTGCAGGCAGCAGCGATCACCTCTTCCTCTGAAAGTGTTCGGGCGGTCTGCGGCTTGGAGTTGTAGTGCTGGAGTTCGGGAATCAGGAGATCGGCAAAGGAGCGGTCTGGTGCAGCGGTCTGGTGGTGTTTCGAGATCGGGAGCGGTTGCGGTCTGGCAGCAGCGGTTTGGCAAGCTGCTGAGTTCGGCAAGAGACCGTGCGGTCTCAGTTATCTTCAGTTTCTGTTGTTTCTCTTTGAAGTTTTTGTGCTGACGAAATCATGTCTCGTCGAGCATGTCTTGCCCTGTAATTGAAGTGTTGCTATCAATAAAGATCGTTTTGTTCGCCTAAGATTGTCTCTGGTTGTTTGGCTTGCATCTCTAGTTGTTATTCCTGCTTGCTCTCACAAGGTCCGAAAAAGTTCACATGGTATCAGAGGGAGGTTGGAGTTGAAAGAGCAGTGAATAACTTAGAGTAGCCATCGCCTTTGTGAAGAAGGATCCAGAGGAAGAGCAATGGAAGGTGGTTTTGCAAGAGGTCTTGGTATTGAGATGCTTACATCGACTAACTTCAAGAAGTGGAAGTCGTGTATGCAGAGCTATCTTCTGGGTGAGGACCTCTGGGAGGTGGTAGGAGGAGATGAAACAGAAGAGGTGAAAGCAGTAGAAGGAGGTGATAATGGACCGGCCGTGAGGGCATGGAGGAAGACCAACGCCAAGGCCGAGTTCACCTTGAAGCGTGCCATTTCACCTGATCTCTTTGATCACATCTTGGGGTGTGGATCAGCTGCTGAGATCTGGAGAGCCCTGGATGGGCTGTTTAACAAAAAGAATATAGCAAGGCTACAGTTCTTAGAGAATGAGCTGGCGAGGTCAGCTCAAGGTGATCTTTCTATCTCGAACTTCTTTTTGAAGATGAAGAATCTCTGCGCTGAGATATCAGCACTGGATCCTGATGAGCCAATTTCTGAGGCGAAGCTGAAGAGGCACATCATCCGCGGCTTGAGGAAGGAATATGTGGCCTTTGTGACGTCGGTACAGGGATGGGCAAATCAGCCGTCTCTGCTAGAGCTGGAGAATCTGCTAGCGTCGCAGGAAAGTCTGGCAAGGCAGATGGCGGGGGTGTCAGTGACTGGGGGAGATGGCGAGGTTCTCTTCTCAGGGAAGAAGAAGTGGGAGAAGAAGAAGAAGACCACGGAAGGCTATGGGCCTTCAACTTCTGGGCAGCAGGAAAGGGGGTATGCTCCCAAGGCTGACGGGAAGAAGAAGAAGGAAGGTCTCAAATGCTTCAAGTGCGGAAAGGTTGGGCACTTTAGGAAGGACTGCAGGCTGAATACTCAGCCAGGGCATGCTGCTGAAAAGGAGGAAGCACCGGCCAGGCACTTTGATGGAGGATGGGGAGGAGCCTTTTCGGCTTCTATTGGAGCCTCGGCTCCTATCAACTATCAGGAGGACTGGATCGTGGACTCGGGGTGTGGTCATCACCTCATCAGGGACGAGTCGAAGCTTTCTTCAGCAGAGCCGTACACAGGTAACAATGCTATTATCACTGCAGATAATACTGTGCATGCAGTCGAGAAGGTGGGGGTTGTTTCTTTGGGCAGTGATAGAGGGCCACTTACTTTGAAGAGTGTCTATCATGTGCCCGGAATGAAGAAAAACCTCTTCTCTGTGACCAACGCTGTTGACGCTGGGTATCACGTTCTGTTCGGCCCGACAGAAGTGAAATTTCTACGAAATGTAAAAGCCGTGAAGGCCGAGGTCGTCCATGTCGGGAGAAGGGCGAAGGACTTGTTCGTTTTGTCGACAAGTTCCTACGTTGACAAGATGAAGACGAATGATGGTGCCGTGATATGGCATGAGAGGTTGGGGCATGTAGGAATGGATAAGCTGAAAGCTATGGCGGTGAGAGGTCTGGTCAAGGGCCTGCCAAGTCTATCTTCCTACGGAGAAGGTCATGTTTGCGCAGGATGTCAGTTCGGCAAGTCTCATCGACTACCGTTTGACAAGTCGCAGACAAGATGTAGTGTGCCGTTGGAGTGCATCCACGGTGACTTGATGGGACCAACTGCTACCCCAAGCCTCGGAGGCAGCAGGTATATGCTGGTGTTGATCGATGATTACACCAGGTATGTCTGGGTTTATTTCCTGAAGGAGAAGGCGGAGGCGTTTGCCAAGTTTGTGGAGTTCAAGGAGCTCGTGGAAGGTCGGCTGGGACTGCGGGTGAAGAAGCTGAGGACTGACAACGGAGGGGAGTTCACCTCCAGTGAGTTCTCTACTTTTTGTAGGAAGGCGGGCATCCGGAGAGAGCTCACTTGTGCTCATACTCCACAACAGAACGGAGTTGCAGAGCGGAAGATCCGTCATCTGACGGAGACCTGCAAGTGTTGGATGCATGCCAAGAGTATCCCAAAGTCCTTCTGGGCGGAGGGAATGTCTTGTGCTGCCTACGTCATCAACAGGATGCCTCTGAGCCCCATCAACATGCTGACCCCACATGAGATGATGTTCAAGGAGAAGCCGAGTGTGGCACACCTTAGGGTGCTTGGTTCCACCTGCTACGTGCATGTCCCAGATGCTCTTCGGACGAAGCTAGATGCGAAAGCAAGGAAGCTAGTCTTCGTGGGATACGATGAGCGGAAGAAAGGGTGGAAGTGCATGGACCCGGAGACGCGGAGATTTGTTGTATCTCGCGACGTCGTGTTCGATGAGGTGACATCTTACAAGGGGTCATCTGGTGTGGAGCTACCAGAAAGCAGGGTGGAAGTGCCGGAGAAAGCTGTGGAAAATCTTCAGGTGGAGCTACCTGTGTCACCAGGTGGTCCATCACCTTCTAGTTCTGAGACGGGGGCTTCTGGTTCAGGGAGCAGGGGGAGCAATGCTCCTAGCACGTCTGGAAGAGGAGCTAGGGAAGAAGCAGCTGGAGATGAAGCGGTTCAGGGGAAGGAGCTGAGAAGGTCGAAGCGAGCGATCATCGCCCCTGATCGCTGTACAGGAGGAAACGCAGTGAGCTTTGTCTCATGTTTCTTTGCTGGTCCCTTGGATGAGAGGGAGCCGTCAAGCTTTGAGAAGGCCCAAGGCGTGAAGGAGTGGGACGTTGCAATGCAAGAAGAGATGGCAGCTCTTGAGAAGAATGAGACCTGGTCTCTTGTGCCCAAGCCCAAGGGCATCACTCCTGTGACATGCAAGTGGGTCTACAAGCTGAAGAAGAAAGCTGACGGCAGTATCGAGCGGTACAAGGCCCGTCTTGTAGCTCGGGGGTTTTCGCAGCAATACGGTGAAGACTATGATGAGACATTCAGTCCGGTGGCAAAAATGACTTCAGTTCGGTTCATCATTGCCTTGGCGGCGTTCAGTGGATGGAAGATTTGGCAGCTCGACGTCAAGAACGCTTTCTTGTACGGCGAGATTGACAAGGACATCTTCATGGTTCAGCCACCAGGTTTTGTGTCTGAAGATTTTCCGGAGCATGTCTGCAAGCTGAAGAAGGCCCTGTATGGGCTGAAGCAAGCGCCGAGGGCGTGGTACGGGAAGATCGCAGAATATCTCCTATTCTGTGGATTTGTTGCTTCATACTCGGACTCAAGCTTGTTCGTCAAGAAGAGCGGGGAGCTTCAGGTCATCGTGCTGCTCTACGTCGACGATATGATCGTGACGGGGAACTCGAAGGAGGAGGTAGCACAGCTTCGGGCTGAACTATCTATCAGGTTCGAGATGAAGGATCTTGGTGAGATTCACCATTTTCTTGGACTTGAGGTGCAGAGGAAGGAAGGTGGAGTGCTGGTGACCCAAGCCGGATATGCGGAGCGGATCGTGGAGCGGTTCGGCATGAAGGAAGGGAAGTGCACTTCCACACCTCTGGAGAAAGCTATGAAGCTTCGGAAGGATGAGGGGAGGATCATGCAAGATCCGTTGGTGTTCCGAGCTCTGGTTGGGAGCTTAATCTATCTGACGATCACGAGGCCGGACATTGCATATGCAGTGGGCAGGGTGAGTCGGTTTATGGCGGAGCCACGGGTACCTCATCTGCTAGCGGCCAAGAACATTCTGAAGTATGTCAAGGCGACCTCGGACATGGGTCTCCTATACAGGAGGGATGCGGGCTTCGAAGTGCATGGTTACATGGATGCTGATTACGGGGGAGATTCGGATGATCGGAGGTCGACATCTGGATTCGTCTTCATGGCGGGCCCTACGGCTATATCATGGTGCAGCAAGAAGCAGGATTCCGTATCGGTCTCCACCACAGAAGCGGAATACAAGGCTTCGGCCTTGGCAGCTCAGGAAGCCATCTGGCTTAGGAGGTTGGTTGGAGACGTCCACAAGGAGGTTCGGGAGCCGACTTTGCTACGCGGTGACAACGAGAGTGCTCTCAAACTGGTGACCAATCCAGTTTGTCACGCGAGGACCAAGCATATTGAGATCGAGCATCACTTCATACGGGAGAAGGTGCTGGAGGGATCTCTTTCGGTCGAGCATGTGCGGAGTGCGGACAATGTCGCAGACATCTTCACAAAGGCGCTGGCAAAGGGGCCGTTCACACGGCTAAGGGAGCTCCTTGGGCTAGTTTCCACTTCCCACTTCAAGGGGGAGTGTTGAAATTGTTGAAGTGGAAGTGGAGGAGGCTTTTGGACCTGGGCGGTCTGGGAAGTGACCGGGCGGTCTGGCGTGACCGCACGGTCTGGCGGTCTGACAATGGCGATCTGCTCTATTGGTCAGCTGCGGCTTCCAGGGTTGACTGCTGGTCTGGTCCAAGGGCTGCTGGAGGAGGAGGTCGTGCGGTCTGGCTATGACCGCATGGCGGCTGATCTTCCTCAGGGTCGCGCGGTCTGTCTTTGACCGCGTGACAAGTTGTTCTCTTCAAGGACGTGCCGGTCTGGCGTGACCGCACGGGTTGGCTCTTGAATCCGGTCTGGTGGCTTTCCAGAGGGTTCTGAAGGAGTTCGCGGACTAAGTCATTCTTAGTCGCGCGGTCTCAGTTCGCGGTCTCAGGAGGAGACCAGGAGGGCGAGCTGGCTGTGTTTGCGGTCTCAGGCGAACACAGGTGGTGGGTGACTTCTAGGCGGTCTGGCGATCTCCATGTGGAGTCGTGTTCAGACCATGGGAGTAGCGATCTCCCGCGGTCTGGAGTGAAGTCGGCGCTCACCAAAATGAAGCAGGAGGGTTGCAGTGATCGCGCGGGTTGACTGGTAAGGTCGCGCGATCTGATGGGTGGTGACTCTATCTCATGGGGTGGTGACTGGATCAGGTCTCACGCCTATAAATAGGGAGTCACTGTAGCAACAAGTAGAACACACCAAGTGTAAGCCGAGTTTGCCTAGTTCCTGCAGTCTGTGTTTCTGACCGAGCGGTCTCTGATTGAATTCTTCTTTGTGCAGCTTCTGCGGGTAGTGCAGGCAGCAGCGATCACCTCTTCCTCTGAAAGTGTTCGGGCGGTCTGCGGCTTGGAGTTGTAGTGCTGGAGTTCGGGAATCAGGAGATCGGCAAAGGAGCGGTCTGGTGCAGCGGTCTGGTGGTGTTTCGAGATCGGGAGCGGTTGCGGTCTGGCAGCAGCGGTTTGGCAAGCTGCTGAGTTCGGCAAGAGACCGTGCGGTCTCAGTTATCTTCAGTTTCTGTTGTTTCTCTTTGAAGTTTTTGTGCTGACGAAATCATGTCTCGTCGAGCATGTCTTGCCCTGTAATTGAAGTGTTGCTATCAATAAAGATCGTTTTGATCGCCTAAGATTGTCTCTGGTTGTTTGGCTTGCATCTCTAGTTGTTATTCCTGCTTGCTCTCACAAGGTCCGAAAAAGTTCACACTCGCAAGTACCACCCTCGTTGGAGGAGATCACTTTCTCGGAGGAGGACATGTTGGGGAACGAGAATCCCTTTCATGATGCCCTCGTGATCCAGGCAGCAGTGGAAGACATCACCGTCGACCGGATTCTGGTTGATAACGGGAGCTCTGTGAACGTTATCTTCAAGAAAACGTTTGACGGGTTGAGAGTGGAGGCAGGAAGGGTGATAGCGTCGGATGGTCGCCTCTTTGGCTTCTCAGGAGAGAGGAAATAGGTGAAAGGAGGAGTGGATCTCCTAGTAACCCTCGGCTGCACCTTGTTCAAGTGTCGGTTCATCGTCGTCGACGCCCCGAGATGTTGCAAAGCAATCTTCGGGAGGCCGCTCATCAACGTCTTCAAGACCGTCCCGTCCTCCTACCATCAATGCCTCAAGTACTACCAGGGAGATGTCTAGGTGAGGATCAGGAGCGATCCAAGAGCCACCCACGAGTGTTACCTCAGTGCGGTCAGTACCATTAGCTGGATGGCTGACGCAGAGGAGTTGGAGAAAGCGTTGAAGGGAGCAGCCAGGCTGGAAGCAGCCGAGGAGGTAGAAGAGATCGAGGTACTCTCGGAAGCAGGAGTACCTGGATTGCTGAAGATCGGAGGGTCCCTAAAGACCGAAGAAAAGATCGAGGTGGCGTCATGTATGCAAGAGAATGTTGACATCTTCGCCTGGAGCACTCCCGAGATGCATGGGATTGACGCGGAGGTTGCCTGCCATCGCCTCAATCTAGACCCCACGGTCAAGCCTATCCGCCAAAAGAAGAGATCAAGTGCCACGATGTTGGCCGTTCCGATCAGGGAAGAGGTGAAGAAGTTGCTAGAAGCAGGCATTGTGTCAGAGATCCAGTACCCAGACTGGGTCTCGAACGTTGTAATGGTGAAGAAGGCTGGGGGCAGCTGGAGGATGTGTGTAGACATTTTGTTGTTAAATAAAAGCTGCCCGAAAGATTGTTATCCCATGCCTCGAATCGACGCGCTGGTTGATTCAGCAGTCAGTTTTTCTGTGATGAGCTTTCTCGATGCATTTTCAGGATACCACTAGATCCGGATGCATCCCCCCGACTGCCGCGACGTCTCCTTCATCACTGGTGATGGCTGCTACAGCTACAAGATGATGCGCTTCGTGTTAAAAAATGCAGGGGCAACTTACCAATGGATGATGGGCCATGTGTTCCAAGAGCAGAAGGGGAGGAACTTAGAAGTCTATGTGGACGACCTCTTGATCAGGAGCAGGAGCGTCCGGGAGCACGTAACCGATCTAGTGGAGATCTTTACGACGCTCAGGAGATTCAAGATGAGGCTCAATCCTGCGAAGTGCGTGTTCGGGGCAGGAAAGGGAAAGTTCTTGGGGCATCTCCTCACCCCGAAAGGAGTAGAGCCCAACCCTGACAAGGTTAAGGCAATCCTGGAGATAACCTCGCCAAAGACCGTGAAGGAAGTTCAATGGTTGACTAAAAGGCTGGCTGGTCTTAGCCGCTTCCTGTCAAAGGCCGGGGAGAAGTGTAACATCTCGACTTTTATTGGGCCACTAGACCCTAGTGAGCCCAATAAAAGTAGGCCCGAGCAGTAGAAAACTACGATTTTAAGTAATGTTGCGCGCCGCAACTAAGTCATTGGGGTACAGTGGCCAGATGAACCCCGAATTGACTTCCGTCAGTTCCGTTAGACTCGTATGAACAATACGAGCGCAACGGAATTCGTTGCACTTCAATCCGAGGTCGTTGGAGAAAACGACCATTTCGGGTGTCGTAGCGCGCCACTACCTCATTATTATGAATAGTGACCGTACGAACCCCGAATTGACTTCCGTCAGTTCCGTTAGACTCGTATGAACAATACGAGCGCAACGGAATTCGTTGCACTTCAATCCGAGGTCGTTGGAGAAAACGACCATTTCGGGTATCGTAGCGCGCCACTACCTCATTATTATGAATATTGACCGTACGAACCCCGAATTGACTTCCGTCAGTTCCGTTAGACTCGTATGAACAATACGAGCGCAACGGAATTCGTTGCACTTCAATCTGAGGTCGTTTGGAGAAAACGACCATTTCGGGTATCGTAGCGCGCCACTACCTCATTATTATGAATAGTGACCGTACGAACCCCGAATTGACTTCCGTCAGTTCCGTTAGACTCGTATGAACAATACGAGCGCAATGGAATTCGTTGCACTTCAATCCAAGGTCGTTTGGAGAAAACGACCATTTCGGGTATCGTAGCGCGCCACTACCTCACTATTATGAATAGTGACCGTACGAACCCCGAATTGACTTCCGTCAGTTCCGTTAGACTCGTATGAACAATACGAGCGCAACGGAATTCGCTGCACCTCGATTCAAGGTCGTATGGAGAGTATGCCATTTTAGGGCTATGCAGACCACATCAGTGCAATGCACGAAATATAAAGTGCACGAACCCGGTATCAGCCCTGACAGATTATAGTGGACCTCGGGACCCTGGAAGACCCCGTCCTAGGTTGACCTCGGCCAACCCCCCCCCCCCCCCCCCCCCCCCCCCCCCCCCGGCTTGAAATTTATTGGGAAATGAAAAGAAAGGGGGGAGGAGAGAGAAAGCCCCCCAAGGAAGGGGGCTGCCCATGAATAGGCAGCCCCTATTTGGGCAAGGGGGGGGGGGGGGGGCGGCAGGGGAGAGGGAAGGGAGGGGAGGGGGAGAAAATATCTCCCCCCACTCACCCTCCCTTAACCCCACGTGGGGAAAGGAGGAGAGGGGGGGGGGGGGAGACCTCCCCCTTCCTATAAAAGGAAGGGCCAGCCCTCCTCTCAAGCCCACACACCCCCCTCAGCCCCCACCTCCTCCTCCTTCCACCCTGCCGGAGCCAGCCCAACCAGCCCCTCGCCGGAACCCTACCCAACCGAGCCGCCCCTCTTCTCCATGGCCGGCCACCGTCCCTCAAGCTCTCGAGGCCCACCTCCTCCACAGGTAGAACCACCTCCCCTCCTCCTTCTTATCTCCTGGAGGCAAGCCGCTCCCTCCCCGTCGCGGGAGCGCCATCAGCGCCACCCTGAGCTTGCTCAGGTGGCGGCGCTGGTCGTGGAAGCCAAAACCCCCAGCGCCGGTGGTGGCGCTGGGGGAGCAGGTCCCCTCTCGGAGACCTAGGCGCCGACGAAGGGGAGGCGGCCGGGCCGCCGGAGGACGCAACCCCGGCGGCGCCCGAGTCCTCCTCCCCCTTCTCTTTTTCCTGTAAGGCAAATCCCGCCAACCCCCGGCGGCGGCCGGCGGCTCCAGGCCGCCGGACCCCCGTCGGAGGTCTGCCCCCTCCCCGGCGCCCCGACCAGGGGTTGCAGGGAGGGCCCTCCCCGAGGAGGCGGCGGCGCAGCCAGCTTGCATGGCCCATGCAAGCTGTGCCGCGCCTCCCCGCCGCCTCCTGCCCTAACTTCCGGTGGGGTCCGGCAGCGCCAGGCCGCCAGACCACCACCGGAGTGGTTGCCGACCCCCGGTGCACCGACCGGGGGCGGCACCAGCCCCTCTCCTCACGGGGGCGGCGGCGCGGCGGCATGCATGGTGCATGCAGGCCTCCGCCTCCCGCCCCCCCCCCCCTTTTCTACTCTAATTCCGGCGGTGGCCGGCGGCGCCAGGCCGCCGGACTACCACCGGAGGAGTCGTCGGCCCCCGGCGCGCCGACCGGGGGCGGCGCCAGCCACTGCCCAGCGTCGACAGCGGCCGCCTCCCGATGTTAAATCGGGAGCCGCACGATTTTCTCCCAGGAAATCGTGCGGCTCCCGCCACCTTAATTCCCGCCCCTCCCCCTTACCTCCAACTGTGTGCCCCCACAGCGGATCCGCTGTGGATCCGCTGTTGGGACCCAAGGAGGGCACCCGGTGTGGCGCCCCTCAGCTCCTCCTTTGTTTTTTGTATTTCTTTTCTTCTATTTGCACCCCAAAACAGCCCCTCCCCTACTTTATTGTTTTAGGGCAAATGGGGCATTTTCAGGGGAAACTTTCTAAATGAAAAATGTGCCCCACTCTAAGGGGCACCTCCAGTAATTTTTGAGGAATTTTAGGAAAAGATTTAATATTTTTAAAACCCTTTATAAAGTTTATTTTGAGAAAATAAACGCCCAAATAAGTTCGCAAAAATCACCAAAAATTAAGGGCTCTAATTAAAGGTATTTTACAACTACTATTAAAGTTGGGAGGTGTGACCTCTTATTTTGGTCCCCCAAAAGTATTTTTACAAGCGAAACAAACACCCGAAAAGGAGCGCAATTCATCAAAATAGATCGACGTCCTCTCGACGTATACTTTTTAAACGCATAATAAAGATTACGCGTATCGATCTAAGGAATCGACTAAGTCAAAAATATCGACGCAAAACTCGGGACGAAATCGCGGTGCGATGCCGCGATCCAATAATTCCGGGATAATTATAAAAGAACGAACCCACGTCAAAGGGGAATTATTAAAAATATCGTGAAAAGTAAATAAACTCCCGAAACGGAGTAGAACCCCTATGAACGGGGAGAAAGCAGAACTCCCTCCTATGAACGGAGTCGACATTGAGTCCTCCTCTTATGGTGTAACATCCCCCAGGCAGCTAGGCCCCTAAGTTAGTTTTGTCATGACTAGGTCATGACAAAACCATAGGAAGAGCCCAAGACCTTGAGAGCTTAGGAAAGAAGGAGAAAACCATATTGGTCTGCAGATAGCAATTTCCTATTACCAAGCTTAGGGTTGGACTTTAGGGCCTCAACTTGATCAATTGACCCCCACCATAGTATCCCAAACCCTTTAGGGGCCCCTTAGGGCACCAAGGGCCCATTGGGGTCAACCTAAGAGGCCAATTTGACCAAAGTCAACCTAAACCCCAAATAGGTTAAAGTAGCCTATTTAGAGCCAATTAACCTTCACCATGACAAATTGATCACTCATCTAGGTCTAGAATATCATAAGAGACCTAGTAGACCTAAAAGCCCCATCATGGGACCCTCAGGGGTGCAAATTAACCAAAATGCCCTTTTTAGGTCAAAATGGCAATTCTTCACTAAGTGCCCTAATTGACCATCACCATGTTAAATTGACCCTACCCTTAGGGTTACCATGTCATAGGGGACCAGTGGACCAAAAAGCCCCATGACTGGGTCAACCCTAGGGCCCAATTTGACCAAAGTCAATTTAGCCTATTTTGGTCAAATCAGCTTAAATTGGGTCAACTAAGACTCATGTGACCAAATTGACCCCACCAATAGTTTCTAAACCTAATTTTGAATCCAATGGACCCAAAAGCCCCATCCTAGGGTCACCCAATTGGTCAATTTGACCAAAAGTTAAATTTGCCCAATTTAGGTCAAATCTCTTGAATTTAGCCCAATCCCTTTGGGCTAAGCCCAAATTAACCACTTGACCAACACCCTTGACTGATAATTAACCCAGGAGAGAGAAAAAAGTCGGCCATGATGAGTAGGAGAGAGAAACCCCCCTTTTCCCCAAAAATGGTGAAGAGAGAAAGAGAAAAATAATGGTCATTCATGGCTTGGGAGGCCAAAGGCCTCCTCTCTTCACCTCCCATGACTTGGTACCTCCCCCCTAATTAATTTGAAGGAGTTTAATAGCCAGGGCCGGCCACAAGGGGGCTGAATTTGGAGGATTTTCATGGTGGCCGAATTTGCGCTCCATGGCCATTAATGGTGGCAATCAAGGAGAGACCCTTCCTCTCCCCAAATTGCTCCATTTAAAAGCTTCACCGGGCAGAGAGGAGTGTTTTCCCCCACTCACCCAAAGGAATAGGACATCTTGATGTGGAAGATGCACAACTCGCAACAATGGTGGCCGGCCATGGAAGCTCACCCAATCGGCAAGGCTTCAAGCCCCAAATCAGGTCCAATTCTCTTCCTCTACCTCAGTGGAGTAGATCCCTCTTTCTCCCGATTTTAAAATGCAAGTGTAGGAAGCTTTCCCAAATATTATGTTCCATGGTTTAGCCGAAAATCGAGAGATCCAGGGGGCCAACTCCGGCCACCCCCGACCACACCGACACCGGCAATCGGAAGCTGGAGGTCGGGTGGTGCTAATGGTGGCGGCGATTCGTCGGAGGCGGCGCCGTCACGCCGGAAATCGTCCCGCAACATCGCCCAGGCACGCGAAATCGCAGCAGTAGGCTATCGGGGACGATGGCCAGTAGCCATCGGATCAGCGCGTAAATGATTTAATAGATATATTATTTATTATTGATATTCTTATTAATAGGGTTTTTATAGGCTGAATATAATTTTAAATATAGTAATTACTTAGAGGGTTTTACAGAAAAAGTGCCCAACATGAAAGTTGTAGGCCCTGACCCCTAGGACCATACAAAATCGAGTTCACACCATTTGGAGCCCTGGTTTGACCTCAGTACCCATTCTAGTGCAAAGTTTGACTGAACTTTAAAAGGGTGCCCACACCAAACCACAAGTCCAAATGACTTGAAATTTGGACTAGTAATGAGTCATACCTAGGGCTATAACATATCCAAAAATGAGAATTTTTGGAGAACATGTTTCTAAAGTTTTTGTAAACATTTAATAATCCTTGCACAAATTAATTGGAGGGTCAAATGACCTCCAATCTCCACCAAATTTTGGTGGGGTGTTATTAGGGTCATGTTAAGCCCCTGGTTAAAATCTCAACTCATTTGGAGTTCTTTTGATTAGGTAATCTTTAGGCCAAAGATTTTCCCATTAAGGGGAAAATTGTGCTTAGGGGACACCTAGGGTTTTCCATGTTCAACCACCTCCAATTGGAGTGGAACTTTGGCCACTGGCCTAACCCCACCCAAATCACCTCTAGGTGAGTTTTGGGGTCATGGGGAGTTGGATGGCCCTAGGACATGGAGTTGGAGCACCTTGGGGTGCATTTAGCCAAGTAGAGGCCCATTGGCCAAATGGGTCCATAGAGACTTGAGTCTTCTTGGAAAGGTCAGTGGGATCAAATTGAGACCCCATGAGGAAGATTGGTGAGCATTCGAGTTGATTTGCTCAAGGTCATAGGGTTGATCCCTATGGAGTGGAATTTGGGGTTGTGAAGGACATAGGAGAGTTTGTCCTTGGAGAGGGGTGTTTTGGACTCCCCTGAGTTCTATAAGTGTTGTAACACCCACACAAGAAGTTTGGGTGGATTTGGAGAAGTTTTGACCCTAACCCTATGTTAAACCTTAGAGGGGTGCAATTAGAGGTCAATGAAGAAAGTGGGGTCAAACATTATTGGGTTGACCTAAAATTTTCGAGAGTAGGTCATAGTGACCAGAGGAGCCTCCCCTGTGAAATTGAAGAGGTTTGGAGTTGTCAACCTTAGGTAATAAATCCTTGGGTAGATTTGTAAATATTTAGGTTTTTGGGATTTAGGAAGAAATATTACTTAGTGATTAACCATCTTCTGTCACCAACATATTTTTGATGCTATAAATCCCTGGAGATTCTATTAGAACCATTGGAAAGCTTTTGGAGGTCCAAATGGTAATTATTCATAATGTTGGCAATTTTGGGGTGATTGATTTTAGGGTGTTAGATTGCTTTAATTGCATGAAACTTTGCTGGATGTCATTTCATACCATTATGCACCCACAGTATTTTTCTCATAATTTATGGATTGATATTTTTGGTACCTCTAGTTCATTTTGGAATTAATTGCAAATATATCCTTTGTAGAAATTACAAAGGTAACCTCTATGGAACATGGTCAAATTTGGTAGGGCTGCATATTTTAGTATGAATCACCTCTGTATAAATTTTCATAAGGTTTGGAGTTCATATGAGGGTACCTCCTTTGGAATTTATTGGAAATAAATGAGTTTTAGAATTTTTAAATATAGTAAACCTTGCTGGAATTTCCTACAAATTCATATATTCTGGTTTTAGGTACCCTTGATTTATGTAAAAAGTTGGGTACGCAGTGGAAGTCAGAAAAGTGCACTTGTAGTTCAAACCTTAGGAAGCCGTATTTTGGAAATTTGGTTTTAAGTATTAATAATATTGGGGAAATTATGAAACTCTGGAATTGATCTTGAATAGGTGACATGGACCCCCAGTAAAAATATTGGGTCATAGAGTTGATTATTTAATGTACCTCCCTTCATGAGCATCAAAACTTTAAGGATGGTCTGCGTTTAGCAAATTGGCAGTTTTGGAGTTATAGGCCAAATTGGGGTACATTGATTGGAGATGTGAGAGTTTAATGGTGATCTTATGGCTATGTGAGGACCCCTGGAGATAATTAGGGTTTGATGAGTCCTAGGGTGGTGGGGTGCCACCCTTGGGGTAGGTCGTCATGGGATTGACGAAAGATCGTCTTCCCCCCTTTAATGTCTTAAAGCACTTAGGTTTAATTCAGGTATAATATTAAGGGGGTTTTCTTATGGGTAGATACCAACATTATTAAGTGTCTTGGGATTGGGAACTTTGGGGTGTCATCTCATTGTAGTTCCTAGTACCGTAGCGAGCCACTCACAAGGTAACCCTCGGGAAGTCCAAGACTAACCCTAAATTGTGGGAGTAGGACGTTGTCCAAGATTAACTAATAACACACTCACCCACACCCCGTGGTTTCGGGAGTTTAGTCGGTTTGGTGCTACGAGCAGTAGACTCGGTGGTTGTAAGAGCGGATTGCTAAGACCGGTGAGCTTGTGACTCAGTGGTGTTTGATGGCGGGCAGGTTAGCCCAGGGAGCTTATGGCTCGGAGGTAGGAAGTAGAACATGTTGCATGTGCATTGAAGGTAGTGGGTCTTCGGTATTGGACGATCGTTCACACCGACGTCAATACGTTGACTCGGCAAGTGTGGTTTTACACTTAGCCTTGAAAGTCTGGCGGTCCAGTCAGCAAGAGTACGCAGACGCTCCGCGGGTTTTGTGGAGGCGTATGATAGGTCTAGGTTAGGTAGTGTGAATACCAACCTAGAGGTGGGCGAGGCCCAACCCACCACTTCCGTTTGCCACTACGGGAGTATCCTGGGAGTCTAGCTAGCTCCAAAAAGGGGGAACTAAAGGTCTATGCGCATAGAGTCGTAGTGAGTGAGTTGCACTTGTATGAACATAGCATAACATCATACTTTGCATGTCATAGCATAAACATTGCATTCAACCCTACCCCTATCGTATAAATTGGTATGGGACTTTTTATACGATAAGCCCTGCAAAACGACCCCTTGGTCTATAGGTTTGTATGGGCATTCCTATAAATCAATGGTTACCTTTATTTTACTTTACTTGTCAATATACCTACTGCTCTACTATTCTATACCTGCACTTTACTATGCTTACTTACTGCCTCATATATATATATACACCTGTGTAGTTGTAGAATTCACCTTGTCACCTGCTTTTGTATTTACCCCTTGGTTGTCCTCCGCTTCCTCCTCCCCATACGGTGCCTAGGAGCCATTGGGGGAGGGGTGGGGAATTGGCTGAGTCATGTTTGACTGACGGTCGGTGGACCATATCATTTTAGGGTTTCAAGGAGACGCAGCAACATCAGAGAAATAGGTGCAGCAGGATCCGACATGGTGGACCCCACGACCATGCTACCATTGTCACCAGCCGGGGCACAATCGAGTCAGATGCCCCATGATGGGTGGAACCCCTCCAGCACAGCGACCAGGAGGCCGAAGGCGAAGACGTAGACGTGGATTGCGAGGCAGCAACCGCAGGCCAAAAGAGAAGAAGCACCCAGTGTTGCAGCACCAGTGGAGCACAGAGTCTGCAGGGATGGGTCAGACTGGTCTGGGTACTCCGGTTTCAGTGTCGGTGACGATTAGCTTTAGTTTTACCTAGGAGTTAGCTTCCGCGAGTGATCTTGTAGTGAGGCTATTTTGTATCGGGCAGAAGCCCTTGTTATTGTATCTTTCTGTTTCAGTTATGTACGTGGACATCTCTTGATGGTTTAATTATATGTGATGTGGACTTAGCTTGTTTATTCATTTAAACTTTACTTTTCTTTGTGATCGAATTGGCCGGCAGAATCAGCGTTTTGTAGTGGCGACCTTCTCGAGTGAGGGTGTCACCGGAAAACGGCGGTTCTGGGCCTAAGACCCGGCGGTTTTTGCAAAAAAAAAAGGGGGGGTCTTACATATGGAGTGATTGGACTACTAACCCTTTACTTATTTACTGCTTTCTGCACGTTTATTTATATTCAGTCTCGCACTGGTCCCCTGCATTTACTTTCTGTACGTTTATTCAGTCTCGTACTGGTCCCCTACGTTTACTGCTTCCTGTACATTTCCTTTAAATCCAGTCTCGCACTGGTCCCGATATTATGGCCTCTGCTTTCGGCCTAATTTTCTGCATATTATGGCCTCTGCTTTCGGCCTAATTTTCTGCATATTATGGCCTCTGCTTTCGGCCTAATTTTCTGCTTAATATGGCCTCTGCTTTCGGCCTAATTTCTTGCTTGATGTTATGGCCTCTACTTTCGGCCTATTTTGCTGCTGCATATTTTGATACTAACTGCAGCCTTGCGCTGACAAGCTGTGCTTATCCTCCCTCCTGCGAGGCCTTAGTTGGGGGAAACCCGGAGTTGAGTTTCTTCTCCTAAGTTAGCCCCAAATAAGGAGCCCTCATACCGCCCAGCCTCCCGGTCCAAGGTTGCATGACCGGTCGATTAAGAATGTCGCGTCAAGTTTTAAAGCACTTGCACTAAGCTTGAAGATTGTTTGAAAGTGGCGGGTTGGTCACGCTCGCAGACCGTTCGTACCGGTGCGGGTGGGTTGACGACTCATGGCGACAGGGAGATGTGCACAGCAAGTTATCACCACTCCGAACCTGCAGTTTTACCTCCGCTGGTCGGCCTACAAATCGGTTCGCCGGATGTCGCTCACATCCAATTGGTACACCAAGTTGTACATGAGGGCCTAAGTGATACGGTACGACTACATTCAGAAGTGGCAAGACTGGCCACTGTCACCGATGGCCACATCGGTGAGGCCCGCGGGGTTAGCTCCCCTGCTTGAAGAAAAGCGGTCTAAACTGTGTCGACATAGGGTCTTTTTGTGTGCATACAGGTTTGAATACCTGGGTGTGTATGTGCGAAATAGTGTTGCGTATTTACCATACGGCGCGATTACGGATATTAGGGCGGAAGACCCTATCTATATATATATGTAGATATATATATATATATATGTTTACCTGCTGCTAACCCTCTTCCTTGCTTCGGCTATTTTCTACTTAGCTCTGTGACTAACGGTTATTTCTTATAACCAATCATAGGAGATGGGACAGCAGGGAGCCCCCGCACCACAGGATGATATACCGGCCTTGGAGATGGCCCGTTCGATTACCCCAGCCTCGCCCCTATCTTCCGCGACGTGAGTCCTAGATTATAGGACTAGACTAGGATCTTTTGTTTCGTCGATGTAGCCCCCGAGGCAGGAGTTGTAAACATTAGGCTTCGGCCCTGTTCCAATATGCGAATATAAGCTGTGTGCTTGTTTTTATGTCTTTCGATTGCTTCCGCTATGCGTTCTGATGTGATGTTATGATTCTTGTGCCTGACAAGGAGACCGCTCGGTGCTTGAAAAGGGTGGGACGTTGCCACCCGGAAAGCGCTAAGTGGTCATCCTTGGGCAGTAAGATCCCCCTCCCTGAACCAGGTTCAGTTTGGGGAGGGGGGGGGGGGGGGTCTTACAAATGGATCAGAGCTACCACGATCCGATCACATGGGGTAGTCTTTCCATCCTCCCGTTCCCGGTTCCGTTTCTTGGTTCGGGATGAACCACGCAGCGGAAGCCTGGTAGACCCTTTAGGTTTAAGGTTAAGGATTCGAGACTGCACGGTAGTACACCCGCACGCTTTCCGCTTTCATTTCGTTTCAGTCCTGCAAAATTCCCTTATTTTTGCAAGTACTGATGTTCGTTTTGTTACTTCTCCAGATACCCGAGTCAAGTAACGGGAGATCCTCCTCCAGGGACCAGTACCACCCTACCACTCCACCACCAGCATCGGCCACTGCAGCCGCAGTTTCGTTCGGGGATACATAGCTGGGACGGACCCTGATAGCATTATTAGCCGCTTTCCAGACAGCCACCCTACGGCCACCCCAGCAGGCCACCGTACCCACCGACCTTCTGACGACATTCCGGGGGCTAAGGCCCCCCAGCTTCCGAGGTACCGAGTCAGCCATTCAGGCCGAAGAGTGGGTGGAGAGGGTAGAGGAGCTCCTAGTCGGGATGATGTGCCCCGCCATAGTCGCAGTATCCTTGGTGGTGACCATGCTCGAGGGCTATGCCCGAGATTGGTGGAGGGCCGCCAACCGCTCTACCTTCAGAGGGTGACCACTCAGCACGATCCTCTGGGGGGAGTTCTCAGAGGCCTTCTTAGAGCACTTTATTTCGGATGCGGACCGGATGGCACTCCAGGAGCGGTTCCTGCAGATCCGGCAGGGAGATAGGACGGTTCCAGACTACCAGAGAGAGTTTATCCACCTGGCCCGCTTCGTCGGGACCTTAGCAGGTACGGATAGGGACAGGGCTTCCAGATTTTACCGAGGATTACGAGACGATCTCCGTCAGGCCCTGATCATGATTTCCCAGGCATCCTTCCACACGATTGCCTCACATGCCACCGCTTTAGAGATGGATCAGCGGATGGTGGCCCAGCAGCGGAGGGGACACGTGGGTGTTCCCCGGACTCAGGGCCGAGAGAGAGGAGTAGGCCCACGCAGACAGGACCAGGCCAGGAGACAGCGTCAGCGTCACCATCCATATAGACAGGCACCTCAGCCCCGACCAGCACCTCCAGCCCCAGCACCACCAGCCCCAGCACCTCAGGCCGCCCCCGCCGCACGACGAGATGTTCCCTTCGCAGGGAACTGCTACCTGTGCCAGCAGCCCGGGCACATACGAGCCTTTTGCCCACAGGTGGTAGGTAGGCCCGGCCTAGGAGCAGTACAGGGAGCTGCGAAGAGAGGACGAGGACGAGGTGTGCGCAGAGGACAGCCTGCAGGCAGGAGAGGCCAGGCCAGGCAGGGTAGAGCAGCACCCCTCGAGGCGTACGCCTTAGATCTCCAGCACGGTCCTACTCCAGACGTAGTGATAGGTATCTACTTTTAGTAGTTACGATATCCTAGGGAGATGTGATAGTTATATATATATAATGTGATCTTTTGTTTGTATAGCATGTATGATCCCTATCCCGGTATATCTGTAAAAACTTATGATCATAGTATATACATGTTATCAGGTCTACTTTTGGTAGAAGATCATCCCGCTAAAACGCTATTCGATACCGGTGCCACGCATTCATTCGTCGCACAAAACTTCATCACTGACAAGGGAAATACTATACGATCATCCGGGATGTCAATACGAATACGACTCTCGGATGGATCAGATATGACGTCCACAGAAAAGTGTTCCTTCCAAGCAATGCTAGGAGGAATGGAATTCGAAGTCAACGCGACCGTTTTGGCGATAACCGGATTCGACATCATTCTTGGGATGGATTGGTTGACCGAGCACAGCGCCCAAATTGATTGTTCGACTCGAGAAATCCGCCTCCAGAATCTGAATGGGCAAATTATCACACTAGCAGGTATACCATCTGTCACTTGTATTATTTTAACATCCGTACAGACAGTGAAGGCAGTCCGACGGAAGGACGAGGTATACCTAATATACTTCGAGATGGAGGACAAGACACAGGTGCTCTCTAGAGTACCCATAATTCGGGATTTCCCGGACATCTTTCCAGAATCCCTTCCCGGGTTGCCCCCGCGACGGGAAGTGGACTTCCAAATTGAACTTACACATGGGGCCCGACCCGTGTCCCGAGCTCCGTACCGAATGGCCCCGAGAGAACTGGCCGAGCTAAAGATCCAACTACAAGATCTAGTTGACGCCGGTTTCGTTCGCCCGAGTACCTCGCCCTGGGGAGCCCCAACGCTGTTCGTTAAAAAGAAGGATGGATCCCTGCGTCTCTGTGTGGACTACAGGGAACTGAATAAGCTCACTGTCCGGAATACTTATCCTCTGCCTCGAATAGATGAACTGTTTGATCAATTACAAGGCGCGTCCGTCTTTTCCAAGATGGATTTAAGATCCGGCTATTATCAACTCAGAGTACGAGAAGAAGATATTCCTAAGACCGCTTTCAGCTCCCGCTATGGACTTTACGAATTTATGGTGATGCCGTTTGGGTTGACCAATGCTCCCTCCGCCTTAATGGCTTTAATGAATACGGTGTTTAAGCCCTTCCTAGATCACTTCGTAATAGTCTTTATAGATGACATACTCATCTACTCGAAGAGCAAAGCTGATCATTCCCGGCATCTCCAAATGGTACTGCTCAAGCTGAGGGAGCACTCTCTCTTCGCAAAGTTCAGCAAATGTGAGTTCTGGATGGAAGAAGTCGGCTTCCTTGGACACAGTTAACAAGAACGGAGTAGCAGTAGACCAAGCTAAGGTACGAGCAGTACGAGACTGGCCGCCGCTTAAGTCAGCAGCAGACATCAGGAGTTTTCCGGGCCTCGCCGGTTACTACCGAAAGTTTGTGGAGGGATTCTCTAAGATCGCATTACCACTTACCACCCTAACCAAAAAGGATGTGACGTTCCAGTGGTCTCCGGAATGCGAAGCAGCGTTCATAGAGCTAAAAAGCCGACTGATATCTGCCCCGATTCTGACACTTCCCTCAGGTACAGAGGGCTTCCAGATCTACGCCGACGCATCACTAAAGGGATTAGGAGCCGTACTAATGCAACACGACAAAGTAATCGCATACCCCTCCCGACAACTGAAGCCTCACGAACTAAACTACGCCACCCATGATCTAGAACTGGGTGCGGTAGTTTTCACATTAAAAGTTTGGAGGCACTACCTCTACGGAGTGCGATGCGAGATCTTCTCCGATCATAAAAGCCTCAAATACATCTTCACCAAGAAGGAGCTAAATCTTCGACAGCGCCGGTGGCTGGAGTTCTTATGCGATTACGACTTCGCTCTCCAATATCATCCTGGCAAGGCCAATAAGGTTGCAGATGCTTTAAGTAGGCAAACTTCGATGGCCAGCAGCTGGATGGAGATGATACCAGAGGAGTTGATCAAGTCCTTGGCAGACTTGGATATCATCCTCGTTACCCGCAGGAACCCGATGGAATATCAGGCCCACCTCTATTGGATGGAGATACAGTGTGACATCAGGGATAGAATACGAGAAGCCCAGAAGATCGATGTCGAAGCAGCCCCGATCATTCAAGCCTTGCAACACGGTGCGCAAGAAGACTACAACTTGTATGATGGCATCCTGCAGTACAGACACCGCATATTCATTCCCGCTGCAGAGGGAATCCGGGAAGAGATACTCCGTGAAGCACACCAAACGAGGTATTCCATACACCCGGGGGTAGTAAAAATGTACACGGACCTGCGAAGGACTTTATATTGGCCAGGAATGAAGAAGGACGTCACCGATTATGTAGCACACTGCCAAACCTGCCAAATGGTCAAGGCAGAATGTCGTAGCCCAGGAGGTCTACTACAACCCCTGCCGATTCCAGAATGGAAATTCGAAGATATCTCCATGGACTTCGTCCATGGCTTACCCCGATCTCGTGCAGGAAACGACTCAATATGGGTCGTAGTAGATCGCCTCACCAAAGTGGCTCGATTCATTCCGAATAGACAAGGACAGCGTCGACATATTAGCCCGGCTATTTATAGAGCAGGTGATACGATTTCATGGGGTACCCAAGTCAATCGTGTCTGACCGCGATGGACGCTTCACGTCAAAAGAATGGAGGCGAGTGCAGGCTTATCTGGGAACCAGATTAGCTTTTAGCACCGCCTTCCATCCCCAGACCGACGGGCAAACAGAAAGAACGAACCGGGCGATGGAAGACCTCCTCCGATTATGCATAGTGGAACACAACGATCCTTGGGAGCAGTTACTGCCCTTAGTGGAGTTCTCATACAATAACAGCTTCCAGGCGAGCATCAAAATGGCACCTTACGAAGCCCTTTACGGAAGACGTTGTCGAACACCACTATCATGGGCACAGGACGAGGACCCCGAAGCTTTAGGAGTCACCTATATAGATGATACCACGACAACTATAAGGTTGATTCAAGAACGTATGCTGGAGGCACAGAGTCGTCCAGCCAAATATTATGATGCACGTCATCGGATGGTGGAATTCAATGTGGGAGATATGGTTTTCTTGAAAATTAAGCCTATGCACGGGATATCCCGAATAAAGAAGCAGAAAAAGCTGGACCCCCGCTATTTAGGCCCATATCAAGTCATCGAAAGAGTTGGCCCGGTGGCTTATAGGTTAGCTCTGCCAGCTGAACTGGGAAACCTTCACGACGTATTTCATGTCTCCTCGCTAAGACGTGTTCTACGCCAACCGAAGCAGCATCTACCCACACCACCAACATCAGTACAATCCGACCGATCCGTCCAACTCGAACCAGTAAAGATAGTAGACTCCAAGATCAAAGAACTGCGAAACAAAACCATCACGATGGTCAAGATCTTGTGGTCAAACTGTGGACGCGAAGAGTTTACTTGGGAACCAGAGACGCTCGTCCGAGAAAAATACCCGGCACTCTTCCCCCAGGTATATCCTTTAAACCCCTACTTTAGCCCATTTTTGGGGACGAAAATCTCTTTATTTTTATTGAATTGTAACATCCCGACTTTTATTGGGCCACTAGACCCTAGTGAGCCCAATAAAAGTAGGCCCGAGCAGTAGAAAACTACCATTTTAAGTAATGTTGCGCGCCGCAACTAAGTCATTGGGGTACAGTGACCAGATGAACCCCGAATTGACTTCCGTCAGTTCCGTTAGACTCGTATGAACAATACGAGCGCAACAGAATTCGTTGCACTTCAATCTGAGGTCGTTGGAGAAAACGACCATTTCGGGTGTCGTAGCGCGCCACTACCTCATTATTATGAATAGTGACCGTACGAACCCCGAATTTACTTTCGTCAGTTCCGTTAGACTCGTATGAACAATACGAGCGCAACGGAATTCGTTGCACTTCAATCCGAGGTCGTTGGAGAAAATGACCATTTCGGGTATCGTAGCGCGCCACTACCTCATTATTATGAATAGTGACCGTACGAACCCCGAATTGACTTCCGTCAGTTCCGTTAGACTCGTATGAACAATACGAGCGCAACAGAATTCGTTGCACTTCAATCTGAGGTCGTTTGGAGAAAACGACCATTTCGGGTATCGTAGCGCGCCACTACCTCATTATTATGAATAGTGACCGTACGAACCCAGAATTGACTTCCGTCAGTTCCGTTAGACTCGTATGAACAATACGAGCGCAACGGAATTTGTTGCACTTCAATCCGAGGTCATTTGCAGAAAATGACCATTTCGGGTATCGTAGCGCGCCACTACCTCATTATTATGAATAGTGACCGTACGAACCCCGAATTGACTTCCGTTAGTTCTGTTAGACTCGTATGAACAATACGAGCGCAACGGAATTCGTTGCACCTCGATTCAAGGTCGTATGGAGAGTATGTCATTTTAGGGCTATGCAGACCACATCAATGCAATGCACGAAATATAAAGCGCACGAACCCGGTATCAGCCCCGACAGATCATAGTGGACCCCGGGACCCTGGAAGACCCCGTCCTAGGTTGACCTCGGTCAACCCCCCCCCCCCCCCCCCCCCCCGGCTTAAAATTTATTGGGAAATGAAAAGAAAAGGGGGGAGGAGAGAGAAAGCCCCCCCCCCCCTCAAGGAAGGGGGCTGCCCATGAATAGGCAGCCCCTATTTGGGCAAGGGGGGCAGGAGAGAGGGAAGGGAGGGGAGGGGGAGAAAATATCTCCCCCCACTCACCCTCCCTTAACCCCACGTGGGGAAAGGAGGAGAGGGGGGGAGACCTCCCCCTTCCTATAAAAGGAAGGGCCAGCCCTCCTCTCAAGCCCACACACCCCCCTCCGCCCCCACCTCCTCCTCCTTCCACCCTGCCGGAGCCAGCCCAACCAGCCCCTCGCCGGAACCCTACCCAACCGAGCCGCCCCTCTTCTCCATGGTCGGCCACCGTCCCTCAAGCTCTCGAGGCCCCACCTCCTCCTCCTTCTTCCCCTCCTCCTTCTTATCTCCTGGAGGCAAGCCGCCCCCTCCCCGTCGCCGGAGCGCCATCAGCGACACCCCGAGCTTGCTCAGGTGGCGGCGCTGGCCGTGGAAGCCAAAACCCCCAGCGCCGGTGGTGGCGCTGGGGGAGCAGGTCCACTCTCGGGGACCTAGGCGCTGACGAAGGGGAGGCGGCCGGGCCGCCGGAGGATGCAGCCCCGGCGGCGCCCGAGTCCTCCTCCCTTTTCTCTTTTTCCTGTAAGGCAAATCCCGCCAACCCCGGCGGCGGCCGGCGGCTCCAGGCCGCCGGACCCCCGCCGGAGGTCTGCCCCCTCCCCGGCGCCCCGACCAGGGGTGGCCCTCCCCGAGGAGGCGGCGGTGCAGCCAGCTTGCATGGCCCATGCAAGCTGTGTCGCGCCTCCCCGCCGCCTCCTGCCCTAACTTCCGGTGGGGTCCGGCGGCGCCAGGCCGCCGGACTACCACCAGAGTGGTTGCCGACCCCCGACGCACCGACCGGGGGCGGCACCAGCCTCTCTCCCCATGGGGGCGGCGGCGCGGCGGTATGCATGGTGCATGCAGGCCTCCGCCTCCCGCCCCTCCCCCCTTTTCTGCTCTAATTCCGGCGGTGGCCGGCGGCGCCAGGCCGCCGGACCACCCCCGGAGGAGTCGCCGGCCCCCGGCGCGCCGACCGGGGGCGGCGCCAGCCCCAGCCGGCCGCTGCCCGGCGTGGCAGCGGCCGCCTCCCGATGTTAAATCGGGAGCCGCACGATTTTCTCCCAGGAAATCGTGCGGCTCCCGCCACCTTAATTCCCGCCCCTTCCCCTTACCTCCAACTGTGTGCCCCCACATCGGATCCGCTGTGGATCCGCTGTGGGGACCCAAGGAGGGCGCCCGGTGTGGCGCCCCTCAGCTCCTCTTTTGTTTTTTGTATTTCTTTTCTTCTATTTGCACCCCAAAACAACCCCTCCCCAACTCCGTTTTTTAGGGCAAATGGGGCATTTTCAGGGGAAACTTTCTAAATGAAAAATGTGCCCCACTCTAAGGAGCACCTCCAGTAATTTTTGGGGAATTTTAGGAAAAGATTTAATATTTTTAAAACCCTTTATAAAGTTTATTTTGAGAAAATAAACGCCCAAATAAGTTCGCAAAAATCACCAAAAATTAAGGGCTCTAATTAAAGGTATTTTACAACTACTATTAAAGTTGGGAGGTGTGACCTCTTATTTTGGTCCCCCCAAAGTATTTTTACAAGCGAAACAAACGCCCGAAAAGGAGCGCAATTCATCAAAATAGATCGGCGTCCTCTCGACGTATACTTTTTAAACGCATAATAAAGATTACACGTATCGATCTAAGGAATCGACTAAGTCAAAAATATCGACGCAAAACTCGGGACGAAATCGCGGTGCGATGCCGCGATCCAATAATTCCGGGATAATTATAAAAGAACGAACTCACGTCAAAGGGGAATTATTAAAGATATCGTGAAAAGTAAATAAACTCCTGAAACGGAGTAGAACCCCTATGAACGGGGAGAAAGCAGAACTCCCTCCTATGAACGGAGTCGACGTTGAGGCCTCCTCTTATGGAGTGATTGGACTACTAACCCTTTACTTATTTACTGCTTTCTGCACGTTTATTTATATCCAGTCTCGCACTGGTCCCCTGCATTTACTTTCTGTACGTTTATCCAGTCTCGTATTGGTCCCCTACATTTACTGCTTCCTGTACATTTCCTTTAAATCCAGTCTTGCACTGGTCCCGATATTATGGTCTCTGCTTTCGGCCTAATTTTCTGCATATTATGGCATCTGCTTTCGACCTAATTTTCTGCATATTATGGCCTCTGCTTTCGGCCTAATTTTCTGCTTAATATGGCCTCTGCTTTCAGCCTAATTTCTTGCTTGATGTTATGGCCTCTGCTTTCGGCCTATTTTGCTGCTGCATATTTTGATACTAACTGCAGCCTTACGCTGGCAAGCGGTGCTTATCCTCCCTCCTGCGAGGCCATAGTTGGGGGAAACCCGGAGTTGAGTTTCTCCTCCTAAGTTAGCACCAAATAAGGAGCCCTCATACCGCCCAGCCTCCCAGTCCAAGGTTGCATGACGGGTCGAGTAAGAATGCCGCGTCAAGTTTTAAAGCACTTGCACTAAGCTTGAAGATTGTTTGAAAGTGGCGGGTTGGTCACGCTCGCAGACCGTTCGTACCGATGCGGGTGGGTTGACGACTCATGGCGACAGGGAGATGTGCACAGCAGGTTATCACCACTCAAAACCTGCAGTTTTACCTCCGCTGGTCGGCCTACAAATCGGTTCGCCGGATGTCGCTCACATCCAATTGGTACACCGAGTTATACAGGAGGGCCTGAGTGATACGGTACGACTACATTCAGAAGTGGCAAGACTGGACACTGTCACCGACGACCATATCGGTTCGCCGGATGTAGCTCCCCTGCTTGAAGAAAAGCGGTCTAAGCTGTGTCGACACAGGGTCTTTTTGTGTGCGTACAGGTTTGAATACCTGGGTGTGTATGCGCGAAATAGTGTTGTGTATTTACCATACGACGCGATTACGGATATTAGGGCGGAAGGCCCTATCTATATATATATGTAGATATATATATATATATGTTTACCTGCTGCTAACCCTCTTCCTTGCTTCGGCTATTTTATTTCTGTCCCTTAGCCGCGCCCCTGGATATGGATCCGGGGAGGGGATGTATTTTCTACTTAGCTCTGTGACTAACGGTTATTTCTTATAACCAATCACAGGAGATGGGACAGCAGGGAGCCCCCGCACCACAGGATGATATACCAGCCTTTGAGATGGCCCGTTCGATTACCCCAGCCTCGCCCCTATCTTCCACGACGTGAGTCCTAGATTATAGGACTAGACTAGGATCTTTTGTTTCGTCGATGTAGCCCCCGAGGCAGGAGTTGTAAACATTAGGCTTCGGCCCTGTTCCAATATGTGAATATAAGCTGTGTGCTTGTTTTTATGTCTTTCGATTGCTTCCGCTATGCGTTCTGATGTGATGTTATGATTCTTGTGCCTGACAAGGAGACCGCTCAGTGCTTGAAAAGGGTGGGACGTTGCCACCCGGAAAGCGCTAAGTGGTCATCCTTGGGCAGTAAGATCCCCCCTTCCTGAACCAGGTTCAGTTTGGGGAGGGGGGGGGGGGGGGGGGTCTTACAAGAAGTGCTCTCCATTCTTCAAAACACTCCAAAAGAATGAAGGCTTTGAGTGGTCCGAGGAATGCGAGAAGGCATTCGCAAGGCAAAAGGAGCAGTTGACCCAAACACCTCTCCTTCAAGTCCCGAGGGAGGGCGAAGACCTACTCATCCTCCTGGGAGTAGGGGCGGAAGCAGTACGTTCTGTACTGGTCCGAGAAGAAGGGAAGAAGCAGCTCTCAATCTACTATGTCAGCCAGGTGCTGAAGAAGGCAGGGTTGAAGTATCCAATCCTGGAGAAGCTTGCCTTCGCCTTGGTGGTGTCGGCGCGAAAGCTCCAGCCTTATTTTTAAGCTCACTCCATCCGGGTCGTGACGGATCACCCTCTCAGGAGTATCTTAGAAAGGGTGGAGCATTCGGGGAGACTGGCAGAATGGTCGGTAGAACTTAGCGAGTTTGACATTTCCTTCTCGCCCCGGGTGGCGATCAAAGCGCAAGCAGTGGCAGACTTCTTAGCTGACTACTCGGTAGAAGCAGAGCCGGGGGAGGAAGCTTCTAATCCAGTTTCTAGGAAGATGTTCGTGGACGGAGCTTCGGGCAGGAGCTCTGTGGGAGTAGGCATCGTGCTTGTCATCCCACAGGGAACCAGGATCGAGCAAGTCGTTGAGATCCTCTCCCCCATCATGAACAATCAAGCGGAGTACGAGGCCATAGTGGCGGGCTTGCGTCTCGCGAAGGAGTTAGGCATCCAAGATATCAGGGCTTTCACTGATTCGATGGTATTCGCGTCGTAGATTCGGGGGGAGTTTGAAGCGCGCGATGCCGTCTTGCAGAAGTACCTTGTCAAAGTAAAAGGGTTGATTGGAGGCTTTCAATCCTTCTTCATCGAGCATGTACCGAGGGAGGAGAACTCGGTCGCAGATCGTCTCGCCAAGTACAGACCAAGGGATGGAGGGACTATCACTGAGTTATTTCGACCGATAATCGAAGAAGGGGAGATGATGTAGATCGAGTAGCGCCCCTCGTGGATGGATCTGTTCGCAGCATTCCTAACCACCGTTTAGCTCCCTGTGGATGACGGGGACCAGAGAAAGTTTCGATACAAAGCGGCATATTACTTATTACAGGATGGGGAGCTATATCGTAAGACCATCTTGAGCCCCATGGTCAGATGCGTCTCTGAAGACAAAGTACCTCGAGTCTTGGAGGAGATCCACTCGGGAGAGTGCGGGAGTCATTCTGGGACTCTCACTTTGGAGCAGAGGATCTTAAAACATGGTTACTTCTAGCCTACCATCCGTAAGGATGCGGAGGTCTTCTCGAAGAAGTGTCAGAAGTGCCAGATATTTGCCCCCCCTTCATTTGCAGCCGACCCAGCAACCTCGCTCGATCACCTCCCCATGGTCGTTCGCTATTTGGGAAATGGATTTGATAGGTCCCTTTCCTTCAGTCAGTGGCCAGAGGAAGTTCGTTCTCGTCATGATCGACTACTTCTCAAAGTGGATCGAGGCCAAAGCTCTGGCCAAGACCACCTCTCAGGTCGTGAAGAACTTCATCTAGGGGAAAATCATCTGCAGATTCGGGATCTCTCTCTCCATCGTCACCGACAACGGTCCCCAATTTGCCAGCTTGGAGCTGGAAGATTTTTGCAGGCAGCTCAGAACTGATCTTCGGCTCGCTTCAGTGCACCACCCTAGGAGCAATGGGCAATTGAAGGCCGACAACAAGCTGATCATCAACCTCTTAAAGAAGTCGAGAACCTAAGAGAGAATTGGGCGAAGAAACTCCCTTCGATCTTGTGGGCTCTGAGGACCACTCCTAGCTCGGCCATGGGAGAAACTCCCTTCAAACTCTCTCGTGGGTCCGAAGTCCTCATCCCCATAGAGTTCGAAGTCAGAAGCCCCAGAGTGGTTGCTACTGAAGATGGAGATGAAGAATGGCGACTAGAGAATGAGGAAGCTCAGAGGCTTTCTCTCGACTACATAGAAGAACCCCGAGATCTGGCCTCAGCTAGGTACGAGGAGATTAAGCACCGAATGGAGAAATACTTCGACAAGCACATCCGCCTAAAGCATTTCCAAGCAGGTGATCTCGTCCTGAAGAAAGTAGACGTGGCAGGAAGATCAGCGGTCGTTGGAAAGCTCAATCCAAATTGGGAAGGGTCCTTCATCATTCACGAGTCACTGGCAACATGAGGATATCGCCTGTAAAATCATGAAGGGGAGCTACTATAGAATACCTGGAGAGGCCATGACCTGAAAATGTTTTACCCCTGAGCGGGAGCGTGTACACCCCTCTCCTGTAAATTTATTGTTTATAAATAAATTTCTCACCTCCCTGAAACATGGGATTGAAAGTGGTTCTTTTTTCTATCGATGCAAAATGTTTTCAAAAGAATTAAAGAAAAGTAGGTGAAGCCGATCTCCACGCTAGGTTGGGAAACATGCCTCCGGCTTGATTCTCGTAAAACCCAGAACGGATGATGGGACGGTTCCTCGGTTGTGCGTTCTCTTAAGAGCAAGCCTCTGCACTAACGGTCGAGATCAGCTCCCCCCTTGCACGTTGGTCGTCGATACCCTCAGACTGCATTTCTCGTCCGATTGGAGAGATTATCAGGAATAAGTCTGGACGCCAACCTCCAAATTCGACGAAGGGATGATCGACTTAACCTATCAGGGGACCCTTGAATAAAAGTGTCATATGCCCTCAAGGGATCGCAAGTGGTTCTTCTATTTTGTCTCGACAAATCTCTTTAAAAGAAAGGAAGGAAAGTAGGTAAAAGCCGATCTTCGCGCTAGGTTGGGAAACGAGCCTCCAACTTGATTCTCGTAAAAACCAGAACAGATGATAGGACAGTGCCTCTGTAGTGCATTCTCTTAAGACCAAGCCTCTGCACTAACGGTCGATATCAGCTCCCCCTTGCACGTTGGCCGTAGATACCTCCGACTGTATTTCTCGTCCGACTGGATAGATTATCAAGAAGAAGTCTGGACACCGACCTCCCAATTTGATGATGGGACGATCGACTTAACCTATCAGGGGACCATTGAATAAAGGCGTCATAAGCCCTCGAGAGCCGAAAGCTCATAGCATATCATTTCATTTCCGGTTATTTCGTCCAATCATTTGAGTAGGTGTGCTTAATCCCCTCTGATTGTTGAGTATATCAGGAAAAAGTTCGTCTCATCAGTATCAACATCGCAGTATGATGGAGACCTCAGGACGGTGTGTCCCCTCGGACCTCCCCGACTGTCATTCCCTACTTGTCGATCTCCTAATCAGCATCAACATCGTGGTAGGACGGAGACCTCGGGACGGTGTGTCCCCTCGGACCTCCCCGAATGTCATTCCCTACTTGTCGATCTCCTAATCAGCACTTAGCATCGTGGTAGGACGGAGATCTCGGGACCGTGTGTCCCCTAAGACCCGCCCGACAGTCATTCCCCACTTTCTCTCTTCTTAACTCCATTTCTATTGCAGCATCTTAGCAATTCTTCACCAGGTACAAGAAAAGACCTTGAGAGCAAATGTCCCTCAGGACTCCCTCCAACTGTCCTTCACAGCTCGACTCTATCAAGAAATCTGAAAGAAGCGAGCAGGTAGGTGGGAGTATGCACGTGCGAGTATGCACAAGCGAGCAGACAGCTACTTGCGAGTACGATATGATCATCGACTGTGGCGAGTATCTTCCAAGGTCGCACTAACCGCCGTATCAAGCACTCAATCTCGACTTGAGCCTAAGAGCCTAGCGAGCACTCAACCTCGCCCCGAGACTAAGGGCCTACTCGACATAAAAAGCAAGAAAGCAAGTATGGTAGAAAAAGACGAGCAAATATCTGTCTTCATTTCATTTATATGATTCTGAATTACAGCTTCAAAAAATTGTTTACATATTATTGAGCCATCAAAAAAGAGCCCCGACGACTATACATCATCCTCGCCTCCATCTTCATCCTCGTCCTCGCCATCAATGTCGACATCTTCCTCGTCCTCAGAATCTTCATCCTCGGCATCACTGGAAGACAGGGAAGGGACTCGCCTAGGAGAGGTGGATTCTTCGGCGAGCAGCACCGGGATGATGTCCATCACAGTCAGGTCCATTTCCTCCGGCTTCAAATGGCCTTTAGCTTTCAACCGACTCAAGACAACCTTCCCGGTTGCTCGTGCAATCTCCCGACGGATGTGCGACATCTCATCGCCGTGGATGCTGATCTGCTTGCCGACCCTGGAGGGGCCCGCCTCCGATGGCTGTTGCTCGACAGGGCGAGTTTCCAGCTCGGCGATGAGGACTTGGGCGTCCTCCAAGGTCTGTCGAGTGTCTTCCAGCTCCTTCTCCAGCTGGGATACCCTCTTTCGTCATTTCAATCTCAGCAGCCTACGAGCGCGAGAAGTGAAGTGAAGGTTAATAGGAAAGTCGGCACAAGGGACGAGTATGTTGGGAAAAACTCCTTTGATTTAACTTAACAAATTATCAAAAAAGTGATTTTATCTCTTAGGTTGTATTACCCATTGTATAGTGAGGGTAATCTGGTCATTAGATGTCTTAGGATGTCACACTCAACCTAGGGTGTCAAGACCATATCAAGTGAAGTACAATTTGGGCAAAGTTAACAGTTGCGTCGAATGGAAATCGACACAACATCGAGTTATTGTCGATGCTGCTCTGACAAGAAGTCCTAGGAATTCACTTCTTCTGTCGGAGTAGATCAAGTCGACGTTACGTCGAATAGATATCGACGTAGAAGGCCATGGACCCGTCGAAGGACTTTGAGAAGTCGACGCAACTTCTACTTCAATTCAACGCAGAAGGAAATATCTGTCGAAGCCATCTAAAGTCGACGTAACGTCGATTTCATCTCAACGCAGATAATGAAGTTCAGAGTCATGCCCTCAACTCGACAGTTACGTCGATAAGGTATCGACGCAATGTCGACTAGCTGAGTTCAATCAGAGCAAGGATGAATTTGAAGCCGCTCTTACAGGAACTCGAATGTGCGTCGATAAGAGAGGAAGAGAACTCGATGTTACGTTGAATACAGTCTGAAAAGGAAACCTTTTCAGCTGTCATTTTGGACCAGCTCTCATGACCCACAATACTGAAGACCGTTCTCCAACGACTCACTAATTGCCTTAAATAGAAAGAAGAATTAAAAGAGGACAGAAAAGCTTTCTTGGAAACAAGCTTACAGTTGGTGGACGAGTCGTGAATTAAAGAACGAAATGAAGGAAAATTATCCAGTGCAAAATACCTTTTCAGGACCTACCAGAAAAGGAAATTGATTCAAAATTAAAGAGGGACAATATAAGGGAGCAGTAGAAAGAGAAATGCAGAGCATTCATTACAATCTGCTAACCTTTTTCAAATAGGGCTCTCCTCTTCTTCTTCCTCCAGGAACCCTAATAGAGAAAATACAGAGAAGAAAGAACAACTGCTCTCCCTTTCTTACTGTAGAACAACTGTAGGATGCTCATCATCAATATTACATATCAGCCAGAGTTCAATCAGAAAGAAGAGAAAGGATCTGACAATTATAGCTCCTGCAAATCATCACAATCATAAGCAGGAGTTCATCATCAGCAGATCCAGCGAAAAGAATAAAGAAGCCGTTCTTTAGACAGGCTTCATAAGAATTCTGAAAACAAAATTCTTCTTCCTCCCTCTTCTTATTTCTCCTTCTCATTCCCAACTCTAAAAGAGTTTTGAGAATCCCTCTTCCAAAGGATTCCGTAATTCAATATCTCCTTATTAAAAGATCTGGTTGGTTAAAGATCTCCTTATAAAAAGATCTGGTTGGTTCATGATCTCCTTATCAAAAGATCAGTGGTTCTAAGAGTCTTCTTGTCAAAAGACTCAGGCACAGGTGGTGCATTCCTACCAGGTGGTAGAAGAGATGACTACCCACATTTTGGGTAACCTCTATAAAATCTTTGTGTCATCTGGTTGTGAAATTTTTGTGCTGTCCATTTCTTTTACTGTTTTCCTGCTTTACATTTCAACACTTGTTTTATTATGTGTGAGGAATTGTTGAGCATAATATTTAGTATTTTATTGTGTTTGCATAAATAGGATAGAATCATTTTTTAATCTCTATTCACCCCCTCTAGAGCATTCTCAGAGGCACACTGTGCACTTTCAGAGTATTCGAGAAGCAAGAAGAACGACGAGCGAGTACCTCTTATTCTTTCCACTTGGTGGACTGTTTCCCCAAGGCGAGGATTTTCTGGCTCTGCACTTTGATCGTCTGCTCGTATTCGAGCAGTCGCCTCGCTGTTGTGTGACAGAGCTCGACGGATAGCAACAGAGAGCGCGAGCTCTGGTGGGCCAGACACTCGGCGGATGACTCCTGCAGAACCTCGGCATCTTCACAACCATAGAGCGTGAACATTACATCGAATGTTTCACCCCTATCTTCCCAATCCTCCGACCATGTAGGGAGGTTGGTGCTCAATGTCACCTCATGGGGGCTCTCCACCCAAGTCACCAGCGGGCGACCATATGTGTCCTCGCTTCAGACGCCTTCATTGAAGTTTAGATGGTTGTGGGGGTCGCCAGCCTCCGAAGGGTCTGCCCTCGCATTCAGGTCGCTGCTCGCGACCCGCTTCTTCCTTGCCGGCTCCTTAGCCGGGCCTTTGTCCTTCCTTTTTTTTGAGGTCCCGGCCTCCGCGCCGGCGACCACCGGATCCTCGCCGCCCTGCGGCAAGCCGATTTGGGAGGAGCTCCCAACCTCGGCCGTCGAGGTCCCCGTGCTCCCTTAGGAAGGAGCTGCCACCTTCGCCACTGGGAGAGGCTCGCGCGGCAAAGTGCAAACAGCTGCAAATGACAGAAGATAAAGCAATTAGTCGTCGACCGGAGACGAAGAGGCAAGTATAATCGATACTCGCTCAGAAAAATACCTTCACCCAGGAAGACCTCTGCGAGTACATCTACTCGCCTTCGCCAGGAGACCACATCAAAGTGATGATTCCGGAAGGAGTAGAGAAGCTCCTCCTGAGATCCCTCCAGATATGGAACATCGAATAGACTCTACGGAGGCTGGAAGGATGAGCTTGGGATGGCCTCAAAGTCGCCACTGATGACGACCAGCCGCTCGCCCCAGCGGTGGTTCTTGTTTTCCGTGCCGACTAGCGTGCAAACATGGCTGCAAAGGAAGATGACGCTCTCGCCGGTCGCCTTAAAGGAGAAGACCCTCCCGAAGACAGAGAGATCAAAGGCGATTCTCTCTTCTCGCAAGAAGCAGAGAAACCCCATGATCATTGACATGCCATTAGGGTTAATCTGGGCAAGTACTATCCCGAAGTAGCGCAGAATCTGGCATAACTCTGGCTACAATGGTAGTCGCATACCGACTTCGAAGTGGGGAATGGGAAAGACCATCTTGGTGGACGAGAAGGTGTTTAGTCGCTCGCTATCGGGAGGAAGCCTAACGATATATCCCGGAGATAGGTACTTCTCGGAGTACTCATCCAAGTCCTTTTGCCGAGTAACGAGCTTCTTGAAGGACGTCGCCGCGAAGTTCTTCGCGTGATTTGCAAGCTGGATAGTCGCCTCGTCAGACATCCTAAAGAGGAAAAAGAAAGGTCGAGTATTGAAAAGGCGAGAAGAGAAGTAATCGGGAGATACTCGCTGGTAAGAAAGGATGATCGGCAAAAGCGTATTTAATACGCACCCACCCCCTATTTATAGGGATCGAGGAGACCCGGCGTATCGGCTACGCTGCCGCGAACAGGAAGAAGGGGTGGCGAGCATCAAGGGAAGTCGCCATACCCGCTGTACCCGTCAAACTCACCGACATACAGCACGCGAGGACCTACATCAGAACATAAGTAGCTCGCCAAATATACGCGACATTCAACCACTACTCGCAGAAACGAAGAAGATAGAAAAAATTCAGACACCATCACAACAAACAAGCAAGGAATGAAGGGCGAGATTAGAATTCTCGCCAAATAATATTACATGAATAAAATTGTTCAGATTATAAACTACTCGCTAAAATGGCGGCAACTCGATTACAAAGCAGAAGAAATATATCTACTGAGGGCCCTGGAGGTTCGTCTGAGGATCTGAGGGTTGCGGATGTCGCCTAACCCAACCCATGCCGCGAGCTCGCATGAAATGCTCGAAGGCCAGGGTCATCGCATCCTCGTCCTGCCGCAGCTGGTCCTTGATCCTCGTCATCCGTCCAACTGAGCCCATGCTCGCGCGCATTCTCACTAGCTCGTCGTGGTGCAGTTATTGACGATGCTCCATCCTAGCGACCTGGCGCTCCAAGTCGCTGACAGTTTGAAGGCGAGATTCCTCACCAGCCAGTCGAGTATCGAACTCTTCCAGCTTGGATACCCACACCTCCAGCTCGGTCAGGCGACGATGAGGCTC
The DNA here is from genome assembly GCA_033032865.1 of Dactylorhiza incarnata. Taxonomy (NCBI): domain Eukaryota; kingdom Viridiplantae; phylum Streptophyta; class Magnoliopsida; order Asparagales; family Orchidaceae; genus Dactylorhiza; species Dactylorhiza incarnata. The sequence continues at coordinate 449,156 of JAWHQI010000356.1, read as the reverse complement.
GCTGACCGCCAAACGCTCAATCTTCGCATCCAGCTCCAGAATGGCGCGAGTTGCCCTCTCCTGGTACTCGCGAGAAGAAAGCCCGATGGCGTCGATCAAGGCCCCCACCGGAGTATGGGCGCGACCTGTAAAAATAAAGGATCGATAAAGTTTAGCAACGAGCATAGAATGAAGATTGCAGCGACCACCACAAGCAAACGGCCAACTACCAGGTCGATGAGCTTCATTCCTCGAGCCGCGAGGAGGACTACGATATCGTCGGCGAGGAGAGATCCTTCCTCGATGCGGAGACAGGCTGCGGTGGTCAGTATTTCGCCGGCTAGAGTGAGATCCGCCAGCGTGCTCCCTGCTAAGGGGCACATTTCTCCGACCGCGACCATCCACTGGTCGCCCTCCTCCCCTCGGGGCGAAGAACCCGGAAGTACCCCCAACCCCGCCTCGACTCAAGGACTTCGCCGGATGGGTTGAGCGAGTGGTAGAAGACGGAGGGCGATGATCGCCCGAAACATCGCCAAGAGGCGGCAATGGAGGAAGTGGCGGAAGCCCACCCACGGGCAGCTGCGAGCTGCTCACCTGTTTTGGTCGCAGTGAAAGCGGTGGCGGTGGAGGCACGCTACTCGCCAAGGGAGCCCCTTGCTCGCTCGAAGGCCTCTTCTCTAAGTAAGAGCGGTGAAGAACCCGCACTGAGCTACCACGACGAGATCCACCTAGATTCAAGCGCGACCATCGATGATGATCACAGAGGGGTGATGTCCAGATGCTCGATCGGCGCTCTAGTAGACGGCAGATCTGCGAATGAAAGAAAGAGACGTCATAACATTGACAACAGTACCAGGATAGCAACTTTCCTTGGCAGCAAGTATGAAACTCCTACCTCGCGAAGTAGCGAGATTAGGTTGAGTCTCGGTCTGGGACCCAGTGGTGCCCACCGCAGGAACGACCTTAGGCGCAAGATGCTCGGAGGCAGGCTGTTCGCCCTCGTCAGTAAGCCCCAGATCGCTGTGCAGCTGCCGGGTGCTCGCCGGAACCTCCTGCCGATCAACGGGAGGATCAACGACACCTTCCGCGGGAGCGTCCTTCTTCTTTTTCTTCCTCTTCATGAGCTTATTCCTCTTTTTAGAGGCGAGGAAGTCCTCAAGATCGGCATCTAGGCGAGCAGGTGCCCGAAGGGGCGTCAATAAGCCCAGAAGGTCGGCCATGTCAGCATCATCTTCCTCGACATGACTGCGCGACATCTTCAGCGAGATCAGAAAAGTCATCCCAACCAGAGACCCCTCCCCCTCTATATATAGAGTCCAGGCATCGGCCCGCGAGATGCCGACTATGGCCCGATACTCGCCAGCACGATAGCTCGTTGAACAAAGGTCGGATGTTTCTTTCCTAGCAACTACATTACTCGCAAAGAGCGGGGATTGTGTACAACCCTTATTCTCCTAGGGTGGGGGTCATTCAAAGCCAAGTAGGCAGAAGTCAAAGTCAAAGGTCAACACAGAGAGCAGGAGTCAAATACTGAAGACAACATAGCAAGATGAGACAGCAGAAGGCCTGTGCGAGTATAAGCAAGCATGTGCTAGCTGCCCCTCATACTCGCCAGGTGGGTGAGCATAATGGATGCTCATCAACACCAAGCGAGATTCCCTCAATGTCGCGTAGTCGTCGAGCAGGGTCAGGGCTATAAATAGCCCCATACCCTTTGGATTTCCTATAAATAGGACCCCAAGGGTACTTGGATTGGCACCTGAACTTGAGATTTCGGAGCCCAGCTTTCGAATTCTCGGACCAGTCATCCTTGTCCGCTACTCTTGATACTAGCCAAGCTGGTGCCTTCCTCGTACCCTGCTCGGCCATCTTTGGTTGTGGAGGGGAAGTCTCTTTTGAGCTTCTAGGTACGTGGTGGGACCTCCCTGCCGCAGCACCTGTGGTCCTGTTGTTCCCTTTCTAGTTCCTTCGTCGTTGCCTGTCAAGTCATCTAGTTAGACTGCTGGGCGAGTAGCCTCCGACTGCATTGATCCAAATTTTGGAGCTAGGATTTTCTTGGTTTCAACACTCAGGGCACCTTAACGGTGTACTAGATTTCCCTGGGTCTCACCACCATCCTCAGTCCCAGACTGGATGGCCCAAAATTAAGCATTTGCTAATCGTGACCAAGGTCCTCGACTCTCTCCTATGTCTGTAGCAACACACCAGATTCTTTAGGTAGTCGAACTACATCACATAGGGCAGGTACAGTTCGGCCAAGCCCGTTGCTCAAATCGTCGTACCCAACACGCACGACGCGGGTCAACCTCCCTTTGCCTGTTAACACATACATAACTGATTGTTATGTAATAAGGGTGACACTCGCGACCACCTAAGTTGGGCACCCAAGGCGCACAACTCCACAGGTTAGCCCAACGGTCTCTGAGAGACGGGCTTCGCTTAAACACAACAAAAGCTCCCCAGAAACTAATGTCAACGATCCAACGATCCAGTACAAACATTATGGTGTTTCCTGGAGCACACCTCCAGTACTAACTACAGCTCCGTGCAGACCCCCAGATTCCAAACATACAAATTCCACGGAGTCTTCTCCAGGAACCCCAGAACATCACCAATCCAGACCAACATGTCCGGATGGGCTTCACACATCATGCATAACTCGTACTCACGCTTCCTGACACTAATGCAATTAATAGCGGGGATGTAAACATCGACCCGTCAGAGGGCACCTTTCCCCATCTGCCGGTGGAGAGGGACTTCCATGCAAGCATGCTAAATAAGGGCATCACCTGCCCATGAAGAAAAGTCGATACCATTGACGCGCGTTTTGGAGCCATGGGAACGTGCCTAAATTTGACGGCTATCGAACATAGCGGCTGTCCACGCACGAACTTGACCTCCAAGCTTACGATGCAGCTTCCTCTTCCTTCAAGTGGCGCACACCGTCGCGGCTTGTGGTCTCCCCTTGCGGTATCCCCTTGTGGCAGCCCTTGAGAGAGGTGGAGAGGGCTCGGGGCTGCTCCTCCTTGCCGACGAGAGAGAGAGAGAGAGAGAGAGAGATGGAGAGGGATCGGGGTGACTCCTCCTTGATCCAGGCGGTGATAGGAGAGGGAGATCGGGAGAGGGAGCTGCTCGGCCTCCCTTTGTGAAAATGATAAAGAGAGAGGTGGAGAGGAGGGGAGAGCTCGGGAGAGGGGGTCAGGAGAGGGACTTCTCCTCCAGGCCGACGACAGAGGGGAAGATCGGGGGGAGGGAGGGTTGCGGGTTCCAGCCTACATTCCACGCGAACGAGATGGAGAGTGAGAGGGATCAGGAGGGTGAAAGGGAGGGGAGTTTAGGTTTTAACTAAAACCTAGCCTTCTAACCGCAGACCACACCTCTATCCGCACCCCAAATCCTCCAAACACACACTGAAACCGAATAAATCTGGGGCATTACATAAATACCGTGGCCCGTTCATTTTCCAAAATGCGAAGCCGACACATTTTCGAGCGCTTGGAAAGAGGAAAAGTTTTCTATCTTCTAAACTTCTCTTCCCATTCACCTCACTGCGAAAATGATGCCCTGGGCGCTTGCTCCGTCAGAATGACGAGGAGGAAGACGTAGTGTGAGGTTATATTTATCACATCCCTTCGCATCCAGTTGAACCTGGTTATCGCAGTTTTGCTCAACACGTAGTGTGAGGAAGACGCAAAGAATAAGAAGCGGTTACAAAAAGGAACTCCATCGCATGAGGTCAAATAGACACTTTACTCAAGGTATAAACAACATTCTTCATTCCAGCAGTCATAAGAAAACTTATTTATTTGGGCTTAGATGTATATCAATATGGTCGGATTTTTATTTTAGGGTTTAGGAAGTCTTTTTTGTAGTTTCAGCAATACATTCCAGCTATGCTTTTTGTGCAGATCCAGGCGAATTTGTAGTAGTTTTGTAGTCATTATAGTTGGATTTTAATTCTTTCCAGTTGGAGTTTAAGTTATTCTAGTCGGATTTTAAGTTCTCCAGTTGGATTTTGAGTTCTCCGGTCGGATTTTAAGTTCTCCAGTCGGATTTTAGGTTATTCCAGTCGTATTTTAAGTTATTCCAGTAGATTTTAACTTGTTGCATGCCTGATTTTATCTTGGTCCAGGTGAATTTTAACTTGTCAAAATGCCTGGAGGTACCTACTTGAACTGTCGATGTGCAGTTTTGAGCTTCAAGCAGCATGCACAATTGCTATTAAATGTTCTTAGGGAAGAATCTAGAGCCTTGATGCGTGATGCTGGAGTGCTTCCTCTGTTCTCACTTCCCAACCTCAATCAAAATATTCCACGGCAACACTCCTTACTGAGGTGCTACACCATTCCAAAGAAAGCATTCATGCTTGGGATATTCTATGTCAAGTTCATCGTTAATCAAGTCTCCCTTATACTCGGACTTCCTAATAGGGGACTTGAGTTCAATTTTTTGAGAAGACCGTATTCTAAATCCAAGAAAAAGGACTTGATTGTCGAGCTATTACATCTGGCAAATAAGAAATGGTCTCCAGAGCTTGAGTCCCAAATAGTGGATATTCTTGTGAAGTATGTGTTGTATAGGTTTTTTTTTTTCTTTGAAGGGATTAAAAATCCCGAATTGCCTGCATAGTTTTCAAGGCCTAGATGATTTTAAAAAGCATAATTGGTCTAAGACCATTCACAAATTCTTGCACTCATAATTTCAGTCGTTAAGCCGTCTTTCTTCCACCAAGAAAGAAGATGAAAGCTTGGTGGTACATATAGGGATGTTCTATTCTACTAGTGGTAAGATCTCAATTCTCAAAGTTTTTTGCATTCTACTGAAGTAATGTATCTTTATTGTAGGTATGGCTCTTTAAGCATACCAATATCCAGGGAGTTGCACATGAGTTAGTTAGATCCCGACTTTTTCGGTGGTCAGCTAATCTCAGTTACATTTCTAAATTTTGTTTGGGTGCATGCCAAATTGGAAAGTCTGGGAAAGTAAGGTTTATAGTTCCCTTTATAATGAGTTAGCCAATTAATTGTTGCTCCCTTTCTAATATAAGTTGTTTTTGTTGTGTATATGAGGAGGTATTTTGAGTATATTTTGCAAGAGGAGGAACAATTGTTTGGGGGATGAGGATGATGATTCGTCATATTTTGAGGGGAAGAAGAGGAAAAAGGAGGGAAAGGGCAAGGAAGTAAAGAAGGTGAAGGAGAATAAAGAGGAGAGGGGGAGAAGAGGAGGAAGGAAAAGATGGATAAGAAGAGGAAGAAGAAGAAGAAGAAGGAAGGAGAGGGAGAGGGAGGAGACAAGGAGGAAGGAAAAGATGGATAAGAAGAGGAAGAAGAAGAATATGGAGGGAGAGGGAGAGGGAGGAGATGGGATGGAGGCCCGTATACAAGCATATATATTACTGAAGTGAGCAGTTTACATAGTTATTGTGAAGTCATGTATGATGCTCAGACTGCTAATATTTTAAATATTTCACATGTCAGTCATCGCACACCATCACCCGCCTCTCAAGCCAATCATGCATCAAGCAAGTTTCATGCCTTGCACACATCCTAACCATCACCACAACATCTCATTCTAGTCCTATACACCCAATTTCTCTCTCCAACCAAGCCCTATGTGGTATATTATGAATATCAAGGCAAAAGTTTTATCTCATCCTACGCAAGATAGTTAATATACTCTATTTTGAGGCGATATCCTAATAGGTAAATACCTTTTGCTAATTTGAACCTATAAAATTTTCATTTATACTTACATCAAAACAATCAAAATGCAATGATTTGATAATGTCTCAATATGGAACCATTGTTATGGCAAGAGCAGACATAAATGACCTACTTGTGGTCGGATGGGTGAGTGATGTCCACTTAGATGCATATGTTGTTGTGCTTAGCCGCAGAAGAAGTGTCGTACCTTCTAGTTTGGGCGCATTCCTTTATGTGTCTCCTAACCATGCAGTGATATTCCCTAAATCCGAAATTTAATTTCATTTGACGTTGGAATTGTTAACTTTTACATAATTTCATTTGCAGTACTTTAAGAGCCGTTCTATCTCGAACAACAAACTTTTGGTTGAGCACATTACACCTGAGAATGTGTCCTCCGTTGAAGTAATTATGATGTCAGTGCGTATAGGCAGCCACTGGGCATTACTAATATGCGCCCTAAGGGAGAAATGTTGACACTTTTACGATTCTCTGCTAAAGCCGATGCATTGGGGGTACACTTCCAGCATTGGTAAACTCAATTACCCTTTCAAATCATTTTTTGTTCATTAATGAGAACTGATGTCTTATTTTCTATTTGAAGATAGCAGGTATGTGCGAAGATGCATCAGATGCCCTTCCTCAGGAGCTGGCTAATAAAGATCGTGAATGCGGCCCCGACGCAGGAGAATAACGATGACTGTGGCGTATTTAATATCAAATATATGGATACAGTTACCAGTCGAAAGAAGGTGACATGTATAACGTCCTCGCCCATGCCAAGAAATATAATAGTAGGTCTGGTCGGGACCCCACACCATATTAAATGTGCAAGCTAAAGAGTTACAAAATAGTAAAACAACCTACTGTTAAAATTTTTGATTGGACCGTTTAGGAGTAAGCAGGAGTTGTATCAACAAGAGTTATAGCCAAACAACCACAATGCCAAAACAACAACACAAGAAATCTTTATTGAAACAGAACTGCTTTACAATGCGAGGTATACATGGCGAGACATGATTCATCAGAATCACGAAGACGAGAAGAACAAGACACACCCAAAAAAGCAAAGCTGGCGGCTAGACAAGCTCAGACCGCACAAGCCGCACCACTCCAGAACTCGCCCGACTTGCCCTGAGATCGCACGAACAGAAACCGGACAGACTGCCAGCACTGCAAGACCGCACCTCAGACCGCACGAACTGAAGCTTATTGGAACAAAGAACTGAAGCTGTCGCCAGACCGCAACTCAGACCGCCTAATCGCTGAAGGTCGCCTTATCACTGAGCTCGCTGCGAACAGCACAAGAACACAATAACCCAGTTCGCTGACAGACCGCAGACGAACTGTTTATTCAAGCCACCGAAAATCACCAAGGAAGGAGACCGCACCCTGCTGACCGCAAACCTGCGAACACAACAAAGGTTAACTCGCATCCAAGTCGCGCGAACTCAAACTTGAGACCGCAAGAACAATCCAGGCTCTGGTTCTTACAGTTCTTGTTATTAATGACGGGCCATGCACCCCTATTTATAGGCGGGTGGACGGATGTCGTCACCGCACAAACCGGGATACAGTCACCACCCATCAGATCGCGAACGGTCTCAAAAGACAGACCGCGCGAACAGACCTCTTGGACGATCATCCGACCAAGACGCAGATCAGCAGACAAAATCGCGCACAGGCCGCGCGAACACGAGACCGCGCACAAGCCGTGCGGTCTCAACAACGCTCCTTCCTTAGAACACCAGGAGCAAGCAAGGACCATCTGGACGACTTCAGACAAGTCGCCAGATCGCCAAGGTAGACCGCCCGGGTAGACGGTCATATAGGAACAACCCGCCCGGTCTTCCAATAAGGAGGCCAGGCAAACCAGAAGATCTACTCGGGAACAACCCGCATCTACCAAGAGCAGACCGCCCTGAATAAGACCGGAAACAAGCCGCAACGGGTCGCCAGAACCAACGACCAAACCCAAGGAGCAAGCTGGCCGATCTCACCAGATCGCCAGAACCAAACCGCCAGAGCACCAGCGCAGACCGCGCGGTCTCTGCGGTCTCCAGCCTTCAGACCGGCCGGACTCCCTTCCACTTCACTTCAACAATTTCAACACTCCCCCTTGAAGTGGGAAGTGGAAACTAGCCCGAGCAACTCCCTTAACCGAGTAAACGGTCCCTTCGCCAGCGGCTTTGTGAAGATGTCAGCGACATTGTCCGCACTCCGAACATGCTCGACCATAAGAGATCCTCCCAACACCTTTTCACGAATGAAATTGTGCTCAATCTCTATATGCTCGGTCCTCGCGTGATAGACTGGATTATTAACCAGCTTGAGAGCACTCTCATTGTCCCCGTGTAGCATAGTGGGACCTCGAACCTCCCGATGAACGTCCTCTACCAACCTCCTGAGCCAAACGGCTTCCTGAGCTACCAGGGCCGAAGCCTTGTACTCCGCTTCCGTGGTAGATACAGACACCGAGTCTTGCTTCTTGCTGCACCAAGAGATAGCTGTGGGGCTTGTCATAAAGACATAACCAGACGTTGATCTCCGATCATCCACGTCTCCCCCGTAGTCAGCATCCATGTATCCATGCAACTCCAAGCTTGACCCTCTCATATATAGGAGACCCAAATCAGAGGTCGACTTTACATACTTCAATATACCTTTCGCTGCTAGAAGATGAGGCTTCCGTGGCTCCGCCATGTACCGACTCACTTTGCCAACTGCATAAGCAATATCTGGCCTTGTGATCGTCAAGTAGATCAAGCTCCCAACCAGAGCTCGGAACACCAACGAATCAGAAAGAACTCTCCCCTCATCCTTCCAAAGTTTATGATGTTGCTCCAGAGGTATAGAGCTGCTCTTCCCTTCCTCCATGCCGAATCGCTGGACAATCCGCTCCGCATAGCCAGCCTGAGAAATGAGCACTCCGCTCTCCCGCCTCTGCACCTCGAGTCCAAGGAAATGGTGGAGCTCCCCCAGATCCTTCATCTCGAATCTGATAGCAAGCTCAGCCCCGAGTCTTGCAACAGCCTCCTTCGAGTTCCCGGTGACAATCATGTCATCCACATACAACAACGCAATCACCCGAAGCACCCCCTCCTTCTTGATGAACAAGCTAGAATCAGAGTCTGAAGCAATGAATCTGCAGAATAAGAGATACTCTGCAATCTTCCCGTACCACGCTCGAGGCGCTTGCTTCAACCCATACAGGGCCTTCTTCAACTTACAAACATAGTCCAGATACTCCTTCGAGATGAAGCCTTGCGGTTGGAGCATGAAGATATCCTTGTTAATTTCGCCGTATAAGAAAGCATTCTTCACGTCGAGTTGCCAAATCTCCCAACCACTCGAAGCCGCCAAGGCAATAACAAATCGAACCGAAGTCATCTTTGCCACTGGACTAAACGTCTCATCATAATCTTCTCCGTACTGCTGTGAGAACCCGCGAGCTACAAGGCGAGCCTTGTACCGCTCAATACTGCCGTCAGCTTTCTTCTTCAGCTTGAAGACCCATTTGCATGTCACAGGAGTGGTGCCCTTGGGCTTGGGCACAAGAGACCAGGTCTCATTCTTCTCGAGAGCTGCCATCTCTTCTTGCATAGCAATGTCCCACTCCTTCACGCCTCTGGCCTTCTCAAAGCTTGACGGCTCCCTCTCATCCAAGGGACCAGCGAAGAAACATGAAACAAAGTTCACCATGTTCCCTCCTGTATATCGATCTGGTGGTTGAATAGTCCTCTTCGACCTCCTAAGAGGTTGCTCCTGACTAACCACCTCCTCAGCTGCTTCTTCTGAACTAGCTCCTTTTCCAAATGAGCTTGGAGCATCGCTCCCCCTGCTTCCAGAACCTGAAGCTTCCGCCTCTGAGCTAGACACAGCTGGAGCTCCTGGTGAAACAGGCAACTCCACTTGAAGACTTCCTGCAGCTTTTCCTCCTTCATCAATCCTGCCCTCCGGTAGCTCAACTCCTGAACTCCCCTTGTAGGAAGTTACTTCATCGAACACCACATCCCGAGAAACAATTGACCTCTGTGTCTCAGGATCCATGCATCTCAATCCCTTCTTCCGCTCATCATACCCAACAAAGACTAGCTTCCTTGCTTTCGCATCTAGCTTTGTCCGAAGAGCATCAGGAATGTGCACATAGCAGGTTGATCCAAACACCCGAAGGTGTGCAACACTCGGCTTCTCCTTGAACATTAGTTCGTGAGGGGTCTTCATGTTGATAGGACTCAGAGGCAATCTGTTGATGACATAAGCTGCACAAGACATTCCCTCCGCCCAGAAAGACTTTGGGATACTCTTGGCATGAAGCCAGCATTTGCAAGTTTCCGTCAGATGACGGATCTTCCTCTCCGCAACGCCATTCTGCTGTGGAGTATGGGCACAAGTGAGCTCTCTCCGAACGCCGTGTTTCCTGCAAAAACTTGAGAACTCACCAGAGGTGAACTCCCCACCATTGTCAGTTCTCAATTTCTTCACCCGCAGGCCTAGACGACCTTCCACCAGCTCCTTGAACTCCACAAACTTTGCAAAGGCTTCTGACTTCTCTTTCAAGAAATACACCCAGACATATCTGGTGTAATCGTCAATCAACACCAACATATATCTATTGCCTCCAAGGCTTGGGGTGGCAGCCGGTCCCATCAAATCACCGTGGATGCACTCCAACGGCACTTTGCACCTTGTTTGCGATTTGTCAAATGGAAGTCGATGAGACTTACCAAACTGACATCCTTCGCAGACATGACCGTCTCCATAGGAGGACAAGCTAGGCAAGCCATTGACAATGCCCCTTACCGCCATAGCCTTCAATTTGTCCATGCCTACATGCCCCAACCTTTCATGCCAGATGGCCGCGCCATAATTGGTCCTCATCTTATCAACATAGGTACTTGTCGATAAAACGAACAAGTCCTTCACCCTCTTGCCGATGTGAATAACATCTCCTTTTATCTCCGGTTGTGTTTTGAGAAACTTCACTTATGTTGGGCCAAACAGAACGTGATAACCGACATCGACCGCATTGGTCACAGAGAATAGATTTTTCTTCATACCAGGCACGTGATAAACACTCCTCAACGTGAGTGGACCCTTATCACTGCTCAGAGAGACAACTCCTTCGTGCTCTACTGGATGAATAGAATTATCAGCCGTAATGATAGCATTGTTACCTGAGTAAGGCGCCAAAGAAGAGAACTTTGATCCATCCCCGGTGAGGTGATGCCCACACCCTGAATCAACAATCCAGTCCTCATCATAATTGATGGAAGCCAAGGCCTTAACGGGCATCGCCGTTATATTAGACGCAAAGGCTCCTCCCCATCCAACTTCACCAGACTTTGGCATCTCCTTCTCCACTGCATGTCCCGGCTGAAGATTCACCCGACAATCTTTCTTGAAGTGCCCGGTCTTATTGCATCTAAAGCACCTCGGTCCCTCTCCTTTCTTCTTCCCATCAGACTTAGAAGCATAGCCCCTATCTTGCTGACCTGAAGTGGAGAGTCCATCAAGACCCGACTTCTTCTTCTCCCATTTCTTCTTCTTCTTCCCAGAGAACATCACATCACTTTCTCCCCCGGAGATTGAAACCCCCGCCATCTGTCTTGCTAAACTTTCTTGCGAAGCAAGAAGGTTCTCCAACTCCAACAACGACGGTTGATTTGCCCAACCCTGAACTGAAGTCACAAAAGCAAGATACTCCTTCCGCAACCCGTGGATGATATGCCTCTTCAGTTTTGCCTCAGAGATAGGCTCATCAGGGTCCAATGCAGAAATCTCTGCCGTGAGGTTCTTCATCTTGAGGAAGAAGGTAGAAAGAGAAAGATCACCTTGAGAGGCTTTTGCCAACTCATTTTCAAGATACTGTAGCCTCGCTACATTCTTCTTATTGAACAATCCATCCAAGGATGTCCAAATCTCAGCAGCAGATTTACATCCTATGATGTGATCAAACAGCTCCGGTGAGATAGCCCTCTTGAGAGGGAACTCAGCCTTAGCATTCGTCCCCCTCCAAAGTCTCACCTCTGCCATATTATCTCCTGCTAGAAACACCTCTTGTGTGTCTTCTCCGCCAACTACCTCCTATAGATCCTCGCCAAGCAAGTAACTCTCCATACACGACTTCCACTTTTTAAAGTTAGTCGATGTGAGGAGTTCAATACCAAGACCTCTTGCGTATCCACCTTCCATGGCAATCTATGTGGTCTCTTCTTCACAACGACGATGGCAACTCTAGTTGATCACTGCTTATCCACTCCAGAAACCTGGCTCTGATACCATGTTAAAATTTTTGATTGGAACGTTTAGGAGTAAGCAGGAGTTGTATCAACAAGAGTTATAGCCAAACAACCACAATGCCAAAACAGCAACACAAGAAATCTTTATTGAAACAGAACTGCTTTACAATGCGAGGTATACATGACGAGACATGATTCATCAGAATCAAGGAGACGAGAAGAACAAGACACACCAAAAAAGCAAAGCTGGCGGCTAGACAAGCTCAGACCGCACAAGCCACACCACTCCAGAACTCGCCCGGCTTGCCCTGAGATCGCACGAACAGAAACCGGACAGACTGCCAGCACTGCAAGATCGCACCTCAGACCGCACGAACTGAAGCTTATTGGAACAAAGAACTGAAGCTGTCGTCAGACCGCAACTCAGACCGCCTAACCGCTGAAGGTCGCCTGATCACTGAGCTCGCTGCGAACAGCACAAGAACACAATAACCCAGTTCGCTGACAGACCGCAGACGAACTGTTTATTCAAGCCACCGGAAATCACCAAGGAAGGAGACCGCACCCTGCTGACCGCAAACCTGCGAACACAACAAAGGTTAACTCGCATCCAAGTCGCGCGAACTCAAACTTGAGACCGCAAGAACAATCCGGGCCCTGGTTCTTACAGTTCTTGTTATTAATGACGGGTCATGCACCCCTATTTATAGGCGGGTGGACGGATGTCGTCACCGCACAAACCGGGATACAGTCACCACCCATCAGATCGCGAACGGTCTCAAAAGACAGACCGCGCGAACAGACCTCTTGGACGATCATCCGACCAAGACGCAGATCAGCAGACAAAATCGCGCACAGGCCGCGCGAACACGAGACCGCGCACAAGCCGTGCGGTCTCAACAACGCTCCTTCCTTAGAACACCAGGAGCAAGCAAGGACCATCTGGACGACTTCAGACAAGTCGCCAGATCGCAAAGGTAGACCGCCCGGGTAGACGGTCATATAGGAACAACCCGCCCGGTCTTCCAATAAGGAGGCCAGGCAAACCAGAAGATCTACTCGGGAACAACCCGCATCTACCAAGAGCAGACCGCCCTGAATAAGACCGGAAACAACCCGCAACGGGTCGCCAGAACCAACGACCAAACCCAAGGAGCAAGCTGGCTGATCTCACCAGATCGCCAGAACCAAACCGCCAGAGCACCAGCGCAGACCGCGCGGTCTCTGCGGTCTCCAGCCTTCAGACCGGCCGGACTCCCTTCCACTTCACTTCAACAATTTCAACACCTACAACATATCAGAGTTACAAATTAACGGAAGCATTTTAATAAATCTTGATCCAGTAAAGGACATGTCCACAACACCAACTAGGAATAATATATATACATCAAAACTGTAAGGCCTTAAGGCCATAAATGTTGTTCACAAAAGTGTTTACCTCCCTACATGGTTTACAGGCATCGACACGTAGACCGACAATACATGAAAAGTAAACACTCAAAAGATTAGCCTTCAGGAGCCAACACAACAATGAGCTTCACCCAGCTACTTTTCGTTCGACTCGCCAGCACCTGCACATGTACTGTCCACAAAATGTGGGAAAATAAAACACCGGTCAGCTTTAGCTGAGCAAATGGTATAATGACCCCACCCCATTCCCGGGGCATTGGTACTCCTTCCCTGCAAGTCAACACACTATCAACATATATCTCAATAAGAAAGTGCAGCTAACACAATCAATATATGCACAAAAATTATAAACGTTGGCACGCATGACCACATGTTTCGTGCTCTCACGACACACTTTCAGTGTACTCCCCGAGTCCCACCTCCATCCTTAGTTATACAAACTTAGATGGTAATCGAGTTACGCCGGTCTAGCCAGACGCTTACCAGACTTTCCTTCTAAGATCAGACGGTGCACCGATGAGCGACCTCTTCACCGACCAGCATGGAACAGGTTCAGATCAGTCTTTCCCGGCTCAATCATCGCGAACAACCAACACGATACATGTATAGCTTCCCGTCTTCCCGTCAACATGATAATCACAACTAGATCATCAACGCAACATCAAGGGAAATTTCCAAGCACACTTAATGATATCTGGTATCACTGGCGATAACGCCGGCATTAACGCTAACGTCGAGCATTAGCAACATAACACCATTTCTTTCCAAAAATGTATGTGTTTTCTGTTGTTGCTCTCCAACACAGTATGCCTTCCAGTATACATCAATCGCTTTACAAATAGCACAATCAGCATGGAGTCTTCTCTCACACGCAATTTAGCCATCACAAATCCGGACCAACCTGTCGCAGATGGGCTTCACACAACATGTATATATCCATAAACGAATAAAATTCTATATGCATTTTATGTAACATCCCTAATCCTACTAGACCTCATGATGGTGTTAGGGCATAACATGAGGAGAGAAGGGTGAGTGGAGGCAAAGAGATGACCTTAGAGTTCACTAACTTGGGGTGAACTCACATAGTGCTCACAAGTGAACACAAGACAACTTAGGTCAAATTTGCCAAATTGAACTCACAAGTACTAATTGACCCCACCTCTATGTTCCTAACCCTAATAGAGACTCACTTAACCAAGAGCCCCATCAATTGGTCAACCAAATAGGTCAAATTGACTAAAGTCAAATTAGGTCAACATAGCCCTATTCAACACAATTAGACTCAATTGACCCCCAATACATCAAATTCACTTCACCCCTAACCTTCTAACCCCATTAGGGATCTATTGGACCCAAAAGCCCCATCAAGTGGTCAACCAATCCATCCAATTTGACCAAAGTCAAACTTAGGCTAATTTGGTTCAAACTCACACCATATGGATAAATTAACTCAATTGGAGCCACACCATGGTCCAATGGATTTTGGGTAAGGTCATATGACTCATGAACATCAAGTGGGGCTAACCCACCCACCAATTTGACCAAGTCAATCCAAAAGTCATTCATGGTCAACATAAGGCCTTAAGGAAGAAATTAAAAGCCCAAATGGAATCCAAGTGGACCAAGGACCCACCTCATGACTAACCAGTAGGACACATACCTATTGACACCCCACTCTTAAAATTGGAGAGAGAAAATGTGCATGGGGGAAAAATGACATTTTCCCCTAAGGTCAAAAGATGTTTTAAGTAATGGAGGTCCCATAACCCCTTACCTCCTTGCCCAAGCCTTTAGCAGACCCCCTCAGGCCATGAACAGTCTTTTCAGGGGATGGCAGCCGCTCAGGCACAAAGGAGAAAGCAAAAAATCATGGACGAACCACCATACTTTCCCATCCTCTCTATACGACCATCACACTCCTCATTTGACCCTTCCATCATCTTCAGAGGGCCCTAAGGAGTCGAGCCAGCCACTGAGAAGAAGGCCATTGGTGGAGAATCAGCAGATCAGGCAAGCTAGTAGGAGAAAGAGAGAACCATGGCCAGCCACTGAAACACTTGTCGCCGAGCTCCAATAGAGGTCTGTTTCTCCTCCTCTCCCCCTATGCTAGCTTTATAGCTCTCTAGGCTGAGAAATCGGGCTCAAATGAGCCGCGATCCATGTGAGGAATGTGAGAATTTCCCGAGCTTTTCACCACACTCGGGTTCGCCAGAGACGCCTCCTCCGGTGGCCGTGTCGCCGCCAATCGATGGCCACCATCTCAACGGAGGTGGTGGCGGTGTTGGTCGACAATGGTGGCCCCCGGGTGGCCGGAAATTGCAGGAAGAAGGGGCTACAGGAAGGATAGATCCTGGTCGGCAGCTATCGGGGACGATGACCCCTGGCCGTCCGATCTTATCAAGATCAGATCTATTTATATGATTTAAACTATAGCCTAGTGTATTTTCTGTCACATTATTCACAGTGGTTTAGATTAATTATTAAGGGTGCTTAGAGGCTGAATCAGGAAAAATCCCAACATGGAAAAGGTAGCTCTTAGTGTCTACTTTCAATAGGACTTTAAATCACATGGTTTGGTGGCCTACAGCTCCTTATAGGGCTATTCGCCTGGGTTGTGTCCTAAAGGGGGACCAATCACTATTTTGTAGATATAATTTACATAGATGCTTGTATAGACCTAATACTTTGTACATAAGGGTATATACCATGGATACACCCTCTGTCCAAAACTCAGAATTTTTGGGTAACATTTTTCTAAGGTTTTGTGGAAAATATGATTTTTCATATTATTGAAATAAATGTGGTTAAATAAATCCAAAAATAACCCAAATCTTGGGTGACATATTTGTTAGGTCTTAAATAGTCACATGTAAAATGTGAGGTCATTTGGACCACTGTAGAACAATATACACTCATACATATGAATGATGATGTATGGAATGGTGGTGTGCATATAGCACCTTTGGGCATTTTGTGAATCTATCACAAATGGCTTGTTGTATGTCCATGATATTTGGGCAATGCACATATTATGATGAAGAGTATCATCCCTAGAAAAGTTAGGATTTTTGGAATGAAAAATCCTAGGTATTTGATTAATAAAATTAATGTCACATAAGTGTATTAATCAAATAAAAGTGACTAAATTATTTAGGATAATCCTGATTTTCTACCACATGATGATTTAGAGTAGTCAATATCTCTGAAAGTTTTATTGGGAATTTTGAAGTTGATATTACTAGCTAGTTGATTATAATTTAATATATCACATAAATGTATAAATGAAATAAACATAACCTAATGCCTTAGAGAAAAATCCATTTTTATGTCACATGGTACTTTATGATGAAATAAATCTCTGGAAATTTTAGTAGGATTTTTGGAAACCACATACACTATGAACTACAAAAAATGTCCTTTGTCACACTTATGTATTAATAAAATTTTGATGGTTAATACTACTTTGAAAAATTTGAAAGTGTGGCTATACTTTTTTAGATCATTATAAACATATGGTAATTTTTGCAGAATTTCTAAATGAATATTTATGGTACTTTCTGTGTAATGTGATATATTGACCTAAATATTTAAATACTGAATTAATGGTCATAAACACTGTGAAAAATTAGGAAATTCAGTCATTCATATTATTTCACTATTATATTCCACTGTTAAAATACTTGGAGCACTTTGAATTCTGGAATCGGTACTTTATGTGTAAAGTGAGGTGTGCCTTATCGTTAAAGAATTTTATTTCATGGCCAAAATAATTAGGAAAATTATGAATTTATGATCATCCCTTAATTTGGTCATGATAAACTTATGGTATAAATTTTAGAGTATTTGGCCAAGTTATAGTGAAATTCACATCATAGAGATTAATCTAGTTCAATTCTTGTGCTGATCTACGAATAACAAAAAATTGAGGTAATGTTTAGACTAACCAGAACACAGAAATTGAATGAAATTTGGAACACATTGATAGGGAACCCATAAAATCAGTTCTTGTAAGTTGTAGCCTTATTGGAGGACTTCATTCCTATAGTGACTAGTAGACTAGAATCACATCACACGGTTAACAATTGAGTTCAGTTCAGGGTCTTTCCATCTTAGTTAGTCATGGTGATAGAATGATAATATGGTTATGGTGCATTTTAAGATAAGTGTTGGACACATAGATAAATACTTAAGGGTTTGCACCACGCACCACAAATAGGTCGTCGCGCTGCCTAAAGAGTTCTAGGTCATACTTAAGTAATTTTAGCGCAATTATGAGAATAACCTTGACAATGGGTAGGAACCAATAAAAGTAAATATTTTGAGAAAGGAAGGTCTGAGATGTCACCCCAGAATATCTTCTAGTACCAATGCGAGCCCTTCACCGGGTAGACCTCGGGAAGTCCAGGATTCACCTTAAATCATTATGATCGACTAAACAACATCCAAGAGTAACTTAAATAAGAGAATTTGTGGAAGGTAAACCTTGTCCTATTACAGAGGACGAAATGGTTCAGGAGTAGTTGGTCCTGCGAGCCGGAGGATTGGGTGGTGTGATAAACCTTGCATGTGCATAAACAAGTGGCGGGTTTTTGGTACTGGTCCAGTTGTCACACCAATGGCAGTACGTTGACTTTGTCGGGGTGTGGTGAGTTAGAGGACCAGTAGGTTACTTTACTGTGGTATGGAGGACAATCCCTAGTAACTTACGACCGACCATAAAAGACTAGCGGGTTGTCAACAAGAGTACGCATGAGCTCACAGAAGTGCACCTAGGATGTGTACAATAACACACGTAAGGTCTAGGTCTGGTAGTGTGTATACCCACCTAGAAGTGGAGTGGCCGATCCACTATTTTCGTTGCCACGATGGAAGTACCTGAGAGGCTTGCTACCTCTGAAAAGCGGGAACAAAAGGTCTCTATGCGCAGAGTCGTGTGAGTGAGTTTGAAAGTATCTAGTCGCAACCTAAATCACCTAGAGGGGGGGGGGGGGGGGGGGTGGGGTGGGGTGAATAGGTGGATTCTATGGCTTTAAGCGGAATTAAAATTTAAACAAACAAGCACACAGAAAAGGAGCACAACACAACATAAGGATTTTATAGTGGTTCCCCGGTGTGGGTAGTCCACTTTCCCGCCTCGCCTATCTAGCACTCCAAGGCTAGATTCGGCTACTTCACCAATCTCAGATTAATCCAAATCTTACAACTCGGAGTCTCAACTCCTACAACTCGGAGAAAACTACTCCTACATAAATTCAGAGAACAAACTTCTCATACAACTCGATTCCTAAACAAGGATCTACAAAATAACTCGGAGGCAAACCTCCTACAAAAGTATGTAAAGGTGTTTTTCAATACAACTAAGATTGACAAGCAATCTAACTTAGAAACTCTAGAGAGAGTCTTTTTCTTCAGATATGAAAGGGAGATATCTTCTTCCTTGAGAAAGTTCTTCAGTCGGTTAATAGCAGAGGAAAGAGGAAATCTGGAGACTTGGAAAAACTAGATCTGAATCTTGAGAGTCGAAAGAATCAGGATGTTGAATTGATCTTGTCGACTCTGACTTGAGAAGAAGAATCGCGAAATGTTCCTTGTCGGCAACCAGAAGATCGATCGAGAGCGAGATAGCCAACAAACGGAAATTACTTGATTTTAGTTCGTATTCACGATTAGGGTTTTTCGAAATAACCCATAGAAATTTATTGGATTCTTCTCCAAAGGCTAGAAACGCGATTTAGGGAAAAGCTTCCACGTGTACTGTGCATGGAGGTAGCCCTAAAAGGCAGGCCATCACAACTTTAAAACGGAGACAGCAAAAACTGATTCGTCTAAATGGCTAGAAAGGAATCGACGAATTGAGTTAAACGGAATAGACGAATTCGTCAATACTATACAGACGAATTATATATGCCGAATTCGTCTAATATAGCCAAATTCGTCTATACTATATAGCCGAATTCGTTTATACTATATAGACGAAAGGTCTTTCCTTAAGAAAATTTTTGGTCTTCAAAGATTATCGACGAATTCGTTTATATGTACTTAAACAATATCGACGAATGACTCGATATCTAATTAAGATATATCGACGACTTCTAACTTAGACCAAATTCCTTTCTTGAAAACCAGCACCAACTCCTGACCTTCATCTCCAACACTTAGTATGAGTACATCCCAATAGAGAGATTTCACATGAGTCAACACTTTGGTCTACACATGAGGAATTACATTGCATAGGCCTGTGTTTAACGACTCATTGAAACCTGACATTGGTTTGTACTTAGAGTGTAATAACCTGCAATATCACAGCTAAAGTGCATGATCTAATACAAACTCAATTCATCTTAGTTTGACGGGGACTTCTTCAAATCAAGGTTATTATGGTCAACAAAACCCAACAATCTCCCTCTATTTGAAGAAGTCAGAACCCTATCTACTAAGGTGAATTGCACAGGAAATAAAGAGTAAAAGCATACGAAGAACTGAAATTGATATAAGATAAATAAGCAACACAAAATTTTGGTCCACAAACATTAATAACTAAATAAATGTTTAAAAGAGAAATTTTCAGTTCATGCATCTTTCATTTGGAGATTCATTGTTCTTTTCCCTTTCCCCTTTGGCTTTTCTCAAACTGCCTTTGATAATAGGTTCTAGGCTTAGGAAAATATTTGGGAGGAGGAGGAGCAACCTTATTGTTGTACCCATGAGTTCTGAAGTGAATTCTTCTTTTAAGCTTCGCAGCACGCCACTTGTGAATTTCTTCTGTGTCATAATGATTTTCAGGAAGCTAATTGGAAATAGTGATAAGATTCAAAGTATCAAGAATTATATTTCTGGATTCAGGACTCCAAACTTCTCCATCAAACCTTCTAGGAACTGCATCTCTCTGCTCAGCCACTCTTCTGTTCTCAAGAATCTGCCTATCAAGATCTGTCCTAGATCTTTTCCTGGAGGGTTCAACTTCTGCTTCTGGCTCTGACCAGTAATATTGTTCTGGGGGATCATATGGTTCAAAAGGAGTAGTACCTTGATCATACTGTTCAGACTGCTGGAAATGAGGGACATTCTGAGAGGAATTCCCTTGACCTGTAAAACCATGAGCATAACCCCTAGATAATTCATTGAGTAGCCACATATGGCTTTCATGAACATAAGCATTTGATTCTTGAAATCTTCCTTCTACTTCTCTGTTTAAGTCAAAAATTTGTCCTTGAATTCTTTCTTGTAATCTTTCCTCCCCCTTTCTGACTTCTTCAGATAGGGTTTGGAGAATTTCATCCTTGGAGTTTCTTAAGGTAGTAGTAATGATATAAGTATTTCCACCGGCAGAACTAAGTAGCATATCTTGACCTCTGTCAACTTTATCTGCTTGCTCATAAAGAGAAAACATGCTTCGGGCAGAAAGATTCATAGCTTCAGCAACTTTATCAAACTTTTCATCAAGTTCTCTTCTTAGAATTCCCATATTGTGGTCTATGGTTGCTAGACCATTGTTCAGATCCTGTTCAACTATTCTTACTATGTCAAACACTTGCCTGAAGGAGAAGTCAAAGTGTTCCTTCTGCTTTACCAACATCCCTTCAATGGACTTGAGAAGAGAGCAATGAGAAATTGAAGTAGAATCCTGGAGGCGAGAGGAATTACCAAAATTTTCATCTGCAGAAGCTATCTGATCAGAATTTACCTTTTCTGGAGAATGAAGAAGCTGAAGCTTGACTCTTTCAGAGGCCATAGGGGTAGGAAGCCCTTCTACACTTTCTTCTTCAACAACTGGATCTTATGGAAGAGATTTATCTTGGACTGAATTATCTTGTCTTTCGGCAGCTGATAAGAGTTGATTACGAGCAAGGGTCTCCCCCTCAGAACTTACATGGGTCATAACCTTAGGCACTTCATTTTCTGAAACAATAGATTTTCCCTTTGAAGAGCACACAACTTTTTCACTACCAAGATCAGGAAAGTCACCACCTTGATCATTTCCTTCACTGCCATCACCACCACCATCTCCTAGATCTTGTATCTTGGAGAGATCACTAGATTTTTCTCTTGGAACTGTAGGAGAGTCAACTGGAGGGTCTACGGGAGCATAGCTTGGGGCCAGAGAGCACTCCCACTTGGAAGGTGCTGAAGGTACTTTAGGAGAAGGAGAAAGAGGATCAGGCTGCTGTCCTTCACTTTCAGAACTGAGGTCTGGTTGATTTCTGATCTTGAACTGTCCAATTCTTCTATTCCATCTATCAAAAATTGATGCATCCATTCTCTTGAATTGATGAATTATGCTACCTGAGGTCATGCTGAACTGATTTCCATCTAATTGATTGAGATACAAAGTAATAATCCTCCCGAAGTTCGGGGCCAACAAACTTGTTGAAATTTTCTCAAATAAAATTCTTCCCCAGTCTATTCTCTTACGACAGACTATTGATGCAAGTATTCTGAACATTTCATTTGATAAGTAGTCATGTGACCCTACTTTGCATAGCAGAACTTTTCCTAGAATATCGGATAACAGTTTTCCTTCACCATTCATTTCCTTTCGGCGAATTGAGGTCATGGTCTTATGCAAACCACAAAATGATAGAGTTCTTTTAAAATCTTTCTTGGTGAACACATCTTCTTCGATAACTTCTGGAAGCCGTAAGAATCTGGTCAGCAGGGATGGGCTAACCTTCACCATGAAATCATGGATTTTACTCTTGATTACGGTGCCCTTTCTTCGAAGCTTGGCATTCTCGAAGAATTTGATGACCTCTTTGTCCAAAACACGACAGGGATGCTCTAGAATGAACGACAAACCTACAACCTCAAGCATGAGGAATACGTTTCTGAATTCATCGGTCGCACTGTCGAAACCTGTTCGAACCAATTCACCACCAGATTTGAGAAGGCTTGAATCCCTCTTGGACATTGCAGAGGGCAATCGAATGCAATCGAAAATAGAATGGTAGAGAGAGAACGAAACGCCGGAAATATTTGAGCTTTCGGTGGAAGACGAAGGGTTGAATCGACGACAATAGACAAAGGATGCATGAACCGGAAAACCCTCTTTTTGACATTTAAATAGTGTTAATGTTTAAACTGGGAGAAAGCGCGTACCTTGGAGTTTGAAGAGACTCTTCAGATCCATTAAAGAAAATAAATATTTGAAATCCGGAATAGGAGATTCGTCGAAATGATGCAATATGATATCGGCGAATGCCATTTAGACGAATTCCTTTATCGACGAAAATGTATATCGACGAAACCTTTATATCAACGAAAACTTTATATCGGCGAAAAGTACTAATTCGTTGAAATTCAAGTACTAATTCGCCAATATTGCTTGAAATTTGTAAGTCTTTTTGAGCGAAGATAAATTGAGATTTCATTTACTTAGCCTCTTAGCGTGTCTTCAGGAATCTTTGTTAAGCATACCAAGCTCCATTTTGAAAAAGTTGAATTTTGACTCGTCAAGTGGCTTCGTGAAGATATCTGCAACCTGCTTATCCGTAGGAACATAGTTGAGGTTAATGTCCTTGTTGTCCACATGCTCCCGGATGAAGTGATAACGTATCTCTATGTGCTTTTTCCGGCTGTGAGAGACTGAATTATTTGTAATTGCGATAGCGCTTGACGAATCACAGAACAGAGGAATATCCTTTAACTTCAAGTTATAGTCTTTCAACTGATTCCTTATCCACAACAATTGTGCACAACAACTGCCTACAGAGATATACTTCGATTCAGCCGTTGATGTTGCTACACAATTCTGTTTCTTGCTACTCCATGAGACAAGCCTCTTTCCAAGGAATTGACATGTCCCAGAAGTGATTTTCCTATCATCCTTGCTACCTGCAAAATCATCATCTGAAATTCAGTTAGCTCGAAGTCATTACTTCTTGGGCACCATAAGCCAAGATTTGGTGTGCCTTTAAGATATCTCAAAATCCTCTTTGCAGTGACATAATGAGATTCCTTAGAGTTCACTTGAAATCTAGCACATACGCATGTAGAAAACATTATATCTGGTCTACTAGCAGTGAGGTAGAGCAAGGATCCAATTATGCTTCTGTACTTGGTTTCATCAAAAGGTTTCCCTTTCTCATCTTTGTCCAGAGACATAGTTGAACTCATTGGATTCCTCATTCTCCATTCCAAATTTCTTAAATAACTCTTTGGTGAACTTCGTCTGAGAGATGAAAATTCCATCTTCAGATTGTTTCACCTGAAGTCCTAAGAAATACTTCAACTCACCCATACTGCTCATTTCAAACTTCCCTTGCATAAAGTTAGAGAACCTTTTGCAGAGGTTATCATCCGTAGATCCAAAAGTAATGTCGTCGACATAGATTTGCACTAGCAAAATCTTGCCTTTTACTTCCCTAAGAAATAATGTCTTATCTATTTTTCCTCTTGTGAATTTGTTCTCAAGAAGAAAGCTAGAAAGCGTCTCATACCAAGCTCGAGGAGCATGTTTGAGACCATATAAAGCTTTACGTAAATAATAAACATGATCAGGTAGAGAGGAGTAAACAAAACCTGGAGGTTGTTCTATGTATACTTCTTCCTTTAGATTACCATTCAGGAAGGCTGAATTCACGTCCATTTGATAGACTTTGAATCCTTTGTGAGCAGCATACGCTAGAAACAACCTGACCGCTTCGAGTCTTGCCACTGGAGCAAAAGTTTGATCGAAGTAGATCCCTTCTTCTTGTCTATAGCCTTGAGCAACAAGTTTGGCCTTGTTCTTAATGATTACTCCATCTTCATCCAGCTTGTTTCTGAAAACCCATTTTGTCCCTATTACATTTTGCCCTTTAGGTCTTGGTACTAGCTTCCAAACTTTGCACCTCTCAAACTGATTGAGCTCCTCTTGCATTGCAATGATCCACGAGGCATCATTCTTTGCTTCATCGAACTTCTTTGGCTCAATCTGTGACAAAAAGCTTAAGTGCAAAACTTGATTAGCTGTATCTCTTCTTGTTCTTACTCCAGCACTGGTTTCACCAATAATTTGATCAACCGAATGATCTCTTTGGTGTCTAATCATCAGGTTTCTTCCATCATCCATAGCACAGGGAGGTACTTCCACTTCTGGGGTTTCTTCTTCTTCTTCTTCTTCTTCTTCTTCTTCTTGAGTATCTTCCTCAGGTGGAATTGGAACATTTACTTCTGTAGACTTTGGAGCATCTTTTCTTGGTGCTTCTTCCAAGTGAAGTTCTTTGAATTTTGCACCTGCATCTTCAACAAATACACTACACGGGCTGCTTTGAAGCATGTTCGTCTCATCAAAAATAACATTGAAGGTTTCTTCTACAACCAGGGTTTTCTTATTGAAAATCATATATGCCTTACTATGGCTACTATATCCTACAAAAATACCTTCAAAATATTTTTCACTAAATTTAGTTTTGCAATACTTCTCGTTATTAAGCACGAAGCATTTACTGCCAAAGATCCTAAAATAAGATAGAGTTGGCTTCCTGCCTTTCAGAAGTTCATAAGGGGTCTAATGATGATTTTTGTTGATTAGTGCTCTGTTTTGCACGTGGCAAGCAGTGTTGATACCTTCAACCCAAAAATATTCTGGTGAAGAGTCACTCAACATTGTCCTGCAAGCCTCAATGAGTGTTCTATTCTTTCTCTCGACGACTCCATTTTATTGTGGAGTACGAGGAGATGAAAACTCATGAAAGATACCTGAGCTTTTACAGAACTTTGTCATAGTTCCAGTTTTGAATTATGTTCCGCGGTCACTTCTGATTTTGACTATGGAGCAGTTTAATTCATTCTGTATTTGCCTGACAAAATTTATGAAAGAGTCAAACGTATCTGACTTGTGTTTTTGAAAGAATACTCAAGCAAAGCGTGAGTAGTCATCAACAATAACCAAAGTATAAGCTTTACCTCATAAACTTCTGATTGGCATGGGACCAAATAGATCCATATGGAGCAGATATAAGCATCTGGTAGAATCTTTGCCAATTATGCTCTTAAAGGTAGCTCTAGTCTGCTTGCCCATTTGGCATGCCATGACAAGGTCTCTCTTTAATGCACTTAACATCAGGTGCATCATGAACTAAATTGTGAGAAAATAACATACTTATAGTTTTGAAATTTATATGTGCTAGTCTCTTGTGCCACTGGTCACAAAGAGATGCACTATCTTTTACTAAAATGCACTGATGTAGAAGAGTCTAAACATAGAAAATTTAAACAGAAAATATTTCTACTCTGAGTGCATGTTAAAATCGTTTCTGACGTATCAGACGACTTTATCAAGCACTTGTCCTTGTAGAATTCTACCATATAGCCTTTGTCACATAGTTGACTTATGCTAATAAGATTATGTTGTAATCCTTTAACATAAGCCACGTCTGTGAAAGAAACTATACCATTTGTAATCATACCGTAGCCTTTGGTAATTCCCCGATTAGATCCGCCAAAGATAACTTTTGGGCCATCTTTCACTGGGGTATAATCCTGTAGGAGGCTTCTTGTTACGGTCATATGCCGTGAACATCCACTGCCCAAGTACCATATAGAAGTTTTATTAGCCTTTGGACATACCTGCAGTCAATAATCATTTGCCCTTAGTAACCCAAACAGATTTGGGTTCTTGGCTCTTCGTTAGATGACCGCCACGAGGAATGTTAACCTTGTGAGGGGTCATTCTTGCATTGTTAACCCGTGGAGTCTTAACATTTATCGGATCAAATCAACAATCTATGGCAAAGTGACCAACCTTGCCACATCACCAACAGTCAAACCTACTGTATCTTCTTTTGCCCTCCTGCTTGACTTTTTGAACGGAGGTCTAACAGGAGTAACTTTCTTAGAAGTAGAAGCCTCGTGGTTGCAACAAACGCATGACTCCTTCTCATGAGATTTATTCACAACAGTCTTAACTTTTGGTGTTTTCTTAGCTGCTGATCAATGTACAAATGAACCATAGTCCTTGAGGACTATTTCTTCGTAAGGTGCCTTGAAAGCAGTCGTTCCGAGGCTTCGGGGACGACTCAATCCCTGGTTACTCTTGCTTGTCTCAACATGAGTTGGTCTCGTAAAGTGACCATACATGGATTCAAAATCATAGGTGTTTGTGGAAAACACTACCTTTTTGAATGAGGGTTGATTTTGATCAGCCTCGCCCTTGCCTTTAACGGCTCTTCTCTTGGCATCCTTACTTGTCTCAGCCACATGACCAAGACCACTACCCTTAGCAGGAGCAGAGAATTTATCGATGATTGGAAGAACAGTTTTTGGCTTTGAGAAGCTTTCTACAAGTTTCCTTTCCACCACTAGCTTCTCTTCTAGTTCATCTATAAATTTCTCCTTCAGGGTTAATAACTCAGTGGAGTTTTTTAATTCATCCTTCAGGAGTTGGAATTCATTTTTGAAAGGAGTCAATCTTTCGATTTCCTCTTTTAGTTCAGATTCCAACGTCTTGAGTGATTCAATTTATTTTGACTGAATTCTGACTACCTTGCGACATTTGTCAAATCCCTTCAAAAGGGCTTTATACTGAGTCATTAACTCTGAGTCCTCCTCTGAGGAGTATCCTTCATTTGCATTGGATTCAGTTTTAGATGCAGAAAGAGAAGTATGAACGCTTACCTCCCCCTCATTTGGGGTGTTGTAGACGTCTTCATCTGATTGGGCCATTAGCCCGAAGTAGGCTTCCTCATCTGAGCTTGACTCATCCGAGTCACTATCGCTGAGAGTCTTTGGCTTCTTTGCAATGAAGCTCTTCTCGACTTTCTTCTTACTCTTGAAGGATCGCTTTTCTTCTTTCTTTGACCCTTCTTTCTTCTTGTATGGGCACTCCACAATGACATGCCCTGGCTTGTTGCAACAGTAGCAAATAATGTCAGAAGAAATCTGTTTATCCGGTTTAGAATTATACCTGTCATTTATGTTGCTTTTCTTGTGATGATCATCATCACGCCTTGATATTCTGTGATCGTAGGAGGAATACTGATTCTGTCTTTGTCTTCTTTTATTGAGCAATCTTTTGAATTGCTTGGAGTCGGAGAGAGAATTCTCCATCAGACATATCAGAGCTTGAGGGGCAAGCTTCAGATTCTTCATCTTCGTCTGATGGTGGTCTCCTTATAGGTGACACACCTTGCTTTTTCTTGAACTCTCTGCCTTGGGGGCAACAGACTTGTCTCTTCCTGAAGTCCTGCTCCCTTCCTCTCCGGTTCGTCTTCTACTCAGCTTAATGATGGGGACGACGGCCCACAACATGATGAAGATGCAGTTGATGATAATCAACCACCACCATCCAAGGATTTGCGACGCCACGACAATCTTGACGGGCAACGTTACAACCTTCGCCCTCGGCACACGAAGAACCTTATTTAAATTTCTATTTCGTTTTATTATGTTATTTTAGACATTTATTCTGGTCTGCGTTTAGCCAACTTTTGCTGCATTTATTTATGTTGGTCTGCATTTAGCCGTCCATTGCTGCTGTTAATTTATTTCGGCTGCATATAGCCATTGGTGTGTGTAAGGCTATATAAGGCCATGACTGAGATTAATATTCAGTTTTATAATTTGAAATTTGAAATAGAATCCAAACTTGGAATTCTCCCCCTCTCCCTCTCTTCCTCTCTTGGAAATTCCGCCCCCCCTCTTCTTCCCTCTCCTTGGCCGCCCCTCTCTCTACTTCCCCTCTTGGAGATTTCAGCCACCACTTCTCCCCCTCACCTTCTCCTTCTCTCTAGAATTCGGCCAGCAGCAACAAAGAAGATCCAAGGTGCACGAAGGATTGGGCAAACTCGCTCGGGCGTGAATCGACGAAGACGGACGTGTACATCTTCTTTGGCTCATCTCCGGTGGGCTTGTGGAGGGAACGATCGATTGCTGTGGATCCAATATCTCGGATCTACAAACTCCGAGTGGGTAAAGAAACTTTCTACCAAAGAGTTTTCCCTCTTAGATTTTTCTAGTGGTGGTCGAGTTTTGGCGTGATCTTGGAAGCAACGGAATTTTCGTGGTTATTTTCTTGTGGATCTGTGTTATCTTTGATATTTCTGAAACATACGAAAAAGGATTGACGATCCTTGCTTTGTTCTTGTTGGGGAAACATCCACCCTTTCAGAATCGATTTGTTTTGGTGGATTTTCTTTGGTACAACACCGCGCTCGTCCGGAATCAATATTATTCCTTTTAGCTTGTGTGGATATAGGCCTATAGTCTATATTCATACTCTAGCGGTTGCTACCCGTACGCTGCGTTAAAATTAATAATAAGCATATTCGAGGGCTGCGTTTAATTTGTGTTTGGGTAGAGCGGAGCGGCGAGAGTCTTTTGGTCGTAATCGCGTGCGACCACTTCAACTCGGTGGCCTACATCACTTAAGCTCATGTGATAAGAGCTTTCCAAACAATATTTGTGGCTCCATGATAGCCAGCTTTCCAAATTCTCTGATTGCAATCGCCTTGGTATCCCATTCTTTCGTCAAGGATCTAAGAACTTATCATTCAGCTCACCAACAGAAAATTCACGGTCATAATTTCTTAGACCGTTTACTATCTTAAAGAATTTTTCATAAGTCTCGGAAATGGAATCTCTCGGATCTTGCTTGAATGCTTCATATTCCTGATTCAGCAAAGATCTTCGATCATCCCTTACCTCTTCTGTACCTTCCATCAGAACAACCAGAGAGTCCCACATTTCCTTTGTTGACTTGCAGTGAATGAGGTTTTGCAACATAGAGCCGTCCACTGCACCAGCTATGATGTTTTTTGCCTTCTTGTCCAAGGCGACAAGTGCAATCTCATCTTTGGTTAGTTCCAACATCTTCTTAGAAATCATAATAGCTGAATTTATAGAAGACGGCTTTGTCGGAACATGAGGACCTTCTTCCACTATTTGAAAAATTCTTGGATCTGCAGCTTCCATGTAGAATCTAACCCTTTCCTTCCACATGAGGAAGTTTTCCTTAGTGCAAACGGGCAACTTGACAGAGGAATCCTTGGATCTTTCCATTCCAGACATACTGGCTCTTGCAACTAGATTAGAGATCTTGTTCAAGGTGTTAACCTTTAGAGAACAACCTAGCTCTGATACTAATTGAAAGTATCTAGTTGCAATCTAAATCACCTAGAGGAGGGTGGGGGGGGGGGGGGGGGGGGGGGGGGTGAATAGGTGGATTCTATGGCTTTAAGTGGAATTAAAATTTAAACAAACAACCACACAGAAAAGGAGCACAGCACAACACAAGGATTTTATAGTGGTTCCCTGGTGTGGGTAGTCCACTTTCCTGCCTCGCCTATCTAGCACTCCAAGGCTAGTTTCAGCTACTTCACCAATCTCAGATTATTCGAAATCTTACAACTCGGAGTCTCAACTCCTACAACTCGGAGCAAACTACTCCTACAAAAACTCGGAGAACAAATGTCTCCTACAACTCGATCCCTAAACAAGGATCTACAAAATAACTCGGAGGCAAACCTCCTATAAAAGTATGTAAATGTGTTTTTCAACACAACTAAGATTGACAAGTAGTCTAACTTAGAAACTCTAGAGAGAGTCTTTTTCTTCAGATCTGAAAGGGAGATATCTTCTTCCTTGAGAAAGTTCTTCAGTCGGTTAATAACAGAGGAAGAGGAAATCTAGAGACTTGGAAAAACTAAATCTGAATCTTGAGAGTCAAAAGAATCAGGATGTTGAATTGATCTTGTCGACTCTGACTTGTGAAGAAGAATCGCGAAATGTTCCTTGTCGGCAACCAGAAGATCGACCGAGAGCGAGATAGCCGACAGACGGAAATTACTTGATTTTAGTTCGTATTCACGATTAGGGTTTTTCGAAATAACCCATAGAAATTTATAGGATTCTTCTCCAACGGCTAGAAACGCGATTTAGGGAAAAGCTTCCACGTGTACGGTGCATGGAGGTAGCCCTAAAAGGCAGGCCGTCACAATTTTAAAACAGAGACAACAAAAACTGATTCGTCTAAATGGCTAGAAAAGAATCGACGAATTCAATTAAACAGAATAGATGAATTATATATGCCGAATTCGTCTATACTATATAGCCGAATTCGTTTATACTATATAGACGAAAGGTCTTTACTTAAGAAAATTTTTGGTCTTCAAAGAATATCGACGAATTCGTTTATATGTACTTAAACAATATCTACGAATGACTCGATATGTAATTAAGATATATAGACGAATTCTAACTTAGACCAAATTCCTTTCTTGAAAACCAGCACCAACTCCTGACCTTCATCTCCAACACTTAGTATGAGAAGTACATCCCAATAGAGAGATTTCACATGAGTCAACACTTTGGTCTACACAATGAGGAGTTACATTGCATAGGCCTGTGTTTAACGACTCATTGAAACCTGACATTAGTTTGTACTTAGAGTGTAATAACCTGCAATATCATAGCTAAAGTGCATGATCAAATACAAACTCAATTCATCTTAGTTTGACGGGGACTTCTTCAAATCAAGGTTATTGTGGTCAACAAAACTCAACAGAGTTGCACTGTATAAACATATCATAACATACATACTATATGCATATGCACTTACATATCCTTATCATATAAATTAGTATGTGCTCTTTTATATGATAAGTTACAATTCCGGAATCCTTAACTTATAAATTTGTATGAACATTCATATAAGTTAAGGTACTCTAGATGATAGTGTAGTAGTTTACTTATTACTTTTACTTGCACCGCATTTACTTATTTGCAGCTCACCTTTTACGTATTGTTGTTATAAATACTGCTTATTATTCATATATGATGCTAGTATAATCCATGTCACATGCTCTTTCTTTTACCCCTTGATGTCCTTCGCTTCTTCCTCACGCTCGGTACCTAGGAGTTATGGGGGGAGGCGAGGGCAAAATTGGCTTAGTCTTTTTGACTAACGGTTGGATGTGGCCGTAACACCAGGAGGTCGAAGAGCAGGAGCCGCAGTACATCAGGCAGGACACGACGACAGACCCTAAGGAGCAAATGTTGCGCATCACTACTATCGCACGATGATAGGTTGTTGAGAGTATTTTGACTAGCTTCCGCATTGTGTAGTGTGAGAGAGTGTATTGCTATTTACCTTTGGATTTGTATCGGGCTTAAGATCTTGCACTATTTATTTTGTTCTCATTGTGGACTATCTGCATTTTATATACATAAATATATGTGTCTGTGGTTGTGGACTTGTCATATTTGATAGCATTTCTTTCTTGCAACACTGGCCTGTGATATGATCGAACTAGCCGGCAGGATCGACGTTGAGCGGTGACAGCTAACCCGTGAGTTAGAGTCACCGTAAGACGTTGATTCTGGGCATAAGGTCTGGGAACTCTCCGGTACGGAGGAGGGAGATCTTACAACTAGTATCACTTGACAAATGATCATAACAGAAAAAGTCCACAAAACACTTGGTCACCCCGCTCGAGCATTAGTTTGTGGACAAACTATGCAGCGGAAGCAATGGTGTGCCCATGTGTGAAATCACATATATAGCCCATCTAAACAATGAGTTAGGCCGATTCTAATAAAATTTCCTTATATTTGTGTATCCCCCGAGGAGTACCGGCCCACGAGATACCACACCTTTCACTCTGACTGCCACTCCCTTCCAGCAGTCGGAGCTGGGTCAGGCGTTGACAGCCATTCTAGAGGCCTTTAAGGCACAACAGGTCCCGACCTTTCAGCCGAACCCGTGATCCAACTGGTTGAGTGCATTCAAGAGATTGTCCCCTCCGATGTACCATGGGACAGAGAATGTAGTTAAGACGGAGGAGTGGCTAGATAATATACAGGAGATGCTCGCAGGCATCAGCTGCCCGGTCAGCACGACAGACTCTTTGACGACTACTGCATTGGATGCCCATGCCAAGGGGTGGTGGAAGTCCTTGATGGATTCCATTTACGCGAACCGGGAGTGCACTAAGATTACTTAGGAGGAGTTCAGTGCCATCTTTCTGGAGCACTTCGTGACGGTGACGGACATGGATGCGTTGGAGGAGAGATTTTTGAACCTCAGACAGGGGAGTCGGTCCGTGATAGAGTACCAGATGGAGTTCTCCCACCTGGATAGATTTGCGGGGATGCACACAATGGATGACAGAGGTTATGCCAAGAGGTTCTACCGAGGACTTAAAGACCCACTGAGGAAGCACAATTGTTCGTGGCTGACGACAGTTTGGCCAAGATCATAGAGACGACAAAGAAGTTGAAAGCAGACCATTTGATGGTGCAAAGTAGGGGGAAGAGACCAGTGGATGGGACACACTTTGGAGAGAGCAACAAGGGACTGCATCGGGGCAGGATTATGAGGCACATGAGAGTCGGAGGACATCCTCGTCCTAACTTCAGGCCGGAGCAGCAGCCTCCTGCAGTGTCAGTCCCTCTACCAGTGCAGATTCATGAGCCACCGAGACACGATGATAGAGCATTCCGCCCAGTGGTATGCTTCAGATGCCACTAGCCAGGGCACATCAGAGCCAATAACCCCCCCCCCCCCCCCCCCCCCCCCCCCCCCCCCCCCCCCCCCCCCCCCCCGTTATTCTGTCCACCTCCTCCTCCACCAGCCCCTCCAGCACCAGCACATCAGGCCGAGATAGAGGATGAGGTCGGGGTAGGAGACATCACGGTAGAGGCCCAAGGTCGGAGCAGGTGTATTCTCTGGATTTAGCTTATGAGAGGAACCCTGAGGAGGTCATCACAGGTACTTTAATGTTTTCTTCATAATTACATAGTATCTTGCAAAAATATTAATTTTGTTAAAGCTTATAACCCGAACAACAAAAACCACCCAAGGTATAGTGTTTGTCTATGACAAACCCGCATACACCTTATTCGACACGAGTGCTTCATATTCGTTTGTCTCGGAGGAGTTCGTAGATGATCCGGACCGTGTTCAGCACTTCGAAGGCATCCACATGAAGGTGTGACTCCCTGACAGATTAGAGATAGTGTCGTGTGCCAAGTGCAACATGGAGGTGGAGATTGGAGGAAAGTCATTTGACCGGAGTCCCGAGTGATGTCTATGGAGCTGGTGAAGATGCTAGAGGACATGTGAAAGTGCACAGTGTGCCCCTGAGATATACTCTAGAGGGGGGGGGGGGGGATAGAGATTTAAAAATATTTCTATCCTATTTGTGCAAATACAATAAAAACACTAAGTGCTATGCTCTACAATTCCACACACAGAATAAAACACAAGCTGTTTAAGTAAAGCAAGAAAATCAGTAATAGAAAAAGTAAACTATATGGGACAACACAGAAAATAAGCAACCAGAAGACACAGATTTTATAGAGGTTCCCCAAAATATGGGTAGTCCTCTCTTCTACCACCTGGTAGGAGTGCACCACCTATGCCTGAGTCTTTTGACAAGGAGACTCTTAAAACCACTGATCTTTTGATAAGGAGATCATGAACCAACCAGATCTTTTGATAAGGAGATCTTGAACTAACCAGATCTATTGATAAGGAGATCTTGAACCACTGAATCCTTTGGAAGAGGGTTTCTTAAAACTCTTTTACAGTTGGGAATGAGAAGAAGAAAGAAGAAGAGGGAGGAAGAAGAATTCTGTTTTCAGAATTCTTATGAAGCCTGTATCAAGAACAACTTCTATATTCTTTCACTGGATCTACTGATGATGAACTCCTGCTTATGATTGTGATGTTTTGCAGGAGCTATGATTGTCAGATCCTTTCTCTTCTTTCTGATTGAACTCTGCTGCTATGTAATATTGATGATGAGCAACCTACAGTTGTTCTGCAGTAAGAGAGGGAGATCAGTTGTTCTTTCTTCTCTGTATTTTCTTTATTAGGGTTCCTGGAGGAAGAAGAAGAAGAGGAAGCCCTAATTCAAAAACTTTAGCCGATTGTGATGAATGCTCTGTATTTCTCTTTCTGCTTCTCCCTTTTATTGTCCCTCTTTAATTTGAATTAATTTTCTTTTCTGGTAGGACATGAAAAGGTATTTTGCACTGGACAATTTCTCTTCCTTTCCTTCTTTAATTCACGACCCGTCCACCAACTGAAACTTGTTTCCAAGAAAGCATTCCTGTCCTCCTTTAATTTTTCTTTCTATTTGAGGAAATTAATGAGCCGTTGGAGAACGGTCTTCAATATTGTGGGCCATGAGAGATTGTCCAAAATGACAGTTGAAAAGATTTCCTTTTCAGAATGTATTCGACGTAGTTTTGAGTTCTCTTACTCTCTTATCGACGCACCTTCGATTCCTTGTAGGAGCAGCTTCGAATTCATTCTTGCTCTGATTCAAGTCTGCTTGTCGACGTTGCGTCGATATCTTATCGACGTAACCGTCGAGTTGAAAGCTTAACTCTGAACTTCATCATCTGCGTCGAATGGTAGTTGACGTTGCGTCGACTTCAGATGGTTTCGACAGATTCTTTCTTCTGTGTTGAGTTGAAGTAGAAGTTGCGTCGACTACTCTAGGTACTTCGACAAGTCCATGGTTTCTACGTCGACTTCTATTCGACGTAGCGTCGACTTGATCTACTCCGAAAGGAGTGAGTTGTTTGGACTTCTTGTCAGAGTAGCGTCGATAATAACTCGATGTTGCGTCAATTTCTATTCGACGCAATTGTTAACTTTGCCCAAATTTTGCTTCTCTTGATATGGTCTTGACACTCTAGGTTGAGTGTGACATCCTAAGACATCTTACGACCAGATTACCCTCACTATGCAATGGGTAATTCATCCTAAGGGATAAAATCAGTTTTTAGATAATTTGTTAAGTTAAATCAATGGAGTTTTTCCCAACAATCTCTCCCTATTTATCTTAACAAATTTTACAGATTGATTAAAGTGATTTTACACATTCCTTTTATATAAACAAAAATACATTCAAGACAGCATAGACATAAGAAAATGACAGATTGAAATCACAGGCCTTTTCATTCAATTGTCAAGAAATATATAGATCTCCATAGCTATTTTTCAGGAAGAATAAGACTTTACAGAATACGTGAGCTTCATTGCTCCTTCTCAGGAGTTCTTCTTTTCCTGCAAAATACTTTTGGAACAACTTTCCTTGGAGCAATCTGCAGGGTCTCATCCTCTTCAAGGGACATTGTTACTTCTACTGCAGCATTGTCAAGTTGAGCATTTAGGTCAGCAATATCCACAACTTCCTTGGCCACCTTTGCCACCTCATCCAACAGATTTTCATCTTGATGTTCCCCCTGATTTACCGGAGCTTGCTCCCCCTGAGTATCTGGGAGCTCCACCTGATCTACTACTGCTATTTCCTAATTCTGCTTTTCTGGTGCATGCTCCTCCTGATTTACTGGAGCAGGCTCTTCATTCAGCTTTTCTGGTGCAGGCTCCCCTAGACCTGTGCACCTTGGAAGGTAGTAACTTTGTCAGGAGTAGGAGAGTCATTAGTATGGACACCCATCTCTAGGACATACCTTTCTTCCTCCAGGACAGGCCTTTCTTCCTCCAGAATGTTCTCCCCCTTCTTAACCTTGCTGACAAGAGAGGTTAAGAACTGTTTTGTGACCATGGAGGAAGACATAAAATCCTTGAGGCTCTGGAAGGATCTTTTAGAATCTAATAATACAGCCTCCATTTGTGAATACTTCCTGTCAAACTTTCTTGCCTGAGATGTCATTAGGTGTACAAAGGTAGAGGAGGCAAGACCAACTGCCTTGGAGATGACCTGCTCAAGGTCAACTGGAGGGATATGAGAGGTAGATTGAGGAGGTGATGGAGGGAAATCTTCTTGGATAGGGGAGAGAGCATGGTAGATTTCAGGTGAGATATGAATTGATGGTGGTGGAGGTGGAGTAAAGTGAGAATCTGGGGTAGAAGTGGATGATATGGATTGAGGGATTTGTTGCTGTTGGTGGTGGTGTTGTTGGTGTTGTTGTTGAGATGGAATGAGAGGGGTTGAATCAGGAACTGCAGTGGATGAGGTGGACTGACGATTTTGCTGTTGAGGAGAGGGTTGTGCATGAACATCATCCCTTGGGAGATCTGAAACATTATCCTGTTGAGGAGGAGAGGGAGGAGGAGAAGGTGCAGACTGACCATACTTTAGAATCTGCCTGGTCCACTTGGAAAAGATCCCAATATTTATCCTTTTACCATGAGGTATGGGAACTCCTTTGGATTTGCAGATGCTTGGATAGTGTTGGAAGAGCACTTGGCTCATTATTCTCATGTAAGCATTTTCTTTGTGGGCATATTTGTGCCCAATCATTCTCAGGAGTAACTTCCCCCAGTTTATCTTTTTCTTGAGGACAAGAGTGCCCATAATCTGCAGCTGCTGCTTTGGAATTGCAACATGAGCTGAGATTTTGCACAATAAAACCTTCCCAACTATGTCAGTCAGGAACCTGCACTCTTCTGCCAAGTCGATCTTCTTCAGATTTATAGGCCTGTCTTTCTTGAATTGCATGATCTCCAGGACATTCTTTGTCTCTTCTCCTGTCAATTCTTCTGAATCACTCCCAGTAAGTAGATCAAATGTTTGGGAGAGAATTTCATCAGTTATGCTGATATCTTGTCCATAAATTGTCCCTTGAAGGGACCCATCATCTGCAGCAAGGACAATGTCCTTGAATTCTGTAAGTTCCATATCTAGAATCTTACACCTTGTGGAGATAAGCTTGGTTAGGCCAGCTTCCTGAAACATGCCAAGAATGGCTTTGAAGCTATCTGCCGCTGCACCGAATGAGTCCATATCGACGTCAAACCCAGAGATGATCTTGGGTGGAGCCATTTGATTGAAGGTACCTGCAAACACAGAAAAAATGAGAGAGAGAGAGGCACGAGAGAACTGGAGAACAAGAGAGCAAGAAAGCAAGGAGAGAAAAATTCAAAAGTGCAATGATCTCGATGTTGTAATTGCTTAAAAGGAGATGAATCGCCGCAGCTTAGGGTTTAGGTCGACGCACCATCGATAAAACTTATTATTTGGCGCATAAAGCTGTGTCGAGATTGCTTTTAGAGGCAATTTTGCGCGCGCTGTTGTATCGACGTTGCGTCGACTAGTATTCAACGTAACCCTGTCGACGTTGCGTCGATTTCCAATCAACGCTACCTCGACTTTTAGCAGCGACCATTGAGTCGACGCATGCGTCAATATGAACTTGACGCTCCGTCAATTTCTATTCAAATTATCCACTCTGAGTGCTTCTTGACGCTAACGTCGAGTAGAAGTCGATGGTACGTCGACTTCTATTCGACGCACTTATGAATGAACAGATCCATTTCCTTAGAAAATTCTTGCTATTTTTCCCAGCAATTATATTTATTGAAAATAGAGTTTATGATAATAATTTTATGAACTATAAAGATAACGAGAGAATTAAGAGAAGTAGTACTCCCTTGATTGAGTTTAGTTCTTTATTCCTTTTCTTACTATCTCCTAGATAGTCTCCTTCCTTACCCTGCACAAGTAATTCAAACATTAGAAGGAACTCAGGTTACCTTGGGCCCTTTGCTTTTAACATTGTAGGGTTCAATGAAGGAATAGAAGGGTCTTTCATGATATCCTTTTGGATGATAAAGAATAAGTTTCCCAACCTATTATTTCGACACATGAAATGAGTATATAGTGTATCTAAATAAAGAAGATCAACCGAATGTTTTATTACCCTAGATTTTGCTTTAACCTTTTGGTTGAGGTTATTTAATTTCTCTACTTTATTCTTGCCTAAGGGTTTTCTTTCTTATTCTGATTTACTTTGTTAGGTTCATCTATCCCTTCTGGATAACTACTAGCCTTACCCTTAGATGATGTATTTTTCTCACTTGGTTGATACTCACTAGGTCTAACAAAAGACACTGGATTTTTCCAGGCAGGTTTCCTAGGTGCTTCTGTCCTAGTGGAGGGCTCTGCTCCTAATCCTAGGTGATTAAATCTCATAGAGAGATTTTCTGTGATGTCTTTGAGCTTCTGACTCCTCCCATTGAGTGAGTTCTCAAAGGTCTTTGTCCTTGCTAGCTCTTCTTTTAGTTTTATGTTTTCTTTTCTAAGTTCAATCAATTCTGACTCTTTATTATTAATTTTATTTGTTAAGTCTTGATTTCTTAGGTATATGTCATCTTGTTTAAGGTTTTCTAATTCAGTTCTAGTTGTGTCTAATTCTCTTTCTACCCTAAGGTGATCAATACAAAAATCTTTAAAACAGGTTTTAGAATCATCTGAACTAAAATCAAAATCATCAAATACTAATACCTGTTCCTCTTCATCATCTGATGACATCCCTAGTGCCATCAAGCAGGCTACTTCTGCTTCTACTTCATCATCACTTTCAGATGATGAGGAGCCTAACTCTGCTTCTAAGTTACTCCATGTTTCAGCAATAAAGCCCTTGGCTTTCTTCTTGTCTTTCCCTTTGAAAGACTTCTTCTTCTTCTTTTTATCCTTTTTAATGCTTCTGTCCCTTTGTTCTTGTGGGCATTCAGGAGCTATGTGTCCTGGTCTGTTGCAAGTAAAACATATAATCTCCTTCTTTGGAGTTTTATCATACTTGGGCCTTGAGTCTCTTTCTCTTCTCCTTGAGTCTTCTGTCTTGACCCATTTCTTGAATCTCCTTGCTAGTAGATTGAACATCTCATCTTCAGGAGTAGAGGGCTCTCCATCAGAAGCTTTCAGAGCAAGGCTCCTTTGGATAGGAGCTGGGGTGGTTTCCTTTTCTTCTGACTCAGCCCTGTTCTTTAGTAGCATCTCATATGACTTAAGCTTTCCTAACAAAGCTTCAGTAGAGATTTCTCTGTGGCACCCGGACTCTTTGATTGCCCAGATCCTTGAATCCCATGAGCTAGGGAAGCACATGAGGATTTTATCATTAATTTCAGTCAAGGATATCTCCTTGTCCAAGCCTCTGAGCTCATTAATGATAATGCTGAATCTATTATACATATCAACAATAGATTCTTCAGCATTCTTCTGAAAGTTCTCATACTGGGATATGAGAAGGGACTTTCTGTCTTTTCTTTCATCTGAGCTTCCTTCCACCATTCTGGTGAGAGAATACCAGATATCTTTTGTTGATTGACATTCAGCAACCTTCTGGAAGATGTCATCTGACATTGTTGAAACCAGAATGTTCATGGCCTTGGCATCACATGCCTTGACCTTCTTCTCAGCCTCTGTCCATTCATTTCTTGGGACAGCCTCAGTTGTTGAAGATTCTCCTGCCTTTTGTCTTATTGGAGCTGGAGGACCTGTGAGAAGAACATTATAGATGTCTTCATCAATAGAATTCATATAAAGCCTTATTCCGGCCTTCCAGAGTGTGAACTTATTCAAGTTACACACCGAGGGTCTTGTAGAAGCATAATCCTTAGAACTCATTTTTCTTTATTAAATATATTTGTAATAAAGAAATAAGTGTAAGAGGTCTTTTTGATCAAGGTGTTAACCTTTTAATGATCAACCTCCCTCTGATACCAATTGAAAGTGCACAATGTGCCCCTGAGATATACTCTAGGGGGGGTGAATAGAGATTTAAAAATATTTTTATCATATTTGTGCCAATACAATAAAAACACTTAAGTGTTATGCTCTACAATTCCACACACAGAATAAAACACAAGTTGTTTAAGTAAAGCAAGAAAAGAAGTAATAGAAAAAGAAAACTATATGGGACAACACAGAAAATAAGCAACCAGAAGACACAAAGATTTTATAGAGGTTCCCCAAAATGTGGGTAGTCCTCTCTTCTACCACCTGATAGGAGTGCACCACCTGTGCCTGAGTCTTTTGACAAGGAGACTCTTAGAACCACTGATCTTTTGATAAAGAGATCATGAACCAATCAAATCTTTTGATAAGGAGATCTTGAACCAACCAGATCTTTTGATAAAGAGATCTTGAACCACTAAATCTTTTGGAAGAAGGATTCTTAAAACTCTTTTACAGTTGGGAATGAGAAGAAGAAAGAAGAAGAGGGAGGAAGAAGAATTCTGTTATCAGAATTCTTATGAAGCCTGTATCAAGAACATCTTCTATATTCTTTCACTGGATCTGCTGATGATGAACTCCTGCTTATGATTGTGATGTTTTGCAGGAGCTATGATTGTCAAATCCTTTCTCTTCTTTCTGATTGAACTCTGCTGCTATGTAATATTGATGATGAGCAGCCTATAGTTGTTATGTAGTAAGAGAGGGAGAGCAGTTGTTCTTTCTTCTCTGTATTTTCTCTATTAGGGTTCCTGGAGGAAGGAGAAGAGGAAGCCCTAATTCAAAAACTTTAGCCGATTGTGACGATGCTCTGTGTTTCTCTTTCTGCTTCTCCCTTTTATTGTCCCTCTTTAATTTGAATTAATTTTATTTTCTGGTAGGACCTGAAAAGGTATTTTGCACTGGACAATTTCTCTTCCTTTCCTTCTTTAATTTACGACCCGTCCACCAACTGTAAGCTTGTTTCCAAAAAAGCTTTTCTGTCCTCCTTTAATTTTTCTTTCTATTTGAGGCAATTAATGAGCCGTTGGAGAACGGTCTTTAGTATTGTGGGCCATGAGAGAGGGTCCAAAATGACAGCTGAAAAGATTTCCTTTTCAGACTGTATTCGACGTAGCGTCGAGTTCTCTTCCTCTCTTATCGACGCACCTTCGATTTCTTGTAGGAGCAGCTTCGAATTCATTCTTGCTCTGATTCAAGTCTTCTTGTCGACGTTGCATCGATATCTTATTGACGTAACCGTTGAGTTGAAAGCTTAACTCTGAACTTCATCATCTGCTTCGAATGGTAGTTGACGTTGCGTCGACTTAAGATGGATTCGACGAATTCTTTTTTCTGCGTTGAGTTGAAGTAGAAGCTGCGTCGACTTCTCTAGGTACTTCGACAAGTCCATGGTCTCTACGTCGATATCTATTCGACGTAGCGTCGACCTCCGATAGAAGGAGTGAGTTGCTTGAACTTCTTGTCAGAGTAGCGTCGACAATAACTCGATGTTGCGTCGATTTTCATTCGACGCAACTGTTAACTTTGCCCAAATTTTGCTTCTCTTGATATGGTCTTGACATCCTAGGTTGAGTGTGACATCCTAAGACATCTAAAGACCAGATTTCCCTCACTATATAATGGGCAATTCATACTAAGGGATAAAATCACTTTTTAGATAATTTGTTAAGTTAAATCAAAGGAGTTTTTCCCAACAACATGGAGATCACATTGGTATCTAGGGCTGAGTCTGAGATCTATGAGGAGTACCTTGCCGCCTTGATCATTACCTGTGACATCCGAGACCGCATCAGGACACAGTAGAGACATGATGCAACATTGGAGCCAGTGTTCAGGGCCCTAGAAGGGGCAACTCAGGAGATTACTCGTTACAAGATGACCTCGTTCATTTCTGGGGCCGTACCTATATACCCGCGGGAGGTGGGATCCGGGAGGACATACTCAGGGAGGCACACTGCACTCGGTATTCAGTGCACCCCGAGATCACCAAGATGACGACAGACCCGCAGAAGGCTATGTACTGGCCTGGGTTGAAGAGGGAGATCATATCCTGGGTGACGCACTGCGAGACCTGCCAGCGAGTGAAGGCCGAGTGCAAGAGCCCTGGAGGTTTACTACAGCCATTACCAGTCCCAGAGTGGAAGTTCGAGGACATAGCCATAGACATTTTGCATGGACAACCGCAATCCCACTCAGGGAACGATTCCATCTGGGTCATAGTGGACCGATTGGCCATGGTGGCCAGATTCATTCCAGTCTGAAAGGATGCTCCAGTTGCTATATTGGTGAGATTATTTGTGGAGCAGCTCGTTAGGTACCACGGCGTGCCCAAGACGATTGTTTCGGATAGAGATGGTCGCTTAACTTCGAGGGA
This sequence comes from Dactylorhiza incarnata, assembly GCA_033032865.1. Lineage (NCBI taxonomy): Eukaryota > Viridiplantae > Streptophyta > Magnoliopsida > Asparagales > Orchidaceae > Dactylorhiza > Dactylorhiza incarnata. The sequence goes on along the minus strand of JAWHQI010000356.1, from coordinate 407,029 downwards.
GTGGAGGGCGGTGCAGGCATACTTAGGGTCTCGACTTACCTTCAACACCGCCTTCTATCCACAGACCGACGCCCAGATAGAGTGCACCAACAGGATGATGGAGGACTTGCTGCGTTTGTGCGTTCTAGATACGAGGAAACCCTGGGAGATGTTGTTACCACTGATAGAGTTTTCCTACAATAACAACTATCAGACGAGCATTGGGATGACACCATATGAGGCCCTTTACAGAAGGAAGTGTCGGGCACCGTTTTCTTGGGTTCAAGACGAGGATCCAAGGGAACTCAGATCAGAGTATATAGACGATACATATGCTTTAGTACGGATGATCCGTGACCGGATGTTGGAGGCTCAGAGTCGGTAGGCCAAGTATTACGATGCGAGGCATCAGAAGGTGGAGTTCTAGGTAGGAGACAAAGTTTTCTTAAAGATATGGCCGGTGTTCGCTGACGCCCTCCGGCGTTCGCCGACGCCCTCCGGCGCCGGCCACGGCCCTCAGCCTCCCTTGGCTTTGAGATCAATGGGAGAGAGTGATGCTTTGTTCTCGGCGCTCTTATGATAATGGCCAACCCCTTTTTATAATCAAAGAATAATATAAATTATTCCAATTCTGCACATGGGCTGCCAACATGCCCCAAAAGTCATCAAATAAGAGGAGGTAGGTGGAGTGAATACGAAATTGCAAACCAATTCAGCAATCACCACTTTGGTTTGAATTTCACACATCATATTCTGCAAAAAGCATCAACTGCATGAAGCACTGTCTGCACATAGCACTAACTGCACGAAGCACCACCTCAAGATTGAGGCGTCAGCCAACTTACTCCAGTCGACTCATCTATGCTATGATTCTCTTACGGGATGTCGACGCATCCGGATCGCAAAAGTTCACTCGTCGAACCCGAGTCACAGAAGGGCGATCCACTACACCACCTCGACCACCCACAATGTAACCCGTAGAAATCATGGTGCACCACCTCACATCGTGGTCCCCATCAGCCGGTATAAACTGTCGCGCTGCACAACTCTCTTAAGCACGGTACACCCTCACTTCACCGTCAGGACTCCATATATCTCAGGCCACCCAACTGTAGCCACTTAAGTCCAATCTGCTCAATGATGTCGAATCCCTATACAGCTTGGGCACTATATGCACCCTCTCAAGCTTGCGGACCACCCTATAATGCATCCTCATGTCACTCATCCCTGCCCCCGTGACCTCGTACCTCGAGTCGTCACACCCAGAGAATAAAACTCTGATGTATCAGAGCAATTGTGTTGCGTCACACCAGGATCCGACATCCAGCTGTCAGAGTCACTCTGACTCTTAGTGATGGAGAGGACATCATCACTTTGCACCCTAACCCAGCGTCACTCAGTCCGCACCCTAGCCTCGAGGCCTTTTTGCTCTGTGAACTCGCTCTCCTGTGTGATCACACTGTCTGCAGTGGTAATATATCATACCCTCCTTCAGCCTAGATCAAGATCGTGCTCCCTCAATCCCTTGTCAAGCCGCCTCACCTTACCCTTCGCTGCTGCCAAGATGTGACCACCACCAAGAGTGGGGCACTTTAACATCTATTTGGATACCACCGCGATCGTGACCTCCTCTAGCTCCATTGTATCCTTCTAATACAAGAGCTTTGTCACCAAGGCCGGTAAGTTTTTGTGAGCGAGGTAAGAAATGATAGGGTCTTCACGCCTTCCTTCGTGTCAGTGCCAATTGCCTTTAATTGACACAAAAAACCACTGAACACATTTTGGTGTTCCCACAGATTGTCTCATCCCTGTAACATATCAACATGCATCATGATCCTCTCATGGACTTGCATCTAACATAGGTCAAACGGCCGTTGAACTTCTTCACTGAAAAATTGTTCAGATTCAAGTTCTTCCCTGTCATGGTTATCCTCTCGCATGACTCAGAGACCTGAGTAATTTAAGGTCGGATTTGAAAGGATGGGGAGCGGACCTAGTCGTCACCCATCGCAGTCAAAAACTTCCCTGAATGTCCAATCAGTCGTCGACATAACTTGGCTCAGATACCACTTGTTGGGGATAACGCGGAATCCGTCCCCCAGGAGCAACCAAATTAATACAGAGTGGTACAAGAAGCGCACAAAAATATTGAACCACATGCACCGCATATATAAAATATATAACTAAAATATTCAATATACGAAGAAGTATACCAACGCCCGTTACAGAAAACGCAGTGGGGAAGCCGGACTCGCTCGATCCGCGGGAGAGAGAACAATCTTGACTGCAATCCGCTAACACAACAGACGCACAAGGTTCGTGACCGAACGAACCTTCATCGTCGTTAGACGATCCACCACCATCGGAGAAGCACCCTGCTGAGACATGACCTTGCTGCATCTATGCAGCCCTCCACCGTCTCACCGCACCCACTGCAGCCCGCAACAACCTCTCCGCAATCGACGCAGCCCGCCACCGCCATGCCGCACTCATTTAGCCCGTCGCCGCCTTGCCGCACTAACATCCGTTAGCAAACACCAGCCGACATGCTCCGGCGTTCTCCGGCGCCGGCCACGGCCCTCAGCCACTCTTGGCTTTGAGATCAACGGGAGAGAGTGATGCTCTTTTCTCGGTGCTCTTATGATGATGGCCATCCCCTTTTTATAATCAAAGAATAATATAAATTATTCCAATTCTGCACATGGGCTGCCAGCATGCCCAAAAAGTCATCAAATAAGAGGAGGTAGGTGGAGTGAATACAAAATTGCAAGCCAACTCAGCAATCATCACCTTGGTTTGAATTTCACACACCATATTCTGCACAAAGCATCAACTGCATGAAGCACTGTCTGCACATAGCACCAACTGCACGAAGCACCACCTCAAGATCGAGGCATCAACCAACTTACTCCAGTCGACTCCATCTCTGCTCTGATTCTCCTATGGGATGTCGACGCATCCGAATCACAAAAGCTGACTTGTCGAACCCGAGTCATAGAAGGGCGATCCACTGCACCACCTCGACCACTCACCACGTAACCCGCATAAATCATGGTATACCACCTCGCATCGTGGTCCTCATCAACCGGTATAAACTACAGCGCTGCACAGCTCTCATGAGCACGGTACGCCCTCACTTCACCGTCAAGACTCCATATATCTTAGGCCACCCAACTGTAGCCACTTAAGTCCAATCTGCTCAATGATGTCGGATCCCTATGCAGCTTGGAAACTATATGCACCCTCTCAAGCTTGCGGACCACCCCATAATGCATCCTCATGTCACCTCCCTGTCCTTGTCCCCGTGACCTCGTACCTCGAGTAGTCACACCTAGAGAACAAAACATCGATGCATCAGAGCAATTGTGTTGCGTCACAACATGATCCAACATCCAGCTGTCAGAGTCACTCTGACTCTCGGTGATGGAGAGGACATCATCACTCTGCACCCTAACCCAGCGTCACTCAGTCTGCACCCTGGCCTCGAAGCCTTTTTGCACGCTGCGAACTCGCTCTCCTGTATAATCGCACTGTCTGCAGTGGTATACACAATATAGTTTGCATATGAAGATTATTGTCATCAAATATCATGTCGGACACTAGTCTATACACAATATAATTAGCATAATTCATTTGTTGAGCCTAATCAATTAAATTACTTTCTTTTAATCACTATAACTAGTAGATGAAATTATCTCTCATAGAGCATTAATAGCGATGTCTGTTTTTAATGAAGAATATCCTGGAATAATATACTCGAGCATAAATGCGTTGATAAATTTTATGTTCAAGACTACCACCTATAAGAGCATTAATTAGTCCCACAGTCAATAATAAAAAAAATATATTTAAGTAGACATACCAAATGCGATTGTCATTCACCATTTGGCTCAAGCTTTATGGCTCAAGCTTTAAGGCTCAAGCTTTATTTGTTATTAGCACGTCAGTTTTGGCTATTCGCACACCAATTTCTATGAGTTATCACGCGTCTTTTGAAAATACGTCTTGTACATGCATTTTTAGGAAAAATGTTCAACACAAAAATTGTAGATCTCGTCCAGATCTACAACTTTCGCGTTGAACACTTTTCCTAAAAATGCATGCATAAGGCGTATTGCCGTGCTGATTGTAACTATAGCGAATTTTTGACGAATTTTTGAAAACACGCCTTGTACATGCATTTTTAGGAAAAGTTTTCAACACGAAAATTTTAGATCACAACAAGATCTACAATTTTTGGGTTGAACAATTTTCCTAAAAATGCAGGTAAAAGACGTATTTTCAAAAGGCACGTAATAACTCATAGAAATTGGTGTGCGAATAGCCAAAACTGGTGTGCTAATAACAATTACTTTTTAATGGCCAAAATTACCTTATTTTCACAATTAAATTAAAAAAAAAACATTTCTAAAATAGCAAACTTGGACTTATATCATCTGGATGCCTCCCCATTAAATGATTTAGGCACATGAGTGACTTTTGAACCATCGATCAAGTAAGGTTCTATTCTACATTTCCCAACCCAATTGGGATCATAATAACAATTGTAATGGGAGGTTTGAAAGAGACAACTTCTACTAAACATTACTCGAAATCACGCTGGTATTCTTGCTTCTTCCTGTTAAAAGAACAAATGTTTTTTTTATGAACAAATGTTATGTACAAACACGTGAATAAGTGCTTTCGAGGCAGGAGTTAAAAGAACAAAAGTTATGTAAAAACAGCATAAAATTTCATTTCAGGCTTCAAAAAGGCTATATCATGCTAAAAGTAAAGCTCAACAACACGTGAATAATCTTTAAAATAATTAAAGAAGTATAAGGAGCTAAAAACCATTTACATACGTATCTAGAAAAATGAAAATCCGATGATTTCATCTCCTGAAGAAGCCCGAGCAAAATAGAAAAACGTTCTGGCGATAAATGATTTCTGATCGAGGATTTAGAATGTGCGGAAGAGCGAAGCCCAGCAGGCAAAAAAGCTGTATGGCGTGCCTTCCAAAAGTACCCCTGGTATCCGTGTCGAAGAATAATTGAATATGTAAAGATTTCTCCTTTTCTTTCTCTTTTTCTTTTATATCAATCGGAAGCGGAGGTCGGGCCAGCTGAGCAAATGTTCTTTTGATGTAGCTCCAGCATCTTCTCTTCAGGATTGCAGAGACCTAAATAATGAGCTTCAATGTCAAATAATTTATTTGTTGAATAGAGATAATGCATGAATGAACATAATGTTTGATGTCGACGAAGGTTCGCCGGAACACACAAATATAATGTTATTAATTAATAAGAAATTATCAGTTAAGGAGATACATATATATATAGGGTTAATTACCGGGACCTCCCCTATAAGTTTGTATAATTACAGGCTGCACCCCTCTTAATTTCGAAATTACATTTACCACCCCCTCTTAATTTGTTCTGTTTACAAATGCACCCTTTCATCCAAATTATGGATGGAAAATGTTAAAACTAACGGAAATAGTTTTTATATTCCAATTTTGACCTTGATAGTAATTCATTAGTTTGTAACGCTTCATATTAAACCTAGGGGTAATTTGGTATTTTAAACACAAAAATTACTTGTTTTAAACAGATTGGGTCTGTTTGTAAACAGAACTAAAAGGGGGGAGGTAAATGTAATTTCGAAACTAAGAGGGGTGCAACCTGAAATTATAACAACTTACCCGGGAGGTCCCGGTAATTAACCCCATATATATATATATAGGGCCAGTTACCGGGACCTCCCCTCTAACTTTGCTAAATTACTGAGAGCACCCCTCTTATTTTCGAAATTACAAAAAACTCCCCTATAAGTTAGCATAATTACAAAAACTTCCCTTGAAGTTTTAATTTCATTACAAAAAACCCCATCGGTGTACAATTTCATTACAGAACACCCTGAATTTTTGTTCATGATGTTATGAAATGAAAAGTTCAGGGGAGGTTTTTGTAATTTCGAAAATAAGAGGGGTGCTCTCAGTAATTATGCTAACTTACAGGGGAGGTACGGGTAATTATTTCTATATATATATATTATATAATACATATATATATATATATATGTAAAGGCTTATGATTGTATTTTGCAAATAGAAACTTCAGTGCCAAAACAAAAGATAATACTAGAATAAAAGCATTTAATCTCTCTCTATATATAATACACAGGACAATGAGATTCACAATGCTCGCAAATGACCAGGACCGCCCCCTCACATATGAGAACACGTGAAAGAAGATGCTCCCTCATGCGATGGGACACGAGACATGGGGGGGACAAAAGAAAGACATGCAACGTCAGGCCTGTTCTGATACCATATTTGATCTCACGCATCCAGAATAGTAGTGGAGAGATCCAAGAACAAGAGATACACAGCCTAAATATCCAACCAACAATCAAGGCACTCTTCAAAAAGGTGCCATAAGAAGAGCACCATGGGAAAATAACATTATCCTTTAGGATATAATGGCCTGCTGGATTAATAATACGAATATAATGTAAGCAATTATCCTAGAAGCTGGAAAAATATAGAAGTTTCAACTTTCAAGTGAGCACGTCGTGAATCAGAGGAATATCACGTTCTTCTGATGAACATGCTTAATTATCCTGGATTGCAATTTGTACTTTTAGTATTGTCTATAATCAATTCCACGTATCTAGAAGCTAGCTAATAGCTATGAATCATGGATACTTACAACGGCTTTACGTATTGCATTTGAAACGTTTCAAAGTCGAGAAACTCTTAGAAACTATAGAAAATCTGTCCCCGAGATCTTGGAAATTTTTTCTTTTAATTTGAGATATAAAAAATTTTGGATACTCGTGGATACTTTCAGATATTACCGGATATGCCTGAGTATGCTCGAAAATGCCTAAAAATTGTGGTTTGCGATGGTGACAGAGAAAAACATGGAAAGAAAAAGTGTAGAATGATAATGGTGAGATTCAATTGATTACATAATTTTATTCATAGCACCTATTTAGGATATGATACGTTTTGTGATACATAAATTTTGTTTTAATTTAATATATATGCGAGATATAATAATATGAAAAAAATGAAGATGTGAATGTCACGCATGCCTTCATGTTAATTTGTACTTATAGTTAAATACTAAGAATTTTCAAAAACGTACCCGTATCCTAGATTTGGTTTTTTTTGAAAATCACGTTTATCGTATCTGTATCGTATTGTATTGCATATCTCGCCCCCGTCCCCGTGCAACATAGGAATCAAGTTAGCTCCGCTCATATATGTTCTAGAATTATTCCTATTCATGAAGCATGTAGTATGAAAGAAAGGCAGGTGAAGCTGTGGCGGTGTTTTAAATATAAATAAATTGCACACAATTTAGATCATGTTCTTTCCATGAGCATCCATGAAGATACAACTTTTATATCATTAAAAAATACATACACTTCCTAAATGAATATGCAAATGCAGGTATGCATGCAATTAATGAACAAGATAGACAACTATCGTGATCCTAACCCTAATGCAATGATTTCACGCAAATACCTAACACAAACAAATGACAGGAAATTAAAAAATTGCACAAACACTCACAGTTGGTTACAATTGATTCTAATCAATCCAATCGAATAATAATTACAATCAAATTAAAGCGCTAGAAATTAAAGTGTGACATGCCTAATGAAATTAAATTAACAAAGATAATTGGAGCAAAATATTACTAAAAAATAAACAAGTGCATACATGCAATGTGAGGAAATGAAATCTAGAATAAGAACTCACCAAGCAACCCGTTGTGGGGAGGATGTTGTAGTCAGGATTGGGATGATTGTAGGCACGATGTGCTAGATCGGTGTGGTTAGAATATTTAGGGGATTTCTACGGTTTACAGATTTGGGATTTTAGTGGAAGTCGTGGCCATTGGAGATGCGAAGGCCGGGAAAGCCCCGATTGTGGAACGTGAGGGGGGAGATGCCAATGGTATTGCAGGAGGTTTGTGGGTGATAGTGGAAGCTGCAACAGAGTGAGGTAATCGAGGCGGGGTTGGCAGAAGGTGAGATGGAGAGGGAGTAAAGAGATTGTCGGCTGGAGAGGGAGGGAACACAAGCGGGATAGAGATAGAAGTGAGAGGAAGGTTGTGACGAGGTCACCAGAGATAGATGGGGAGGCGAAGAGGGTGCAATGGGCGGTCGGGGGAAATGATAGGGACGCAGGATGTGCGCAATAGCAAGATTGCAGGAAAAGGCTGAGAGCACAACAAAAGGCGGAGTAGTGGGGCAACGGTAGGAGGAGGTGTCAACAACTGGGTACTGAGTCGACGATGGCCGTAAAAACAACTATGATAGTTGCACCATAAGTAGTCGAGCTTTTGGCAAACCAATGACCAATGGGATACTTCTATTTTTGAACCAACAATCATCTAAACCTAAAAACCAAAAGAAATATATAACTGAAAGGTGTAAGGCAAATCAATCCGATGGCTCAAATCGTTGGTCCGGATCATTTACTCTAACACTCAAAATATAAACAACACTCAAGCCTTTATCCCACGATAGTGGGGTCGACTATATGGATCTTTTGTCTCCATTGCGCCCTATCTTTAGTCATAATCTCACTAATATCTAAGTACATCATGTTTTTCCTTATAGTTTCATTCCAAGTCTTTTTTGGTCTATCTGTTGGAACCAGAAAAATCTAGTTCACAAAGTTCGGACCCAGTGGGTGACCAAAGGTTACTGATCCAACAGTCGTCCCAGGGAAGCTTAACAAGAAGAAGAGGAAGGGCCAAGGATGATCCCTGGATCGCCTACAAATAAGAACACGAGCTGCAGTGAGGAGGTCCCGAAATTTTATAGGAACTTCTCCTAAAGCCAAAACTGAGCTAGGCACAAGAGAGACGAGTTCTGAAGACTAGAGGAACCTTGTGTGTGTGTGTGTGGGGGGGGGGGGGGGGGGGGGGGGTCAATATGCCTTCTACTTGTGCAATCTAGGGGGTACATGGTATGTGAATAGCAGGCCCCGCCTTTGTTGGATACTAGATACCTATTTCCCGGGTGATCTTACTCTTAGAAATCTCTGGAGGCTGCGAGCTGATTGAGATTGATTTAGGCGAGGTCTCCTGAGTCGGGCTCCATTAGGGCAAGGTCGTTAAACTGGAGGTCGCCTGAGAAGCGAACTCTGTTATGCTGGGCGAGCTCGCTGGGAAGCTCGGAAGACGATCGCCAGTGACTTGATGGGTTGAATGGCCGAGCTATTCGAGATTGTGCGACCGGGGAGAGCATGTGGGCGAGCTTGAAGGCATCAGGCGAGCCTGGAAGGAGCTCGCCTGTGAGCTAAAATACTAACATGGAGGACTCCGGATGAGCTCCACCTGTCTTCGATGACGTCATCACTCCTGTTCAACAGTCAATGTTCTAAGGCCCTGGGGCCTTCATTCAGGCGTGTGCACCCCTCGTCGAATACGGGTTGTACACTACCCCTCCCATGTTTAACATGCCTAGTGGATAAACTCTCACAACGCTTAATATGTGCCTCTAATGGACTCCTTTGTATGTGTCTGAACCATGTTAATCGAGCTTCTCGCATCTTCTCTATAATTGGTACTCTCGTCTTATCCATGATATACATTCATACCTAATTTTATCCAGCCTCGTATATCCACACATCCACCTAGACATTCTTTTCTCCGCAACTCCCATTTTTTGCTCATGTGCACAATTCACTGCCCAACACTCAAAACCGTAGAACATCGTTGGTCTAATTGCAGTACGATAAAACTTGCCTTTAAGTTTTAATGGTACTTTACGATCACAGAATATCCCAGACGCACCTTTCCACTTCAACCAACTTGCTTGAATTCTATGTATCACATCTTCCATTTTTTTGAACTATCAATCCCAGACATTTAAAGCACTCACTGCGAGAAATATCTTGGTCACCCAACTTAATGACGGAGTCATTCGTACTTTTTGCATTACTAAATTTAAGCTACATAAACTCCATCTCAAAATATAGTTCCAAAAATATCCATCCCGGCGTGAAAGAATTCATTTCGGGAGATGGCTATCTGCTTTATGCAAGCCATGCGAGAATCAATATGACTCCTCAAACTCCACCCAAGCAGCTACGGTGATCGTGTCCTCTTCAATATTGTAGATGGCGTATCTCAAGTCTGACTGATGTCATCTCAATCACGTGGTGCGAAGTAGCACAAGTATCATCGTGAAGTCGTGCTGATGTAGATGTTGAAGGCTCCGTAAAAGGAATAAGTTGCATACTTGTAGCTGAGGTGAAAGTGTGGTTGAGGTTGTAGTGGGCTGCAAGTATGAAGGCTCAAATAACATGGTGGCTCATCATTCAAACTAAAGTTTGCTGCATCAAATAGAAGATGAACACTCATATTGCTAGTGATATCAAGCTCATAAGACTTCGACTTAATCTCTCTCAGGACAGTGCATGAACCTATTCACTTAGTACTCAAATTCAGAACAGTTCCTAAGGAGAACCTCTCAAGTCGTATGTCAATCATCACCTGATCACCTACTTTAATCATCTGCTCTCTCCTGTGATTATCCTCGTGAATTTTAAATATCTCATAATATTTAATATAGCCTAATGACAGAATGTGACATGGGGATGATGCAAATGAATAACATACAGAACTCTCTAGGCGGTAACTACAATGCACTGAATGTCTAAGAATGGATGGTTTATCGGAAGCTCCTTAGGTGGGGTGTAAAAATATTTATCATGTGTACGAAGAACATACAAATGACTATGTGAGACATTGACAATAAGGTATGATTTCATGACATGTCAAATGTATCCCAGAGGTTATGACATGATTGTAGGTTCACCAAGCAGTGTATAGAAAAAAATCGCCATGAATGCAATGATCGCATGAATGAATACAACAACAACAACAGAACCCAGTTAGTCCCCAATCATTGGGGGTATGGGCGGGGGAAGATTGGAAACAGACCTAACCTTTGGCACTATGCACAAAGTGGCTTCTCTCAGAGGAGAAAGACCTAACCTTTGACAATAAATGCACAAAGTGGCTGCTCACAGAGTACCACTGAAATAGTGGCCCCCTATACCGTCGAGTTTGCTGCGAAATCATGCCCTCAAATCAAAGCCAAAGACATCAGAGATGGCAGACCCAAGAATCCATTTTGATTTATGTGCACATAACCATGCTTCCTTCATTCAGCATCCAGAGCATTGGTGAAGCACACCAATCGCATGAATGAATATCCAAGGAAAAACTCATCACGTACTCACTGGATGGGGTATACAAGAACATGTCAAAGAGCTCGAGGGGTAACTTGGTAGGCTCATGAAACATCGGGAGTGTCCTCAAGCGTTTGTGATGCAACCACTATGAGCTCAACACTAAGCTCATGGTCCTCACTTAGGCGCGAACTCGAGGATATGCCTTCACGAGACTTCAAAGATCATGTACTTGCAGATGAGTTACTTCAATCTCATCCTCATCAAAAAGCGATGACTCCGCAAGAGGCTCGTCAAAGAATTTATCAATAGCAGGATGATCCTCTAGATCATTATCATCGACGACAGTGGTGTCCTCAAAGGCAAGTGAGGCAACCACTACAAGATCAAAACGAAGCTTTTGACAATTACCCAGGACATGACTCTACACCACAACATGGAGAGACTCCAAGGAACCCGTACTAAAGGGTTAGTTTATGGTCCAAATATTGACTAGGGATGTGCACAGGGTAGAAGGAAGATATACCACTATTGGATCACTGAATCATTCATCATTGATCGTCACTCTCTCGACCATACTATTGGATCACTGAATCGTTCATCATTGATCGTCACTCTCTCGACCATACTATTGGATCACTGAATCGTTCATCATTGATCGTCACTCTCTCGACCATACTAGTCATAATTATATCGCTCTCAGCCTGCGATACAGAGCAAGAACCCGATCTAATCCCATAATCAAGTGGTATACTACTCATTGGGCACTAAACCTCATCAAAAGGGATGAATCAAAGTCTAAGATCGGGTCTCTCGTGTCAGTGATAATAAGACTAGGCACACCCGTAGTGGATGGGTCATAATTAAGGATAGATTGAATTACATGTAAATTCACCTAGCTTGTGAATCTCAGATAATGCTTACGGTGGACAAGGTGAAATAATTGATCAATAGACTCGATGAGGTGGGGAATCAATTCAATGAATTTCATTGCAAAGCCAGATCAAAATCGAGAAGCGGCAATGGATAGTCCCTTGCCGAAGAGGATGTAACCGATAAAGGAGTCTGATAATGTCATGTGGTTGTCATCGGTAGGAATTTTCTAAACACAACGCATGACCAAGATGTAAACTAAAATCTAGAAATTATATTTTAAAAATTAAACATGAGATCTTTTAAATTTTGCGGCGCTAACGAAACTTTTACGAATAATATTGTGCGATTATCAATCAAGGTTTTGCAAACACATAAATAGCTAACTTCCGTAAGCATTTCGCATTATGCAATACGTCATCCACATGCAGCCATTTAGAGGAAGAAAATTGTGAGACAAACAAGGTTTTTAAAATTGACGACAAATAGGATTAAGTAATAATATGGCAAGCTCTGAAATTTTAATGAACAAATAATACTAAGCCTAAAATTAATTTAACATGTTTTGGGGTAAATCAAGATAGAGGGGTATACCATAGGATCATTGTGGCAGAGAAATGTCGGTTGACTGGTTCTCGTAGGGATGGCTCGGAGAGGAGTATGGCTGGTGATGACAATCGGTGTTGGTGATTGCTGGTTCGACTCAGGAAATTAGTCAGAACTCTGGGATGACCGCCACAGGGAACCTGGAGGTGGTAAGACTGTTTTGGTGGTTGTTGTGGAAGATGGGAACAGGGAAATGTGGCAGAAAACGGAAGATGATGGAAACCTGGGCGGCTTCGTCGTCCCCGACGGGATCAGGCAGACGACAGGTCGTCGGAGCCCACGAAGGTGGCGACTGGTGGAAGCGTGCTCGGGCGAGGCGTCTGGAGCAGGAGAAGGTGTCACAACTGGGGCGTGAGAAGTGTTGGCTGGGAGATCGAGAAACAGGAGAAATTTCTCTGTTTCTCAATTTACCCAAGCTGCTGGCTACAGGAGGGTCTGGTTTCTTTATATAAGAATTAAAAAATGAATTTGAAATGTGAACATGCAACAAATTTGGGTGTTAAATGGAGGGGAAAATAAAGGGGATGGTTCTTGATGTGCATCCGTAAAGATGACGTTCATCCATGAATTTATAAGAGCCATGTGGTGCGTTTAGAGAAAGCTCCACTAAGGGAAAGTGGAGTTAGTGAGGTCAAAGTCCAACCCATGACCGCGAGAGTGGAGAAAACCGCTACGGACAGTTCACGCTCCGGCGTCGCCAGGCGCGACCAAGACCGCGCCCCCACCTCGGCAGAGCGCGGTCTAAACGCACCCCCCATGACGAGGGGTGCGGCCGAGCGGTACCCCTTGGCCGCACCCCATGTGGGGTGCGGCCAAGCCGCACCCCCAGGGGGCGCGGTCAAGCCGCACCTCTCTCCGCAACGGGGTGCGGCTAAGCCTCCTCCCTCCCTTCGGCAGGGGGGCTTGCAGAGGACCCGACCGAAGTCACCCCCCTCATCAGGTGCGACTGGAGCCCAATTCCCCTTTGGGGGCGCGACTCCTCATTTCCTCGTTCGCCGCGCGCTCAGAACGCTCCCGTGTTCGTTGCGCGCTCAGAACGCCTCCCGACACGCTCATAGCGCTCCCGTATTCGTTGCGCGCTCAGAACACTCCCGTGTTCGTGACGCGCTCAGAACACTTCCTCGCGCGCTCAGAACGTTTCCACGTTCCCGACACGCGCACAGTTAACTTTTCCTAATTTCTCAGATCGCAGGATCCGTTCGTCGCCTTCATCACCATCAACGAAGCTGCCCGAACTGCCCGAAGGGCGAGACGGTCATTTACGAAAAATGGCGATCCGTGTGCTCCGAATCGACCAGCGTGATTCGCCTGTCAGGTGGTTGCGGTGGTTACGACGGCAAAATTACCGGGCTACCCCCGGCCAAAGCTATAAAAGGAACCCAGAGCCTTCATTTCAAGACATCTTGCCATCTACGCCCAAGAGAGCTCCTTTGAAGATTTCCTTGGAATTCTCCTTCGGCTCTTGAAGATCTCCTTCGAGCCTTCGAAGGTTGCGAAAGGCTACTCAGCATTCTCACTTTTTTTCTCACTACTGTTCTCAGAAGAAGAAAAAGTACTTAGTTTTTCGAGAGGTGGGTTGTCACCTTCGGAGTTCTCTCTCTCTCATTGTAACGAGCGGCCTGTCGCGCTCGAGTTCTCAATCTCTAATTGTAACCCCCGAGAAGATAGTGGAAGTTGGTCGGCACAGCTCCAGTCGCGTGGTTTTTCACCCTTTCCGGGTTTTCCACATTAAAAGTCTTTGTGTCACTTACTGATTCACTCATTGAATGTTTGCTCGCTCGGTTCACTTCCGAGATAAGGTGATTCAATTAAACCAGTCTACCAGAGCACCCGAGCGATCCGCAACAGTTTGACGTCGTCTGTGGGAAGGGATTCCCAATTCTCTGCAAAGACTCACAAGAGATAGTGCTTGCCACCGATTGTAATGGCAAGACGAAGTGCTCGTACAACTGAGGGATCGATCCTGGAAGGACGCGCCGATCCCGCTCCTTCTCATTCGCTTATCAATGTGCCTCTCGTGGAAGAGGCAGTGCTTGCGCCCACGACAGCACTGGAAGGGCGCATACGACAAATGTAAGAACATCAAGCCGAGATGCTGGCTCTCGTGAGAAATCTTGGGGCTCCTCGAGCTCCCGTTCAACCTCCAGCATTGAACGTTCCGCCTCCCCGACTCCGAATCATGCTCCAAATGAGGCCGTTCGAAAAGAAGATGCCTCAGAAGAGTTCTCTGATGCCGCAAGCTCCACCCATCCTGCTCGGCCGGCCAGAGGACCAGAAGCTGATCACCATCACCAGCGCCAGGGAAGAGTTGTCCCTGGACAAATGATGAGAAGAACCACTCGAGAAGAGATACGCGACATGATAACGGAAGAGTACGGCCAAGCGGGGCGACGTCAGCTCTCGCTCGCCGTCCCGCGCACCACGGCTCCCCACTATCGCCTCAGGTCTTGGCCCATCCAGTTCCGAATGGTTTTAAGATTCCCAACATCGAAACATTTGACGGGGCAGACGACCCATTGGAACATGTCAATCACTTCACCACCATCATGAGGATTTACAACGCCCCCGATCAGCTCCTCTGTCAAGTGTTCCCAGCAATCTTGAAAAGACAAGCGCGCACTTGGTTTCATTCCCTACGAGATGGAGCCATCAACAACTTTGCCGAAATGACACAGCAGTTCGTGGACCAGTTCATTGCCAACCGCAGGATTGTCCGAGATCCCTCCCATCTCTCAGGAATCTGCCAAAATGACGGAGAGACACTCAAGGATTTTTTTTGACGCTTCACTACGGAGGCTCGACAAATCTCGGGGGTCGACCCTGAGCACTTGCGGGGAGTTTTCCTTGGAGATCTCCGGCCAAGTGGCTTCTACTCAGCACTAAAGAGGGAGACCGTGCCAAGTTATCCTAACCTCGTTCACCGGGTGGAAGCTCAGATAGCTGCCGACGAGGCCATCGAAGCGCACCGTCAGCAATTCGAAGGAAGCCAAAAGAGGAAAAGGGGGTCGGAACAAGCCCCTAGAGGACGAGAAGAACGGCGCGGCGAGGAGCGTCGCGACGATGAACGTCGTCGCAACCCCCGAAGAGATTTAGGCCAGCAGCCGCCCAGGGTCTACACCCTATTAAACACCACCAGAACTAATGTGCTCTACACCATTCAAGACAACCCGGAACTCCACAGGCCACGGGTGCCAGGCCCAAATCCGAGGAACGACCAGTCAAGATATTGTGAGTTCCATCGAGGAACTAGACATACCACCGAAGAATGTGTTAGACTGAAAGATGAAATCGAGCGTCTCGTCCGCCAAGGACTCCTGGGAAGATTTCTACAGGGTCAGGTTCCCCATCAGCCTCAGCCGCCTAGGGAAACGAGGGAGCAGCCTTGTTGGAGTTGGGGAACACTTTTGGTCAGGGTTCGTCGAACGCCGTTCGACGAACGGAGAAGAGTTCGTCGAACTCCGCCTGAGTTCGTCGAACGGCGTTCGACGAACGGAGAAGAGTTCGTCGAACGACGTTCGACGAACGAAGAAGAGTTCGTCGAACGGGTCCTTTATTACTCCCGTCTCAGCGGGATCGTCGAACGGAAGAAGCCTGCGTTCGACGATCGAAGCCTGGTGTACATGCCGTCTCAGCGGATGTTGTTGGATCTTCCAGCTGTTCGTCGAACGGAGGTTCGTCGATCGGATGAGGTGTTCGTCGAACGAGGCCCAGTGTTCGACGAACGATGTATACTTGAACCGTCTCAGCGGGTTCCGTCTCAGCGGATGTTATTGAACCATCTCAGCGGATGTTTGTTCTGAGCTCGGTTCGGCGCCCTATTTAAAGGGTGCATAACCCTGGTTTAGGGTTAAGATAGAAACACATCAAAGTGAGTGCAACAGTGTTTCTGGCGGCGGTTCCTCTGTTCTTGTCTGAAGAGGGTTGAGTGAGGTAGGATCGGTTTCTTGATCCTTGTAACCTTGTAAGCTGTAATCCGATTTGGTGAATAGAACAACGAGAAGAGTAAGGGGAGAGAGGACGTAGCCCGGATTGGGGTGAACCTCTGAAAATCCGTGTGTCTTCTGTGATTGATCTGTGTTCTTTGTGAATTATTTTCTTTCGAATTTCTCGTCTCGGCACTCCCTGTTTCTTTACATTTGGTATCAGAGGGAGGTTCCTTATCCTGGAAATGGGTTCTGGCGGCGTGCGGATCGAGATCGAGAAGTTTGACGGAAGTCGTTTCGATCTATGGAAGATGAAGATGGAGGATATGTTGATTGATCGAGATCTATGGTCTGCGATCGAAGATGATCCTCCCATTGCTAAGGGTGGAGAGAAGGATGCGAGCACATCGAAGGGAGAATCTGCAGAGGCGACTGCAACGGTTACAGCGGATGCTACGACCTGGACGAAAACCGATCGGAAGGCTAAGGGCCTGATCCGGTTGTTCCTAGCAGATTCAATCTTGACTAACGTCATGGAGGAGACTTCAGCACGAAGTCTGTGGCGTAAGTTGGAATCCCTCTACCAGAGCAAGTCCCTGGTAAACAAACTACTATTGAGGAAGAAGTGGTATAAACTTCGGATGCATGAGGGCGATTCGTTTTCAGAGCACTTGACTCAATTCAATACCATTGTGAGTCAGTTAATCTCTATTGGTGAGAAGATCTCAGATGAGGATAGAGCCATCACCTTGTTGTGCTCGCTGCCAGATTCATGGGACAATCTGATTGTCGTGATTGGGGGGAGTGGAGACAAGGAACTGTCATATGATACTGTATGTGCAGCTCTTTTATCTGAGGAGACAAGGAGAGGAGGTTCTGAGGTGACGAGCAAAGGTGCTTTGAGTGTATCTAGATCCCGTCCTCAACGAAGGGAAAGCAAGCATGGTGGATATCGAGATAAGTCTCGAGGTAGATCCAAGAGCTAGGAGAAGGAGAAGGGTAAGAAGCCCGTTCGGTGCTGGAAGTGCAATGAGACTGGTCATGTGAAGTCTCAATGTCCGAACAAGGCCGTTCAGAACAAGGAGACACCGACAACTTCTGGTACGAAGAAGGAGGGCGACGACGGTGACATGTACATCGCTGCCGCGTGCGTTGCTCAGAGAGATTTTGATATGTGGTATGTAGACACATGAGCATCATACCACATGACCCCTCATAGGCACTGGTTCTGTGAGTATGAGAGGTTTGATGGTGGAGATGTCATGCTGGGTGATGATTCTGCTGTGCAGATTATTGGGCGTGGCAAGGTGATGTTGAAGTTGTCTAATGTGATCACAAGGTCTCTTCCCAATGTGATGCACATCCAGGGATGAGCAGGAATCTAATCTCGGTGGGTTCCATGGCGGATGCAGGAGTGCACTTCAGCTGTGACAAGCAATCTTGCAAGATGACAAGAGGGGGGATGGTGATTGCCAGTGGAGTGAGACATGGAACACTGTATACTCTGCTTGCTGATACAGTGGTTCCAAGTGGGGCTCTTATTTCTGAGAGCCAGGAGGTTGACCAGGAGGAGGTGTCCAGGCTGTGGCATCATCAGCTTGGGCATATCAGTGAGAAGGGGATGTCAGTCGTGGCATCTGGTCAGATGGTGGAAGGGGTGCCGGAGTGCTCCACAAGCTTTGGGTTCTGTGAGCATTGCCTGCTTGGCAAACAGACCAGAGTAAGCTTTCGTGGGACGGGCACGAGGGCAACTGAAGTGCTGGAGTTGATACACAGTGATGTGTTTGGGCCAACTCCAGCTCCATCTCTTGGCGGCGCAAGGTACTATGTGTCCTTTACTGATGACCTCTCACGTTACTCCTGGATCTATTTTCTCAGGTCCAAGTCAGAGGTTCTGGACAGGTTTAAGGAATTTAAGAACCTGATGGAGAACCAGTTGGAGAGAAAGGTGAAGGTCCTCCGTTCTGACAATGGAGGGGAGTACTGCTCTGATGCTTTTGAGCGGTACTGTACTGAGCAGGAGATTGCACGACAGAAGACCACACGTACACTCCAGAGCAGAATGGAGTGTTGGAGAGGCTGAACAGAACCTTGATGGAGAAGGCCAGGTGCATGCTCAGTTGGGCAGGCTTGGGGAAGGAGTTCTGGGCTGAAGCAGTGGCGACTGCAAATTACCTGAAGAACAGGTCCCCTACATCTGCTGTGGAGGGATGTACACCCTTTGAAGCCATCTTCAAGAGAAAGCCAAATTTGGCCTATGCTCGTGTGTTTGGGTGTGATGCATATGTTTACATTCCAAAGGAGAAGATGGGGAAACTTGATGTTAAATCTGAGAAGTGCATCTTTGTGGGTTACAAAGAAGGCATAAAAGGGTACAAACTTTGAAACCCTGTGACCAGGACTGTAACATTCAGCAAGGATGTGGTGTTTCATGAAACCAGTCCACAGGCAGTCACACAAGCTGAGAAGGCTAAAGAAGCAGAGAAAGAGACAGTGGTGGTGGAAGGAAGTTTTGAGAAAGGAGCTACCATTGTTGGGGTTGAATCTGATTCTGAATCAGATGATTTGGAGGTGGGGAGAAGTGCTGATGAGTCAGAAGATGAAGCTGAGGAAATTCCACTTCTGAGGAGATCGACAAGGGAAAGAAGGGCACCAGTGAGATATCCCCAATGTGCAGTGGCTGCACAATGTTGCCTGAGTATGCTTGGTGAAGATCCAATCTCTGCCAGAGATGCTAGATCAAGGGCTGATTCAAATCAGTGGGAGCTAGCCATGGTGGATGAAATGGAGTCTCTGAGGAAGAATCAGACTTGGTGTCTATGCAAGCTTCCAAAGGGGAGGAAGGCCATTGGAAGCAAATGAGTTTTCAAGCAGAAGGTAAATGGTGATGGCACTGTGGAGAAATACAAGGCAAGGTTGGTTGCAAAGGGATTCTCCCAGGTCGAAGGTGTTGATTATGATGAGATCTTCTCACCGGTAGCCAAGATGACGTCGATCAGACTGGTACTCTCTATTGCGGCAGCGCATGACTTAGAGATCGAGCAGATAGATGTGAAGACGACGTTTCTTCACGGTGATATGGAGGAGATATACATGAAGCAGCCGGAAGGATTCGAAGCCAAGGGCAAGGAGGATCAGGTTTGCAGGCTGAAGAAGTCCCTGTATGGATTAAAACAATCTCCGAGGATGTGGTACCAAAAATTCGACACATACATGCTGGAGTTAGGTTTTGAAAGATCGAATTCGGACCACTGTGTGTACATCCAGAGAAAGGGAGAGCAGTTCATCTTCCTGACACTTTATATAGATGATATGCTACTGGTGGGCAATAGTGTCAGGATGATCCAACAAGTGAAGAAACTGCTCTCAGCCAAATTCGAGATGAAGGATTTGGGGCCAGCAAGTGTCATCTTGGGAATGCAGATCTCCAGGGATCGAAGCAAGAAGAAGCTTTGGTTGGGGCAGCAGAGGTACGTCGAGGAGATGTTGAAGAAGTTTAATATGACGGACTGCAAGCCAGTGGGAGCACCAATGCCAGTTGGGTGCAAGTTATCTGCAGAGTTGAGCCCGAAGACACATGATGAGGTCGAGGACATGGCGAAGGTCCCTTATGCTAGTGCTGTGGGAAGCTTGATGTACGTCATGGTCTGCACTCGCCCTGACATTGCTCAAGCAGTGGGAGTGTTGAGCCGGTATATGGCTACACCAGGAAAGGAACACTGGAACGCTGTGAAGCGTGTGTTCAGGTATCTCCGAGGCACTTCGAATTACTCCCTATGTTTTGAAGGGGCTGGCGAAGGAGGAGTCCTGGACGTGGTTGGGCACGTGGACTCGGATTGGGGAGGTGATCTGGATAGCAGGAGATCCACCAGTGGGTACGTGTTCACACTGTTTGGAGGTGCAATCAGTTGGATGAGTCGGAGGCAATGCGTGGTGGCACTATCGTCAACGGAGGCGGAGTACATGGCTCTTACTCATGCGAGCAAGGAGGCCATATGGCTGCGGAGGCTATGTTTGGAGCTCGGGTTTGAGCAGGGGCCAGTAAAGCTGTGGTGTGACAGCCAAGGGGCTATTCAGCTAGCCAAGAATCCAGCCTTCCACGCACGAACCAAACACATTGACATCCAGTATCATTTCATCCGGGAGAGGGTGGAGAAGAAGGTAGTTCGACTGGAAAAGGTGGACACGATGGAGAACAGCTCTGATTTTCTTACCAAGGCGGTTCCTGTAGCCAAATTTCAGTGGTGTGCAACGGCCGTAGGGTTGAAGAGGAAGGTTGGAGGAGCAGCTCTCGTCGGAGGAAGATGTTCACCAAGTGGGAGAATGTTGGAGTTGGGGAACACTTCTGGTCAGGGTTCGTCGAACGGCGTTCGACGAACGGAGAAGAGTTCGTCGAACGGGTCCTTTATTACTCCCGTCTCAGCGGGATCGTCGAACGGAAGAAGCCTGCATTCGACGATCGAAGCCTGGTGTACATGCCGTCTCAGCGGATGTGGTTGTATCTTCCAGCTGTTCGTCGATCGGATGAGGTGTTCGTCGAACGAGGCCCAGTGTTCGACGAACGATGTATACTTGAACCGTCTCAGCGGATGTTACTGAACCATCTCAGCGGATGTTTGTTCCGAGCTCGGTTCGGCACCCTATTTAAAGGGTGCATAACCCTGGTTTAGGGTTAAGATAGAAACACATCAAAGTGAGTGCAACGATGTTTCTGGCGGCGGTTCCTCTGTTCTTGTCTGAAGAGGGTTGAGTGAGGTAGGATCGGTTTCTTGATCCTTGTAACCTTGTAAGCTGTAATCCGATTTGGTGAATAGAACAACGAGAAGAGTAAGGGGAGAGGGGACGTAGCCCGGATTGGGGTGAACCTCTGAAAATCCGTGTGTCTTCTGTGATTGATCTGTGTTCTTTGTGAATCATTTTCTTTCGAATTTCTCGTCTCGACACTCCCTGTTTCTTTACAAGCCTCTCGCACCCCGATGCACGACAGGAGGAAGGTCGATGGTGGGAGAGATCGAGACTATCGCCGGACCTCCCACCCTAGCAGCACAGATCCTCTCGATTGCCAAACCTCTAAGAGATCACGAAGATAAGAAGCTTAAGCAGGACATTACAATTGCTTTCAGGGAAGAGGATCTGCAAGGGTTACGACTGCCGCATCAGGACCCACTCGTGATCAGCGCAGGGATTGGGGACCGTTGCTTCAATATTAAAAGGATATTAGTCGACAACGGAAGCTTAGTCGATGTCCTGTTCCTTTCCACTTTGCGTAGCATGAAACTCACGAAGGATCAGCTCAGCACCGCGGCCGGGCCTGTCTACGGCTTCGACAACCGACCTGTTCCAGTTCAGGGCATGAACACCCTCCCAATCACATTGGGTGAATTCCCGAGGCAGTTGACGCATAACATCCAGTTCGTGGTGGTGGAGTCCACCTCCGCCTGCAATGCCATCTTTGGAAGACCGGTCCAATCCATCTTTGGAGCAATCTCATCTATTCCGCAACTAGCTATGAAGTTCCCGACCGCCGCAGAGATAAAGATCGTAAGAGGGAACCAAGAAGCAGCACAAACGTGTTTCTTAAAGCAGGCATGGCCAATGGAAGCAACCGTTCTCAATATCGACAACTTCGACTTACGGGACGAGGCCACCCTACAACGCGGATCGCCCGTCGAAGGGCTCGTCAAAGTGCCAATCTCCCAGCAGGATCCAACCCGGACAGTCCAGGTCGAGTCCCGCCCATCTAAGGAAGAGCGAGAGGAATACACTCTCTTCCTCCGCGCCAACGAGGATATCTTCGCATGGAGACCAGAAGATATGCCTGGGGTAGATCCTCAGGTCATCTTCCATTCCTTAAACATTAACCCTGCTTGCAGGCCGGTGATCCAGAAAAAGCGGAACGTACAGGCTCAGAACAGCGGAAGGGAAGACTCTACCACGCACCTGGAATGCCCAGAACCTGCGCCGCTTCTATCAGTAATTTGAATCTGTTGGAACCTTAGTTTTTGATTTGAGTCGTGATCCATCTTTATATTTATTCTGTGATCGACGAAATCCCATTAAGACAGGAGACAGGAGAAAACTATACAAGTTCTCTGGGTTCGACGAACGCCTTCATGGGCTCGACAAACGTCTTCCTGCGATCGACGAAATATATTCAATCTGCGTTCGACGAACAGCTCAATATCTCAGCGGTCGACGAACCGTCTCAGCGGTCGACGATCCAGCCCGTCTCAGCGGTCGACGAAAAACTGCGTTCGACGAATCTTCAACAGAAGCTCAGGTCGACGAATTCAATGTTCAGAAATCAGAACGACGAACTTCAAGCTCCGATCGACGAATTATTATCTGCTATTATAATATCTCATTTCTTAGATCGACTAATATTTCTATATCTGATAAAGCAATATTTTGATAAAATTCTATTTATATATTGCTGCCCTTTCTTCATTTGTATAAATTAATAATATAGCCGTTGCAGAGCAATAAATATTATAGTCGTTGCAGAAAAGCTAAAGACGGCAATTTATCTTCTCGAGGAATCTAGGAAATTAAAGAGACGTTATCTCTTTCCTTTTGTCGGGCAAGAATTCAAATAGCTTTGAAAGCCATCTCCAGATTATATATACAAAGAGAAGTACAGAGAAGAAAATAAGAAGGCAGAACTAGAACAGGAAGAAGTGAAATATACAGAAATACAGAGAAGCAAAAAGAAGGAGCACATATACAGAGTTCTTGATAAGAACAACATATTTTATTTATCTTCTTTTTGCTAACTCTTCTCTGCAGATCATCTTTACCCTGAGACACCTATCTAGATCCTTTGCCCAGGGATCTTAACTACAGAAGAAGAAAAGAGTTACAACATCCAAAAGAAGAAGCTTCCTCACCTGAACATCAGCACTAATCAAATCAGGGGGAGCTCTTCAACATCATCAAGATTCACTCTCAACAACACCATCTGGATCTCTAGAGTCTTCTCAAGCAAAGAGAAGAACAACATATTCTTTTCCCTTTCCATCATGTACAGGGTTATAACTCCCTTCAAAAGTTACAGTCATTGGTGGCAGGGCACCTGATCAAAAACCTGTAGTTGGGTTAGAGCACCTGATCAAAAGCTCACTTGGTGTGTGGACACCTGATCAAAACTCCCTTGGTGGCAGGGCACCTGATCAAAAACCTGTAGTGAATTCCTACCAAGTGTGGTAGAAGAGTAGATGTACCCAGGTTGATTGGGGAACTACTATATTTCTTTGTGTCTTCTGATTGCTTGGCTTATATTTTATTTCTTGTTGCTGTGCTGTGATATCTGTGATTAGTATTTTAGTTCTATAGCTCACTTAACTACACATATTTATATATCACTATTTTAAATAAGCCAAAACCTTTTAACTCTCTATTCACCCCCCCCCCCCCCTCTAGAGTTAATTTAAGAACTAACCTCACTTTCAATTGGTATCAAAGCGTGGTTGATTATATCAATCACTTTCAACTGATATTCAATTGACTTTCAATTGGTATCAGAGGGTAGTTGATTTTATACAGGCTAACACCTGAATCATAAAGATCAATTAGTTCTTAATTTTTTTTTAAACTCATGGCACAAGAAGAATATTCAATCACAAGACCACCAATCTATAATTTGGATAGATTTTCTTTATGGCAAGCTAGAATCAGATTATATATGAATGCAATAGATGAAGAAATTTATAATTCCATTTTGACAGGACCTCCAACTTCATCAACATCAACAGATGCTCAAAAGAAGCTGAAGAGTGCTGATGTCAAGGCTATGAAAATACTAGCTCAATCAATGTCAAATGACATTCTTCAAAGAGTTGCTGATTGCACTTCAGCAAGAGGCATCTGGAACTCCCTCACAAGGATGGTAGCTGAACCTTCTTCCACTTTCTGTATTTATGATACAGAACCATCTAGTCAAAGTGAAGAAGAAGAAGAAAAGACTAGAGATTTCTGCATGATGGCCAGAAATGGCTCATTCCACAACTCAGATGCAGAATCTGAATCTGATAAAGATGAGGTAATTTCAAGGTTTGATTCTATTTCTGATCAAGTCAAATCAGATTTTAAAATGCCATATACAGATCTAATAAAACCTGAGAAAGAAATAAAATCTCTCAAAACAGAGTATAGAAATAAATAATTTAACTTCTGAAAATACTAAACCTAAAGAAGATTTGAAAACATCAGAAGAGAAAATTACTTCCTTGAAAAATAAATTAATTAAGGCTGAAAAATTTAAACAATCTTTTAAGGAAAAAGAAGTAAAAGACTTTGTAGAATTTACTGAATTTCTTTATGTTAAAATAAAATCTAGAAATCAGTTTAGTTTATCAAATTTATATTTTAATGAGATAAAAAAGGCTAATATATCTAAATATAAAGCAATGCATAACATTTTTAATCTTTTAACTCAAATTATAATTAAACACGCAGTTATAAGATTCATTTGAAATTTTCTATCTTAAAAACAAAGTCAGATAACTTCAATGCTCTTACAGACTTTCTCCAAAATCATGTTGAGCATTCTACTCAGATTGCATAGATCAGAAATGACCAGGGCACTGAGTGTGAGTCTCTTCTGATAAGGGGATTTTTTAGAAGGAAGGTATCAGGCAATGTTTTTTTGATCTTAAAATTCCTTAGAATCCATTAGCAGCTGTAACAATTTCTTCGTATTATTAAAATCCTATTAAAAACAAAATCTAAGATTGTTTAAATGTTTTTAAAAGAAGAAGGATTTTAGAATTTAAAAGAAGAAGAAAACAATAATATAATTTATGATTAAACATTTTCAAAAGAACAATAAATTTTTCTATCTGTTTTTATTCTGCACATCTCCTCTAAGCTTTATATTTCTAACTGTTATGCTTGCAGTTATTCTATTTTTTATGCCTAGCATCCTAAACCAAATAGGGGGAGATTGTTAGAACCTAGTCTTGATTTGGATTAGGATCCCACTCAAATAGGGGGAGATTGTTGGAACCTTAGTTTTTTATTTGAGTCGTGATCCATCTTTATATTTATTCTGTGATCGACGAAATCTCATTAAGACAGGAGACAGGAGAAACCTATACAAGTTCTCTGGGTTCGACGAACACCTTCCTGGGTTCGACGAACGCCTTCCTGCGATCGACGAAATATATTCAATTTGCGTTCGACGAACAGCTCAATATCTCAGCGGTTGACGAACCGTCTCAGCGGTCGACGATCCAGCCCGTCTCAGCAGTCGGCGAAAAGCTGCGTTCGACGAATCTTCAACAGAAGCTCAGGTCGACGAATTCAATGTTCAGAACGACGAACTTCAAGCTCAGATCGACGAATTATTATCTGTTATTATAATATCTCATTTCTTAGATCGACTAATATTTCTACATTTGATAAAGCAATATTTTGATTAAATTCTATTTATATATTGCTGCCCTTTCTTCATTTGTATAAATTAATAATATAGCCGTTGCAGAGCAATAAATATTATAGTCGTTGCAGAAAAGCTAAAGACGGCAATTTATCTTCTCGAGGAATCTAGGAAATTAAAGAGACGTTATCTCTTTCCTTTTGTCGGGCAAGAATTCAAATAGATTTGAAAGCCATCTCCAGATTATATATACAAAGAGAAGTACAGAGAAGAAAATAAGAAGGCAGAACCAGAACAGGAAAAAGTGAAATATACAGAAATACAGAGAAGCAAAAAGAAGGAGCACATATACAGAGTTCTTGATAAGAACAACATATTTTATTTATCTTCTTTTTGCTAACACTTCTCTGCAGATCATCTTTACCCTGAGACACCTATCTAGATCATTTGCTCAGGGATCTTAACTGCAGAAGAAGAAAAGAGTTACAACATCCAAAAGAAGAATCTTCCTCACCTGAACATCAACACTAATCAAATCAGGGGGAGCTCTTCAACATCATCAAGATCCACTCTCAACAACACCATCTGGATCTCTAGAGTCTTCTCAAGCAAAGAGAAGAACATCATATTCTTTTCCCTTTCCATCTTGTACAGGGTTATAACTCCCTTCAAAAGTTACAGCCATTGGTGGCAGGGCACCTGATCAAAAACCTGTAGTTGGGTTAGAGCACCTGATCAAAAGCTCACTTGGTGTGTGAACATCTGATCAAAACTCCCTTGGTGGCGAGGCACCTGATCAAAAACCTGTAGTGGATTCCTATCAAGTGTGGTAGAAGAGTAGATGTACCCAGGTTGATTGGGGAACTATTATATTTATGTGTCTTCTGATTGCTTGGCTTATATTTTATTTCTTGTTGCTGTGATGTGATATCTGTGATTAGTATTTTAGTTCTATAACTCACTTAACTACACATATTTATATATCACTATTTTAAATAAGCCAAAACCTTTTAACTCTCTATTCACCCCCTCCCCTCTAGAGTTAATTTAAGAACTAACCTCACTTTCAATTGGTATCAAAGCGTGGTTGATTATATCAATCACTTTCAACTGATATTCAATTGACTTTCAGAATCTTCTATCACGCACAAAACCGCGAGCTCAGACTCGCGCAAACTTATCTTATATTACGTACAAAGCCGCGAGCTCAGACTCGCGCAAACTTATCTTATATTACGCACAAAGCCGCGAGCTCAGACTCGCGCAAACTTATCTTATATTACGTACAAAGCCGCGAGCTCAGACTCGCACAAACTTATCTTATATTATGTACAAAGTCGCGAGCTCAGACTCACGCAAACTTATCTTATATTATATACAAAGCCACAAGCTCAGACTCTGCAAACCAACTCTCTGCCATAAAAAATATGTTTTAACACAGACACCTATATTTGAGTAAAAATAACATACATCTTCCTCGCCGTCACAAACAGTTTTTATCACTAACTTAGGGGCCTTGCCCCGGGGACTTTGCATCGCCGTCGATTGAAGGTTCGCCCTTCTCCACCGTAGTGAAGTCCCGACGTCGTAAGGGCCTGCTCCTCTTACGTTCGTCCCCGGTTTGAATACACACGCTCTTCACCGGCCACTTTGGGGCCTTGCCCCGGGGACTTCGCATCGCCGTCGATTGAAGGTTTGCTCTTCTCCACCGCAGTGAGGTCTCGACGTCGTAAGGGCCTGCCCCTCTTACGTTCGTCCCCGGTTTGAATGCACCCGCTCTTCACCGACCATTTTGGGGCCTTGCCCCGGGGACTTCGCATCGCCGTCGATTGAAGGTTCACCCTTCTCCACCGCAGTGAAGTCCCGACGTCGTAAGGGTCTGCCCCTCTTACGTTCGTCCACAGTTTGAATACACACGCTCTTCACAGGCCACTTTGGGGCCTTGCCCCGGGGATTTCGCAATGCTGTCGATTGAAGGTTCGCCCTTCTCCACCGCAGCAAGATCCCGACGTCGTAAGGGTCTGCCCCTCTTAGGTTCGTCCACGGTTTGAGTACATATGCTCTTCACCGACCATCCTGGGGCCTATTCCCCCGATTAACGCTTCGACAATGACTACAGCAATAGAGTCACAAGATGCCAAAAAGCGCGAACACAAGCCTGTACGAATCAAGAAGAGACTACAGAAGATGAAGTGAAAACAACCTCGCACCTACCCCTCGACAACGACTCCAATCCAAGCCACCACAAATAAGAACGTCAAAACCTTCGCTCTCCTCCGTGCAGCGTCCCGGACTCCGAAGGTTTGGGGGGCTTATGATGTGCATCCGTAAAGATGACGTTCATCCATGGATTTATAAGAGTCATGGGGTGCGTTTAGAGAAAGCTCCACTAAGGGAAAGTGGAGTCAAAGTCCAACCCATGACCGCGGGAGTGGAGAAAACCGCTACGGACAGTTCACGCTCCGGCGTCGCCAGGCGCGACCAAGACCGCGCCCCCACCTCGGCAGAGCACGGTCTAAACGCACCCCTCATGACGGGGGGTGCGTCCTAACTGCACCCCCCATTGGGGTGTGGCCGATCCGCACCCCTTGTGGGGTGCGGCCAAGCCGCACCCCAAGGGGCGCGGTCAAGCCGCACGCCTCTCCGCAATGGGGTGCGGCTAAGCCTCCTCCTCCCCCATTCTGCAGGGGGGCTCGCAGAGGAGCCGACCGAAGTCATGCCCCTCGTCGGGTGCGACCGGAACCCAATTCACCTTTGGGGACGCGACTCTTCATTTCCCCATTTGCAGCACGCTCAGAACGCTCTCGTGTTCGTTGCGCGCTCAGAACGCCTCCCGACACGCTCAGAGCGCTCTTGTGTTCGTTGCGCGCTCAGAACGCTCACGTGTTCGTGACGCGCTCAGAACACTTCCTCGCGCGCTCAGAACGTTTCCACGTTCCCGACACACGTGCAATTAACGTTTCCTAATTTCTCAAATTGCAGGATCCGTTCGTCGCCTTCATCACCATCAACGAAGCTGCCCGAACTTCCCGAAGGGCGAGACGGTCATTTACGAAAAATGGCGATTCGTGTGCTCCGAATCGACCAGCGTGATTCGCCCGTCAGGTGGTTATGGTGGTTACGACGACAAAATTATCAGGCTACCCCCGACCAAAGCTATAAAAGGAGCCCAGAGCCTTCATTTCAAGACACTTTGCCTTCTACGCCCGAGAGAGCTCCTTTGATGATTTCCTTGGAATTCTCCTTCGGCGCTTGAAGATCTCCTTCGGCTCTCGAAGATCTCCTTCGAATCTTCGAAGATCTCAACATTCTCACTTTTGTTCTCACCACTGTTCTCAGAAGAAGAAAAAATACTTAGTTTTCCGAGAGGTGGTTCGTCACCTTCGGAGTTCTCTCTCTATCTCTCTCTCATTGCAACGAGCGGCGGCCTGTCGCGCTCAAGTTCTCAATCTCTAATTGTAACCCCCGAGAAGATAGTGGAAGTTGGTCGGCACAGCTTCGGCCGCGTGGTTTTTCACCCTTTCCGGGTTTTCCACGTTAAAAGTCCTTTTGTCACTTACTGATTCACTCATTGACTGTTTTCTCGCTCGGTTCGCTTCCGAGCTAAGGTGGTTCAATTCAACCGGTCTACCAGAGCACCCGAGCGATCCGCAGCAGTTCTAATAAAATAGGTAGGCTCTAATTTATTTGCCTTGATATTGATGGTAATAAGGGGGGGGGGATTTAATATCTTTTCCTTTTATATTGATGGCAGGCTTTAATTTATTTGCCTCCTTTAATGGATGATATTGACGATAATAGGGGGGGGGAGTAAATTCTTTCCCTTTCATATTCTCAGTTAATTAGGAATTTTCGTAATTAATTTTAATTTCAGAAATTAAAATATTAAAATATAATTTTTGAAATTAAATTTTTTTATAATTTCAAAGCTTGCCCTAATTATTACCTAGCCTAATTTGACAGACCTTTTCATTCATGATCTTATTAAGTGGTCACTCCAATAAGTCGTACAAACAAACACGGCGAGTGAGCTCATAAATCTGCGTCGAACTCCCTGCCAGAGAGTAGGTGTCGCGGGCCCTTTTCCAAATTTCGTGAGCAAAATCCAGAAGCATGTAGCTGTGATACACCTGAGGGGACATAGAGTGGAGTAACCACGAGACAACCAAGGAATTGTCCGCATCCCATTTTTTCCATGAGGGATCGGTACGCAGTGGCTCAACAGCGGTTTCATCAAAATGTCTATATAGCTGGTGACTTTGAATAGCATGCTATGCTGCCCTGGACCATTCAAGATAATTTGCGTCCCAAGGCAACAATAGTGATCTTTAAGGAGCCAGATTGGCCGTGGCTCCGAGGAGGATCACCGAAGGGAACTGTGCGGGGGAGAAGATGAGATATCGGAGGAATCACCCATCGATGGCCGTCCAAAGGCAACTAGCAATAAGAACTCAAGACAGAAGAAACCACATCCTACGAGTGTCCCTTAGATCTTGCGGCTGGAGAGGACACCGGAGGATGTGACCATGATGTCTCCAGCAACCCCCATGGACGACAAAACGGCCGAAGACGAGGGACCTCCCGTAGAACGAGCGGAAAGAGGCGCTGGAAGCTGTGGAACTAGGGTTGGAAGCTCCGCTAGAGAGAGGCGCTGGAAGTTGCGGAACTAGGGTTGGAAGCTCCGCTAGAGAGAGGTGCTGGAGCTGGAAGGAGGCGCTGGAAGCCGCTGCTGAAGGAGCTACGACGCTGGAGGCGGGAGCGACGCTGGACGCTGCTGCTGACGGAGGCTGCGCTGGGATCGAGCGTCGGTGCTGGAGGTGGGATCAAGAGACGACGCTAGAAGCGACGCTTCCTGCGAGATCGAGCGACGGAAGCGGCATCGATGCGGGATTTGGTTCGAGGGACGGAAGCGGAACGGGACGCCCTATCCTCTGATACCAAGTAGAAAGAGCAAAAATAATATTATTATGCCCTAACCCAAGGGCAAGCATACATATATAGGATACAATACACGTGACATATCATGTGTCATAGCAGCGGTGGAACAAGCTAAAAAATAAAATACGCATATTCAACTCTCACCAGAAAAGAAAATTCAAAATAGCTTTAAATTCGTAATATCATAATATCATGAGAACTAATTAAAAAAGACCAGGGAGCTTCTCTTGCCCTCATACACCTTTGGGAGCTCTAGAGATTTCAGCCCCTACTTGTCATATACATTCAACGGCCTCCCACTGCTTTCTCCACCACTATCAAGTCCACCACTACCACCCGACCTCCCCGTCTAGCACTGGTAGCCTCCGATGTCGAACCTGCTCCAGATCCATGTTTTATCGTTTCTTGAGATGCTCGATTGCTATGACCAAGGTTGCCTTATGAACAAAGCTTTGCAACTCTCATCCAACAATTATGCCTTATGATAGAACCAATGATATCAATGCTCCCTCGAGCATACTCGCCATAATCTAAAGTGATAACTATCGTGAATAAAATGAGAAAAGGCATTGTCTTCACAAAGGAGACCTTGTATAAATAAATATACACAATATTACAAAATTGCCCATACACCATTACATAATAATTACAACTCCAATACTCCCCTCAAGCTAGAGCAAAGATGTCAATCATGCCCAGTTTGAAAATGGTCAAATCAGACCGAGTAGGATTGGGCTTCAGTGAAGGCGTCAACAACCTGGTCAGCCGAGGGGACAAAAGCAGGAAGAACAGTCCCAATACGAACGTGGTCACGCAGAAAATGAACATCCATCTCGATGTGCTTGGTGCGCTCACGAAGCACTGAATCCTGGGTAAGTAGGAGAGTTGACTTATTATCACAGTAGAGAGTTGAGCCAGCAACAAGAGATAGGCCAAGTTCAATCAGCAACGATCGGAGCCAAACCAATTCAGTGACGTCGTGTGTCATGGCGCGATACTCTGACTCAGCCGACGAGGGAGATACGAGTGGTTGTTTCTTACTCCGCCATGAAACAAGATGATCACCATGGAAAACACAGAGACCAGACGTGGAGCGTCGATCAGACAAAGAGCCAGCAAAATCTGCATCAGTGAAGCAGGAGAGAGTAGATGCACTATCCGCCCGATAGAACAGTCCAAGATCAGGAGCGCGCTTAAGATAACGAAGAACGCGTCGAGCAGCCTCAAGGTGAGATGTTCTGGGAGAGTGCATAAACTAGCACAAAACGCCCACTGAGAAGCTGATGTCGGGCATAATATTAGTCAAGTATATCAAACGGCCAACTAGACGCTGGTACTGAGAGGGTTCTGGTAGAGGATCATCAGATTCAACATAAAGGCGGTGGTTGGTATCCATAGGAGTACTCGCAGGACGACACCCAAGTTGACCCGTGTCCTGAAGAAGATCTAAGGTGTACTTGCGCTGCGAGATGGAGATACCCTGTCGTGAGCGAGTAACTTCAATCCCAGAGAAATAACGGAGGGGTCCAAGATCTTTCACCTCGAACACTGAGAATAGCGTAGCTTTCACCTCAGAGATGCCAGAGGGGTCATCCCCGGTGAGAATAATATCGTCTACATAGACCAAGATAATGGCACGACGACCCTCTGGAGTGGCACGGATAAAGCAAGTGTGATCTGCACGGCACTGAGTGAAGCGGAACTGAAGGATAACGGAGATGAACCGTTCAAACCAGGCACACGGGGACTGCTTTAAGCCGTACAGAGATTTGTGCAGTCGGCATACTCTCCCCGAATACTCCCCCTTAAGGGCAAACCCCGGAGGAAGAGCCATATAGACTTCCTCCTTTAAATCTCCATGCAGGAAAGCATTTTTGACATCGAGCTGGTAGAGCGGCCACGCCCGAGAGGCCGCAAGCGAGAGCAGAAGCGGACACTGGTCAACTTAGCCATGGGAGCAAACGTGGCACTGAATTTGTCCGGAACCTGAGTAAAGCCCTTGGCCACCAAACGAGCTTTATAGCGGTCAAAGGTACCATCAGCAGAGTACTTCACAGTATAGACCCATTTGCACCCAACTGTGTGTTTCCCGGGAGGAAAAGGAACCAGAGACCATGCCCCAGTACGATGGAGAGCAGACATCTCCTCTCCAATGGCCTGAACGCATCGCGGGTCAAGGAGAGCCTCAACAGTCGAAGTAGGTAGGCGAACAGAATCAACAACAACCACAAAAGCCTGGTAAGATGGTGAGAAACACTGGTAGGAAACGACACTAGTCAACGGGTGCTCAGTAACAGAGGAACGAACACAAGTACGCTTGCCCTTGCGCAGGGCAATAGGTAAGTCAGCAGAAGTAGGAGAGAGAGGGCTCAAGGGAAGTACCTGCGACCGGAAGAAGCTGCTGATCCGGGACTGGAGGAGAAGTGGGTGTACGCTGGCGGCGAGAGTAAGTCAGCAGGACAGGCGGAGCAACGGGTGGGACAGTGGCTGGTGATGGTAGAACAACCGGGAGAGGTTGCACAACAGTAGAAAGCACAAGTGAAGGCAAATGGATAGGGAAGAAGGGAACCTCCTGATGAAATGTCACATCCATCGAGTAAATAACACGGCGCAACTGAGGGTCATAGCAGCGGTAACCCTTAGTGGTAGTAGAGTACCCGAGGAAGAGACAACGGATGGCCTTGTCGCCGAGTTTAGTCTGAGAAGAGCGACGATCTTGGACAAAACACGCAACCAAAGACCCGGAGAGGAATGGTAACGCAACAAAGAGGACGAGAGGGAGTCCTATTAATAAGGAAAGTTGTTGTAAGAAGAGCGGCGCTCCAATAAGACTTAGGGACATTCACTCCTCGAAGAAGACAACGAACAGAGTCTAAAAGGTGGCGGTTTTTGCGTTCGGCCACCCCATTCTGCTCGGGGGTACCAGGACAAGAGAATTGATGTAGAGTGCCCTTATTCCGGAGAAAGAGATCAAAAGAACGAGAAGTATATTCCCCTCCATTGTCAGACCGGAGGATATGAACAGACGTGTCGTGCTGGGTCTGTATCATGCGAGAAAAATGAGAATAGACAGATAGGACCTTAGATTTATGTTTTATGAGATAAACTCATAAGCAACGAGAATACTCATCAATAAAAGTCACAAAATAAGAGAAATCATCAAATGATACAACAGGGGCAGGGACCCACACATCAGAATGTACCAACTCAAAACAAGAAGTAGCATGACTAACAAAAGGAACATACATGTTGCGTGTATGTTTCAACAACTCACATACATCACAACGAAAAGGAAAACCAAAAGACACATCAGGACAAACAGACAACATCCGATGAGGGTTAGCATGGCCGAGACGTGCATGCCAAAGCGAACTGGATGACAAAACATGGGAAGCAGCGGAAGAGGTAGGTGGGCAGGTGGCGACGGCGGTGGTAGCAGCAGTGGAAGGAGGTAGCTCCAGGTAGTACATCCAACTCTTCTCATATCCCGTACCAATAGTCCTCCCGGATCTCAGGTCCTGAAAAACACAACGATCAGAGAAGAAAGTTACTGAGCACTTAAAAGAACGAGTAATGTTACTAACAGATATTAGGTTGAGAGCCAACTGAGGTACAAGAAGAACAGAGTCAAGAGAGAAAGAGGAAAAGAGAGGGACGGTGCCCCGGGTGAGGACAGGGTTAACCGAGCCATCAGCAAGGCGCACATCCCGGTGAGAACAAGGGACGACCTGAGGCAGACGGGAAGACGTAGTCATATGATCGGTCGCACCAGAATCGATCACCCAGGGTGACGAATCCTGGTCAACCGTGGTCACGGAGCAAGCAAACGGAGTACCTGAGGAAGAAAAAACAGTTGAAGCAGAGGCAGTAGTGGAAGGCTGAGTCTGCTGGACCTACTGAAACTGTTGAAATTGGGCCAGCATGTGACTGAAGTCAGAGGAGTTGACACCCAAAGTGTGCTCAACGGGCTCGGAAGACTTGGCAGAGGCAACAGTGTGCCTGAGGACTCCACCAGGAGTGGTACGCTCAGAGCCCCTCAGGTGGGGGTATAGCTGATAGCAGCGATTGAGGCCATGATACAGATGCCTACAGTGAGAGCAAGGGCCAGGAGGACCCGCAGAGCCACGACCACAAGAAGAGCCACGACCGCCAGATCGACCACCCCGGTTCCGAGAGCTAGAGGTGGGAGGGCGGTAAGAAGCGACAAGGGCCATCTGCTCAGTAAGAAGAGAGGAGGTAGTACGAACGCCGGAAAGACAAGATTGCCGCTGCATACGTTTCTCATGCTCTGCAATAATGGAGTAGGCCTCAAGAAGATCAGGCAATGGTGACATCCCCACAATCTGAGCACGGGTAGACTCATATTCGGGGCGAAGCCCCATCAAGAACTGGTATGTCTCCCGTCGTTGTCGCTGTTTCCGAATAAGAGTGATAACATTAGGAGACTCCAGATCACTGAGGGGCTCAAGATCGTTGAGCTCAAGAAAGCGGTCCAGAAGGTAAGTGAAGTACTCCTGAAGAGAACGCTCCCCCTGAGTGGCGGAAGTGATGTCCTGAAAGATGTCGAAGACCTGTGCATCAACACGCGTGTGCCCAAAGGTGCGCTGGAGGGCGGACCAAAGCTCGGAGATATCCTCAAAATGCATGAACTGACTGAAGATGCGAGGCTCCATCGAGCACTGAATCCATCCAAGAACCATGTACTTTTCGGTAGACCACTTGACTAACTCCTCTTTCTTGTCATCCTTGTCGGTCGGTTTGGGCATAGGAGGGCCGTCGGTCAGCCATGAAAGCTTATTCCGGCCGGCGAGAGCCACTTTCATCGAAGTCGCACACGAAGGATAATTTTTCTCATTAAGGAGAATGCTAGTAATCCGTCCCGTAGAAGATCCGTAGGTGTCCTTGGAATCCATGATGCAAGGAAGCAACGAGCAACAAGATCCCTCCCGCAAAGGAGATCGGGGACCGAAGAAATGAGGACAGAAACTTCACATACACAACATCAAGAACGGCTCCATGGAGAAGACAAGGAGGTCATCAGTTCTCCATGGAGAAGACTAGGGCACTGCGGGATCGGGGAGAGGAGGCGCTGCTGCGGGAGAGGAGTCGCTGCTGCGGAAGAGGAGGCGCTGCTGCGGATCAGGGAGAGGTGGCACTGCGGGAGACGTTGGAGTTGGCGCTGCGGGAGAGTCGCTGCTGCGGGTCGGGGAGATGCTGCGGGTCGGG
Source organism: Dactylorhiza incarnata (assembly GCA_033032865.1). NCBI lineage: Eukaryota > Viridiplantae > Streptophyta > Magnoliopsida > Asparagales > Orchidaceae > Dactylorhiza > Dactylorhiza incarnata. The sequence continues at coordinate 370,905 of JAWHQI010000356.1, read as the reverse complement.
GAGAGGAGTCGGCGCTGGAGATCGGCGAGTATGGGTGCCCAGAAGATCGGGAATGGGAATCGGCGAGAACGGGAACCCTAAGCGGAGCCTATGGATCTGATACCATGTCGTGAATAAAATGAGAAAAGGCATTGTCTCCACAAAGGAGACCTTGTATATATATATACACAATATTACAATATTACAAAATTGCCCATACACCATTACATAATAATTATAACTCCAATAATAACAAACGCTGATCATCTCTAATGTGTGTCAGACACCTCCTTCAACACAATTTAGACATTTATGGAATCTTCATTGGACTATCTATGTGACAGTCCAAATTTTACGCAACATAATTTTTTTTCAAATTTTATGCCCCGATGATGATACAAAAGGCAGTACGATTTTGTGTTTTCATTTTTTCGCGTTTTATTTTCGTTTCAGTTTTTACGAGTTGAGTTCGCTTTACTATTTTGGGTGCCATTAGTTATATCATTTTTGGGGCTTACTATTAATACTTATTGTTATAATATGTGGGCTGCCAGTAGCAATGTGAGGTGAATAATTATAGGTTGCTGGAATTATTTAAGTGAGCTGCCAATAGTACTTTTGTTGCTTGGTGAAGTGGCTGAGTTGGAGTATCTTGTGACACCTAGCTATCTTGGGTGTTGGTTGGATTGGTGCTGTAACTTATGAAATCGACATCTGTTTTGGGTTGAAAGTATGTTGTGGGCTTATAAGATAGACAACTGATTTGGTTTGGCTCCATCCTACTGCTGGCAGCTTGTAGTTGTTGAGCCTTTGAATTGTTTTGACACTTGGACTATGGGCTGGCTGATTCCTTACCAACCGCACCGCCTACTTAGTACTATAAATTGGGCATTCCTCCTTGTATTTTCCCTCATCATTCCTTCCAATCTCTGGCTATTTTCCGCATCCCCTGTGCCGCTGCTGCCTTGTGCTGCTGCTCCCGTCGACTGTATCGCTGCTCCCGTCGATTGTGTCGTTGTTCTGTCCCGTCGATTGCTTCCACTGTGAGCTTTTCTTTTCCACTTTCTCTCTTCTTATTCATGTTTCTTTTATGGATTCGGTTTCTTTTTTATGGTTGATATGAAGGATTCACAAATGGTATGAGTAGAGATTTTATGGGGGAATTGGATGTCAATGACTTTTAAGTGGACTGTTTATGCTTCAATTATTTATGCTTTATTTGGTTAATTGTTTTGAGAATGATTCTTTTGCCTTGGTACTGGTGGTTACCCGAAAATGAGATTGTGCCTTTTGAAGGCTAATTTTGGACTGATAGCTTGGCTATGTTATTTTAGAGCTGTGGGCTGATTTACGATCGCTTTATTAAAATTTTAGGAGTTTATTCGATTTATTTTGATTTCACGATTTTGATGGAATTAAACGTTTTCTTTTTAATCCTTTTTAACATTAAAGCTACGAGTTATCCAAGAGACGCAACCCATTTAAAGTACGTACTATTTCGGTATTTTCCGAGGCCGGGAAACAAGAGGATGATGTCTCACGATAAGCGTGACGAGAATGCAGGAAAGGATACTAGTAAAGGAAAGACAATTGTGAGTATTTTATTTCTTGAATTATGTTTATTCAAGTATTTTCCTATTTCCATTTTAGTTAAAAACCACTGCCTGTGCATATGAGTTTTAACTCAATGATTAAATCGCTATAAAAGAAATGCGGGCGAGGGGAAAAGATAGCGATCCAAAGTTCTGAGGGGACTTTTTAAATTTTATATTTCGATATATAACAAACATTATAAAATCCGGCATAGGGAAATATGAAGGATTTGAATCCTATGATGTAGAGGCATCTACTGATGGATTCACCAGTAGGGGTGAGCCTACAATTACGCCCTTCGGGGGTGTGGTCATTTCAAGTTTGCATACCTAAGTATTTCTCATTATATGTATTCTAAATTATGGGGCATTTCAGGAGAAATATTTAAGTAAAGCATTATTGATTTTGTGTAATGTATGCATATTGCTATCTTCCATTGTTTGCATGTATACCTGTTTCACGAAATAATTTTCTCACCTAGTCATATTTTTATGACTAACCCTTCGTGGACATATTTTTTAGGAAACAGAAGCTTCTCCCAGTGCAGCCAAGAGGATTCCCCCTGAAGAGTTGGCGAAGGTATGGTTAAAGATTTTTATAGGAATCGAAGAAGCCCAGGAGAAACATAGAGCCACTTGTATCGATGTTTCTTGTGATTATTGTAACGAGTATTATCTGTAAAACTTTTGAGGAAATAAACTATATGAATAAATGCGGTGTTTATGATCTTTGTACTTTGTATCTATGTGATCATGAACTGCGATTTTTTTATTGGAAACTGAGTCGATCATCGAATCAATTGGGAAGCCCGGAAAATAGGGTCTTCACAATCTATCCCTTTTCAAAGTTGCTTGGCCAACGGTTCACCAACGCATGTCCTTTTAGAGAAAAAAGAGTGTTAATGGCTACGCCCTTCGATGCTTACTTTGTATGTTCTAGAATGCACTTGTACTGGGATAGAATTGAGTAAATTCACTAATGGAATATCCTATTCATCTTCAATTGCTCCATCGCCTTCCATTGAACCAAATTTGAAAATCTTGGCATCCTCATAAGTTACAAGCGCCATTGATTCTTTCTTCCATGCCCAGACCGAATCCAAATTCCATTTGCGTAGTTGCTGAAATTGTTGCCTTTGCGGCGGTAAATTGGATCTATTTACAGCTAACTATGGAAATATTATTCATCTCCCCACCCTACCATCCGCTCAGATCCTTCAACTGACCGATGACTTGTAATGGTAATACTCTTAATGTCGAAGGTCTGGATATTCCTATTCAACATGGAACAGATGTTTAAAGAATCTCAAAAACTCTGAATTATTTTCCTTGGAATATTTTTCTATCTATTTGTGATATTTAGAATTATCAATTGCCAAAAGATACTGACATAGTTCCACTGCATATATATCTCCAAAAGGTTGCCATGCAAACAAGCTCTCAAAGATCTCTATGAGGATCCATCAGCACCTAAAATTTCGATGCACTTGCCTCCTTGAGGCCACCATGACTAATCATTGGAAGTAATCTTTGTCCAATCCCTTCAAATCACATAATTGCAAAACACACTCAAGTGCATAAAAATGTAGTAGGACAATTGGTACCGGACCCTCAAACTAGCTTGGACGGTAATCTCCAGTTGAGTCACTCATTTCCTTCTCCTATGCCTCAATCTAACCCGTTAATTAAGTCCATTAACGTAAGGTCAAATATCTCCTAACACTAGATTAGTGATGTTGACGTCCACACAAACTCCCTTTCAGACACAGTTATTATATCGGATAGGCTTTTGGGCAAACGCCAACAATCAACAAAAAATACAAACTGGATCCCAATCAACTGATACGACCATTGCTTCTTTGAATAAGCCCAAGATCAAAAGTTATTTTTAGTCAACCAAACCCAACTAGAACCCAAGTTTCATCAAACAGCTTAGTAGCACAAGCAAAATTCAGACGATATGTGAGCATTGCACGTGGTGATGATCAGCTCACAAAGAATGCCTTTGCAGGCATGCAGTTTCTTTTCAAGACTCTCAATCAGGTATACTAAACTCATTCCTACTTGATCATTTGATGTAATAGATATGAAGTTGTAGGTGTTGAGTGTCTGGAATGTTGGTTTGAGTTTTTCATGTAACATTTATTGAACATTTAAAGCTACCAAACAAGTAATAACAGTATAACGCGGGGAAAAAGCCAGAGGGAGCGGAAGCCATGATGTTGTTGACGGAAGATGAGAAACCGTCAGCCCAAAATCCAAAGACCAAGCATAACTGACATCAGCATAGGAAGAGCGCAGGGAAGGAAGCCAATGGAAGCAGGAAGAGAGTCGAGAGCCAGCCACAAAACAACCCACAATGAAATGATTTCGTTTTGTTGTCTAGTAAACTACTGGACTAAATAAAATAAATTGAAAAAAAAAACTAGTTGATATGTCGCTGGGAGATATCAGCTCGACATTATATGTCAAGGAAATGTTCCAAAAAATATATCAAAATTACATCGTTTTGTCAATGAAACATTTATGTCAGCCGACGTGTCGGCAGATATCCACAACAATGAAGAGATAATATTTAAAAACTACTTCTACTAAGATGAAATATTTGTGATGTCCAAACCATTTGAACAATTCTTATCGATAAATTCTCTGTAATTCACGCAAAGTTGGGGATCATTGAGAAATTTTTTTTAATGATCTCAAAATTGTAGGCAAAGTGATCATCAGTATTCTTGACCTTCGCCGCACCCTTTTTCCTCTTTCTTTTGAAGTTGACAATAGGAGATATTTTGCACATGGCACGTAGTATGTCACGAGCTCCAATGAAAATTCTCAAATGGTCTTCCTGTTTTGATCCTTAGGCAGACTTCACCATCATCCAATATGAATTTCTCTTCCTCACTTCCCTATTCAATATTTTACACCTACTCTTCACTCTGTTACCTTCATTTTTGGAAACCACTTTGGGCGGATTATGCAATTGCTTCAATTTTGAGACCTTTTGTTGTTCACATCAGCAGAAGTTATGTCTAAGAAGCTGTCTTTGAAATGCCACTCAATACCGCTCCAATGATGATTGGGTACGATCTTGACGCTTTCTTCTTAGATCGCCCTTAGCTAAAGAGGAATCTTCTTCATCCTCCTTCATCTCTTCATGTTGCCTCTTGGGCTATGTATCCTTACCTCCCAAGCTCATATGACTAATTCCTCATTTAGCCTATCTACTTAATTTATCTTTAACCCCCCCCCCCCCCCCACACACACACACACCACCACCACACACACACACACCACACACACACACACACACACATTTGAAATAAATAATAACATAAGCAAATTGTTTACATTTTAACAACTTCCATATCTCACTCCTCCAATACTTCGGCATCCCTCCCATAAAGTGATCATCTGCTACATATCTCTCCCTTCTTTTACCTCACTTTCCTTGTGAGCCTTGTGGTGTGGGTTTGGAAAATCCCTTATGGCCCGTCCGTTTGGTAGGTTCTCGCAGGAAGGAATTGATTTTGGGTATCTCAATTCTAATTCTTCTGTTCGTTTGATGTTTTTTAGGAAGGATTTGGCTTTAATCCAAAACCTATGAGTTTCTATTTTTAGAAAAATTACCTATCCCCAAAATTGACCACTTTTGGTCGATTTTGGGGCTCGCTCGCCGGCGCGTAGCGGGGATAGAGGTGAGATAGCGATTTTCCTTCCTACTCTCCGACGACAGCGAGTTCACTGCCTTCGTTCTCCTCTCCGGCGACGGTGAGTTCGTTGCCTTCCTTCTCCTCTCCGGCGACGGTGAGCTAGTAAATATTTTATATTGTAATCATTTCCAGGTTTTCCCCCAACACTTCGTCGATTAGTACTCATTCCTTTGTTATTGTGCCCTAGAGTGCTATTTTCTTGTTTCTGGAAATTTTGTGGACCGAAGAATCTGTAGTGTAGGGGATTAAAGCCTAGTAATTTTTGGTTTTCACCAGGACGGCGGGGTTTCTGAGAATACTCAGCGTGATGGAGAGTTTGAAGGGCTAGATGGAGGCGCTGGTAGATCATCTATCCTTGTTTGCTTTACAATTTTTATTCACTGGCTGTGAACGAATTGGAAAGTGATTGAATTGATGAAAACTTTCTCTTGAATTCAACTAGTAGATTTTTTTTTTTTTGCCTTTCTTTGAATGTAGCACGGGAGGAAACTGATAATCAATGTTTTTTTTTTGAATATGCTCTTTAGTTTTCAGAGATTTTAAATTTAGCATAAGTTTATGATATTGTTCTACCAATTATTGTTGGTTTGATTCATCATGAGTTCCAAGTTATTTAGTATTTGAATGATCCATGCATTTGTACTAATTTGATTTGTCATTCCTGTTTGAATCAACTCAATTATTTTTCAACTTGGGTTCTTCACATGCACTGTTACAAAGAACCATGATAATCTCAAAGTGTGAAATTTCTCTTGGAACCATGTTAAATATTAATTTCTATCTTTGAATTCCATCCTATGATCCTACAACTGAACAAAAAAATTTGTTGTTTCAATTCCTGGGCCTGAAATCTTCCTGCAAACGAATAAAGGAATTGGTTTTGAACCAATTCCAAAACCTCAACGTCGTAGGTTTTTGGCCAAAACCAATTCCTTTCTATCAAAACCTACCAAACGAACAGGGCCTTAGATAATATCAATTCTTCTAGATCTCCCTCCTCCTCTACTTTGGGCTCATGGGATCATGTCTTTCATCTTGTGACAAGAAAAAGAGGTTAAGGGAATTGAGAAACTTAAAAGGCATCTTTCATTCTGACTTGAATAATTCTCCATGTTCATCCTCTTAGCTGAAATGTTGAAGTAACCTCTCACTGACAAATATATTAGTTAAAATGTAAAAGAAAGTTCAAATAAGAGGATTCAATGTTGCAAAATATACCTAAACAACTAGCTGAAATGTTGAAGCAAGATCAAATTAAGAAAATATGAACCTAGTTAGAGAACAAATTGAAATCTTGAAAAATGTTTATTGTCGACCCCAATAATTGGGATAAGGTTATTGACAATGAAGATACGAAATAAACATGTCAACTAGAATTAATTCAAGGTAAATGTCAAGAATATAATGTGGTAGAAATGCTAATTAGTGGACCTTAAAAATATATATAGAGATAGCTATATGGTATTAATATATGTCAAATGTATGAAATACATAATGAAATAACTAAGTAAAAATCTAAAGATTTGGAATTTCATGAGGTTAAAGATTTCCCTAATTGGGTCATGGATGTGGATAAAATTTTGATGGCAAATTGTGTCTAATGACATAAAATAAAATTGGCCAAGTTAAAATAACTTGGGCAATCTAAAATACATTGGATAACAATGAAAAACCAAAAACAATAAATTTGGCAGATAACCTTCGTCAACTTGGCAGTAAAAAATAGAAGCACGAATACTTTAGCATTCATCAATATTGAATGATATATTATGACTTCTCCAAAAAAACTATAACCTAACATGCACCAATAGGTCTAGTCAACATCATAAGGAAAGTTGCAGCATTTTGTCATAATAAGACAAAAGGGAAACTAATTATTTTCTAACTTTAGATAACCAAAACTTGTTAAATGGAATTATTTCTTAGAAAGTTTTTTTAGAAATTGTGCCAGAAAAAATAGCAGTAATTTTAGCTTTTCCCAGTGCAAACCTGAGCACTTGGGGATATCCCAAACAGCTATGGATGAAAGAGTACAGACAGGTGAGCAAAGCGCTCTGTTGTCCTCATGATTGACATTCATCGCAAGCATCCACGCCCCAATTGTAACGTCTTCATTGCTGAACATTCGAAAACTGCTAAAAACAAATTGTTGTTGTCAACAGCTTGTCATTATGGAAGATAAATTGGGGTGTCTATCTATGAGAGTAGGAAATACAATTTGGCAACTGTAGAACATTAGCTCGTTAGTAACTATTAAAGGCAAAAGCATCTTCAGATTTCCTTCTGCAATCACTTTCTTTCTGGTAAAGGCAACATAAAACTACCTTCGACATATGAAAGGCGAAATGCAATCGAGCGAAGCAAAGAAAAGCTGAACCAATGGCTGAAGAATGAGAGATAGCAGAATGATTAACTGATGTTACTAGAATTTACCATGCTTAAAGGAACTCTGGCATTTCGTTGCATAGACAACAAAAATGGTATGAATACTATAAACATAAGTTTGAAAGGCCTTGCATTTATAACGTACAAAGAAGCATGAAGAGAAGGAGCATAAAGAGAGCACTAATGTGAATCTTTCTTCCATAAGATCCTTTATATATGGAAATGAAACAAAAAATTTCTTACCAAATGTGAAGTGCAATAATTAAAAGTTTTTGGATGTCTCTTTGCGAAACAAAAAGTAGCAACTAGTCCATCTCTAATCCATTATATCGAACACATGAGATAACTATGGGGTTAAATAACTATTTTATCATTGCTATAGAAAGTGAAGTAGAAATTAAAACAAATCCACTTAAAAGAATAAATGATGCTGCACCTCTTCAATCATGCAAACTTTAGGTTTTCATTTTTCATAACATCAACAATTAATAGAAGAGCTATTGGGTACATTATAGTTTGATGGCCACAGGACGACTAGCTATACATAAACAAAAAATAGGCACTTAATACCTATAGAAAACGCCTAGAAATTTAAAGGTGACAAAATAAAACTAATTTTATCTTCTTCCTTTCTTTCTCTGGTCAGTTAAACCCTAAATATACTAAGCCAAACTAGCGCGCTTACCAAATAGACAGTTAACTTATTCATTTAAAGTACAACCAAATCAGACACTCGTAGCAAGCATGACATTAACCAACTTAGGGCCAGTTTGGGTGAGCTGTTGCTGATGAATAGCTGCTGATAGTAACAGTGTTGTTTCTGAAAAACAGAGTTTTGTTAAAAAACTGTTTGTGTGAAATGGAGTTTGCTGAGCTTTTGATAAGCTGTTTTGTAAAAACTGTTTGGCAAAAATGGAGTTTTTTTAGGTTAGTTTTTTCTAATTAATTTAAATTCTTTGTTTAATACCTGAAATTATTTTCAACATTTAAAATCAACGTCACACCACATACCAAATAAAATTTCAATGTTTTTCAGATATTACAAAACAACATAACAAAAAAACATTTTAAACTCTCGACGCATGGATCCATCAGCTGCATGCAAATATTTTGGTGTATCACCTACATAATTGAAAATACTTTATATTAGATTCTTATATTAAATTAAAATTTAAAATATGAGGAAAGAATCTTACCTTCTTGCATCATAGAGTTGTTGCGCTATAGACTCACGCAGTGTTAACATCTCGTCTACACCACTTGATGTATCAGTGCATGTATCATGTCGTCTCTGTGAGTCTACTCCGCCTCCCGTACGCTGACTCTCACTTTCTCTAAAATCAGGATCCATACGTGATGGATGTCTCCGTATAAAATTATGTAAAGTCATTGTCGCCAAGACGATATGTGTTTGTTTCTTAAAACTATATGTAGGCATATCACACAGTATTGCCAATTTTTTATTCCATACACCAAAAGTGCGTTCAATCACACTCCTAAGAGAAGAGTGTGCTTGATTGAAAATCTCTCGAAGTCCCTCCACTGGACGATTACCACGAGCAAAATCAGGAAGATGGTATCGTGTATCTGGATATGGTTTTATATACCCTCTTTGCAGTGGATATCCAGCGTCTACCAAATAATACTTGCCTGCGTGATTAACGCACAAATTTTAATGAAAAAATAGGAAAGAAGTAATGTATGAAGTACAATTATAACATCATTACCTCTGGGGGGGTGCGGGAAGCTATACTTTGGATTGCTTATAGCAAAATTAAAAATCTGACTATCATGCGCAGATCCCTCCCAACCAATCACACACAGACAAATACATATATACACAGCACACACACACACACAAATACATCTATATATACACACATACATATATATACACAACACACGCACACACACACATACATATATACACAGCACACACACATACATATATACACAGAACACACACATTCATAGAACACACACACCTACATATATATACATACACAGCACACACACACCTACATATATATACACAGCACACACACACAAATACATATATTTATATACACACACACACACACTATATTAAAAGCCGACTGGAGAAGAGCCCCGAAAAATAGGAAGCTAGAAACCGCTGGGAAGAAGGAGGGGTTGTCCGCTGGGAAGCGAGGCCGTCCGCTGAGATGCTTCTCAGCGCCCGCTGAGATGCTTCTCAGCGCCCGCTGAGATGCTTCTCAGCGCCCGCTGAGATGCTTCTCAGCGCCCGCTGAGATGCTTCTCAGCGCCCGCTGAGAAGATGCAGTCCCTGTTCAAGTTGGAGGGAAGAGACGCCGCCGCCGCGTCTAATCCCAACAAGAACACACACACATTCATAGAACACACACACACCTACATATATATACATCACACACACACACACACACACACACACACACACACACACACACCTACATATATATACACAGCACACACACACACAAATACATATATATATACAGCACACACAAATACATATATATATACACACAACACACACACACACATTCATATATATACAGCACACACACACACATACACACACCTACATATACACACACACCTACATATATATACATACACAGCACACACACACACATACATATATATACATACACAGCACACACACACACATACATATATACACAGAACACACACACACATACATATATACACAGAACACACACACACATTCATAGAACACACACACACACACCTACATATATACACAGAACACACACACATTCATAGAACACACACATACCTACATATATATACATACACAGCACACACACACACACACCTACATATATATACATACACACACACACAAATACATATATATACCTACACAGCACACACACAAATACATATATATACATACACAACACACACACACACCTACATATATACACAGCACCCACACACATACATATATAGAGCAGCCATCACACACACACATACATATATACATCACACACACACACACACACAATCAAGCACACTCACACACACAATCACAAACACTCATATACAAACACAAGAAAAATTTCATTCAAACAAAAATTGGGTGAGTATACACCTAAAAGAACAAAAAAAAATTCATATCCCTACAAAAATTACAAACGAATAGAGGATATCAGGTGAGTAGATACCTGATGTTGGATCTCGAAGAGTTGAGGCTGTTAGGAGAGGAGATCGGGTGCAGAAACGGCGTCGATTGGGAGCAGAAATCGGAAGAGGCGTCGATTGGGAGCCGGCAGAGATCGATTGGGAGCCGGCGTTTCGACTAGAGAAGAGAGGCGAGGAAGAAGAAGGACTCGCGGAGGGGTAGGGTTTCGCCGTCGGGAACGAAGAAGAGAAGACGCAGCGAGGAATCGCGCTTGCGGCGCGGTGGAGATGGAGGAATGAACCGCGGATCAGCCCTAGGTATAAACCGCGGCAATTTAGAACCGGCGTTTGAGAGCGGACGATTACCAAACACGGCTTATGAAGAGAGCTCCGTTTTTTACCTGCCGCACCGGAGCCCGTAAGCTGCTCCAAACGGTACCTTAATCAAAAAAATTCAAGGAATTTGTATACAGAAAACTCTAGAACAATATCTCACTTGCATCTAAACACCAAAGCGTATCTTTCCTTATTTTCTTCTTTGTCTTCAATAATACATGAAAACACTAGAATTATCCTCTTCTTTCCTCCTGAAAGCCCGATTAACTATCAATTTATCTTTTCTATCCTTCCAAATTAGACATTTCCCAACCACACCTCACATCAAAATCCCTCCAATTCTCTTTTCATCTTTATAATCCTTAATAGTAGGTATCTGAACTACATCTTTCTATTAATCATCAAAATATCTTCAATTCATTCATCTTTATCGGAGGATTGTGTAAGACAAAGTGTGAGGATAGCCATGACCACCATCCAAAGCACGTGCGCATCTATACGCCTCGCGGGCATTGATCAAAGCTGCAACTCGACGATCCGAGTCACATCAGCACCTGGCCCAATGTTTTTTTCTATGGCCTATTTTGTGGGCTTAAGCATCCATTACCGACGCGATCTGAGCCGTCCATGATAGATGCCCCACACCCCCATCGCCGGCGAGCCCGCGTCCCTCCCACAAAGCTAAAAAAGGCAAAGACGGTCGAGCGCCATCCGGGGGGGAGGGGGTGGGGGTGGATCCTCTCTCTTAGATTCATCGCCCGACACCGGGCTCGCCCAGCAGGTATGCGAGCTGGTGACCTCTCTCCTCTGAAAATAGGTTACAAATCTTTCCTTGCCTGCAGAACGCGCTCCTCGAGGAAGAACCTGCGGGCGAGGTCCTGACGGAGGCTCGCCCTCAATCCCCTGGGAGGGCCGGTATTGTGGCCATGGACACGGACCCCGCGACCCTGCACGGCTCCTCGCCACGGCCTGGTGAGCTACTCGCCTCTTCCAGCCAACTAGCTTTCCTCGACCGCTGACTTCCTACGCCTGTCGCCTTTTGCATATACCCTCCTCGCGACACCCGGGAAGCGCACCTCTCCAACAGGGTCGTCGGCTCTACCAAGTGCGACCATCTCCACCCCAGGATTTGGCCTTCTAGGCCAAAATAGCCTTGGCGGCTCGCTACCCGCCACCTTTCGGATCGCCAGCAACGCGCTGCACCCCCCTGGCCTGGGGAAATCTGTTACGCTTACCTACACTGAGGCCTTCCAGGGACAGTCGAGCTCCTCCCGCTAGCGTCCCGACAAAGCGACCGTAGCCTCGCCAGGTTGGTTAACACCTTAGTGATTACTTGTATCTCGCCTTCGCCAGTTTCATTTACTTTTTTGCAGGTACCCGCGAGATCTCCTCCGCCGATCCTGACTTTGGGGAAGATGAGATGTCGCCCCGGCCTTCGCCGGACAAGATCGCCGACTTCCTCGGTGATCCCCGAGATCCTGAGGTGCTGAAGAGGCAGATCACCGAGGTGCTCCAGAAGTATGGTCTCATGCTGCGGGTTCTCTACAACCAGGCGCGGGAGGACAGGGCGTCCTCTGAGGAACGGCCCGCCGCCCACGAGGATGACTACGCGCGACTTCTTGCCGAGCTGCGGATGGAAGCTCGCGGCGAGGTCACCTCCCAGGGAGTGCATCTTTCGCGGGCGGAGGATCAGGTGCGCTTGCTGCAGCAGGAGCTCCGTGTCGTCCGCTCCTACCACTACCCTCGTGTGCCGCCGAGCTCCGGGATGCGAGGCCGAGGTTGATGAAGGTGGAACCAGTATTCATCCCGCTCGCGCTCGCACCCGCTCGGCGACCTCTGGAAATGTATTTTATATTCTTTTAAATGCTTTTGTTAAATAATCCTGCGAACAATCTCTTAATTATTAGTTTGATATTTCTTGCACGCGATCGGGCTTTCGCCTGCATTCATTTGTTGCGTGATATTACTGCTTGTGTCGCATTTGCTTGTTTTCTGACGTTCTCGCACGTAGTTCGCGACGGGCTCGCCTTGCCTGCCGCGTGCTCGCTTCGCCTGTGGTGAGCTCGCTTCGCGGCGTCGTTGCGAGTGGGTGAGGGGGAAGGGGGCCGGCTCGAGAATCGAGTCATATCGAAATGACATTCCGCTAACCGCACATTCGCCGCCTCGATTCCTTCCCGCCATTTCTTCTCTCTTATAAATAGGCCCCGTCCCCACCTCTCACCTACCGCATTAATCGCGTTCACCTTCTGCTTATTTCCTTCTCGAGAGCTCGCACTTCTCTTCTCGCGCTCGTGTCTGCTTCCACGGATCTCGCTCTTAAACTCGCCTAATGGGTGGTGATGGTGGTGACGCCGAGGGCCGAGCCAAATTTGCGTGGACCTTCTGCGACCACTCCTTCTGTAGCTCCCTCTCCGAGAGAGAGTACCATACGGTGGTCGCTCACTATATTTCGCCCGGGTACTCCGCCCGCCAGCCATCGAAGACATAGGCCATCAATGACCTCTCGCCCGACGAGCTCGTAATCTCCGCAGCCCACTTCGAGGTCGGCTTGCGTCTCCCTCTATGGCCGGAGGTTCGCCAGGTACTGAAGTGCTTTGGCGTGATACCGGGCCAGCTGACCCTCAACTCCGTCGCGGTCATAGTCGCCTTCGCCTGCTACCTCAGGGAAGAGCGAATCGAGTTCAGTCTGCCGGTCTTCCGCAAGTTGTTCTCCTTCCGGGCGTATAAGGACGGAACCGCCTATTTCGCGAGCCAACACGCCAAGGTCAGCGAGACGGTCAATAAGAGACACCACTGGCTCCAGAAATTTGTCTTCGTCAAGGGGGACTTCGACAACGTCCCCTTCTCGCCCATTCAGCACGACGAGGCGACCTACCGCCCGCCTACCCTCGGAGGTCACGATGTCGAGCTCTTCAAGTTCTTTGTCAAAAAAAACTTTGAGGTCACGCACCTCCGGCGGAACATCGATTCGCTACTCCCCGTGCCCCCGGGGGCAGGTATTACTCGTATTCGCCCTTCGCCTTTACACTGCCTTCTTACTCTGATAGCTAACCTAGGAAGCACCGGTACGGGTACGAGTATCGGGTACGATGCGTATCCGGTACGGCGGCACGCCAAACTTTAAAAAATAAGGATACGGGTGCGGCGGGATACATTGTATTAAATATAATAAATCTATATGTATAATCTAACAAATATAATTAAAAGTCTAAGGATGTTTATCAGTCATTTTCTTCCTCTTCTTCCTCATTATTGGATTAGCGCATCTTCAACTTCTAGTTTATCTAGAGACAAGTTAGCAAAATATTAAACATAAAAATTCATGTTGAACAAGTAGAAACAGTACCAATCTGAAACATCTAATCTTTAAATATAGAGTAAAAAAAAAAATGATAAAAATTTAAATAAATTTTTTTATAGTGTAAACGAAAAAAGATACTTAAATCTGAAGTACATTTTGTTACTATAATAAATAAGCATCGCTAGTTGCATTTCTGGGTAATTTTTCTTTTCTAAAAGAGACGCAGAAGTCTTTTGTTTACTTCAGAAAAACACTCTTATTACAATATGAAGAACAATCTACAAGTCCAAGTGTATCTACAGACTAGAATAGCAGGTGTATCCGTGAGTATCGGGTACGTACCGGTGTCGGATACGTATCCGGTACGGGTACGTGACCCTCAAGGAAGTATCGGTGCTTTCTTGTAGCTAACCCCATAGTTGTTACGGGTCATTCGCAGGAGAGCGGGATCTTCCTCTCCACCCTCCTTACGCGAGCGCCAGAGTTATCCCTCCTGTCCTTGCGCTCGTCAACGAGGTTACAGCTGCTTGCCGGGACCTTCCAAGTACCTCCGCGCCTCCCAGCAAGAAGCGGCCTGAACCTGCGAGCCGCGGGGCGCCCTCCACTCAGTCGGCGCTCAAGAAGAAGAAGCCCTCGACCTCTGACCGGGGGAAGCAGGTCCTTGGGGACTTGCCGGGAGAGAGGCCCTTGGCGAACCCGCCCGCGGACAAGGAGACCAGCGAGCGTGCTGGAGAGGCCGCCGGTACTTCGGGTTCGCCCGCGTCGGAAAGCCATTGCAATTTTTGTCTCGCAAGAAGCGCCGAGACGAGGCCATCGAGCCTCTGTTACTCTGGGATCGGGATGCCAACAGGGCCTCTGTGTCAACCCTCCTCCCCTCTTGGCTGGAGCAGGAGACCACCAGCGGCCAGGCCTTTGCCCTCTCTTTTGGGGTTTATGGCCGGGAGGACGCCGCGATCTTTGATGACGAAACGACCCGGTCGCTTGTCCATGAGAGCACGCGAGCCCAGCTCCGCGCCCTGGAGCTCGCCCATATGATGGGTCTGCGCTGCCTTCAGCTCGAACGGAATCATGGGGAGCTCGGACGCGAACTTCGGGCTGCTAAAGATGAGGTCGCAAGCTTTAAGGAGAAGTTGAACATCTCCGACGACCTCCTCGCCAGTCTTCAGGGCGGGATGTTAAGTTGTCGAAGAACTCGAGCCCCCTCATTGCTGTCACTTTCCCTGTCTAAACCTCCTTCCTCGCAGGATGCCGAGGCCGCCGATCAACTCCGTCCCCGCACCTCCGACTTGGAGAAGTGGAATGTCGGATTGAAGGCTCAGATTAGCGAGCTGACCCGGGCCGCTCTTCCGCCTCCTCCTCGCGGAGGCAAGATCCAGTCGTACTCGCGTCGCAACATTGAGGAGAAGATGCAGCAGAATGCGATCGCAACGGCGAAGCACATCTTTCTCACCCTGCGGGAGGCAGGCCTTCTGGTTGGCGAGGCGACGCGGCTCACCCTCAAAGAGGTGGTTCCGGAGCTCTTCCTCCCACTACCCGAGTCCGACGAGGAAGCTCCATCCGGCGGCGAGGTCGAGCACTCCGAAGACCATCCATAGTCCTTGTACTTTCTTTTCATTTTATTGTACTTTTGCGCTAGCGCGAGATTGCCGCGACTTTGTATGCATATACTTATGGAATAAAATGGAACTTTTTGTTTAATTTATCTCTCGCATTCTTGTCATTTCTATTTATGCTCGCGTCATCGTACAACACTCATGCACCTTTCACACGTCGGTACTCGCTAAGTCCGCACTCGCCTACCCCAATCGTCAGTTCACAAGTGTCGCTACCCCTTCGCCGTCCCGCGTACCCCTATGGCAGCGATTTCCTCGGGCGTCTATCGCATCTCGTTCCTGCAAGTATCTGGCATGCTCACCCTCGGATACCGCGAGCGAGGCTCCCCCTACACAGTCTCGCGTGCGCCATTTACCTTGGCCGATTTCTTTCGATCTTGCCTAACATCTCTGCACCCGCGAGCCCGTAACTCGCCCGTCTAGATATACTGCCAAGTTGCGCTGCTTAGGTCCTGCAAGTGAGGTCTCTCCCCGTGGGAGGCCCTGTGTCATCAATTCATTTTGCGAGTGTTCGCGGGGCGAGCTCCATTTCGCCTCGCCCCTTGAACAGTTTGTCGAATCTGCCGGCTAATGAGAGACTGGTTGCGGAATCATCTGGGTCAATCAGGCCCAACACTTCACTTGTCAGCCTCTCCGGAGATCGACCTGACCTACCGGCTAGTGAGAGCCCGACAGCGGAATCAATCCGGGGCAATCCAGCACAACCCTTCACTTGCCAGCCTCTCTGTGAGATCGACCTGACCCACCGGCTAATGAGAGCACGACAGCGAAATCATCTGGGGCAATCCGGCCTAACCATTCACTTGTCAGCCTCTTCGTGAGATCGACCTGACCCACCGGCTAATGAGAGTCCGACAGCGGAATCATCCGGGGAAATCCAGCATAACCTTTCACTTGTCAGCCTCTCCGTGAGATCAACCTGACCCACCAACTATTGAGAGCCCGACAGCGGAATCATCCGGGGCAATCCAGTATAACCTTTCACTTGCCAGCCTCTTCGTGAGATCAACCTGACCCACCGGCTAATGAGAGCCCGGCAGCGGAATCATCCGGGGAAATCCAGCCAAACCTTTCACTTGCCAACCTCTCCAGAGATCGACTTAACCCACCGGTTAATGAGAGCCCGGCAGCGGAATCAATTCAGGGCAATCCAGCCTAACCTTTCACTTGTCAGCCTCTCCGTGAGATCAACCAGACCCACAGGCTAATGAGAGCCCGACAGCGGAATCATCCGGGGCAATCCAGCATAACCTTTCACTTGCCAGCCTCTCTGTGAGATCAACCTGACCCACCGGCTAATGAGAGCCTAGCAGCGGAATCATCCGGGGCAATCCAGCGTAACCTTTCACTTGTTAGCCTCTTCGTGAGATCAACCTGACCCGCCGACTAATGAGAGCCCGACAACGGAATCATCCGGGGCAATCCAGCATAACCTTTCACTTGCCAGCCTCTTCGTGAGATCAACCTGACCCACCGGCTAATGAGAGCCTAGCAGCGGAATCATCCGGGGCAATCCAGCGTAACCTTTCACTTGTTAGCCTCTTCGTGAGATCAACCTGACCCACCGACTAATGAGAGCCCGACAACGGAATCATCCGGGGCAATCCAGCATAACCTTTCACTTGCCAGCCTCTTCGTGAGATCAACCTGACCCACCGGCTAATGAGAGCCCGACAGCGGAATCATCCGGGGCAATTCAGCCTAACATTTCACTTGTCAGCCTCTCCAGAGATCAACTTGACCCACCGGCTAATGAGAGCCCGGCAACGAAATCAATCTGGGGCAATCCATCCTAACCTTTCACTTACCAGCCTCTCCGTGAGATCAACCTGACCCACCGGCTAATGAGATCCCAACAGCGGAATCATCTGGGGTAATCCAGCATAACCTTTCACTTGTCACTTGTCAGCCTCTCCGTGAGATCAACCTAACCCACCAGCTAATGAGAGCTCGGCAGCAGAATCATACGGGGCAATCCAGCATAACCTTTCACTTGTCAAGCTCTTCGTGAGATCAACCTGACCTACCGGCTAATGAGAGCCCGACAGCGAAATCATTCGGGGCAATCCAGCATAACCTTTCACTTGCTAGCCTCTCCTGATCAACCTGACCCACCGGCTAATGAGAGCCCGGCAGCGGAATCATCCGGGGCAATCCAGCATAACCTTTCACTTGTCAGTCTTCGTGAGATCAACCTGACCCACCGGCTAATGAGAACTCGGCAGCGGAATCATCAGGGGCAATCCAGCCTAACCTTTCACTTGTCAGCCTCTCCGTGAGATCGACCTGACCCACCGACTAATGAGAGTCCGGCAACGGAATCATCCGGGGCAATCCAGCCTAACCTTTCACTTGCCAACCTCTCCGTGAGATCGACCTGACCCACCAGCTAATGAGAGCCCGACAACGGGAATCATCCGGGGCAATCCAGCCTAACCTTTCACTTGTCAGCCTCTCCGTGAGATCGACCCCACGGGGAGCTGGTGAAACCAGTCACGCGCCTTCTCCTTCAAGGTGATGGCGAAGAGTCGGCACTTGAATGCATCCGACATAGGCCGGATGGAGACCATGTCCTCAAACCATTGCAGGTGTTGGACAGGGTCATCTTTGCCGGTGTAGTAGATCATCTCCGACTCCTTGAACCATTCCGGGACTGGTGCGGAAACCACTAGCTCGCAGAACGGGCTTCCTCCGCTCGCCGCTCTCGCCTGCTCGACTCGCCCCACGAGCTCGCTGACCAGGCTCGCGCTCGCCGGGCTGGGGAACAGCTCTCGCCCGACGAGGTATCGCCCCGGCGCCTCGCTAACCTTCTCCTTGTGGGGCCTCTACCCCGGGGCAATCTCGCCTACCCCCGGCGGCGGGACGACCAGGGCCGCGGGGGTCGAGAACTCGCCTCGCGCCACGGCGAAGGCGAGGTTGATCGTCTCTAGTACCTCCCTTCGGAAGTCTGCCAGTATCTCCACTATCGTCGGCGAGCCGGATGGTGGCGAGCCGCCATAGCCGGTACCTTGCTCGTCCTCTCCAGTCATGTTACCTCCTTGGGACTTTCTTGTACTAGCCGTTTTCCACGCTCACCGTACCATAAATGTTGGAACCGAGAATCGGCCCAACGAAGAGTTCGGACTCCTAAGAGGGGGCAGGCGGGCAGCTAGCACTTACTCGTCCCGAAGAAGAACTTAACCGAAGATTTAGAACTAAGCATTGACCCTTGGCTGCAGCGCGGAGGTCCCACCACACACCCGGATGATCTTAGAGCGCTTCCCCTCCTAAGCCAAAGCTGAAGTTGAGCACCTTGGAGAGCCTTGGAAGCTAACCAGAGTTGTCCAAAGGAGGAAGAAGCCAAAGAATTGGAATCCTCTGCATAGGTGCCCTTCATAGTCTATATATAGTTTATCAACTGGGTCTAATAGCGTAACTCCGCCTTTCGGTTTTGTTAAACGCACCCCAAAAAGGTATGCCAACAGCCAAACTCTGTTGTTTGGAATGGCTAGAGGAAGACAGGACTGAATAAATAGGAACAAAATACTGCACCCAAAACCCAGCTCGCCTCGCCAGAGAAGCGACAGCCGGAGGATGCCAGTTCCCGGCTCACCGGTCGGTTCTCGGCTGACCCTCGCCTGGCCCCAACCTCGCGACATAGGCGAGCTCGGCGGACGGCGAGCCCTCGCTCGCCCAGCCCTCGCGACCCGCTCACCGCAATGCGCGAGCCCTCGCTTGCCTCGTCGCAAGGCGCGAGCCCTTACTCGTCTCGCCCGCAAGGCGCGAGCCCCCACTCGTCTCGCCCGCAAGGTGCGAGCACTTACTCGTCTTGCCCACATGCTTCGCCTGCATGTATCCCAGTTCACCCCATCGGCAAACCCAGGGTTGTACAGCGAGCATACCTCGTGATTGTATACCAGTTATTTTGTTTAGTGCAGGTGTTTTCTTCTACGGGTAACATACTTCGTAGGGAGCATTTATACGTCAACTTGAAGAAATGTATCTTCCTATCCGAGTTCGTCCACCTTTTGGGGCACATCATATCTGCATCAAGCGTCTCCGTGGATCCTGACAAGGTCAGATTCATTCACGTGTGGCTCGTCCCATTGAACATCCACGGGGCTCGTAGCTTTCACAGACTTGCCACGTTTTATCGAAGGTTCATCCGGGGTTTCAACAATATCATGTCCCCCTTTACAAGTTGCCTCCGTAAAGGTGAGTTTGTATGGACTAAAGAGGCCATTAAGGCTTCGAAGAGATCAAGGACAAGTTATCCTCAACCCATGTTTTGCGATTACCCGATTTTAGCAAGGTGTTCGAAGTCGCTTGTGATGCATCGGGAGTGGGTATAGGTGGAGTGATGAGCCAGGAGGGTCATCAGGTTGCCTATTTCAGTGAAAAATTGAATGAGGCCCGACAAAAGTACTCAAACTATGATCGGGAATTCAATGTTGTGGTTCAGGCTTTGCGATGTTGGCGTCACAATCTCCTCTCAAAAGAATACATCTTATATTCAGACCACAAAGCTCTGTGATACCTAGAATCGCAACGAAAGCTGAATCACCGACACAGAAAATGGGTCGAACACATGCAAGAATTTCACTTTGTTCTCAAACACAAAGCTGGTGTTGAGAACAAGCCAGTCGACGCCCTTAGTCGTCGAGTTAGTCTTTTGCATACGCTTAGTACGAGGGTGAAGGGTTTGAGCACATTATCAACGATTACCCCTCCTGCCCAGATTTCACTACGATATATGCGTCCCTCAGTAGAGTGCCCCCAAAACTCATTGATGGGTTCCTTATTGCAGACGGTTTTTTGTATCGGGAATCCTGACTGTGCATCCCACTTACCTCATATCGGGACCATCTGATCTGGGAGATGCACGTTGGTGGTGCCTCCGACCATTTTGGCAAGGACAAGTCAATTGCTTTAGTTGAGGATTGGTTTTATTGGTCGAACCTGATAAAGGATGTGGTCCGTGTCATTCGACACTGTCGGGTATGCCAAATGACCAAAGGGACCTTACTAAATACGGGCATGCACACACCGCTATCGGTTCCCCACTAGCCCTGGGTAGACATCAGTATGGATTTTGTATTGGGACTCTCACACACCTTTAGGAAGAATGATTCCATATTCATAGTTGTCAACCGATTCTCTAAAATAGCCCATTTTATTGCTTGTAGCAAGACGTCAGATGGCTCTCAGTGTCTCACTCTTCATTCAAGATGTTTTCAAGTTACACGGTCCCCCCAAGATTAGAGCCTCTGATCGTGGCGTTCGGTTTATGAGTTGCTTCTGGAAGACTCTATGGCGAAAAATGGGGACAACCCTTAACTTTTCATCTGCCTACCATCCCCAAACCGACGGCCAGACGGAGGTAGTAAATCGAAGCCTAGGAAATCTGTTGTGATGCCTAGTGGGTGAGAACGCGTCGAGTTGGGATTTGATTATGCATATAGCCAAATTCGCACATAATAGCTCGGTCAATAGGTCCACGAGTCTAAGCCTTTTTCACGTAGTATTAGGGTACGAGCCTAAGAAGTCAATTGACCTGATCCTGATTCCCCTTGAATCCCGACCTAGTGCGTCCATCGAGTTCATTGTTCATCATTTGCATGACCTGCATTATTCAATCTGTCGAAAGATAACATCTAGTAATATAATCTATAAGGCTTATGCAGATACTCACAGGCGTGCGCAAGTATTTCGTGAAGGCGACCAAGTGATAGTTCGCATCCGTGCAGAGCGGCACCTCCGAGGCCGGCTAGAAGTTTGAATGCTAAGCGAATGAGTCCATTTATAATCTTGAGAAAGATTGGGACAAACGCTTATGAGCTAGACCTCCCTAAGGATATGGGCATTCACCATGTGTTTAATATAAAGGACCTAACACCGTACTATGATTCGCGTGAGTACATGGATCCGTATTCCGAAACCACTCTCGATTCCCCGCCTCATCAACATCCACCTTCTCCTCCTCCCCAGCCTTCTCACCCCCATCCCTACCAGACCCCGATCACTCCAGGGTACTGAGGCGCCACCGCTGGATCCACTATTCTCACCGGAGCATAGTGAGAGTCCCATGAGTACAGGATAGTCGATGGAGAACATCACTAATGTTGTGGCGCACGAGTACGTCACCATCATACCGATCCGACTTGGAGATACTTAGTTCATTGGAGAGGACGTCTAGCCATTGATGATACATGGGTCACAATTCCCGAGCTGCATCGACTCACCCTGGCCCTACGCCAGCAATATGATCATCTTCATTCAGTGGAAATGAATGTTTTCGAGTTGGGGGGAGTTAATGAGGATTGTCATGACCGCCATCCAAAGCACGTGCACATCTATACGCGTCGCAGGCATTGATCGAAGCTGCAACTCGACGATCCGGGCCACATCCGCATCTAGCCCGCTGTTTATTATTTTTTGATACTTTTTTGTATTTTTCTATGGCCTATTTTGTGGCTTTAAGCATCCATTGCAGACGCGCGATCTGAGTCGTCCACGATGGATGCCCTAAACCCCCATCTCATATATATCTATATATAGATATAGATATATATATATACACATACATACATATATATATACATACATACATATATATACATGCATATACATATATATACATACATATACATATGCATACATATATATATACATACATACACACACAGAGAGACACACATGCGCGCGCACACACACACACACGTTTAGGGCTGCTTGCGGGTTCCTTCAACCAGGTTTGATGAGAAAACATTGTGGATCTCATCGGTGCTAAAGCTGACGCCACTGCTCATGGTGCCGACACCTAGGGCGTGTCTCCCTCCACCTCTCGACGCTTCCTGCCACCTCTGGCCGCCCCATACCGCCCCCTAACAAGTACTCCGCCTGTTAACCCAAATCTTGCGACCACAGCCAGCGCTAGTCTATTCCAGCACCAAGACTTTCGGCAGACACTCGACAGGATGGGCGGTTACTTATTTGGTAGTCGCGTCTTCCTCCTCAGAAAGGGTATGAGCAGCTACTCGCCAAGTGCCCACGCGCACCTTCTGCTAACCCTCAACAGCGGTTACAGCATGTTGTGCCCGCGCGATCCTGTCTTCTCTCCCCGCTACCCGACTCTTCGTGTACACCGGGTAGTTAAGCATTTAATGTTGCATTGAATGCTCGAAACCGTCCAGGCAACCTACCCTCATTTATAATTAGAGGGGTGTTTGGAACGACACGAAACTTTGCCAGAATCTACCCCGTTGTAGGTGCGGTTTCAAGTTCAGTCACTCGGTTGCCTTTTAGTTTTGCGCCCTGTAATAGCTTGTAATCTCTTTTGAGAAATATCATTGCCCGCAGCAAGTGGTATTTTTCGCTGCAGGTATGTCTGGTGTTCGTTGCTGCCAGCGGCATCGTCTCTTTTTTGTGCTCTGTTCGCTCGACCCTTGTGGGTTAGTAACCGATTGTTTACGATTTCTGATTTCCCCCGATATCTTTTTTGAGTCGTTGAGTGTGGAAAGTTGGTGTTAATTCGGGTGTCATCAGTTCGAACACGAGACCTTCAGATCAAGCAGCCGATGAAATCGCCCGATGCACAGGGTAGCGCAGCAGAGTCCGCATGAGCAAGCAAAGATGAGTACTCCCCAGGATGAACAGTTACTCGCGGTTTCCCCTTCCCCCCAGACAAACACTCGCAAAGAGGCCGCGAGTATACCCGAGCGGTTAGAGACTGTGGTGGATGGAACTCATCTAGAACTCGCCCAGAAAGTGCAGCAGATTCAAGTCCCCGGAGGGGACGGAGACAGAACCATCTCCATTAATGCAGAACTGGAAGAGGGGGACAAAAGATTATTAATTCAATGTCTCCTGGACAACATCGACATCTTTGCATGGGCAGCCACGGACATGCCTGGAATAAGCCCCGACATTGTCTGCCATCGCCTCAACATCAATCCTGGCTTCAAACCAGTAAAGCAGAAAAAGCGAGCGGTGGCCACAACGCTTGCTAAGCCAATTCGGG
The DNA here is from genome assembly GCA_033032865.1 of Dactylorhiza incarnata. Lineage (NCBI taxonomy): Eukaryota > Viridiplantae > Streptophyta > Magnoliopsida > Asparagales > Orchidaceae > Dactylorhiza > Dactylorhiza incarnata. Next base: position 346,843 of record JAWHQI010000356.1, on the reverse strand, counting down.
AAAAAGTTTCCAAGTTGCTCAAGGCGAATTTCATCAGAGAAATCCAGTACCCTGAATGAATCTTTAACGTTGTGATAGTCCACAAGGCTAACAACAAACGGAGAATGTGTGTCGACTTTACCAGGCTCAATAAGACATGTCCGAAGGATTGTTACCCCTTACCATGGATAGACTCCCTAGTCAATTCGGTGGTAGATTTTTCCATGATGAGCTTCTTGGATGCCTTCTCAGGATATCATCAGATATGAATGCATACACATGACGTCCCTTACACGTCGTTCATCCCCAACATTGGTTGTTACTGCTATCGCGCCATGCTCTTTGGTTTAAAGAACGTCGGTGCTACATATCAGAGAATGATGGATCACGTATTCAAGCATCAGAAAAGTCGTGACTTGGAAGTTTATGTCAATGATCTCCTCATCAAGAGCCGCGAGTTGAGAAATCACATCGAACTGATCGAAGACTTGACAGAAACGTTTGCCACCCTCCACAAGTACAACATGAGGCTAAACCCGGTCAAATGTGTCTTCGGAGCCAGCAAAAGAAAATTCCTCGGTCATCTACTCACTCCCCAAGGCCTTGAACCCAATCCCGATAAAGTGAAAGCCATCCTGGAAATGCAACCTCTGAAGAGTCCTAAAGAGGTCCAGCAACTAGCAAGAAGGATAGCGGGACTGAGCCTCTTTATTTCTCGTTCTGGAGATAAGTGCGCCCCATTTTTCAAAACCCTCCGAGGAGGAGCAAAGTTCGAGTGGACAGAAGAATACAACCAGGCATTTAAAGAATTGAAGCGTCAACTGACAACAACTCCTCCCCTTCAAAGCCCTCGCCAGACAGAAGACCTGCTTATGTATCTCAGGGTCGGCACCGAAGCTATCAGCTCCGTACTGGTCTGAGAAGAAGGAAAAAGACACTTCCACATTCACTACGTCAGTCACGTGTTGAAGAGCGCCGAGACACGCTATCCAATCCTAGAAAAGTTGGCTTTGGCCTTGGTAATATCGGCATGGAGGCTTCGTCCTTATTTCCAAGCCCATTCCATACAGGTGGTCACCGACCACCCACTGAGAGCTGTTTTATAAAAGTCTAAGCATTCCGGACGATTAGCCAAGTGGGCGATCGAGCTCAGTGAATTCGATATCGCGCATGTTCCGAGAACTGCCATCAAGGCCCAAGTCCTCGCAGATTTCATCACCGACTTCGCCGATGACAGCATCAATGATCAAGAGATTCCTATTCCACAGTGTTGGAAGATGTTTGTAGGCGGAGCTTCTGGAAAGAATTCCATCAAAGCGGGGATCGTTCTGATTAGCCCCAACAATGTCAGAATTGAACAAGCAGTCAGGCTTCGCTTTCCCACCACTAACAACCAAGCAGAGTATGAGGCATTGATAGTCGGGCTATGTCTGGCCTGCGAGCTCAGTATCGATGATATCGAAGTAAGAACGGATTCTCTAGTTATGGCATCTCAAATAAATGGAACCTTCGAAACCAAGGAGCCCCTCCTTCAAAGGTACCAAGCTCTGGCCAATCACCGAATCAGACATTTCCGTACCTTTAGCATCTAGCACATACCGCGAGAAGAGAACACTGAAGCCGACGAGTTCGCAAAGTATGGTCTCCCTGCGGGAGGAACTCTCACGGAGCTGTTTTATCCAGCAATTGAGGAAGCGGACGTTATGGAAATTGATCAACGTCCATCGTGGATGGATCTTTCCTCCATTATTTTACAACATGAGAGGTTCATCCGTCGGTGACCGACAAAAGGAGGTTTCGGCTCAAGACCCCCCACTATTCCTTCTCTTTGGGGTCCTCTATCGGATGACTTTTCTCTCGCCATTGACAAGGTGCGTGTCGGAAGGAGAAGTGCCTGAATCCTGCAGGAAGTGCATTCGGTGGAATGCAACAGTCATTCTGGGGCCAGAACTCTCGAAAAGAGAATCCTTCGTCAAGGGTATTTCTGGCCAAACCTCAGGAAAAATTGTGGAGACTATGCAACGAGATGTTTTAAGTGTCAGAAGTCCCCCCCCAACAGCTAAGATCCATCTCCGCCATCTTCGTGAACATCTGGGGAATGGACCTGGTTGGCCCTTTCCCTATGGCCAGTGAACAGCGGTGCTTCATCTTCGTGATGATCGATTATTTTAGCAAGTGGATAGAAGGCAAGGCCCTGGCTAAAACAACAACCCAAGTGGTCAAATAATTCATACAGGAAGAGATCATTTGTCAGCACGGGATCCTCATAGCCATTGTCACCGATAATGACCCTCAATTTACTAGTTCTGACTTTTTTGCAAACAGATTGGAACGGAACTCCGCTTCACGTCAGTTCACCACCCGCGGAGAAATGAGCAAGTAGATGCAGCTAATAAGCAGATCTTGAATTTACTTAAGAAAAAAGTAGAGAACACTCGTGGAAACTGGACAGAACAACTGCTCGCGGTATTGTGGACTCTGAGAACCACCCCCTCCTTAGCCACCGGAGAAACACCATTCAAACTGGCACGTGATTCTAAGGTCCTTATCCCTGTCGAGTTCAATGTCATAAGCCCTAAGGTCCTCCTCTCTAAGCAAAACGATGAAGGTTGGATGGAAAGCAACGATGAAGAAATGAGGTGTAGTCTCGACCTAGTCGAAGAGCTCAGGGAACAATTCGTCATCAGGCAAGAAGTCAAGCGAAGGATGGCCAAATACTTTGACAAGCATGTCAGGATGAAACAGTTCGTCGTAGGGGACCTCGTAATGAAAAAGGTGGATGCGGCAGGAAGGGCAACCTCGGTAGGAAAACTCAACCCAAATTGGGCGGGACCCTTCGTCATCAAGGAGGCGCTCAAGAACGGTGCATATCGGTAACAATCCCACGAAAGCGAGGAGATACCCAATACGTGAAACGACGATGACTTGAAATGATACTACTCTTATCTCAAAGTATCCTCCCCTTTGTTTTTGTTTTACGATTCCTTATTTAAAATAAGAAGCATGCATCAAAATTATTGACAGGATACTAACGTTTATTTGTCAGAGGATCCTCGAGGGCGTTTCGGGAGATCATGTAGTAGCTTTGATTGTGCAGCCATGGTCTATCAAACTTTTCCCTTTTTTCCTTCTTTGGTCCCTCCTCTTGGGTCGTAACCGGAACTTGCTCGCCCCCTCGAATGTATCCGGATGTCTCTTGCGGAGGTCATCAGGTCTTCGATCCTCTCTGCCGGTACGAGCTACCTCCTCCCAATCGCCACCATAATTCCACTACAATTGCCCTCTTTGGAGAATCTCACGACTAACATACGTGGTAGGTCAGTTACATTTGAGTGAATGTGATAGTCAGCCGTGCATTAACAGAGGCGTTGCTATCATTATCAGTGTCTTTCTGAGGACAAGCTCCGAACAACAGGTGCACCATCCCCCAAGAACGTATCTGAACGTTGCTTGCGGAGGAGAACCCTGCGGAAGCCATATGCCCAACTAGCCGTTGTAACCTCTGGCAATGGACCCCTTGACAGGAGAATGAGTTGCTTTGACCCCCCCCCCCCCCCCACCTATCCATGGAACGTCTCTCTGGAGGAGCACTCTGTCTTCGGACACTCATAACCCCACTAGACGATCCTGACAGAGAAGGAGGGGGAGGACACCACAGTTGATTCCTTTTTTGGGTGGTCCAATCCGGTGACATATAGTGCGCGGTTACTCTAAGGGTACATGACCCTAGCTGATTATCCGAAGCTAGGGTCAAATATTGTCACACAACAGGCGTATACTCCATTACATCCGCCAAAGCATGGCTCAGCTCCATGTCGGGACGGAGCGGCTCTCTCAGTAGAGGGCGTGCATGTGACCAGTATCCTCAGGTGCTAGCTCGCGCCAGAGAATACACCCCAAATCTAGGTGAAGTGCGGAAACCGAAGCAAGATCCGCGCGGAGCCCGCCCAGCTTCTATAAAAAGGTACGTGGTCACGTATATATATATGTACATATGAAAAATTGCATTGAGAATATTCGCAGGTAAACACAAGTCAAGGCAACTATATTTTCATTACTTTGATTAAAATATAGAAAATGAGATGCCAGCAATTACAAAAAGTTGTGCAGTCATTCAAAAAGGGGGAAAGGTGTATCACTCATCGTCAGCAGCATTTGTCGCGGTCTTCTTTTTCTTCTCCGCCCTCGAGAATTCTGTGGATGGGTTGTATCCCGTCGAAGCGGTCTCTGACTCCACGGATCGTTGCTCCTCCCCGCCGTCATCCGCGGGTACCCATCAGAGCCCGCCCGTTCCGCCGAGCCCTCGTCCTCTGAATCAGGGACATCGACTCTTCCATACTTTTCGTAGAGGGTGTCGTAGTCGATACCCGCGAATTCTTCTTTAAGCGTGACGCTCTTGCAGGAGCTCAAGAGTAAGCTCCGCTGATCGTCTGTCCAGCCGAAGAGCAGCTCTTCCGAACTTAGGATTTTCAGTGGTTAAGCTCACCCGGCAAGAATGACAAATGAATCTGTAACCTAGCAAAGGTACACACAGGCATTTTTAATAAAGTAAAATTACATTGAGTTGTTCTCGCAGGCGGGCGTTCTCCGCCGGAGCCTCGTCCAGAGTGCGCCAGGCAGCGCAGTTATACGTCATGGCCTTCAGGTTGGCTGTGGTAGCCCTCTTCGAGATGTCCTCCACATGGATTTCCTTCATTACTTGGAGGTCCCCCCGGCCGATCACGGAGGTGGAAACCGTCAGGGCATATAGTAGAACCCACCGCGTCTCCTTCCACGAAGGAAGGTTGGCACTGACAGTGACCGCGTGGCTCTCCCGAATCATTAGGGGGCGCCCCCAAGGTCGGACAGATCCCCGGGATCTGGGAAGGCGGACTCCCCTTCCTTGGTGTCTGCAGCTAACCGCGAGGATCTTCGCCTCAGCGACGCGGAAGTGCTCGCTCCTGACCGCGTGTTTATCCCTTCTCTTCTGGTCCAACACGCGCCGCCTCTCGTTGTAGTCAATACCTCACCCGGAGGCACGTAAGACTTCTCATCAAGCACCTTTAGGACAACAGCAAAGTTGGATACAATCAACATTCGTAGGTACGAGCGGTTGTTAATATCAATAATCACTTAGCTCACAGTGACTTGTGTCCAGTTCCTTAACCTCCGCCAGGCGGGAGACGTAGTGCTCGATGTCCAGCTCGGCTCTGTTGAGGAACCCTACTATCTTCCTCTCAGTCTCCGACATCTCAGGCTTGCGAAACACGTACTCCTCCCGGGGATTCGGGAACATGCGGAGTCTCCCAAAGTCCTCTTTGAAGACCGCGAACCGGTCCTGGCACCAATGAACTTTGTTAGCCAGGTTGAGGCCGCGGAACACGTCCGAGCCGATGTACATATGCCCGTTTTTGATGACCGCGCACATGGAACATGTTCCGGAAGACCTGCATGCTGAAGCGGATACTCTGCAACCGCAGGTAGACAAGAAAGGAAGTAACCACCGCAATTGAATTCGGCGACAGCTGAGCAGGCACCGCGCCATAGTAGTTTAGGATGTCTATCATCTTCGGGAGAAGATGGAAGGTCAACCCGGCATCGAAATGTTCGAAGGGGAGGACCAGCTCGTTGGCGAACACTGTATGGAAGTGTTCCCTACCCTCAGGAAGCCGAGCGGTATAACGCGTATCATCAACGCAGATCCTCGTCAAGCGAGTGGCAAAATCTAAGTCAAAAATGGAGGGCATGGGCGGTCTGTGCTTGAGAAAAGCAATCACACACTTTGTACGCATCACACTGATAGTCTGAGCTCGCGACATCTCTCAATGGTTCAACTCAAAGCAACGTAATAAATGAAAGAGGTCGTCTCTATTTAAAGGAAGCGCAAAACACTCTGTGTCGAAAAACGAAACGTAGGGTAATGATGAGATATGGCTGAGTGCACTCCAATAACCGCCTCGTCCTGGCGACCTCCTTGCAAAGGAAGAAATCAAGTAGACTGGATATCCACATAAAAAGATAGCATGCACCACAACATTGCAAGCAGTCCAAGCAGTCAGAAATCAAAACACGGAATTAAAAGCGCGTTTTTAGATAAAATCTGGCACGAGTGCGCCCGGTGCTCTTATGGTTCTCGCACTCTCTACATCTCCTCGGAAGGCGCCAGCTCCACGCTCAAATGTGTCATGCCGTCAGTCATCTCGATGAGCGCGGTGTGCGCGCACACCAAGGACTTGTTCAGCTTAGCGCCTCGTGTATGCAGTGTGCACACCTTCCTGGACTCTTGCAGCAGATCATCCGGGTTTGCCCACGGTTGCGATCCAGATGCAGCGCCAATCCACAAGGCGGGCGGCTGGCTGGCTCCAGCGGCAGGCGCGACATTCTTCTTTAGCGCCTCCACGTCCTTCTCCAGGTTGAATATGAGCATGCACATGCACGCCTTTCAGAACTCTTTCTTCACCAGCTCGACGCTTTCTCTCAGCTCCTGTATGGCACCCGCGGTGGTTTCTGCAGGAGAACCCGCTACGTCAGAAGTAAGTATCTTTTCACTCATTTTTTACATATATGAAACTAACTTAATGACAGGCACGACACGAGCATACATGTCGTGTACTCATCCTCTATTCCCAATCCAACGACGGACTTATCCCTAAACTTCCGCCTGGAGGCATTCAAAGTCGCCCTCCCTTCGGAGACCATCCCTGCGGATGCCCCCCGTCTGGACAGCTTCATTGAGCCAACCTCCTCAGGCTCGCGCTCTCTCTTCTTCTTCTCTCTCTTCTCTTCCTCAGATCCATGCTCGTGCGACATTTCAAGGTCTTGGGAAAGTTGTCCACCAGTCACCTCCACGACCTTGGCCGGTTCCGCCTCTTTGGAACCAGACGACTGACTTTCCTCGAGCAGGGCGGTATTCTCCTCTCCTCCTTCATCATCCTCATCCTCTGGCTTCGAAACGGATTATCCGCTCTCATCAGTCGGCAGGTCAGAATGCTCGGCTTCATCGTCAGGGCGGTTCTCACCCGCGTCATCCCCAAGGGTCTTCGCAAACCTTGTCCCTTCCAGTGAATCTGTCGGTATTATAGGCTCCTGCTCGGCATACATCATCTCGAATTGTTTCAAACTATGATCTGCGGCAACGGAAGTGCTCGCCTTTAGCCCCAACCCATCGGTCTGCGTGACCAATGCGCCGGGCACGCTATTGTCCGTAAGACTCTGTGGAGTGTCCTTCAACAGTTCGGCGGTCGCAGCAGGTGCACCCGCCCTGTCTCCTGCCACTTTCTTGATGGTGATCTTCTTCGGCGGCCGCCACTTCATAGAAGAGTCCGTCGAGAGGATTGGCGGATTCGCTAGGTCCTTTGGAGCACCGCTTCCTACTTCTTGGTCCGGGAGGATGAAGTCTTTGGAGGGGTCGGTTTCCAGATATCTTATCACATCGGAAACAGTAACCTTTACACCCGAACTCGCTGCCTGCTATGAGGAAAGTTGTTTCCCTCTCCTTGGGGATGGCAGGAATCTTCGCAGGAGGCTTGGTGGAGGGACCGCCGGACGTTTTCTTCTTGGAGGACACGGCCACCTTACTCGTGCTAGCGGACACTTTGGTCGCCGACCCTCCGCCCTTCTTCTTCATCAAGTCATCCATAAGGGTTTGGTTCAAGGCGGCCATCCTTTAGAAATGAGATCGCGATGTTACAAGGCAAACGAAGCAAGGTGATCCAGGGGTCTGGCCTTGGCTATTTATAGATTTTCAGAGGCGCGAAGATCGAGTCGCAGTCTTTGCAATTATCAGTGTACTTTTTCGAAGTCCGCGCAGACTTAAAAAAGTGCGGGGATTATGTTACCCCAAATCCTGCGACCGCATCCAGCGCCAGTCCATTCCAGTACCAAGACTTTCGGCGGAAACTCGGCAGGATGGGCGATTACTTATTGGGTAGTCGTGTCTTCCTCCTCAGAAAGGGTATGCGCGGCTACTCGCCAAGTGCCCGCGTGCTCCTTCTGCCAGCCCTCAGCATCGTCCAGCTCGGAGAAGCAGGGGCGGATACAGTCAAAAATCTTCATAGCTCCCTCCTTTTATGCTAGCAAAGGTTCGCGCGGTTACAGGATGTTGTGCCCGCGCGACCCTGTCTTCTCTCCCCGCTACCCGACTATTCGTGTACACTGGTAGTTGAGCATTTAATGCTGCATTGAATGCTCCCAACCATCCGGTCAGCCTACCCTCATGTATAAATAGAGGGTCAGGGGTGTTTGGAATGTCACAAAACTTGGCCAGAATCTTCCCCGTTGTAGGTGTAGTTACAAGTTCGGACACTCGGTTGCATTTTAGTTTTGTGCACGTGCCTTGTAATAGATTGTAATCGCTTTTGAGAAATATCATTGCTCACAGCAAGTGGTACTCGTTGTTGCGGGTATGTCTGGTGTTCGCCGCTGCCAGCGGCATCGTCTTTTTTTTGTGCTCTATTCGCTCGACCCTTGTGGGTTAGTAAATGATTGTTTGCGGTTCCTAATTTCCCCCGATATCTTTTTGGCTAGTCGCTGAGTGTAGAAAATTGGTGACAATTCTGGTGCCAACACCGCCCCTCTACAACCCTCAACCAACCCCTTCCTCCCATTCCCGTTCAAGTATGTCGCCGCCTCTACCTCCCCACCTAAGAGCTGAGCCTCCCCTTCCCCTCCTTCTCCAAAATACCTCTGGTAACCTCAATCTCGCACCTCCCCAGCCCTCCACAACCCATATACATGCCTCTCCTTCCCTCCCAGCCGCATATCCTAGCCTTCTGGCCCCTCCACACTCAAAAATACACCCTCTAGCACCCCCCCCCAGCAGGCCCGACCCTCCTCGCCTCTGATTTCAGCATTCCAGCCCCTCTCCATTCCAAAATCATACCATTCAGCACCTCCCCGTTGTTAAACCCTGTTGTCCAGCTCCTTCCCACTGCCAAATTCACTTAATCGCTCCATATCTGTCGTATTCCGCACCTCCACGAACAACTTCCAGCCCATACCCCTCTCTTTATCCACCCCCGCTGCCTCCGGACACCTCTCCGTATCCACTGAGTACACCTCAAACTAGCCCTAATACTTGTGAGTCATATATTTATGGTTGTGTGGTTCCTTTATTGAGCATTATGGATGTTTGTATTGTTTAGCGGAGCCTATTTTGTAATCGTTTTCCTTTCTAATTAATCAATATAGATTGTGAGATTCAATTGCGTAGTATTCTTACTTGTGCACTCCAAGTGGAAGAACTAAACTCATTTGTTTTCATTATATTTGTGAGATGCTGAATATTTTGTTAAGCCTTTTGATTCCATTATTAAAGTGCTAATATAACGACGGAAAATTAACATGCATTTTAATTTCAGTACACACGCATTGGTGACAAGTCCACCTTGCACACTCGCCATCATTAAGCATTGCGTTTTAAGTGTCCGGACACACTCACCGGTCTACCCTACATCACAAAGTTTACCAAAAAGGATTAATATTGTGAATTCATTTAAGTAGAATGCAAACTTATTTAAAGATTATGCTCATTTGCTCTTTGAGGACAAAATTATTTAAAGTATACATTAAATATATCCAAAATCTTTCATGCATAAAGCCTAATAACCCATTGCATTTCACATTGTTTTAATGTTGCCTACTATAGTTGAATTGGGGTTTTAATAATACATTGGATCAAGCCCTCGATAGGATGTCAGAAAACTAATTGTTTTATGGTCGTTGAGTTCCCCATAGATCGTGATCTGCAATAGTCTATTCTAGCTATTGGGTGTACAATCTCCAATTGGCTGATGTTTGCAGCCATAGAAGAAACCTAGTAATTGCTTTTTTATATATGGGGATTATTTTCCATTAGTTAGATCAATCTAATACAATTCAAGCACTCAATATCTATAAGCTTTCATTCTCCACATATTTCTCATGGTGCAAATCATTTTCTAGCATACGTTCAAAGAGTAAGATTGAAAGCGATCAAGATTTGTGCATGTAGGATTCATGATGAAGAGCTCCAAGGAAAGATCTTTTCAAGTTCTATAAGCTTGCATGTAAATTTACATTTTATTGAATTTTTATTTACATTTCTGCATTTGGATGTACTAGCTCATAAAAGTAGGATTGGGTAAACTCACCCGTAAGAATAGAATATCACGTGTGACTCATGATAGGGCGAAGATGTAACTTCGCCATCAGAAGAGGTTGTAACTCCACCATAAGGAGGGTAAATTTTGTATGTGCTACTCGATCAAAGGGAGAGGGCAACCCCTCCATAAGGAGATAATAGAAGAAGGTTGGTATAGCATAGGTCATGGACTAACCACTCGTATGTGGTGAACCACGTAAAATCTCTGTACTGTATCTATGTTTATTTTCACACTATTTTAATGGTATTGAACCCATAATAAATAAATATTTGCAGCATCATGCATTCTTCACGTACATCTAAAAACTTTCATGGAGAAAGGACTAGTTAAGGGATAATCCGTATGATAGAACATCCACTAAAAGATTAATAATGAGATTAGAAATTGGATTTTTGGGAATAGTTTTCACTTAAGTTTTTGTATTTTGTAAAGTGAACCATATAAAAAAAACAGGCACCATTTAGTATATGCTTCATACTGCATGCTTCTATTTCCTTAAACAACAGACAAATTATGGATGTTCGGAAAAACAAATGTTAGAAAATTCAGTTGTATAAAGCTGGAAAGGAAGCCATTTTATATAGTAATTTTGGTGGCTTCCCTTCTAAATACGTTCATGAAATTTGAAATTTAGCTTCATTATCTATCTAACTTTCCTACTTACATATCGATTAAGATTAGGACAACACATTATAATATGAAGAAGTTCATGATAGTATTCAATTTAGTAATTCAACACTCATCAAGGCCACAATAATTGTTAACCAAAAAAAAAACTCACAGCACTTTATACAGCATTAAATTAAGTATACTAAAACAATCATGCCAATCATGCAACAACACGCTTCAAGACACTAATGAAAAGCATTTAAACTAGTAATGTGCGGCAAGAAGGACCGACATAATGTCGGGCGCATAATCACACAATGAAATTTATGTATCATTGTGCGCTTGTCATAGATCATGGGCTCTTCATCTATGAACAATTGGTTATTTGGTTGATTAAATAGCTTCTAGCATTGCATCAATGCAAGCTAACCTGGACGACCCACTCTTAAGTCACTTAATTAAAAGAAATTTATGTGTTAAAAGTCAACACCCTACACATGCATGAGCGTACTGACCACAGAGTGCCACATCGGGCAACCTTATGTATATAAATTGAGGGATCCTCCACCTACAATAAATTGGATTTGGGGTTGGATGCATAGGTTAACACCTAATAGTCTAATATTACATGGTCTCTAAGATGTAATATTAAGAAAATTAAGACTAATAAGTTAATTGTTTGCTGATTTCATATTATACATCCCAATCCTGTGAATAATCTAGAAACTATTGTAAAAATAAAATCATAAGGTCAGCACTCAGTTTTACTGTTGTGGAGGAAAAAAGACAATAGTATACAACAACTAAATTACAATAAAATCCCTCTCCAAGTGAAGATGGAAAACTAATCCATGCAGTTCACCTATTTGGGAAGACACAGTAAATCTAACATGGGTCGTCTATGTAGAAAGATAGAATTTTACTTCCCAAATTATTTAAGCAGATCTCAAAAAGAAGCTTGTAATGATATCCAGGGTATAAAATATATAAGAAACATATAAAGATAAGACTAATTTTGCTAGAAATTTGTATTATAATATATATATATATATTAAGATGTATAGGTGAGAATGTATGTAAAAGAAAAAAGACATTCAACGCACCTGTCATTTCTTAGAGATATCAAGCTTGCAACAACTTCAGTTGATAGAGCATAGATAGGACCATATGCATGTAAGAAGTATTCACTCCCAAGCAAAAAAGATAGAGGCTCGTACCTGAAAGTAGTCTAACAAAATTCGCTTGCTAACACATAGAAGGCCGCAATAAAGCATTATAGATGATAATAAAGGGCAGCCCGGTGCACAAAGCATCCCCGCGTAGCGAGGGTCCGGGGAAGGGTCCCACCACAAGGGTGAAATGTGGGCAAACCTTACCCTGCATTTTTGCAAGAGGCTGCTTCTAGGACTCGAACCCGTGACCTCAAGGTCACACGGAAACACCTCAACCGGTGCTCCAAGGCTCCACTTCATGATAATAAAAAGGGCAGCCCGGTGCACAAAGCATCCCCGCGCAGCGAGGGTCCGGGGAAGGGTCCCACCACAAGGGTGAAATGTAGGCAAACCTTACCTTGCATTTTTGCAAGAGGCTGCTTCCAGGACTCGAACCTGTGACCTCAAGGTCACCCGGCAACACCTTAACCGGTGCGCCAAGGCTCCCCTTCATGATAATAATGTATAAAAATCAAAAGGAAGAGAAAAAGGATCCTAAACAAACCTGACAATTTGTTTTAGAATAGAAGATAAGGGCTCATAAATCAGGAATTGATGTAAATCTATAGAGTATTAAGTTTCTCCTCACAGGAATTGATGTAAATCTATAGAGTATTAAGTTTCTCCTCACAGGAATTGATGTAAATCTATAGATTATCTCGAATAAGTTGTTCATAGCTCAGAAGATTCACACCATTCTCTGGACATTGCTTGTAGTCCCAAGAGCCTCGTGATGTTGAAGCTCGACTTAGAGAGGGCTTATGGTCGGCTTTGTTGAGATTATGTCCAACCTGCTCTTACTCATTTCAGATTCAATGTGAAGTGGATCACATGGATTATGAGTTGTATCTCAGATCCCCAGTACTATCTTTGTTAATGACACATGGACGCCTTTCTTCAGCTCCACGGTCTGTGTTCGCCAAGGTTGCCCGCTCTCACCCTTGTTAATTCTTTGCTCGGAGATGTTGTCCCTCCATATGAAGGAGATGGTGGAGGTCGAACGTATTGAAAGGTTTCTCTTCTCACCCCATTGCGCACTCATATCTCGTCTTCTCTTTGTTGATGGCAGTCTTATAGTCTCCAAATATTTTTGTGGTAGCACGGTCAGCTTGAGGGAGATGATTGTTGATTATTGTGCGACCTCTACACATGATGTGAATCACCTCAATTGATTGTGTTGGTCAGTGTGAGGGAGATAATTCCTGAGTAGACTATCTCAAATAAATGAGCTCAATATTAAATATTAACCCGATTTAGTATCGTCATGTACTTCATAGCCCATGGGTGTCACTCATGTTATATAGGAGGGTCAAATCACATCTACATCACTCACATTTACCTGCATAACTTGCAATGTATCCAATAACCAACCTTATCATCAATCTTTCTCAAGAAAGACTTTAGATGACATCAAAGTATGCTTATATTCAAGTAATGATTGTAATGACTTCATGTCAAAGAACCACTTACACCATTGTCACTATGAGAACCTCTTGTGACACGTCTATAACAATCCACAAAGCATTCTCATGATGGGTCTGTCCAGTACACTTATTATCTAACTAGTACTCATGTAATGACTTGATATCTAATACCATGCCCTAAGAGTCTCGGTCATCAGTCAACCCACATTATAATCTTAAAGTATCATAATTGTCCAGTTCTACAATAATACTTTGACTAGGGATGATTTAAGAATAATATTTCATATAAAACATAATATCTCATATTCAAGTCACGCACTTGAATTCCAATGAAAACAAAATATTCTAAAGGTATTTATTATATAACATCCGAATTTTATGCGTCGTCTCTCTTAATTTCAGGATCCGATCGTGAATAATCGTGACCGGGGTCAACGACGAATCAAGGTATTTACAATGTTTCGATTAAAATTGTATGTGTGGGTTGGTAATTTAAATAATATCTATTAGGAAATTTTAAACGCGTATTAGTACCTAGTGAGGGCTTTCGTTGTTAACTAAAGAGTCTCTTTGATAGAGGGCATATTTGTAAATTAGGTGCAAAATCTAATTTATATTCCATCTATGGTTCCCTCCCAGTCGCACATCATAGAATCCGTCATTCGCACGTCGCGCGCCTACAGACATCCACCTCGATATTCCATGCCCACGTTCCAGCCGGCCGACGGGAAATCAAGCTCGACGGGCTCTCTCCTCGTCGAAATTGACTACAGCAAGTGTCGACATCTCCCCCTGCAGTCGTGAAGCATTCGGGTCGCATAAAGCAGTCCGCCAATTGTTCTTAGAAGATTGATCCTCCTCCCTCTTCAACTGTATAGCCAGGTAGCTTTCGTACTATCTCTTCCTTTGAGTTTTCACATGGGTTTCATGTTTCCTCCTCCCTCAACTTCAGGAATCAAGGATCCTCTTTCCCTTTTCATGGCAGCCTTCTCTTGAAATCGACTCCTCTGGCCATGATCAACCCCTTCCGACGTATCTGACCAGGTATTCGTCGTTTTCCCCGCTTTCATTTCAGTTGATGCCCTACGTCACTCCCGTTCATAGCTTCCAGTTAAGTCCTATGATGTTTAATCAGTGGATCTTCTGTGACAGTAATGGTTGGATCGACAACTTCCAGTTTAAGCGTGGTCATTCCCATTTTAGAAATTGCAACCCTCCACTGATAGAGAAGTTGTAAGTTTTCCTTTGTTCTCGTTCCTTCAATTCCCTTCTCCTTTCGTCTCATTCTTTCATGTGAAGTTCATGGAGATTAAAGTAATAATTTTTCCATTATTTATTTGGACAGATAGAGGGCTGACAACGCCTCCGGCAACGGCAAACAACAATTGTCTTTTCCATTGTACCTAGGGCAAGGTGAGGTTTCTCCATTTTCTCAGGTCTTTTCGCTTAATGATCATTCTCCTACATCGTGAAATAGTATTCTTGAAATTTTAGGAAAATTAAGTGTATGTTTAATGTTTCCCCTTTAGGGTCTGAGAGGAGATTTGGGGAAAAAGAGTCTCGTGCTTAATCGGAGGAGAATACTACGTATTTCCAGAGTAACCTAGTCAACTATGTCACCGCATCACGTTTATGAACGCCACATTACCAAGGTAAGGAATTATATTCCTTTTGGCTAAACATACCACATAGTTCACTTATGAATTTTTCCTTTTATAGTTAGGAGAAGGGTTTTAGGTTGAGCAGGGCAAAGACGGAGTATATGGAGCTTAAATTTAGCAGTGCAAGAAGGACGGATGACTCTGTTATTAAGTTGGTGATCAAGATATTTCACGCAGTGAGTGCTTTAAATATTTGGGATCGATAGTTCAAAAAGATGGAGGTGTAGATAAAGATGAGATGCATAGAATCCAAGCAGGTTGGTTGAAGTGGACAGGTGCGTCAGGGATCTTATGTGATCGTAAAGTACCATTAAAACTTAAAGGCAAGTTTTACCGTACTACAACTACACCAGCGATGCTCTACGGTTCTGAGTGTTGGGCAGTGAATTGTGTACATGAGCAAAAAAAATGAGAGTTGCGGAGATGAGAATGCTTAGGTGGATGTGTGGATACACGAGACTGGATAAATTTAGGAATGAATATATCAGGGATAAGACATGAGTGACACTGATTGTAGGGAAGATGCGAGAAGCTCGACTAAGATGGGTCGGGAACGTACAAAGGAGACCATTAGAGGCATCTGTTAGGCGTTTTGAGAGTTTAGTCACTAGGCATGTTAAACGGGGGAGGGGTAGACTAATAAAGACTTGGAATGAAACAATAAGGAAAGACATAGGCTCCGTTTGGAGAGACTTATTTTCACCGGTCAAGCGGTCACGACTGCATGAATCGGACCGGTGAAAATAAGTCCCCCCAAACGGAGCCATAATGTACTTAGGCATTAGTGAGATTATGACTAAATTGCACAATGGCGACAAAGGATCCATATAGTCGACCCACTATAGTGGGATAAAGGCTTGAGTGTTGTTTTATAGTTAGAAGAAGAAATGTAAATAATATGAAATCATATGTATCGAACATCAATCGTAGTTGAGAATAAGAAATCATAAATCTATTATTACGTCAAAATAATATGATTAAGACATGCCAAAATATAAGTACCGTGTTTTTGTCAGTTAAACAACTTATGAAACTTGTGAAACTGTAAATGATATGTGATTACGTACTTCTTTATAAATGTAACTATGTAAGAATAATAAGAAAACGAGTATATGTATGTGAAGCATATAATTATTATGAGATACGATCTAAGAAGCATAGATCAATCAATAAGTATGTAAACCAAATACTCAAAGTGGCATAAGACGGGTGCTTTGTAAGGGTGTAATACATGGATGGCATATTAGTAAATAAGATGAAGAGGAACGTGGGCATTATGCATTAACCACTTGTAATAGGACAAGTGGCAAAACCTTGGCTCTAGGCCTCTCCTTATATAAAGAGATGTTGTGTGTTGTAATGGATATGATGAAGTTTAATAAGAGTTTAGTTTCTTTAGTTGTCTCCTCTTTGCCTCTTTCCCTTCGTCTCTACCCCTAGCTTCGTCTCTCGTCTCCGTCCGCTTCGTCTCTCGTCTCCGTCCGCCTCGTCTCCGTCCTTCATCTCTACAATTCTAGCGTTGGCGATCCCGCCGGCGAACACGTAACAACTTAGATCGTTACAATGGTGCTCTCGTTGATGTTCTCATTCCTCCGTCAAAGGCCTTGAAGATTGACACAAATTTCACGTCTATCTCTTCTATCAAGCATTTTAAGAATTGCAAAATTTACTCTGCGTTCCAAACTCAAGATTTGTTTCACCTATTGCATTTCCGTCCAACAACAGAGAAACACCAAACCAGCAGCGGATTAAGGCAACGCACAATTTATTGGATCTAAACCTTCGTCGGATCAAGAAAGACATCCATCTTCTTACTATAATTCTGCTGCACGAAGATCAAGAATAGTGATCTTCTTCCACGCCATTCATCTTCTTCCTCACCGGAACAGTCATCGCCCTCTATAATTCAATAATTCCTGATCGTTGAGAGGCCCTCCCGTCATCTCCGGCCATCTCATCGGAGCAGCCATTGATCTTCTTCGACACTGCAAATCAAGTATGTAGCAACATCCTTTGTAAATCCAAGGAAAGAACGGCTTACCGGCAACCAACATCTCACCGGCAATCAAAAACGGCAAACTCCCACACCGGCGATCAAGAACGGCTCCCTGACAACCAACAACTCCGCCATCTGATTCCATCACTCTGAAACATCGCCGGAAACGACAAACTGGCCAGAAAACCAACAAGAACGGCGGAGCACCGTTTCTTGTTGAGAGATCTTCCTCCCCGCCAACCACTGTTGCCTCGCCGGAACAGACCGCTCCCACACCGGCGATCGTCGGAATCAACATCTTCCTCTGCATTCCCGGTGAGAGACGAACTCCTCATCAAGAAGATCTTCTTTGCTGGAAGGGTCCGTGTACAACCATCCCTTCCGTCCGTTAAGAAGAAGAACGACGAACTCGCCGGAAACCCACAAGAACGGCGGAGTTTGAGAGTTGCTCCCGTCGTTTCCGGCCAACTCGCCAGAACAGCCATCGTTCTTTATATTTCCATTGGAACATCACTGGAAACCACGGTCAAGAACTTCATCTGCAATCTGTCCGATGCAGCTGCATCTTCCTCAACCTTGTCGTCGGCGGCTCAGCGATTGTGCAAGACCCGCATCAGCCATTCTTCCAACAAAAAAGCGAGCGGTCGGAGCTCTTGATTCGAGCGCTAGGATTCATCTATCAGGATTCATCTGTCGGATTCATCCGCCCTTATATTCTAGAGTTGCAATATTTCCCAGTCTTTTACTACAATGTTGACTGCATGCGTTTCTTGGTCTCACGCCGCTGTAACTCCAAATTTTTACGGCGCCGCCACTCCAAATTTCTACGGTGCCGCCAATCATAGTTTTTACGGTGCCACAGTCACTCCAAGTTTTTACGGTACCGCAGACACTCCAAATTTATACGACGCCGCCATCGCTCCAAGTGAATACGGTGCCGCAGTCGCTCCGAGTTTATATAGCACTGTCGCTCCAAGTTCTTTCCAATGTGGACCACCACCTACGGGACATCCAAATCAACTCCCACCTTTTCCTTCAGAATACTTGGGCCCGGGTTTTCAACAACATTATTTTCAACGGCATGTTTTCCCCCTTCACAAAACCCGTTGACAAAAGAGCAAAGAAAACTTCATGGGGCAATAGAACTGCAACACATGCCCATGGTTGCTGCTCCTCCACCTATGCAAATGGGCTCTCCCTCTCATACGGATCAAATTGCACATTCAGATAAGGCTCAAGTTTATTCTCATCATAGCCAACACACAATATCACTCTCACCGGTCCGGATCAACTCTCCTGTGATATCAGAGAGATTTCAATTTATTTGTCAAAATCATGATGCATCGAATAAGGAGGACAAGAAAAAGATTATTGATGACATACGTCTTCGCCAAAGAAATCGTCAAATAATGGCGGACATGCAAGAAATTATTGATAACATTAATACTCGTCAATGGAAAAGGCGAGTTGCAGTAAACCTTACAAGATTGGATGATTACAAGAAATCGTCAAATAAAGGCGAGTTGCAGAAATTATTGATGACATTATTGATTGGCATGTTTTTTGAGAAATGAACTTTGCCCACAGAATGCTTATAGAAATAGTATCATTTAGTTTCTTTAAGATATCCCCACAAGATAACATTGATCTAATTTAGACTCAAGTTTGTCAAACATTTGACTTCAAGCGTATGCTTCACAACCCTAAATATTTATGAAAAATATACTATGACACTTCTCAGTTCATATCACATATGACATCTTCTGAATCATTTTAGTGGTTTAGTGTACAAGATGTTGTCTTTAAAGCATATCCCCAAAAGGAAATAAGAAGATTACATGACTCGTCATAGGTCGCATCATGTCTAACAACGTACGATTTCTCCTCTCATAAACATTATTACGTTGTGATATATAAGGTGAAGTAGGGTAGGCTATGTGGGTGCACGACTAACATGCAATCCTAAAGTGATGTGTCGGGGAAACAACTCGATGACTCTAAATGATTATATGCAAGATGTGATATCCGACGGCGAATCCAAATTAAGCAAGGACGATCGATCATTTGAAGAGGAGGAAGATCATAGAGTTCTGGTATGGGCCATCGATTGCGAGCGCGTGCAAGGATGATCGACGGGGAAGTCCCGTAGGAAATCGGAGTGAGCCTTCTTGGAGCCTCTCGACCCTATCTCGGCGATGAGGAGATACGCCGGGAAGAGCTATCAAGGATGGCGTGCGATGGAGGCGGGGCGTCGTTAGCTAGCTTGGCGGGCGGGGATTTTCACGAGAGAAGGAGAGAGAGGGTTAGAGAGAATTAGAGAGAGATTTTGAGATAATACTTTTCATAACTTTCACCAAAATCCACCCCAACCCTATAACCGATTGGGTCCAACCAAAACCAAGTTCATATATAACTAAAATAGCGGAAACATATAACATAGCATAACTAAGCATTGGACTCTTTGTACATCATCGTGCGACGCTTGTAAGTTATCCCCAACGTGGGTTAGTAACATCTCCGTCGGCGTCGACATCAAGCTTGTCCTCAAGCTTGCCTTGGAGTAGTGGGGGCAAATGCACCAACGGTTCGGAAGGTGGAGCCCCAACGAACGGCTTCAACTGCGAGACGTGGAATACGTCATGAATCTGAGCATCGATAGGTAGTTGGAGACGGTAGGCCACCTCGCCAATAAGTTGTAAAACCTCAACGGACAGTAGAACTTGGGGCCCAGCTTGTGGTATGGGCTCTTGGCGATGGTCGACTGGCGGTAAGGACGGCGTTTAAGCCACACCCAATCCCCCGGGCCATAGAAAAGCTCGCGGTGTCCCCGATTGTAGGCGGTCTCCATGCGTGTCTAGGCGTGAAGAAGGCGCTAGCGGGTTAAGCTGAGGATCTGATCGCGAGTGTGCAGCTCGTTGTTAACGGTGGTCGATCGAGTTGACGCACTGATGTATGTGAGTAAGTGTGGTGGCTCCCGGCCGTAAACAAGGTGGAAGGGAGTGGTCTGCATGGCGGTATGATAAGACGTGTTGTAACAATATTCCACTCATGGAAGCCACCGTGCCCAGTCCTTCGGGTGGTCCCCTACAATGCAATGGAGGTACATCTTGGGCGTCCGGTTGAACACCTCGGTTTGCCCGTTCGACTGTGGATGGTATGTTGACGAAAGTGCAAGCATGGTATCGCATAGTCCGAACAACTCCTGCCAGAATAGCGAAGTGAAAATCTTGTCCATGTCATACACAATGCTCTTCGGGAAGTCATGCAGACGGAAAACCTAGTCGAAGAAGGCGCGTACTACCCCATCCCCTGTAATAAGGTGGCTCATGGCGATGAAATGTGCATCCTTGGAAAATCTGCCCACCGCCAAGAAAATGACCAATCGGCCTCTCGATGTGGGAAGCCCCTCGATGAAATCCATAGATATGTCGGCCCATATCTATGTGGGTATTGGAAGAGGCTAGAGAAGCCCAGTCGGTAAGAGGTGGTCAGCCTTGTTGCGCTGACAGGTGGGGCAAAGGGCGATCCTGTCTGTACGCCTCGTTTAAGTCCCTTCCAAAAGAATTCTGCGGGAATCTGATGAAGGGTCTTGTGAACCCCTTCATGGGTGGCACAGTGGGAGCGGGTCAGAATATTCGAGATCAACGGAGAGGTAGACGATAGGTAGAGCGGGACCTTATAGACAATGAGACTGGCCCGTACAACCCAAGACGAGGGCAACCGCCCCTCCTCAATGCGGTGGCGAAGCTCTAAGAGGGTTGGGGTGTCCTGAATCTCCTGACAAAAACGGTGTAGAATGAACTCGGCCGGCTGGGAGATGGCCAATAGAAGTGCCTCATGGTGGTCGCAGAGTGAGAGGGCATCCGCGGCCCGGTTCAAGGAGCCCGCCTTGAACTCCACCCGAAAATCAAAGCCCAGCAGTTTGCAGATCCAACGTTGTTGTGGTGAGCCGTTGTTCTAAGAGGTATTTGAGGCCGAAGTCGTTGGTATGAATAAGGAAGGAGCGGCCCCACAAATATGGCCATCAGTGTTGGATTGCCTTGGCGTGCCCAATGAGTTCCTGTTCTTAAGCTTGCAGTTTCTGATGATGAAGCGTCGTCCGGTGGCTGAAGTATGCGATCAGATGGCCCTCCTGTTGGAGCACAGCTCCATAGACCTGTCCAGACGCGTCGCACTCAATCTGGAACTTCTGTATAAAGTCTGGTGGGCGAAGGACAGGGGCTGACACCAAGAACTGCTGAAGAGCTTGAAAAGCAGACGTCGCAGTGTCTCCCCATGCAAAGGATTGCCTCTTCAAGAGGAGAAACAATGATGTCGCAGTCACGTTGCACACCTGGATGAAGTGTCGGTAATAGCCCGCTATGCCCAAGAACCCGCGGAGCTCCCGCTGGGAATGAAGAAGGGGCCACTCGGTTACCCCTAGAATCTTGAGGGGGCGGCGGATACAATCGTATTGTCGACGATGTGGCCCAAGTAAGAGACCCGGTCAGTCCCAAAGGAACATTTGGCCCGCTTCAGAAACAGGCGGTGGGCGCGAATCAGATGAAAAACAGTGCAGAGATGGACTAGGTGGGCCTCCCAAGTAGTGTTGTATACGAGAATATCGTCAGAAAAAACAAGCACACAACGACGCAGTAAGTCGTGGAATACCTCGTTCATGAGAGACTGGAAGTTGGACAGAGCGTTGGTGATCCCGAAGGGCATCACGAGAAACTCAAAGTGTCCATGGTGGGTGCAGAAGACGGTCTTCTCTACACCCGATGGGGCCATGCGCACCTGATTGTACCCCGAGCAAAGATCCAATTTGGAGAAGTGTCAGGCGCCGAGTAACTCGTCGAGCAGCTCCTTAACCATCGGAATTGGGAACTTGCACCTACACTGTCCGCGCATTCAGCTCGCAGTAATCCACACAGAACCGCTACGAGTCATCCTTCTTAAGGACCAACAAGACAGGAGAGGAGAACGGGGAGACGGCGAATAATGACCTGTCATAGCATAGTTGAGCACTGCCACTTAATCTCATCCTTTTGCAAGAAAGGATAGCGGTAAAGACAGACAACCACGAGAGTCGTGGTCGGCAAGAGGCACATGAGGTGGTCCTGGCGTCGCGGAGGAGGAAATCTCGTGGGGGCAACAATAGTATCACTATACTCCTGCAGAAGAGCATCGAGGTCTAAGGGTGCAGCCCGTTCGGCCCGGGAGAGAAAAATACGGCAGTCGACTGTCGTCGAGCGACCCTACCACACGGTCGGTTGTGGCCCACGGCCCCATGTCATCATAAGCTCGTCAAAATCCAACAAAAGAGGGCCCAACGTGCGGAGCCAACGAACTCTTAAGAAGGTCTCAAAGCCCCGGAGGGCAACCACAAGGGAATGATAGCCCTCCACCACAATAGGCACAGCACGGCAAACCCATGTGCAAGCCATTGCCATGTTGTTTGGCCACCGACATGCGAAGGCTCTGAAGGGGTGTCACTGGGAGGTGAAGTTGTTGTGCGGTGAGATCGCTAAGGAAACTGTGTGTGCTCTCCGAGTCCATGAGAGCGATCAAATGATAGATCGCCACTGAGGTCGGCAACTGAATCGTGTCCCCGGAATGGGGGCCCAACATAGCGTGTATAGAAATCTCTGGGTCGCCAGGATCCTCTTCCTCTTCGTCCTCATCTGAGTGGTCATCCACCATAAGCCAGAAGAGACACTTGCACCAATGTCCCCGATTGAAAGCATCATCACAGTTAAAACAGAGGCCCTTGGCCCTGCGGTGGGGCATCTCCTGCGTGGACAGTCGACGAATGGTGGAAGGGAGGTCCCCCTCTTATGCCCTTGCCAACTCCACTGCTAGACGGGGGGGGGGGGGGGGGGGGGGGGGGGGGGGGGGGGGGGGTTGAAACCCCATGACGGTCCCTCGCCAAAGCAACGTCCCAAAAAACAGATGGTCCATCAACAGGCGTTTCTCACAAACGTGTGCTAAATTCATGGCCGCCGTGAGGTCCGGTGGAGACTGGAACTCGACATCCAAGTGTAGGCGCTCATGGAGCCCGGCGATAATGAAGGGCACCTAATGTGTCGTTAGAATAGAAGGGGCACGTGCAAGTAGCACCTGGAACTGCTCGAGGTAGTCATCGATGGACCCTGTCTATCGGAGGGAGATGAGATCGTCAATGGGGTTCCTGCGAAGGAGAGGCCCGAAGCGGAGGTAGCAGTGAGTTTTGAAGTCCTCCCACGAGAGGTGGGGCTCTTCCCTTTGTAACTGGGAGAACCATAATTGAGTGAAACCCATGAGATGGAAGGATGCCACGCCAATCCAATCCTCGAAGGGCGTGCGCTGGTTTGCAAAGAATTGCTCGCAACGGGTGAGACAAGTTAGGGGGTCCTTACGACCGTCAAAATCGGAAAGTTCATCTTCACAAAACGCGGGAGGCCGCCTTCAGAACGAGGTGGAGGAGAATCGTGATCCTCCTGGGAGGAACCCAACGCGGCGTGTGGTGGCGGTG
Source organism: Dactylorhiza incarnata (assembly GCA_033032865.1). Taxonomy (NCBI): domain Eukaryota; kingdom Viridiplantae; phylum Streptophyta; class Magnoliopsida; order Asparagales; family Orchidaceae; genus Dactylorhiza; species Dactylorhiza incarnata. The sequence goes on along the minus strand of JAWHQI010000356.1, from coordinate 323,349 downwards.
GGTGGTCGTTTGACTGAAGGGCCTCGATGATGGTCCTATTGTTCGGGACCATCATCTGGTTAAAGGATTCCAAAATATGTGTCAAGGTGAGGTCGTCGGGGTTGTCGTCGTCCATCGATATCGCTCGAGCGGAGGGAGAGACGATAGAGGGGGCAAGAGGCTCATGTTATCCGTGAGGAGGGGAAGACCAGTTGAAGAAGACCCCAAAAGGACCGGCTGGGTCACGCGATGAGTGCACGACGTGGAAGCAAGCGGAAATCCCATCATGGGGTCGGTGCGCGCGCAGTGCGGATCGTTGTTGGCAACTGTAGGGCGAGGGGTTCACATTATAGTGTCTCCGACAGGACACAGGCGCTGCGGTTGAGCGGCGGAGGATGTATCTGATACTAAGTTGGTACATGTCGTTGTTTGCGAGCGCGTGCGAGGACGATCGACGAGGAAGTCCTGTAGGAAATCGGAGTGACCCTTCTTGGAGCCTCTCGATCACATCTCGTCGGTGAGGAGATACGCCAGGAAGAGCTATCGAGGATGGCGTGCGATGGAGGCGGGGTGTCGTCGGCTAGGTTGGCGTGCGGGGCTTTTCACGAGAGAAGGAGAGAGAGGGTTAGAGAAAATTAGAGAGAGAGGATTTTGAGATAATACATTTCATAACTTTCACCAAACCCACCCCAACCCTATAACTAGTTGGGTCCAACCAAAACCAAGTTCACATACAACTTCATAACACTAAATAGTGGAAACATAAAATGAAACATATAGCATAACTAAACATTGGACTCAGTGTGCGTCGTCGTGCGGCGCTTGTAAGTTATCCCCCAAAATGGGTCCGTAACAAGTTCATTCAAAGCACTTGATTGGAATAAGGTGTCTTTGATGGTTAATCCAGTTTCCCTTCAATCAAGTTAAAGCATTCCTCCTTTAAGCAAGAAAGTTCAGTTTATCAACAATGGTGATATTCTCGAAACTAGACTAGAAGATTAAAGAACCTCCCTCATTGCAAGCAAGCAAAGAAAGGGTTCTTTGCTTAAGGGGGTTCTTCTTTAAATACCTTTCTTACTCTTTCCATTTTGGTGTGTATGTTGTAATACTAAACTCTTTTGCGGATTGGAATTCATCTGGTGTAGGCAACTAGATTTGGATGTATCTAAGACAAAATTTGCCTTTGCGAAGGCGTCAAGATGCGTGCGTCTTGGTTGTCTCTTGGTGTTGGAAATCGGCTCTTCAGGGAACCTCTACTAGTTTAAAAGAGAGTAGATCAAGGTAGAAGAGAAGCTGACCGGATTACTAGGTTTAATCCGAGGCAAAAAAAATTGTAATCACAAACGCCCTTTGTCTCAGTGTCGAAGATATTGGTCAGTAATACAATTTTGTACCACCCTATTCCATATTGCCCGTTACTTTTGATCAATTATTGTCTTTCGATGTACTTATCTCTATTCATTACGCGAAATTTTTGCAACACTTAATCACCCTGTAAGGTTGTCAACCGATCCAACAGTCAGAGTATGGGTGTCCGGCCGACTAGAGAGTAGCATGGATCATGGATATTGAGTTGTGAATTAAGCTTCTAATGAATACGCTAACCTTGTTATCAAGAACCGCATTGGTCGTATGTACGAGAAAGTTTCTTAGTCAGTGTTTACTCTCATCCTTACCGAAATAAATTTTATCATTTCTAAAGAGTACAATATTTTAATAAATAGAATATATATAAACCCTTAAAATTGCATAGCTAAATACCAACCACTTAAGTTTGGGATCAGTGAACACTGGGCCCTTCTTCATGCATCCAAGGTAAGTTTGTTGATTTGAGCGTTCTTTTGCCAAAAGCAATGAAAGCCGGTCTGTAAAATTATTCGGAAACCAAAGTGAATTAGTAAGAATAAAAATAACCAAAAATAAACATCAATTATCTAAAGATAGATCACCTGGTCTTAGGTATATGTCATCATCAGCTTTCACATAGAAGTCGGAATCAAATAACGCATAAGCAGATTTGAAGAAAGCTAACCTATAGGAAGAGCTAAATCAAGCTTTGAACAACCATGAAAATTAAATGGTAGATTATGTGTAAAGATAGCACATTTCATACGTTTTATATGGGAGCTTGTTGTACTCCTCCTCGATGTCTAATAGCAAGAAATCATCATATTCCTGAACTTCTTTTTTTAAATCAGCCATTTTTTTCATATCCTTTGTCTTGCCAATCACAAATCTAAAAGCCAGCCCAGTTGATTCTTCTAAACTGCAAAGGCACTGTTAAAATCACCAAAGAAGAATGGGCAATGAAAAATCGAGCAGGTTGTGGATGCACAACAAACTCATTGCAAGGATATTTCGAAGAGAAAAGTGCTATTGAATTTCGGACCAAATCGAGAGAAGAGCGAAAGTTAATTTCGAAACAAAATTAGTTTTCTGGGAAATTTACAGGAAATTCATGAATAGTAATTAAGATCCTGCAGAAAGAAGTTCATGCACAACCACCCATACACTGATGGCTGGAAACAACGCACAGGAAGCACGAGAAAATAAATTGAACTCCAAACACGGGCGAGTTACCGGAGAAGACCTTGGCGATCCGAGGGAAACCAGGTTTTCCGGAGAGATCTCCGCCTTCCAACGGACGCAAACCCCGTCTGAACCCCGACAAAGCCCATAACCTTGTGCCTCTCCCTCTGACCGATGCGTACTCCGGCGCCGTCATTGAGGCTTGCACGGTCGTTCACAGTGCCACTCCCGCGCTCCCAAGCTACCGAAACGGATATGGGATCGGCGGTGAGGCACTTGGGGCTGAATATAAGCCCTCTCGAGACAGCGAACGATCCGAAGAGGAAGCCCGCGATCCCAAAGATCAGGGAGAAGAAGGTCAAACTTAAGGAGGAGGCGCGGCGGAGGCGGGAGGTCCAGGAGGGCAAGGTGCTGTGGGAGTAGAAAACCTTGGGTGATGTAGGCATGGCGTACTTCGATCCACAGCACCTCGACGAGATCAATCGAGAAAGAAGCTGAAGGTAGAATGGAAACCCCGGAAAATGGCTTTGTTTCGATCCCTAGTTACCTCGATCTTTCGACTCCGGAGCAAAGTAAATTTTAACTTGGACTGGATTGTAGCTCGCTAGTCGGAATAGATTTAGTGAGTATCTCTCACCTAATAATAGGTGAGAGGGAGCCCATCTAAGCCGTTGATCAGAGATCATACGGTTGTATTTTTCTGTATTTTTCTGTATTTTTCTAAATACTTATGTATTTATAAATAATCAATAATGTCAGTATTTTATATACCGTCCGATCTAAGATCATACGGCTGTATTTCTCCCCCACCTATTATTAGGTGAGAGTTGGGCTTCTAAGTTTCTTTCCAACATAAAGTCTACGATGACTCATGTTTAGATGCAACAACAGCCAAATTTACTCATATAAAGTAATTATTACCGCTTGATTTATTTTAGTTATACAAAAAGTAATTATTACCACTAGATTTATTTTGGTTATAAAAAAAGTTATTTTACCACTAGATTTATTTCACAACATTTCTAGAGTGATGTTATAGGCAAACTAATAATCGTTATTTATCTATCAAAATAATTAAATAAATACAAAAACCTAGTTTTTCTAGTTCCTAAGCGTGTTTGATATTGCCCCTGCCCAACAAACATTTGCTTGCATTCGGATCTTTCATTTGCCTCTGGATCGATGGTGATTGTCTTTGCCAACGTTACTGGATAGTCCGTTCTCTCTGAGCTATCTCTTGGGATGCCCCTCTGCTCGTGGGTGTTCGGCATCGACCAACACAAGCTTCTCTAACTGACCATATACGGTATACCGCTATGTTTTGTTACTCCTCTATGCCTCGAAATGGAGCCATGAATGTATAGTGAGCTAGAGGATGAAGAGCTCGCAGGTTTTGGCAAACAGGATGGAGACATGTGTCCTGCTGCTCCTGATGCTCTTGTTTGTTATGCCACATCCGGTCGTTAGTCAAAAAGACTAGGCGGATTCCTCATCCCCTCCCCCGGTGACTCCTAAACACAGGGCGGGAGGATGGATAAAGAAAGGACATCAAAGTAGTATGAAATCAAGCAGGTGACGGTGACCCTAGCTAGCAGGTAGTATGTACAAGTATGTAAAGTAATGTACATGGGCCTACTTTAACCGTTCTACTATAATTTACGAGTATGTAAATAAGGTAGCATGTAAGTAATGAGAGAAAACATCTAACTACCGGCATAAAAATAACTTAACTTATATAAATGTCCATACAAATATATAAGTTAAGGGTTGTTCTAACATAATAAACTCATCGTATAAAAGAGTTCATACTAGTTTATACGATGAGGTTTTTGTTGTATGCATTGATGTGTATGCTATGCAGTGCAATGATTATGATATCACTTCACACACATGCAACTCACACACTTCACTCTGTACGTACAGACCTTTCAGTTCCCACTTTTTGTAGGTAGCTAACCTCTCGGGCACCACCCGACGTGGTCAAACGGTGGCAGAGGAGCGGGCGTCTCCTCACCTAGGTGGGTATAACACACTACCGGACCTAGGCACTAACATACGCTATGACACATGTCCTCGGTACTCATGAGCTCCTGCGTACTCCTATTGGATCCATCAGAACCAGACCTTTTATGAGGCTAAGGGTATGGTTATTAGGGAATGTGTCCTATCAGACGCGCAGTAAAACAACATGGCCCTCTGAACACCTACCACTTGCCGATTCATCGTACTTCCGTCGGTGTGTCGACTGGGCTAGTACCGAAGACCCATCACATTCTATGCACATGGACTTATGTATCATCTCTATCATCCGAGCCTCCAGTTCGTTGGGCTAACCAACACTACTACATATTCACCGAGTCTATTACTCGCAGGACCAACCCGTCCTTCATGAACACCGAGCCTACAGTTCCAAGGATTGACTTGCCCTTCAACTCTATGAACTACCGTTCACCGAAAATGTGTGTGTACATAGGAATCGTTCATTTTCCCTAATCAATATAATCTTTTATGCTCTTTAGTTAAACTTAGATGTTTAGGGTGAATCTTGGACTTCCCGAGGTCTACCCGGTGAAGGGCTCGCAGCGATCCTAGGCAGTATGATGGGATGACATCTCAAACCTCTCTTTTTCAAGATATTTACTTTTATTGGTGGCTAACCATTTTAAAAGACCCACTTCCTCTCTAGTTGCTTTGTAATCTTAAGGTGGATTAAGATTCATTCACGGGAGCGTTGATGTTCTTGAATTCCAACACAACCCTTTCTTAGTGACCAAATACTTCTTTATTCGTCATCACTTATCGCTCTCAAAGGTTCCAAATCAGATATTCGCTACACTTCATCTTTGCTAGTAATCATATCACTTCACAATTCCCTTAACAAGTGCATTACTAAACACACCCCAAATATATACTTAAGTATTAACCCCAGGGTAAGACGCTCCACAATTCAATCCCTTATTTTTCCCATGGTTGATCCAAGGGTATTGGGTCCTTATATGTTAGTCTATTGTGGTCTAAATCACTAAATACACTTTTGGCTATTCGCAGACCAACTTAGATTCTAAGCATAGTATAAGACCCTTATGAACATCTATGTAATCCTTGCGTCCAAATGACCTATAATTAATTCCAGAGGTTCTATATGACATATGATGTAATTTCATTCTGATTTGGCCATTTCTGAATACGGGGCCTAATTATTTACATTACATAATTGATAGATGATTACCAAATTACACATGAAGTATAATTTTTTATGTCTAAATAATCCACAAAAATTTCTATAGATTCTCTAATGTATAAAATGTACTTATACAAAGATTAGCAATTTTCCATTTCTATTTAGTCACAATAATAATATTACATCTATTGGGATTTTTCAACATTTACAAAGGATCTATGTAAATTTATAATCTAAAAATTACAGAAAAATTTTCAAAGGATATATTTGATCCAAAAAGTGTTCTAACTAATTTTCATAATTTTCCAGACAGATTTATTCACATAAATTAAATTTACTAAAAATAACAATAAACCACAAATGCACTGAAACTAAATAATTTCACCATCAATAAATTCAAAACAAAATTTCCCAGATGTTCTATAAGTTCACTCATGTGCTCTAACAAAGATTTGTATTTTTATAACATTAATTTTCACCAATAATAAATATTTCTCCAAAATAGTACATTTTAATATTGTGAAGAACTACTGAATATCAAAAACCAATAATTATGATAAATTTTCCAGAGGTTTATAGTGGTCTATAAAGAATGATGACTAATTTTCAAAAACCAATAATTACAAAAGTCATGTTGTCACATAAATATCACTTATATCAAAAGATGACAAATCGGATAAATGATATTCAGAGGGGAATATGAACTTCAAAAATTCTAAGAAAATTTCCATATTTCATAGTTTGGGATATTTCCTAAGTAATTTGGTCACAACATTCCACCAATTTTGTTAGAACCTAGTCTTAATTTGGCTTAGGATCCCAACTCAAATAGGGGGAGATTGTTGGAACCTTAGTTTTGATTTGAGTTAGGATCCATCTTTATGGTCATAACACATCATGTATAATTTAGATCAAATCCCATTAAGACAGGAGACATGAGAAAATAATATATATATATATATAAATTAGACATGTTCTCTGGGTTCGACGAACGGCTATCTGCGTTCGACGAACGACGCTCTGCGGTCGACGAATTATATTCATTCTATGCTCGACGAAGAACGACTATCTCAGCGGTCGACGAAATCCAGCTATCTCAACGGTCGACGAAAAGCTGCGTTCGACGATCTCAAGTCTGCGTTCGACGAATATTCAGCAGAAGCTCAGAACGACGAATTAAATAATCAGATCGACGAACTTGAAGCTGAGCTCGACGAAATTATCATCAGCAATTATATTTCTCCTTTCTCAGCTCGTCTAATATTCTCAGCAATATTTTAATCATTTCTATTTATATATTGCTATATATTGTTGCCTTAACAATATAGTCGTTGCAGACATTAAATATTATAGCCGTTGGCAAAAGCATTAAATGTTATAACTGTTGCAGAAAAGCTAAAGTCGACAATTTATCTTCTCGAGGAATCTAGGAAATAAAAGAGACATTATCTCTTTCCTCTTGTCGGGCAAGAATTCAAATCAGCCTAAAAGCCATCTCCAGATTACATATACAGAGAGAAGAGCAAAGAAGAAAAAGAGGGAAGGAATAAGGCAGAACAAAGAACAGGAAGAAGGAAATATACAGAAGCAAAAAGAAGCAGCACATATACAGAGTTCTTGATAAGAACAATATATATTATTTATCTTCTTTTTGCTAACTCTTCTCTGCAGATCATCTTTACCCTGAGACACCTATCTAGATCCTTTGCCCAGGGATCTTAACTACAGAAGAAGAAAAGAGTTACAACATCCAAAAGAAGAATCTTCCTCACCTGAACATCAACACTAATCAAATCAGGGGGAGCTCTTCAACATCATCAAGATCCACTCTCAATAGCACCATCTGGATCTCTAGAGTCTTCTTAGAAAGAGAAGAACAATATATTTTCTGTTTTCTTTTACCTGTATAAAGGGTTATAACTCCCTTCAAAAGTTACAGCCATTGGTGGCAGGGCACCTTATCAAAAACCTGTAGTTGGGTTAGAGCACCTGATCAAAAGCTCACTTGGTGTGTGGACACCTGATCAAAACTCCCTTGGTGTCAGGGCACCTGATCAACAACCTGTAGTGGATTCCAATTGAGCTTTTGATCAAAAGCTCACTTGGTGTGTGGACACCTGATCAAAACTCCCTTGGCGCTCGACGAAGAACAGCTACCTCTGATACCAATTGAAAGTGAGTTTAGTTCTTAAATAAAAAACTCTTTGTGAGTTATTTCAAAATAGTGATATATAAATATGTGTAGTGCTGAGTGAGTAATAAAACTAAATAAATAAGCACAGCAACACAACACAGCAAAATAATCACATCACAGACGACACAAGAAATATAGTAGTTCCCCACTAAACCTAGGTACATCTACTCTTCTACCACACTTGGTAGGAATCCACTACAGGTTGTTGATCAGGTGCCCTGCCACCAAGGGAGTTTTGATCAGGTGTCCACACACCAAATGAGCTTTTGATCAGGTGCTCTAACCCAACTACAGGTTTTGATAAGGTGCCCTGCCACCAATGACTGTAACTTTTGAAGGGAGTTATAACCCTTTATACAGGTAAAAGAAAACAGAAAATATATTTTTCTTCTCTTTCTAAGAAGACTCTAGAGATCCAGATGGTGCTGTTGAGAGTGGATCTTGATGATGTTGAAGAGCTCCCCCTGATTTTTTTAGTGTTGATGTTCAGGTGAGGAAGCTTCTTCTTTTGGATGTAATAACTCTTCTTCTTCTTCTGCAGTTAAGATCCCTGAGCAAATGATCTTGATTGGTGTCTCAGGGTAAAGATGATCTGCAGAGAAGAGTTAGCAAAAACAAGATAAATAATATATGTTGTTCTTATCAAGAACTTTGTATATGTGCTGCTTCTTTTTGCTTATGTATATTTTCTTCTTCCTGTTCTTTGTTCTGCCTTATTCCTTCTCTCTTTTTCTTCTTTGCTCTTCTCTCTGTATATGTATTCTAGAGATGGCTTTTAGGATGATTTGAATTATTGCCCGATAAGAGAGGAAAGAGATAATGTCTCTTTTATTTTCTAGATTCCTCGAGAAGATAAATTGTCGTCTTTAGCTTTTCTGCAACAGCTATAACATTTAATGCTTTTGCCAACAGCTATAATATTTAATGTCTGCAATGACTATATTGTTAAGGCAACAATATATATCAATATATAAATAGAAATGATTAAAATATTGCTGAGAATATTAGACGGCTGAGAAAGAAGAAATATAATTGCTGATGATAATTTCGTCGAGCTCAGCTTCAAGTTCGTCGATCTGATTATTTAGTTCATCATTCTGAGCCTCTACTGAATATTCGTCGAACGCAGACTTGAGATCGTCGAACGCTGAGATAGCTGGATTTCGTCGACCGCTGAGACGGGATCGTCGACCGCTGAGATAGCTGGATTTCGTCGACCGCTGAGATAGCTGTTCTTCGTCGAGCGCAAAATGAATATAATTCATCGACCGCAGAGCGCCGTTCGTCGAACGCAGATAGCCGTTCGTCGAACCCAGAGAACATGTCTAATTTATATATATATAAATATATATATATATTATTTTCTCCTGTCTCCTGTCTTAATGGGATTTGATCTAAGTTATACAAGACGTGTTATGATCATAAAGATGGATCCTAACTCAAATCAAAACTAAGGTTCCAACAATCTCCCCTATTTGAGTTGGGATCCTAAGACAAATTAAGACTAGGTTCTAACAGAGGTCGATGCCCAACTGACTATAGAAGCTGGTGAGATCCTCACTAGTGAACTGTGACCCGTTGTCCGTGACGATGGCTAGGGGCAATCTATGCCGGCAGACTATCTCTCTCCAAATAAAGTTTTGCACTGCCTGCGAGGTTGTCTTTGCAAGTTCCTTCACCTCCAGCCACTTGGAGAAGTAGTCGATCATAACTAGAAGGAACCTCCTTTGCCCACTGGCCTGGGGAAATAGGCCTACTAGGTCCATTCCTCATATTGCAAAGGGCCATGGTGTTGTGATGGTCCTGAGCCTCTGAGCTGGTAGGAGTTGCAGTGGGGCAAAGAGTTGATATTTTTGGCACTTCCTTGCATATACTGTCGCATCCTTACTTATTGTGGGCCAAAAATAACCCTGCCTTAGCACTCTTTTCTCCAAGGTCTGACTACCGGAGTGACTCCCACACTCTCCGGAGTGGATCTCCTCCAGAACCCTCGGTACCTCCTCCTTAGAGACACATCTTATGAGGAGTTTGGATAGGTCTTCCGATATAAGGCTTCCTCCTATAGTACATAGTAGGTGGACTTGCACTTGAATCGTTGCTTATCTGGGACCTCCTCCGGGAACTTACCCGAGGTCAGGAAAATGATGAAAGGGTCCATCCACGTGGGTTGTCGATCGACCTCCATCAACTTGCCTTCTTCGATGGATGGCCGGAACAATTATGTCATTGTCCCTCCTGCACGAGGACCGTGCTTCGCCAGGTGGTCCGCCTGAGTATTTTCTTCTCTTGGCACATGTTGAATGGAGAAGGTTTGGAACAGTCTGATGAGCCCCTTGACCTTTGTCAGGTACTACAGGAGAGTCGGCTCCCTAGTCTCAAATTCTGCCTTGATTTATGACGCCACCACCATGGAGTCTGAAGAGACCTTCACCTCCTGAACTTTCAGCTCCCTTACCAAGCGGAACCCTGCTATCACTACCTCATACTCGGCTTAGTTATTGGGTAGTGGAAAGCGGATGTCTATTGCTTGCTCAATCTTTGTCCCCTGGAAAGGGGACATATCAAAACCACTCCACCCCCAGGGAGTACCTTCCTGATGCCCCATCCACCAACATATCCCAGGTTAAGAGCTCGGGAGACTGGGATCCTTCTACCTTAACCACATACTATGCTAAGAAGTCAGACACATCCTGCGCCTTCATCGACAATCGGAGTACGAAGGAAATTTCAAACTCGCTCAGCTCCACCGACCATTTTGCCAATCTTCCCGAGTGTTCTACTCCTTCCATGATGTTGTGGAGGGGATGGTCGTTCACTACTTTGACTGAGTGTGCCTGGAAATATGACGGAAGTTTTCTAGCCGAGATGATCAGGGCGAACGCCAACTTCTTAAGGATGGGGTATTTGAGTTTTGCTCTCTTCAAGACCTTTCTTACATAATATATGGGAAGCTGCTTCCTCACTCTTCTCGAACAAGGACCGGCTCACCTCCTCAGCTTCCACTCCCAGGTTAAGGGGCAGGTTCTCTCCTACCCTAGGCCCTTGGAGCAGGGGTGCCTGTGTGAGCTGCCTCTTTAACTACTGGAAGGCCTCCTCACATTCCAAAGTCCACTCAAATCTCTGACTTCCCCTCAATGTCTTGAAGAAGGGCGAGCACTTCTCCCCTGCCCGGTAGAGGAACCTGCTTAACCCTGCCAACTTCCCTGTCAACCGATGGACCTCCTTTGCATTCCTAGGGGACTCCAAGTCTAAGATTGCCCTTACTTTATCGGGGTTGGGTTCTACCCCTGCAGGGGTGAGGAGGTGACCTAGGAACTTTCCACTTCCATCCCCAAAGACACACTTCAGATGGTTAAGCCTCATTTTGAACTTCCGCAGGGTGACAAAGGTCTCTGCTAGGTCCTGAAGGTGAGACCCTACGTCCCTGCTCTTCACCATTAGTTCATCTACATAAAATTCTAGATTTCTCCACTTTTACTCCCTGAACACCCGATCCATCATTCTATGGTACGTGGCTCCTGCGTTTCTCAACCCGAAGGGCATCATTTTATAGCAATAACACACATCATCCGTGATGAAGGAAATGCCATTGACATCCGACGGGTACATTCAAATATGATCGTATCCTGAAAAAGCATCTAAGAAACTCGTCACAAGGAAACCGACAGCTGAGTCTACCAGTGCGTCGATTTAAGGCAAATGATAACAATCGTTGGGGCCTGCTTTATTCAACAAGGAAAAATCGATACACATTCTCCACCTCCCATTTCATTTCTTCACCATTACAGCATTGGTGAGGCCAAGCAGCATCATCATGAACTCATATAATCCATAACGAGAGTAGAACGCCATCTTTGGCATGTTCTCCTCCTTGTTCCTTAGCTAATAATACCCAGAGCGGAGATTCAACTTTGAGAATGCATAGGATTCCCTCAGCTACTCAAAAATATCGGCAATACATGGCAAAGGATAAGTATTCTACACCGTCATCTAGTTGAGCTCTCGATAATCGATGCAGAAATGAAGGGTTCCATCTTTTTTCTTGTGAAGAGGACATGTTCTCCCCACGGGGATGAACTGGGTCAAACAAAATATGACTTTACTAGTTCATGAAGCTAAACTTTGAATTCTGTCAGTTCCTTGGGATCCATCTAATATGGGTTCCTCGAGAAGCGATGAGCTTCTGGCATGTGTTCTATCTAGAAATCTACTTCACAATGTGAAGGCAACCCTTGGAGATTCTCCAGAAAGATAGCCATAAAATTTTGAATCATGCAGACCTCCGGGATTTCCACTCGACGCTCTACTAAGCTAAAGCAAATCACATAAACCTCTGCTCCATGGAATGTCACCTTAATGACTTGAATAGAACTCAAGAGAATCCTGGAAGTAGTGTGTATACCTCTGAAGTTCATAGTCTGATCTGTTGATGTCCATAATGTAACCTCCTTCATCACACAGTCTATCTGAACTCTATGTCTCAACAGCAAATCCATGCCCAAGATAAAGTCGAAATCTGAGATCTCTAAGATCATCTCCATGACCTCAAATAGATCCTCTCGTAAGCACACCAAGAAATAACACTTCGATGATGATAGCATCTCTAATACATCTGGAAGTTACACATGCATCATAGGACCATTGAAGAACCTAACTCCTTCATGGTCCTACATGAAGTCCTGTGGGGACAAAGGAGTGTGTGTCTTCAGTGTCAAATAATGTGTGAGTGGAGTTCCTGATTACCTTGGGGGTTAAAATTACCTAAGTCTGGCAAGTTTATAAAGAGGTGCGCTCTAAAGTAAAACTTGGGAAACTTGCAAAAACTAAAATTACCTACGACAATGTCTTCGGGCTCGTGGCCCTGAGCATTGAATAAAGCCTAGTCTTGCCGCCGAACTGTCTAAACATACCTCTGATCAAATCTTTTAGGGTAGTTGCCTCTTTGTCCTCTACCCCTACCTCGATGGGCTATCTAGGGATCCTGTTGTTTCAATATTGTCGGGCAGTTGGCATATATATGTACTAGCTAGTGGAACTGATAGTAGCTTTAGGGGGGTCATCAATCCTCTACGGATCCCTAAGTGGCTATGGAGGGGTAACTGGTCTAGGTCGATGCTCATATCTGAACTACTGATTGTATCTCCGTTGTTGTCTAGTTCCCTCTGCCCCACTGGAATCTCACCATGAGTCCACCAACTTCCATTACCTATTGAGATATGGTCTCAGCAGGATGCTTCCTATGTGATTGCACAAACAACTAGTTTGCCTCTAAATTCTTTGCCACTTCCACAATATGGGTGAAGCTAGAGTGGGCCTTCATGACGGGCGTCTGCCTCAAATGTTGGATCTACTGGTGCCCTTAGAGAGGGAGGTGAATAAGGGTCTTAATAATTTATACTTAAATAAATTTATCAGAGTTTATCGATGAAGTTTTGGAATATTTTTTAGAAAAATATATTTTAATATCTCAAAAATTATTATATTGAAGATTACTTTTTAAAGAAGATGGACTTCTATTTTTCTTCACTAGCGTCGGCGTTAGTTCTAACGCCCAGTGCTAGTTCACAAAAATTGAATTTCTCAAGTTAATGAACAAAACGAATCTTACAATAAATTTTGCTTTAATGTTTTAATGAAAATATAATTTAAAACATTTTAGAATAGAAAACAAAATCAATTGAATAGAACAATTAATGACATGATTTTATTTCACAATATATTGATTACAAAATTGTTTGATTTTTATAACACTAGAAATCAGGACGTGAATATGAAAAACCCTTTTTATTTTCTATGTCGACCCTTCTCCCAAGGACTGGTTGGTTCTAGCCTATCTCCCCCCAGATAAGGCCTCGAACCGCCCTTATATCTACCCTAGACCTACTCGCCAGAACACGCCGTGAATTATGGAATCCTCACCAGAATCTGACGTCCGCTTCGAATGATTATCCCCCTGAGTCTCGTAAGACTTAGTCGACACAAACCGTGGCAAATTTCCAACAGAATTCTTCCCGGAATCTAACGTTCTCCTCGAATGATTTCTCCACTTCCGTTACAACAAGATAAAACAAAAAGAATTAAAAGATAAATAAAATGTAAGAGAAACTCCCCAAGAATTTTTGAAGGTGAAGACGAGGTGATGTAGGCGTTGACGTTCTTGATGCGCTCGCCCTTTGTGTTGAATATGCATTTTAGCCCATCTCCTTCAGATTGTTATTTCAATCTTCGTCTTCGCCCAAGAAAGTTCTCTCAATGTATGGAGATGTGCCTCTCTCAAAATATTTAAAGTTTTGGATTTGGAGGCAAAGGAATCATCACAATATAATAAGAGGACCCTCTCTTTAAATAGATCTCGGGAGATAACGCTGGCGTTATCGATAACGTGCATCGATAGTATTTAAGGCAACAATTTTGACGCCAAAATCTTCAATCTGAGAAGGTGATTTTGCTTTTTGGAATCTTCTCATTTTAGCACGGCTAACGCCCAGCGTTATCATACCGACCAGCTGTAGCGATCTTCCATAAGTGCATCCTTCTTCACGCTAGAAGCCTTTGCTTGAATTTCATTTTGGCGTGCTTGAGTACTCTAGGGCTAACACTGAGCATTAGAAGCTATCGCCCAGCGGTAGAGGATTAACTTTGAGATGCATATCGTCATGTTGACTTCATGCTGACTAGTCCAACTTCCGAGCAATATCGTCGAGATGTTAACGCGAACGTTAGATCTAATGCCACATGTTAGCCAGAAGGACTCCATGTCGCCTAGGAGACTCTATGTCATTGAGATAAGCATCCATATCATCGTGAAGGCTCCATGTCGTTGAGATGTTAACGCCATGCATTATTAAGCATTAAGATTTATCATTTTATTCTCCCCTTTTTGTTATTAGCAAAAGTGGGTGGAGTGAAAACAAAACTAGAATAAAGAAAACATATATTGGGACAAACTAAGAGAGGATAAGAGTTTTGTTTAAGCATAAAGTAAGTCATGATCGAGCTAAGAGAGAGAGTAGCCCAGCGGAAAAAGAATATGATAAGCGTGAGTAATAAGCATCCTATGAACTTTACCAAGCCATTCTACCACTTGGTAGAAAATAATGATCAAAAGATTTTGAAAGATACAAGTGAAGAAGAGAGCTTTAAAAATAAGCATACAAAAACTTGGTAAAAAAATAGTCAAATTAGTAATGCGGAAAGACAAAACAAAGTTACGAAAATTTGCATTTTTGTAATGAATATTTTTGTTTTGGTTTGATACTTCCAACAATATGTCTAGACTCTTCACATTTGAGCATTAAGTTTGAAAATTTTCTATAACTAATAAGCATGCATGATTTGACATCTTCAAAAGGATAAGAGCTACAATGTAACTAATTCGTATTTCAAGTAAAGAAAACATTGTAGAAATCATGCATTGCAATCTAGTGCTTTTACATAAGTTTTTAGAGAATCATGTAAATATGCATTAGGATCCAATTCTTATGAGTATAAGCTTTATGAAAAATAATGATGTGTGCATAAAAATGTTTTGATAATAGTATACAAGTGAAATAATCAAACACATGACATATGTAATAAAATAGTAAAAACAATATTAAGATTGTAATCTAATAATTACTTTCAAACATCAATTCTAGAATAAAATTTCAAAGCACATAAAAAGGGTACAACTACCAAAGTGCTTTGCCCACACAATGCTCATTAAGACTTATTAGGGAGCGAAGTATTGCTTGGGGGATCAAATAAACATTTTTATAAATTTCTATTTTAAGTGATCCGGTGTACAAATAGAAGTGATAAAGAAAAATGTGTTTGCACAAGACACTTTACAATTCTTTCCAAGGTGCTTAACCTCACAATGCTCATTAAGACTTATCAGGAGGGTGAGTAGTGCTTGGTGGAGTTATCTTTGTCATTTTATTTCATATTTTTAATTTTGGGACAAAGGTCTCTGAATTCACTTATTTTTGCAAACACTAACAATATTGAAATTACACTTCAATATGTGCAAGAAATTAATTGTTTGAAGGAAGGTGTAGGTAATTTAGACATACAACTTGATATATTAAAACTATTACACTACACAACCATGCAAGACTAATTATGAGAACATGTAGATTACCAAAACTAGTGAGTGAATGAATCATTGATTAACATAAAATATTACTCATACTTAGAGGCATGCTAGACAATCTTACACAATTTTCTATATACCATTTCATTGCACATAATAAGATTTAGGTCAAGGCATGACAAGATAAAAACAATGTTTCGGAAACTTGAAATGAAAATTAGACATTGAAGAAAATCTTTAATTGTATGCCTAATCAATTTTGACCATTTGTAATGAAAATACTAAGATGTTTTGCTCATGTGAAGTTTTATAATCAAAACATATTTTTGTAAACATAAAAAAGAACAAAAGATGTTTTTGATCATTTTGGATTATTTGATTTTTATTGTTATTTTGAATTTTTAGAAGTAAAAAAAAATTAAGGAACGAAGAAAAGTTCAAATCAGAGAAAACAATCAGTGAAAATGCAAGAGAAAAATATCCGAAATATTTTAGAAATAATAGAATGGAAATATGGCCAAAGAAGCTAACGCCCGGCGTTGACTTCTTAACGCCCAAACAAATACAAAACACTGTTTTCTTAGGTTCTTGAAAAAAATTCTTTAGAGTAGAGTTTATGTATATATACCTTCTTAGTGTAGAAATTTCAGAGAATTTGGAGATGATTAGAAGGCTATTTAAGCATGTTTTTTGGTAGTTTTAGAAATTGGTTTTTATATCTTTTTAGGTTTTCAAATACTTGTGTTTTACATGATCATTAAAGCTCAAAAATGATAAAATATACAAAACACAAGATAAGAATGTTCAATCAACCCAAGACTGCATGAATAATATATTCATAAAGAGTGCATGCAAAATATATGATATAGGTATGTCATATATTATAATACCTTCACTATATGCCTACACACTAGCCCCGTACTAAGTGACGAATGGGCATAAGGATCTGCACACATATCGTAGGTTGGGGTGTTAATCCCATATATACACACACTAGAGAACGCTCAACCTAGCACGTTTTCCCTCAGTGTCTCGCAAGGCCACACTGGAACCCTCCCCAGTTAAGGACAAGACATGACTTAGAGGTTAGGTCTTCTAATGCATACAATCCGACGCCCTCGCTATTATGAGACACCTAATGTGGGTGAATGATCATGGACATATTAAGCATTTAATCCTATGGAAAAATTTATAAACAATGACTTATATGAGAGATTGATTTCAAATTGTATTTGATTTTAAAGTCACATAGTTATTATGAATTTTATCTTTCAACTGTTCTACCTTTTTTTGTAAATTAGTTCATTGTGGCAATAAGAGATAACTAGCATGGGTGATAATATTTATAAGTTGGTAATGCTAAAATGATGGGTTTGAATGCAATGATACGCCATAAGATTAATTGAGATAATGTTGCATGTATTTAAAAATAGTGTTTCAATTTATAGACCTTGAATGAAGTGATGATTCCATTTGATTTCTTCTTATTGATATAAAGATGATTCTAAGGTCTATAAATAAGTGAGATACTTGCACACACAATACATAATAGAAGGATTGTAAGGTAAAATGATGAATATAGTGAGAAAATATTTTTGGTTATTTTGAAAGGTTTTTGTAAATTTCTTCTTTTAATTTTTTAATATTAAACAAAACATATATATATATTTTTCTTGACTTTCAAATTTTATTATTCTATTTTTCTTTAACATAACATAACATGATATAACTAGCATAGACATTGATTTCTACTTATATTAAGTGATGATGCTATAATGAAAAATTATGTTAACAAGGTGCAATGTTATGTAAAGAAGGACAAATATATAATTGAGTTGCATGTATTCAATTATAGAGTTTTGAATTTTCATAGACCTAGAATGAAGTGACAATTCTATTTGATATCAAGTAAATTCCAAGGTCTACATATAAAGATATACATGCAAACAATATTGATGCACATCACACACAAAACAGGGTATGAAATTATAATACCAATAGCCATCATATATTTCATAGTTCCTAAGATTGATAGAAATGGTTGATTTAAGATAATCCTTGATAGATCATGAATTATGATATATGATTTTTGTGAAATTTAGCATAAGATCATTATGGAGTGTGTGAATTCATATTCATCATTATTGTAGTTTTTCAATTTTGATTTTTCTAGATTATGATTTTTCAATATATGGGTTATTATATGGTGCAAAGAAATTTGACAAATATTCAAAAAGTTGCGAATTTAATTTATTAGCGTAAGAATAAAAATTTCATTAGTCTTGATAATATCACTTAACAAATTTAACATTCAATTTATAATGATAATATAAGACATTTATGTGCCATGGACTTAAAAAGGATAAAAACCTAGAAAGAGGAAAGATAAATCACTTGAAAACTTTATGACTTTATATATAATTTCATTCAATTTGATTTTTTAAACATTAGGCTTAAAATGTGTAAGTCATATCACAAGTTATATAGAGTGACCTTAGCATGTTGGCTCAAGAAAGGACAAAAAAAGTAATCAAAAAAATTAAGCATTTCATGAAATAGAGTAATTGTATTCATTTTTTATTTGTTTCTACTTCATGCAATTATATGATACCTAATGAATTAGAGATTTAGGTATCCAAAGAGGACCTAGAGGGATGGTTCCTTTGGGTACCCAAATACATCGTGTTGGATTTTGGGGAGACAAGGATGAGTGGACCCTTTCAATTGACATTAATGCGTCATTCTTAAGTATGGGTCTCCATTCATACCTTGGGTTAATGTTTTTATAATTCAAATTTCCATGATGATTTCTTAAAACATTGTTTATAGGAAATTTGTTCAGTTTCAATTTTATGTTGGGAGAAAAATTATGTTGTAAATGATAATGATGATAGTGTTTTGGAATTTCATTTACAATCTTTTTATGTTTTTCATTTCCTTTGTTTGGTTTAGAAAAATTATGAAAACTTATATTCAACTTGTTTTTGAATTTTGATTGATATTGTGAATGCATGTTTTGAGAATTTTTCTTTTATGATTTCCTTAAGCGAGTTGATTTTAGTTTCTAATTCATTATTCTTAATTTTGAGATTATGTCTAGCTTTATTATAAGCAATTGTGCTATTTTTACGAGTGGAAACAATAGAGTCAATATGATTTTTATAATTATTTCTTAATTCTTCAAATGTTTCATTCATGTCTTTGATTTCAATTTTATAACTTTTGCACATAACATAATCACTTTTCAAAGATGAATTTTCTAAAGACAATTTTTCATTATGTTCTTTTACAAAAATAAGTTCCTTTTCAAGTTCCTTGTATTTTTCTTTTAATACATTAAATTCTATAAAAGGTGTAATATTTTCACCTAAAGAGACATGGGTAAAACTAGATAAATCAAAATTTGATTCTACATTAACTTTTGTTTTTAAACTTTTATTTTCTAAGCGCAATTAGCAATTAGCAATTTTCAATTTCTTAATTTTGTGCTTTGTAATTTGTGGCAATTGTACTGTAGAAATCGAATTGCAAACAATAAGGGAATTTAATTTCCTTACTTTGATTTTGGATGAGGAAAGGTTTGAACATAAAGTTTTTTTGACATCTTCACATTCCTCTTCCAATAATGATTTGTCGTCTTCCCTTCTGCTTGATGTGCATTCCATGGAACCATCAAAAGAGGAGCTTTCTTGAATATATATGCAAGCTTGCATATTCTCTAGTTCTCGCGATTGTTCCATACCTGTAGAAGAAGAATCATAAGTTCTTAAGAAAGTGCCAAATCTCATAAGCAGTAGGTAAAATGTAAATAAGTTTGAAGATGTTTTAATCTAACGCACAAAATAGACTATTTACAGATTTTGCATTTAATACCATTTCATTTCTATTTAATACGCTATGTGGCTTTTCAATAGTAATATTCCAAACTTTTTCATCTAAAACTTTAAGAAAAATTTTCATTAGATTTTTCCACCGTTTATACTTTTTCCCTTCAAATAAAGGTGGTGCTAGTGATTTTTCATTTATATATAATTTTCCCCACTCGTAGAAGCGAGATCATGATCAAGAAGCGCCAATATTCCCGGTGTTAAAACTATTTTGGAATAACCTAGCTCTGATACCACTTGTTGGATCTTGAGACGCCCTTAGAGGGGGGTTGAATAAGGGTTTTAAACAACTTTAAGATTTTATAGAAAACTTTTGTGATTTTCTAAGAATTAAGTTGAAACAAAAACAAAGAACTAGAAATCAATTTTATTGAATACAAAAAGACATGATTAACATTAATAAAATTGATTACAAAAATGGATTTCTATAACGCCAGAAATCAAAGGCGGATATAAAAGACTCTTTGGTTTTCTATTTCGACTCTTCTCACTAAGAATCGATTGGCTTTAGCCGATCTCTCCCCAGATACGGCCTCAAGCTGCTCTAGCCTTTCTATCCCCAGAAAGGCCCCGAGCACCCCCTAGATCTACTCCCTAGACCTAGTCGCCAACAACCGCGGCGAATTCCCCCTAAGCCGTGCACGGACCTAGTCGCCAACAACCGCGATGAATTCACTAAGCAATCACAAATAAAGAGGTACAACAGAATATAAAAAGACAAGTTAAACTCCCTATGAAGAATTTTGGAGACGGCGAAGACCCGCTGAATATCGTCAAAGTCAAAGTGAGCGTTCTTCGCGTTGGGTTAGCGTTGATCTGATCCTCCATCAAATTCTTCTTTTGAATTTGTGTGGGAGATGGTGGTTTGGATATACGACCCTCACAGAGTTTCAGAAGTGCTGGAATATGACTCATTGGGATCAATGGTTGAATAGAACGAATGTCACCAATTTATAGGGCTGGAATCTAACGCCAGCGTTAAGGCTAATGCCAGGTGTTGACTCAGTATAGAAATAACTTGATGGCTCGGTTCTTCAAAATAGGAAGGAGATTCTGCAACTTTGGAAACATTCATTTTAGGCAACCTTAACACTGGAGTTGAGCCTAGCGCCTGACGTTAAGTCAAATCATTCCCAAAATGCTCCTGCAATCATGACAGCTCCCCTCTATGCCATTTTGTCTTGGTGGAAATGAAAGTCAACACCGACGTTATGTTCTAATGTCCGGGGTTAGACCACATTCATCATTTCAGCTTGTGAGCAAATCCAGACCAACAATGCAGCATCTTAGTGTCAATTTTGTTCAAACTTGCATGCTAAAAACACAATGGCAAACTAGATCAAATACAAGTAGGATTTATTATTCTCAAATCAAAGGGATGCAGAAAACCGTGTTACAACAACCCTAACACTGGCGTTAGGTCAAATCATTCCCAAAATGCACCTTCAATCATGGCAGCTTCCCTTCATACCATTTTATTCTGGTGAGATTGAGGGTCAACGTCGGTGTTGGCTCTAACGCCTGGCATTAGACCGCATCCTTTCTTTTCAGCACTTGAGCTAGTCGAGACCAACACATAGCATCCTCGTGTCATATTTATTCAATCATGCATACTAAAAACACAATGTCAAACTAGATCAAATACAAGTAGGATTTGTTATTCTCAAACCAAAGGGATGCGGAAAACCGTGTTTCAATAATCTCCCCCTTTTGATAATAACAAATGTAATTAAGATAAATCAGATTTTAAAAGGTAAATAATGTGTTTTTAAAAGAGATATGACACTTATGCTACTTAGAGATTGTTATGACAAATATTCTTTGCATAGAAATGTGCTCCCCCTATTTAAGTGATCCCCCTTAGTATATGCTCCCATAGAATAGATATATGATCCCCCTTAATCTAGTGAATCCTACTCCTTAATCATTTAAGATTTATCATTTTATTCTCCTCATTTTGTAATTAGCAAAAGCGGGTGGAGTGAAACAAAACAAGACTAGAATAAGGTACAAAAATGAGAGTTGGGACACCAAGAGAGGGTTAATAGTTTTGTTGTACAATAGAGGAAGACATGATCGAGCATAGAGGGATTTAATACAACGGAAAATATATGATAAGCGTGTAAGTAACAAAAGTCCATTGTACTTTACTAAGCAAGTCTACCACTTGTTGAAAAAATGAAAAAGAGTTTTAAAATACAAGTGATGAAAGGACCTCAAAGTAAAGACTTGAAATAAGTATGATAAAGCCTGGTAAAAAAATACACAATCAAATCAATAGTGCGGAAAAAACAAAGTAACCAAGATAATCGTTTTAATTTTTAGAGAAAGTTTCTTGATTTTTAGTTTTGGATTTTGAAAATAAAATGCAAACAATTTTTCTGGAATTTTCACATGTAATGAATATTAAACTTGAAAATTTTTCAACAACTAAAGGCAAACATGATTAGACATATTGAAAGAGATAATAATTACAATGTAATTAATTCGTATTTCAAGTAATGAAAATATTGTAGAGATCATGCATTGCAATCTAGTGTTTTTACTTAAGCTTTTTAAAGAATTATATAGATGTGAATTAGGATCCAATTCTCATGAGTAGAAGCTTTATGAAAGATAATGATGTGTGCAAATGGTGTTTTGATAAGAGTATACAAGTGATATAATCAAAACACATGACATATGTAATGAAGTAGTAAAACAATATTAAGAAAGTAGTCTTAGAATTACTTCCACACATCAATTCTAGAATTATACTTCAAAGCACATAAAAGAGTACAACTACAAAGGTGCTTCGCCCACACAATGATCATTAAGACTTATCAGGGAGCGAAGTATTGCTTGGGGGATCACATAAGCATTTGATATTTTTTGTTGAGTGATCCGGTGTACAAATAGAAGTGATAAAATGATGTGTTTGCACAAGAAATTTTACAATCTTTTCCAAGGTGCTCAACCTCACAATGCTCATTAAGACTTATCATGAGGCTAAGTAGTGCTTGGTGGAGTTATCTTTGTTATTTTATTCATATATGTTTTTATTTAGGACAAAGGTCTCCGAATTCACTTGTTTTTTGCAAACAACAATTTTTTTGAAAAACAACACTTCTATGTGTGCAAGAAATTGATGTTTGAAAAGAAGGTGTAGGTAATTTAGACATACAACTTAACATGTTAAACTATTATAGTACACAGTCATGTAGATTACCAAAAGAGTGAGTGAATGAATCATTATTTAACATAAGACATTACTCATACTTAGAGGCATGCTAGACAATCTTACACAATTTTCTATAGTCTATTTCATTGCACATAATAAGATTAAGTTCAAGGCATGACAAGACAAAACAATGTTTAGGAAACTTAAAATGAAAATTAAACATTGATGAGATTCCTTAAGAGTTTTGATTATTTGATTTTTTTGTGGATTTTTGATATAATAATAAAAATAAGGAGAAACATATCCCTAAATTTTTGAGAATATAAAACAAAAGCAAAAACATATTTTTTGAACATTTTTTATTATTTGAAATTTTTTTATAAGGAAGAACAAAATTAAACAGAAAATAAAATTCTTCAAAACAAAGAAACACACATGAAAATATGCATGAGAGAATATCAGAGATTTTCTAAGCATTAAAAGAATTTAGTTTGGAGCAAAGTTGGTTAACGCCAGACGTTTAGTTCTAACGCTGACATTGGAGCCTAACGCTGGCGTTAGGAGTTAACGCCCAAAGAGTAGACGATTTCTTGAGTTTTTGAAGAAAAAAAATCTTTGGTTTAGAGTTGATGTATAGAGACCTTCTTAGTGTAGAAATTGCATACATTTTAGAGATCATTAGAAGGCTCATTAAGCATGTTTTTGATTGATTAAAAATGATTATACATTTTTATGTGGTAATGTGTTTGTTTGAGAAAATAAAAAAGATGCAAGCATGATAGAATATCAGAGTATTTTATTGTTAGGAGAGGTAGCATTTTATAGGTTTTAATGGGATATATCTAAGACTCTCAATTTTAACCTAAGCATGTTGAAACGCGCATCGGGGATAGGTTTGGTATTGATGCCCGCAAGTTGGGATTCCGTGCCTATGAAGTTAACTCTCACATGTTCTTTCTTGATGTGATCCCTAATGAAGTGACGACGCACATCTATGGGTTTAAACCTTGAATGATGAATGGGGTTGTTGGATAAATCAATTACACTTTTGTTATCACATTTT
This sequence comes from Dactylorhiza incarnata, assembly GCA_033032865.1. NCBI lineage: Eukaryota > Viridiplantae > Streptophyta > Magnoliopsida > Asparagales > Orchidaceae > Dactylorhiza > Dactylorhiza incarnata. The sequence goes on along the minus strand of JAWHQI010000356.1, from coordinate 299,282 downwards.
AATTCAATATTATTTAGATGAACCCCAAAGTCTTCTCGTGTTTGACTCGTCCAAAGGGCTTGCGCACAACAACTTCCTAGTGCGACATATTCGGCCTCAGTTGTGGAGAGGGCAACAAAATTCTATTTTCTACTCGACCATGCTACAAGTGACGGGCCTAAGAAGTGGCACGTGTCACTTGTGCTCTTACGATCTAATGAACATCCCGCATAATCGGAGTTAGAATATCCATGCAATATAAAGGAATCATTATAAGGATACCATAAGCCTAGACTAGATGATCCGATTAAATATCTAAAAATTCGTTTAACCGCTTTTAAATGAGATTCTTTAGGATTAGCTTGAAATCTAGCACATAAGCAAACAGTAAACATAATATAGGGTCTAGAAGCACTTAAATATAATAATGAACCAATCATTCCTCTATATAATGTTTGATCAATAGAAATTCCGGCTTCATCTTTTCCTAATTTTAAAGATGCACTCATAGGAGTAGAGTCTTGTTTTAAGTTTTTAAATCCAAATCTTTTCAACATATCATGAACATATTTAGATTGACTAATAAATATTCCATCATTTCTTTGTTTGACTTGAAACTCTAAGAAATATGTAAGTTCTCCTACCAAGATCATTTAAAAAAAATTTACATTACAAGTACAACTTCATTACATAACTCTTCATTATTGGCTCCAAAAATTATGGCATCTACATAAATTTGTAATATGATCAAATCATTATTAACATACTTAATGAAGAGTGTGTTATCGGCACTTCCCATTACATAATCGTGCTTTAATAAAAATGATGTTAATCTTTCATACCAAGTACGTGGCGCTTGTTTTAAACCATAAATCTCTTTATCTAGTTTGAATACATGATTTGGAAAATTTTCATTTATGAAACTGGGGAGTTGTTCAACATAGACCTCTTCCTTAAAAATCCCGTTTAGAAAAGCACTTTTAATATCCATTTGAAACAGTTTAAATCTTTTGAAACTTGCAAATTGATGCGCAGATTCTACACCGCTAAAAGCGAGAGCAGAATGCGGTCCGAACGGCAGTGTACCGGTCGTTGTCAAGTAATAAATTTGGGAATATGATCCCCGAGTATCATTCTCTCAAGGAATGTAGAGTTGGTGAAATGATCGTGTCGTGAGAAGATTACTACAACGAGCGGAGGAAAATAATGGGGTTTTTGTTAGGGCTTCCTAATTTAACAACAAGTAAAATAAAATGCGGGTTGCAAGCACTGCTTCGCTTGGCGAGATGATTTGCAGTCCGCAATGTCGTGCTTCGGTAAGCGGATGGATGGTAGGCAGATGGAAGGAGTGATCTCAAGTGCAGAGATGAGGGTCGCATACACCTCTTCGAAGTCTCACCTCTAGCTTTTCTTAGAGTGGCCTAACAAGTGCGTGTGAGGGTGGTTGTGAGCAGAGGCGAGGCGCATTCACAACATACAAACTTCAAGGGAGAAAATAACAAGGAAAACTTTCATTCATAGACAAGTAATAGTAATCCAAGTTCAATACACACGTTAAAAAGTACATTTCACAAATGTGAGAAGGGTAGAGTAAACTGATAGAAGCAAAGTCTCGCCGTGGATCGTGGTCGGAATGGCGTGTTGTCAAGCTGTCTTTGTGCTCAGTCCTTGGTTGCTTTCGGGATCTCGAGGCTATCACTACCTTTGACCTTTGTCTGTCTTCTTCAGCTTGCAGCGGTGTCTTCTTCCTCTCCAAGTGGAAAATGCCCAACACCTTGATATGCTTGTCGTGGATGGCCGGAAAGTCTTCCGGAACCTTGGATGTAGCTTGGATTCATCGGAGGAAGTGTCCCAATGGAAGGAGATGGAAGGGGGTGGATGAAGAGCAAAAATGGCGCAGGTGCGCGGGAGGAACTAGCGGCAAATGTTCGGGGCGTGCCCTAAAATCGCGGAACCTGTATTTAAATACGAAGCAGAGTAAACATGGCGCACGAGTAGTGGTCATGCACGAAGAAATGTCACTAATCGTGCGACAACAACCTATAGCAACTTCAGACTGCCAAAAGACTTTGCACGATCATTTGCGCACGACCAGTGGTCGTGCGAGAAGAAATACCTCTGCCCGTGCGAGGACAACCTGTAGCAAACCTCAGGCTGCCAAAAACTTCGCACGATCATTGGAGCACGGCCAGTGGTTGTGTGAGATGAAATACAGTGATCGTGCAACCGTTTAGGTGAAAATGGGAGGATGCGCACGACCAGTGGTCGTGCGCCTGATCGTGTGTGAACAAAAATGCACGACCAGAGGCTTTTTAGGCAGAAAATGCCCCATTCCACACCGAGCGTCTATACAACTCCTGAACCTGCAGGAAAACAGTCCAGGACACTAGCAGATGCATTCCACAAGATCAACAGAAACAGTATAGCATCATAGAAAAGATGAAACATAAGAAATCACACCAAACTGGGCTGAAAATGTGCACAAAGAGTGAAATAGACAATGTAATCGAATATAAGCAATAATGGGCCTAAAGTGTAGTGCAACGTCAAGGAAAATAGCCTAGATGAATTCAGAAATCACTTTAAAAATGGGCTCATCACACCCCCAGACTTACCTGTTTGCGCGTCCCGAGCTAACAAATCTGGCGGAGTAAGAAAAGCATAGCTAGCCAAAAAAATTGCAAACATGGAGTAGAATGCGAAGTTGCATACTTGTGCGCGTAAAAGTTCATTAGAAGAAGTTTCTAACAATGCTATCCAATTTATAAAAAGTGTAAAGGCGTAAAAAGGAATTTATTTTTACTCAAAAATGGAATATTGGTGAATCTGTGGTCACGCGTTGTACAAAAGTAAGCAGAACATGAAGGGAAGTGTTACCCAAGACCGGGACTCCGAATTATCTCCGTTGAAATCCATCAACGTCGAGAACCATAAGCTCGCCCTGTCACACTCTCTCCACGACACTACTAAACTCACAAGAAGAATCAGTTGGACTTTAGGTATTCACGAGGCTTAGGTTACGGTTTGGAATGCAAATATAAACACTATGGCTAAGCGCAACCCAAAAGAGCTCACAAAAGTGCTAATTCATAGCATCCCCCAATAAAACACGTGTAACACACCCACAGACTTGACTTTGAAACCGGGTGTTCACACGACCTACACCAAACGATAGAAATAGATGTTTCAATTACAATGCTAGGGATATATTTTTTTTCTTTGCGTTTCTTTTTCTTTTCCTGTTTAAAATTTTTTATCCCAAAATATATTCGTACAAACTCTTAGCATATAGACTTTTTTAGATATCCACATCAACACAAGAGTTTTCTATCACCACACCGCATTGGAGAATTATAAAGCTTTAATGCTTTAGGATTAATTTTTGGTTGTGATAATGGGATTAGCTTTTAGGCCTTGGTGAAGTATGGTGGAGCTGAACCAAAAGGTCAGGTGGGCACAAAATGGGCTAGCAACGGTTAGCGTATAGGAATGGTATAACAAAGCTCAAGCTTACCAAATAGATGGCCTACGTCACGCTCAAATTGCAAATCGTTCGCACCCATGCTTTGAGAGTCGCTTGGGGCAAGTTCTTAGCCCCCGAGAAAGGTAATCCTTCCTCCCGACTCGAGCAACACGAATCTTGGGCTCGCTTGCACACAATACACCGCTACCACTAGATTCAACCACATTCACCATTTTGAGTAAAATAAATTAAAATCTACGCAAATCAACTAATTGTAAATTAGAAGCATAAATAAAACTAATTCTACTCAAATTCCTAAGCAAGACACGAGTACTCAACTTGAGCACTACATGAGTCAACATGTCACTCCATCTTGCAATTTTTAGGTTAATACAGAAATTTCTACATCACAACCAAAAATTGAATGCACGGGGGCATACAAACAAGCGAATGCGCGCTCGTGTGGGTGAAATGGTGTGTGATGCAAATATGAAATTCTAATAAAAAAAATAAAATGTGCTAATAGTAAGCTAAAACTTGTGCACATGTAATGAGCGCTAGGTATGGCTCTTCCCCCAGACTTAAATTCATCCTGATCAAAATAAAACATTTGCATAATAAAAAAGGGCTAAGGGTAGAGGGTACCTAGGCTCATAAATGAGCCTACCAGAAGATCAGTGATTCTTTGTCCAATTGCGGCAGTCCCGCATGTTCTAAATAGATTTGACCCTGTGATTAAAGCATTCTCCCAAACAAAACACAGATAAACTAATATATAGAATAGAAAAAGAAGCTGAACGGAACCAAGTGGTTCCACTGGGTTATCTCCCAAGAGCCCTTTTGATTAACGTCCTTCAGGTGGACCAAATACATGTATTATAATTGTTTATAATTCTAATAATAATCCAAAGGAACATTAATAACATATACTAACATAACGACACCCAGATGAGTGTCTCACACAAAAGTGTTCTAAACAATTCTAAATAAGAAATCACAGTTCATCACAGGCTCATAACAGAAAATATAAATAAGCTAAGAACTAGATGGCCACTAAGATCTGCTAGATGAGAGGAAACACTCAACTCTCCTCGCTGCTATCACTGGCGTGAATTTCAATAGGAGAGGCACGACGGGGAGCAGTAGGTGCAAAATGAGCAGGGGGAGGAGGCACACTCAGTCCAACTCTCAAGGCTTGCTGATAAATCAAATCCTGCATCCAATATTGCGAAGACTCCAAATCGGAAAGGTGCTCGTTCAAGTAAGGGACTCCATGCATAGATGTTGAACCATAATACTACCATACATGTTGCTAAGGCTGCTGCTCAGGCTGTTGTGGTGGCAGCCTAGACCGACGTGACTGCTGGGGCGGATCCACTGCCCCGCGGCTCCCCATTGTGGATGACTCAGCCTCCTCATTCTCATCATCCCCATGCTGACCACCAGCACCCGCATCGCCAGTACGGTCACCATAAACGTCCGGTTAGCCTTTGGCCCCTCCACACGCAGCAGGTGAAACCTCACCATCGTGGCCCAAGTAATCGTGGATGAAGAAGTAACCTTCTCCATCGGGGGCAACTACTCCCAAACCCTCAACCCCTTCGCGATGCGGGTTACGCAGTACGCACCCCTTATCGCTCTGGCAAGGCCATATGTGGCCTATTGGTGGAATAAATGAGCCAGCATATACCCCAGATTAAGGGGATACTGCTGTTGCATGCTGTAAAGGCATAACAGGTCCTGCTAACCTACCACATTCTGACTCAGGGCACGCGCGGCGATAGAGTGACTGATCAAATGCTGTAAATACCTCAGGGAGGGATAAACGATCTTTGTAGATTTGGATATGCGAGCCACGTATTCCTCATCCCTACCAATGAATGAGCGCCAGACGGAGTGTGCCGAGACATTGTCCGGAAAAGCAGTAGACAAATTCTGAAAATCCAGGCGCGCAGCATCGACGACGGTATAGAATCCAGCATGGATGGCCAATTCAGGGAGAGTGAGGGTGAAAACATGACCCATCATCCGAAAAGAGCATAAACGATGGTGGAACCCCGCCGGAGTGACCTCCCACTCGAATTTGAAGAGAAACTCCAAGGTAAGCTCCTTATATCCCAACTCACTACATTCAAAGACATTTCTCAAATTATCGAATGAGTAGAGAAGAAGAACTGCCTCCAACAATGCACCATTGTCCCCAATCGATCAGAGTTCCTCCCAATCAATAAGGCGTTGCGAGAGGAAGGGCTTGCCCTTCAGTGAGTTGAAGCGGCGCGTGTGCTCCCCCTTGGAAAACATAGCCATTCTCCCCAAAATCTGAGTAGGAGTGGCTGAAGCGGAGCGAGATCTCTGATATGCCTTGGTGACTCGGCGGCTACCAGATGGATCCATGAGAGGAGGAGATGGAAGGACATGAGGAAGGGGAAGGAGGCTTACCGGAAAAGAAATCGAGCAAGAGAGAGGAGGGAATGGACTCCTGGGAGGCGCACGCTCAGCGGCGGAACGACGCAAGATCAGCGAATGCCCTAGGTGCACGCACAAAGGTCGGCTGAAAGCTTTTAAAGGAAATTGGGCCCGCGCAGGACTAGTGGTCGTGCGTTTATAAATAATGCGCACGACCAATGGTTGTGTGCGATTTTTTTTGGCGCGACCTGATTTTGAAATTAAATCCTCGTCGCCGTCCAAGATAGGTGCACACTAGGGTTTCCCATATCTAGCAGAAACATCAACGGCCACAAAACAGTAATTAAACAACAACAATTTAAACAACAATAATTAAAAAAAATGAATATTGAGAAAATTGCAGCAATCCTAACTAAGATAACTATCGGGGTTTATGCCTCCCAACTAAACTTATTCAAGTATATTTTTTTAACTAATAGACGCATGAAATTTTAAATGTTCAGGCAACTGCTCATGAACACATTCCGGTAACCACTTCTGGTATGGAGACAGAAAAGTTACCCAAATACCTATGTAAATATTCTTGTCATGACTGTCAGGTGTGGGTAATATGTAAGGGGTGAAACTCTCCGAGTCTAACTCCGCCTGTATGCGGTCCTTTCCAGGGCTGAGCTGCATCACATGATCTTACACTGTCAGAATTGACTCCACGATGTGGTCCCACAGAGTGTAAGACAAGGGAGAGGGGTTAGGAAATAAAATAGATGAATAACCAAAATTTACCTCAATTTCGGGGTTGATCCCGGTATTATCCCCCATCTGTTGGATAGTAGCAAAATCATCGGTACTGTCTTAGTGCCCGCAAAAGTCTACAAGTGCTACAACAACCTCGTCCCCAGTGTGGATCTCCTTATGTGATGTCGAGGTAGTAACCCCGACAACTCGGACATCTCCATCGACTGAATTTTTCAAAATGCTACAAGCACCTGCTTTTTCCTGCAAATCATCCTCAACAGCAATATCAAAGATAGGTATAATGCTAAGTGAGGAAGAAGAAAGAATGGTGCTCGACAAAAGGTCGGGCACACACTCTTTACAAATAGTAGACTCTATACAAGGTGATACATGATCCAGGGGAGTAGGGTCATCTGTGTCAGGGAGTAATCACACAGGGTATCGGTGCATATACAAACAATGCTCCCTTCAAAATCTAAAGGGAGGAGGGGTACATGGCCATATATCGAAGGGGTGCTGCAGGAGTCTGGAGCAGGGACAATCCGGATATCCGGTTCATCCTCCTCCTCCAACTTGACAACATAAGCAGCACACTCCTTCAACAAGTGATCAAAGCTTCGATAAAATAAACACTGCCTTGCTGGCTTCTTTTGCACCACAGGTGCTGAAGTCGTAAAGAAGTGTGCCATTAACGGCTCATATGAATAGCCATAGGACTAACGCACACTATATGGAGTACCAGACGAAGTCGGTGCTCCATATACTGGACCTTGAGTATTTGGGCTATTATACTCCTTAGGGCATCTATCACTTGCATGAGAGCAATCTCCACACCAACGACAACAAATGTTAAAAGCAGCCCACATTGGTTGAGATTTATCTATTCACAAAGCACACAACCTTGCATAGAATCATACACAATGATCAAAGCTGCCCCAACTGATATTAAAAAAAACGGAAAATAGAGCAGGCTAAAAAAATTGATAATTAACTAACTCAACTGCAGTTACGCTAACACAACACAAATTTAACATCGAACCGCATTCCCCGGCAACGGCGCAAAAAACTTGATGCGCAGATTCTACACTGCTAAAAGCGAGAGCAGAATGCGGTTCGAACGGCAGTGCACCGGTCGTTGTCAAGTAATAAATTTGGGAATATGATCCCCGAGTATCGTTCTCTCAAGGAATGCAGAGTGGGTGAAATGATCGTGTCGTGAGAATATTGCTACAGCAAGCGGAGGAAAATAAAGAGGGTTTGTATAGGGCTTCCTAGTTTAACAACAAGAAAAATAAAATGTGGGTCGTAAGCACAGCTTCGCTTTGCGAGATGATTTGCAGGCCGCAATGTCGTGCTTCGGTAGGCGGATGGATGGTAGGCAGATGGAAGAAGTGGTCTCAAGTGCGGAGATGAGGGTCGCAGACACCTCTTCGAAGTCTCACCTCTAGCTTTTGCTAGAGTGGCCTAAAAAGTGCGTGTGAGGGTGGATGTGAGCAGAGGCGAGGCGCATTCACAACATACATACTTCAAGGGAGAAAATAACAAGGAAAACTTTCATTCATAGACAAATAATAGTAATCCAAGTTCAATACACACGTTAAGAAGTACATTTCACAAATGAGAGAAGGGTAGAGTAAACTTATAGAAGTGAAGTCTCATCGTGGATCGTGATCGGAATGGCGGGTTGTCAAACCGTCTCCGTGCTCAGTCCTTGGTTGCTTTCGGGATCTCGAGGTTGTCACTACCTCTGACCTTTGTCCGTCTTCTTCAGCTTACAACGGTGTCTTCTTCCTCTCCAAGTGGAAAATGCCCAACACCTTGATATGCTTGTCGTGGATGGCCGGGAAGTCTTCCGGAACCTTGGATGTAGCTTGGATTCACCGAAGGAAGCTTCCCAATGGAAGGAGATGGAAGGGGGTGGATGGAGAGCAAAAATGGCGCAGGCGCGCAGGAGGAACTGGCGACAAATGTCTGGGGCGTGCCCTAAAATTGCGGAACCTGTATTTAAATATGGAGCAGAATAAACATGGCGCACGATCAGTCGCGCACGATTAGTGGTCATGCACGAACAAATGTAACTGATCGTGCGACAACAACTGTAGCAACTTCAGACTGCCAAAAAACTTCGCACGATCATTGGCGCACGGAAAGTGGTCGTGCGAGAAGAAATACCTCTGCCCGTGCGAGGACAACCTGTAGCAAACCTCAGGATGCCAAAAACTTTGCACGATCATTGGCGCATGGCCAGTGGTCGTGCAAGATGAAACCCAGTGATCTTGCGCCCGTTCAGGTGAAAACCGGGAGGATGCGCATGACCAGTGGTCGTGCGCCTGATCGTGCGTGAACAAAAACGCACGACCAGAGGTTTTTTTAGGTAGAAAATGCCCCCATTCCATACCGAGCATTCACACAACCCCTGAACCTATATGAAAATAGTCTATGACTCTAGCAGATGTATTTCACACGATCAACAAAAACAGTATAACATCATAGAAAAGATGAAAAATAAGAAATCACACCAAACTGGGCTGAAAATGTGCACTAAGAGTGAAATAGACAATGTAATCGAATATAAGCAATAATGGGCCTAAAGTGTAGTGCAACGTCAAGGAAAACGACCCAGATGAAAACAGAAATCACTATAAAAACCGAGCTCATCACAAATGCAAGAAAAATTCTAATGGATTCTAAGCGAGCAATGTGTGTAAATGTTTCATCAAAGTCCACCCCCGATTGGAGAATACCCTTGTGTTACCAAGCGAGCTTTGTTCCTAGTAATCCTAGATTCACCATATAATTTATTTTTGAAAATCTTCTTTACTCCTGCTACCAGGTGATTAGATGGTCTTTCTACAAGTTTGCAAACCTTATTGCGTTCAAATTGTTCTAATTCTTCATTCATAGCTAAATACCAAAACTCAACATTTAAAGCGGTTGAAACATTTTTTTGGTTCTATTTCAGAAACAACACAAATGTTTGAAAAAGATTCATGCAGGGAAGAACGAGTCGTTACCCCTGTCGATGGCTCTCCAATGGCAAGCTCCCTTGGATGATGTTTTGTGAACTTTAGCATGCTAGGAGGCACAAACTCCTCTTGCTTGTCCTCCTCTTCCTTGTTCTCCTCTTTCTTGCTCTCCTCTACTTGTAACTTTTTATCCTCATTCTCTAATGGGGAGAGGGGTTCCTCTTCATTTCCTGCAATAATATTCTTTACATAAGGAACAAGCTCATCAAATCTAACATGAATAAATTCTTCAACTATTTTTGTTCTTTTGTTATTTATTCTATAGGCTCTACTAGTTGAAGAATATCCAAGAAAAATTCCTTCATCACATTTTTCATCAAATTTTCCTAATGAATCTTTCGTATTTAATAAAAAGCATTTGCATCCAAATTCACGAAAATAGGATACATTAGGCTTCTTTTGAAAATACAATTCATAAGGGGTTAATTTTAAGAAAGGTCGAAGCATGACACGATTAATGACATAACATGATGTGCTAATGGCTTCGAGCCAAAATGATCTTGGTAACCCAAATTTAGAAAGCATGGTGCGTGCTATTTCTTGAAGGGTTCTATTTTTCCTCTCCACAACACCATTTTGTAATGGGGTGCGTGGAGCAGAAAATTCATGCTTAATTCCTAGAACACTACAAAAAGTGGTAAATTTTTCCTTTTCAAATTCTCCTCCATGATTTGAGCGAATGCATTGGATTTTTAGATCAAGTTCATTTTGAATACGTTTACATAATTTTAAGAATTCACAAAAAGCATCGGATTTTTAGGTGAGAACGATTGTCCAGCAATATCTAAAAAAATCATCAATCAAAACATAAGTATATTTCCTACCACTTAGACTAGCGGTGATCAATGGACCAAAAAGATCCATATGAATTAATTTTAAGGGTCTAGAGGTTCAAATTTCATTTTTACTTTTAAATGATGTTCTATAAAATTTTCCTTTTTGGCAAGGTGGGCAAAGTGAAGATAAAGTTCAATTAAGCATAGGTAATCCTCTAATTAATTTATCTTTTGATAGTTTTAGAATTAGTTTAGTATGTAACGTCCCAAGGCCCTGGACTTACAATCGGGACAACATCCACCGACTGCCTCGCCTAGCGATCGTTACCGGGCTGCAGCCCAAGCACCACAACCCCTCTCCAGCCCACAGGCGGGTTGTTGGTGGCCACAACCTCCCTTTGGTGAGAAGTGATCCAGTTAAGCGCCTCTACAGGGCCTTCCCAGGAGGTCACCCATCCCAGTACTACTCCAGCCCGAACATGCTTAACTATATAGTTCTTTCACTTCTCATCACCAATTGAGCTGCAACTCAATTGGTGATGAGAAGTGAAAGAACTATATAGTTAAGCATGCTCGGGCTGGAGTAGTACTGGGATGGGTGACCTCTTGGGAAGGCCCTGTAGAGGCGCTTAACTGGATCACTTCTCACCAAATGGAGGTTGTGGCCACCAACAACCCGCCTGTGGGCTGAAGAGGGGTTGGGGTGCTTGGGCTGCAGCCCGGTAATGGTCTCTAGGCGAGGCAGTCGGTGGACATTGTCCCGATTGTAAGTCCAGGGCCTTGGGACGTTACATAGTACTTATGTGTCCAAGACGCTTATGCCATAATTCTAATTCATCATTTTTGAAATAAGACATTTAATAGATGAATGTGAAAGATCATGGAAAGCAATCATGTAAACATTATGAGTTCTTGGTGCGGTGAGTACAACTTCATTTGTTTTGGGATTTATAATTTTGCAAAGGTTTGAAGAAGATTAAAATAAGACATTTAGACCTTTATCACAGAATTGACTAATAAATATTAGATTGTGTTTTAAACCTTCAACATATAAAACATTTGAAATAGAGAAAGTGTCGTTACCCACTATACCAATGCCCATGATACTTCCCTTGCCATTGTCACCAAAAGTCACCATTCCTCCTTTCTTCATCACGAGGCTAAAGAACTTTACTTTATCGTCCGTCATGTGCTTAGAGCATCCCGATTCCAAGTACCACATGTCTTCCTTGTCCTTAGCCTGCCAACACACCTAAAAAGAGGATGGGAGTAAAGATCTGGATACCCAAAAGGTTCCTCCCATAGTATTAGTGGAGACTTTAGGTACCCAGATTTGCTTCAAAGTTCATTTTTCCTTCTTCCTACAAGAGTCCGTAGTGTAACCAAAAATCATATAATTGGTGCACGCAATTAAAGGGGTTGAGACCTTTCTCTGAGAATTTTGTTGACTCTTGTTGGTAGATAGGGATGTAGTAGAGATGATAGATGAATTTTTTAAAGAAAGAATTTATTTTCTGTAAATGGGGCTAACGCCAGCGTTAGGAGTTAATGTTGGGCGGTAGCCTCCCGAACCATATCCCAGACCAAACTTTGCAGAACCATGACACTGATTGGCCAAAATCATGTCCAATGATTTTTGGCCAACACCAAATTTTTCTATAGCCATATTTAGATCATGAATTCGGGCTTTCAAATAGGTGTTTTCGGTAACTACCATCACACATCGATTTGCAAATGATTTCTTTCCTTCTTCTATTTGAAGAAGAGAGGTTTTTATCTTTCTCTCTAAGTCCCTCTTTTCTTTCATAAGAGATTTTTGTTCGGAGAGAGCCTTAGAGAGAGTTTCTTCAAGTTCTTGAATTTTTGCCAATAAATGATCATTATCTTGGACATCTACCTTTTCTTTTCCAAACACATTTATTTCTTTAGTAAATCTCTCATTTTCTTTTAATAAAATCTTGTTTTTAGTTTTTAAGAGATCAATATCCTTAAGACTTTTTTCAAATATTTGCATGTTTGAAGAAATTCATCGTAGAGATCATCATAAGTAGGAGGAGGTGCCTGAGTGTCACGTTGGATACTGGTTTCGTCATCAGTGATATCTTTACTCCTACCCATGAGGAACATGTTTGCCTCTTTATCGTCGCTTGAAGAAGATCCACTTGACTCCTCGGAGGAAGAATAATCCCAAGTAGCCTCCTTCAAAACTTTCTTCTTTTCTTTTCCTTTGTGCCTCCTTTCTTTTCGCTCTTTTAAATATTTTGGGCACTAGCTCTGGATTTGTTCGGTATTTCGACAATGGTAGCACTCCAGCGGTGGCCGCTCGTCATCATCGTCACTACCTTTTTCTTTCATTGAGGATGATCCCTTCCTTTTTTGCATCTTTCACGAAGTATTTCTGAAAAGAGTTTCTTCTCTCTGGATTCTTCATGAATTTCTTGAAATTCTTTACAAAGAGGCTTTCTTCATCCTCTTCATCATCATTTGTCTCCTTAGATTTTAGGGCCAAAGCCTTCTTCTTAGTTTCCGCATGGTATTCGTCCTGTTGAATTTTGAGTTCCACCTCATGTGTTTTTAGATTCCCAATGAGGCTCTCAATGTGGAGTCGCCTTAGATTATGAGATTCTGATATTGTCGTCACCTTCAGATTAAATTTTGGTGGGAGAGATCTAAGAATCTTCCTCACTAGGTCTCTGTCCGCGAAGGTCTTTCCGAGGATTTTTGGTGTATTTACGATCTTTGTGAATCTTGTGTACATGACGTCGATATCTTCGTATGGTTCCATGCAGAACTTTTCGTACTCCGATTCCAGTTGAAAAACCTTTGAATCCTTCACCTGCGAAGTACCTTCATGAGTAATTTCCAATAAATTCCATATATCATATGCAGTTTCACAAGCACAAATGCGATTAAATTCAGTTCTATCTAAAGCACAAAATAATGCGTTCATTGCTTTAGCATTATTTTTACATTTACATTTGTCTTGATCATCCCACTTATCTTTTGTTTTTCAAGAGTAGCTTCTCCTACTATGGTGGTAGGAAGAGAATATCTTTGTTCAATCTTTCCCCAAACACGCTTAAATTCAGTTCTATCTAAAGCACAAAATGATGTGTTCATTGCTTTAGCATTATTTTTACATTTAAGTTTGTCTTGATCATCCCACTTATCTTTAGGTTTTTCAAGAGTAGCTTCTCCTACTATGGTGGTAGGAAGAGAATAGCATTGTTCAATCATTCCCCAAACTTATATATCTAAAGTCTTTAGAAAATAACGCATCCTGGTTTTCCAGTAGTTAAAATTGGACTCGGTAAATAGTGGTGGTCTACTAGTTCATTGCCCCTCGTAGAAGGCGAGATCATGGTGCGCCATTATTCCTAGTGGTGAAACCATTTTGGAATAACCTGACTTTAATACCACTTGTTGAAACTTAAGGCGCCCTTAGAGGAGGGGTGAATAAGGGTTTTATAAAACTTTAAATTTTAATGGAAAACTTTTGATATTTTATATGAAATAGATTGAATCAAAAGTAAAGTGCTAGAAATTGAAAACCAAATCGATTTTATTGAACAAGAAAATACATGATTATCATTTATAAAATTGATTACAAAATTGGATTTCTATGATGCTAGAAATCAAAGGCCAATACTATGAAAACTCTTTTTGTTTTCTATACCGACTCTTCTCCCTAAGAACTGATTGGCTTTAGCTGATCTATCCATAGATATGGCCTCAAGCCTCTCTAGCCTCTCTACCCCTAGAAATTCCTCGAGCATCCCCTAGATCTAAGCCCTAGACCTAGTCGCCTTGTGGTGAATTCCACCAAAGCCGCACACAGACCTAGTCGTCAACAACCGCTGTGAATTCATGAACCGATCACAAAGATAAAAAGGGTTACAAAAATATGAAATACAAATTTAAACTCCCTATAAGGAAATCTGAAGGAGACGACGAAGAATTGTTGAAGATCGTTGAAGTCGAAGTGTGCATTCTTCGCGTTGAGTTAGCGTTGATCCAAGCCTCCTTCGATTCCTTCTCTTAAAATTGAATGGGAGATCTTTGTTTTCTGGAAATATGGCCTCAGAAAATTCAGAGTACTGGAATATGGCTCCTTGAGTTGTGTCCACTTGAATATAAACGAATGCCACATATTTATAGGAGACCAAGCTAACGTCGACATTAGGGCTAACGTCTGGTGTTGACTCTGTATAGAAATGTTTTAATGGATCGAATCCATATTCCAGGGAAGGAGATATTGCATCTTTAGAAACATCTTATTTTAGGCAACCCTAACGCTAGCATTAAGGCTAACGCTGGCGTTAGGTCAAATCATTCTCAAAATGCACCTTTGTAACGACCCAGAAGGAAACCAATGCCGTTATAGTGACCTGGCCCCATTGCTCCAGGATCACCGGGGTTGTAGCCCCAGGTGCCACCCCAACCCATCACCGAGCCTGTTTCTCAGCAATAGTAGGTTGTTGAGGCCGAGATTCGATCCCGCACCCCCTTGATAAGGCACTTCAACAACCCTCATCACCAACTAAACTGCAGCTCAGTTGGTGATGAGGGTTTTTGAACGTGCCTTATCAAGGGTGCGCGGGATCAAATCCCGGCCTCAACAACCTACTATTGCTGAGAAACAGGCTCAGTGATGGGTTGGGGTGGCACCTAGGGCTGCAACCCTAGTGATCCTGGACATGCAATGGGGCCAGGTCACTATAACGGCGTCGGTTTCCTTCCATGTCATTTCAAAAAAGTGTACTTTTTTGTAATGACCCGACGCAACTCCACACACCCTTTAGATGTGGGCCATCCTTCCGAAGCCGTTATGGGTTGCAGCCCTGGTGCCACCCCCAACCCATCACTGTGCCTGTTTTTCAGCAATAGTAGGTTGTTGACGCTGGGTCTCTAACCCGCACGCCCTTAACAAGGCACCCTTTCAACATCCCTCATCACCAACTGAGTTGTAGCTCAGCTGGTGATGAGGGTTGTTGAAGGTGCCTTATCAAGGGGGCATGGGAACGATTCCCGACCTCATTAACCAACTATTGCTGAGAAACAGGCTCGGTGATGGGTTGGGGTGGCAATTGGGGATACAACTCTGGTGATCCTAGACAATGGGGCCAGGTCACTATAACGACGTCGGTTTCCTTCTGGGTCATTACAAAAAAGTGCAGCTCAGTTGGTGATGAGGACTGTTGAAGGTCTCTTATCAAGGGCGTTTGGGTTAGAAACCTTGCATCAACAACATACTGTGCTGAGAAATAGGCATAGTGATGGTTTGGGGTGGGATCAGACTGCAGTCATGTATGGCTTCGGAGGGGCGGCCCCACCAGCTATTGAGCCGGTGTGGGAGGTGGTGTCGGGTCGTTATAAAAAAGTGCACTTTTTTGTAACGACCCGGAAGGAAACCGACGCCGTTATAGTGACCTAGCCCTATTGTCCAGGATCACCAGGGCTGCAGCCCAAGGAGCCACCCCAACCCATCACTGAGCCTGTTTCTCAGCAATAGTAGGTTGTTGAGGCCGGGATTTGATCCTGCGCCCCTTGATAAGGCACCTTCAACAACCCTTATCACCAACTGAGCTGCAGCTCACCAACAGCTCAGTTGGTGATGAGGGTTGTTGAAGGTGCCTTATCAAGGCGGCGCGGGGATCAAATCTCGGCCTCAACAACCTACTGTTGCTTTTCCCGCGGGTCTCCCTCTTACAGCAGATTTCCTACTTTAAATACTAAACAGGCAGAATTTTAGTCACGCACAGGCGAACGTACGACCGTGCATTGCCCGTGCTTTATTTAACGCAAAACCAGTCTTGAAGAAGAAGCAGCAGCGCCCGTGCATTTTACTCACGCACGGGTGACTCCGCCCGTGCGAAAAAAACGCACGAACAAATTCAGATCACCGGTTTTCTCCCCAGATGAAGGCACACGACCGCAGCCGTCCGTGCGTCAAGAAAATGCACGACCGTGCGATATACACACTCATGAATTCTGGGCAAAAGGAGATGATCCAAACACCTGCAAGCACATCAAATCAGCTGGGAATACACCTCCAGTACCAATCAAACATAGAAAAAGGATTGGGGAGCACCATGTGCTTACCCCCAATAATGTGGAGCGCAAACGCACACCAAAACAGGCCTAAAAGGAGCATAAAGCACGCAAGTGCGCATGAATGAGTACAAAAGAAATAGATGCAATAATAGCTCGATACTGATGCACAAGAGAATTAAAACTAGCCCGGATGAGTCCATAAACGTGTATATAATTGGGACTCATGATACTTTGACAAACACATTCGAATTAAACACTTTGCAAAATGGGACCTTATTCTCAAGAAGATCGACGCGGCGGGAAGGTCAGTGTCGGTTGGGAAACTCAACCCCAATTGGGAGTGTCCCGATGTAATCTTAGAAGTGCTAAAGTCGGGAGGGTACTGCCTCCAGGATGTAGAGGGGATCCCCATTAGTAATACCTGGAGCGGCGATGATTTGAAACATTTTTATTCCTAGTTGATAATAAAAATTTATTTAATAAATATTTTTGGAGACGCATAGACCTCCGCCCCACCAGGAGGAGGGTGACATAAGATGAGAAGTCCCATGTTGTTTGTAAGTTAAAAGATGGTATAATAAAAGGCCTCTGAGTAGGTTTCGCCGATCGGGCACTCACAAGACGACGGGGCAGGTTGACCCCTCAGGAGGCAGGTGGAAAAGTTATGTTGAAAGGCCCCTGAGTAGGTTCCACCGGCCGGGCTCTCACAAGCCGGCGGGGCAGGTTGATCCCCAGGAGGTAGGAAGAAAAGATATGTTGAAAGGCCCCTGAGTAGGTTCCGCCGACCAGGCTCTCACAAGCCAGCGACGCAGGTTGATTCCTCTAGAGGCAGGTAGAAAAGATTTGTTGAAAGGCCCCCGAGTAGGTTCCGCTGACCAGGCTCAAGCCGGCGGGGCTGGTTGCCCCTCAGGAGGCAGGTAGAAAATATATGTGGAAAGGCCCTAGAGTAGGTTCCGCTGACCGGGCTCTCTCAAGCTGACGGGGCAGGTTGACCCCTTATGAGGCTGGTACAAAAGATATGTTGAAAGGCCCCTGAGTAGGTTTCGCCGTCCGGACTCTCACAAGCCGGCGGGGCAGGTTGATATCTTAGGAGGTAGGTGGAAAAGAAATGTTGAAAGGCCCCTGAGTAGGTTCCGCCGACCGGGCTCTCCCAGGCTAGTAAGGCCGGTTGACCCCTCAGGAGGCAGGTGGAAAAGATATGTTGAAAGGCCCCTGAGTAGGTTTCACAGATCGGGCTCTCACAAGCTGGCGGGGTAGGTCGACCCCTCAGGAGGCAGGAAGAAATGATATGATGAAAGGCCCCTGAGTTGGTTTCGCCGACCGGGCTCTCACAAGCCGGTGGGGCAGGTTGACCACTCAGGCAACAGGTTGTAAGGCTGTGCTAAAAGGTCCCCAAAAATGATCCCGCTGACCAGGCTCTTAAAGGTCAGTAGGGCAGGAAGATCACATAGGAGACAGAGTGGATAGGGTGAGAGGAGGTTTCAACCTAAACAAGGGAAAGTGGCTAGCCAAGTTGGTCTCGCCTTGGCCATTCCCCCCTCCCACTCACTCTCGCATAGATAATGGTGAGCGTGTGGGTTGTGCGGCTTGCGACCATGGTGCAAGCCTAATACTCTCGCTGAATCTCAGACGGAGAGCTGCCCCTGGCCCATGCCAAATAGACGCGAGCAAACGGGGACTGCAGAGCCTAGATCTCGCAAGTCCCTAGGTCTCGAAAATCTCTAAGC
Source organism: Dactylorhiza incarnata (assembly GCA_033032865.1). Classification (NCBI taxonomy): domain Eukaryota; kingdom Viridiplantae; phylum Streptophyta; class Magnoliopsida; order Asparagales; family Orchidaceae; genus Dactylorhiza; species Dactylorhiza incarnata. The sequence continues at coordinate 281,116 of JAWHQI010000356.1, read as the reverse complement.
CTTATAAGTCTCTAAATTTCTATGTCCTTAAGTCTCTAAATCTCGCAAGATCTGCAAGAGAAATTCAACACTGGTCCCTAAAATGGGAATTCACCTAGTCCTAGAAGTTTAGGCGAGTAGCTATGAATGCAGAAAAAGAAAGGAAAACAACGTGGAAAATTCACATCATTCATATATGACAAAATATGGAGGCTCGCCCCTTACATGTACAACAAAAATGCTTGGCGACTCACCCCTTTACATAAAGAAAATGAAAAGAGAAAGAAGAGGCCTCTGAAAGATGGTGTTCACGCGCCATCACTTTTGTCGACCGGCGAGTAGGCATGTGAGTCAGAGTATGAGCCCATAGGGGGGGGGGGTCAGGGAGGAAGAGCGCGGCGATCAGCTCCTCCGCAGTGATGTTCTTCCACCCCGCCGCGAACGCGTTGACGTCCCACAGCATGGCGAGCGTGGCCTCGGTGACATTGATCACCATGAGTCTCCGTGTTGCCTCCATCTCGATGGGGGTGACTTGCTGACCCCTCCCCCCTCACGCTCCGCCGGCAGTGACTCCACGGTGACTTAGGCAAGCCGCGCCTTGAGGGCCTTCACTTCGGCTTCCAACTCGCCGTTCCGGATCGCCATTTGGGTCGCGGACTCAATGACATGTGTTAAGAGACAAGTGAGAACAGGGAAACAAGAAAAGGGGGATGGTAAGTAAGATGGCGAGATCTACCTCCTCCTTTGGAGCCTGCCCTAGAAGCTTCTTGGCAATCTCAAGTCACGTCTTGAGGTCCCCAACCCGCTCCTCCGCGATCTCTCGAGCGACGTCGGCTTTGTAGAATCTCTTCATAAAGGAGAGGCCGCGGTGAGATGCCATATGCGAGAGCTCCGTGCACGCATTTGGGCCTGCGATCACTCATAAGCGAGCTCCCACATGGATATCTTCTCCTCAGTCCCCTCCCAAGCGAGCAGAGGGCCGCCCACACTATCTAAGGGCTTCTCCCCGAGGCTGAAGTGCGGGTGCAAAGTCTGAGAAGTCCACTCCACTCGTCCCTGCGTCGGTATGGGACGCAGGATCCGGGGGGCTCACCAAGGTCTTCTTGGATGTCAAGGTCTTATTCAGTTTCTTCCACAAGCTGGAATGGGGCGGGGGGCCGAGGTCAACCACCACCCTCTTCTCTTTGCCACTGCCAGACTTGGGCTTGGACAGGTCTCCAGCACAAGCTTCCGCAACCGCTCTTGCCATGTCAAGCGAAGAGGTCAACTTCGCACCGCCTGCATGAGGCGGGTTCACTGGAACCAGGCGCTCCCCTAGAGAAAAAGTGTTATAAAAGGGGCGGGCGAGCAGAGAAGACGCGAGATGAAGCATGCGAGTAGAGAAATAACTTAACCCTCTAGAACAGAGGGGAGCGAGTCGAGACGTCGCCGTATATAGGCGAACTCGAAATTCTTCTCGAAGAAGAACTTGCAGAATTTTGCTGCAGATAGGCGAGCCAGTCAAGAAGGTGACCCCATCTGATGTCGCCCGATAGGTGAACAATTTGCAGAATACGGTGAGGTCGAACTCAATCCTTTCCTTGCACATATATCAGGCGAATGCCATGAGCATAGCAATCACATTTGTATTGGGTTGCATGGGCAATGTCCCGATGTACTTTAAGAATTGCTTCACTTCGAGCCATAGGGGGAGGCGGAGACCCACTTCAAAGTGAGAGAGGGGGAAGGCTAGCTCGTCCTCGCGAAATGCGTTGACAGCTTCACGATCCCTCAGGCAGCGAGCAGTATATCCTTCTGGTAGGTAAGCGACCATGAATGCGAGGCGGTCCTCCTCCGACACTTTCCCCTCAGGGAAGAGGCGGTCGACAAAGTTAGCCATGTAGTTTCCTCGCCCATCCGTAGGATCAGATGTCTTAGACATTTTTGAGAGGCTGGCGAGTGAGGTGTGTGAGTCGAATACAAAACTAGGGCACATGTGCAATTAATGCGGTTGGTGAGTACGAAAATGAAGGGGGGGGGGGGGGGGGGGTATTTATAGAAAAAGAGGGGTCAAGGGGATTTCATGACTAGCGACGCGACCCACTCACCCCATGCCCATTCTCCCCCACCCACGTGTGAGTGCTATCAAGCCTTACGATGGTGAGTACGTGCGAGCACTTTGGCCTAGTGAAGCCTATCATCAAATAGCGATAAAAAGAAAAAAAATAAGCAACACAACATGCGAGCCACACCAGATAAAAAGAAAAAACATAGATCACCGCGAGATGGGGTTAGACGTCAAAAAATAATGTTTACAGGAAAATAACATTGTAGATCAGAGAAAAAGTTTAAAATCTAGCAGTTGAAAACACGGCTAGCTTCACCTCCGGGGGCCCCGACCACTCATCCGGCCTCTCGGGCCTCGCCTCGCGAACGCGTACTCGCGAGCAGCGGCGATCTCCCATTGGAGGGCGAGTGCGCATTCATCAATCCGCCTGAAGTAGTCCTCCAATGAGACTGAAGCTCCCCCTGCTAGCCTCTGTACCTCCTCCGTGAGTAGAGTGCAGTCCCCTTCAAGGGCCTCCTTCTGCCGCTCCAGGGCGAGGATAAGAGGGAAAGGATCAAAGTCCGTAGAAGTCCTCTCATCTAGGATCTCGCAAAGCGTATACCCGTGCTTTCGCAGAAAGCTCGCCAACCGATCCTTCATTTCCGCATCATTGGAGGGCTCGTCGAGGTACTCACCAATAGTGTATTGAGTAGGCGGTGCTGAGTAGAGCATCATGATACTGGCAGGTAGGAAATCTGGGCCTCCCGTCGAAGGGACATGAGGTGGGGAGCACTAGGGATTTCCCCGAACCCGGTCACATGGGAGTATTGGCGAGATCCTACGCTTCAGGGGTCATGAAAGCACCAGCAGTAGTGCACGCAGAGGCAATAGTCATTTTGGCGAACTCCTGGGTCAGGTCTCGGGTCGGCAACTTCGGCCGCGGAGGGGTCGGCATGAAGTTGATTAAGGGGGGAACTGCAAGGAGGAATACAATTAGATATTCCCCTGAGGCGTGAGTTGAATGCGGTGGTAGTGATTCACCTACCGAGAATGAGGGTGGTGACTTGGTCCATCTGATTACTTGCCCCCTCTTGCGCGCCGGTCTGCTGGTCGCTTGCTTCACTTTCTAGGGAGGTATTGACCTGCGAAACCTGACTCAAGATCGGCGAGACCTTGCTAAAACTGTTATGAGCAAATAAATTAAGATCCCGAGACTAAACAAAGGTTGTGAGGGTTCGATCAGAGTCGTCCCCTCACACACAGACTCTCGCCTCGCCTTCTTGGCGATGCATTTTTCTGCTCGCTTCGGCGCAGCTCGCGAGGTGTTCCCAACAATGAGCCCCAGAAGACCGGCGGATGTTGGCTCACTTTTCTTTTTGGTGGCGGCGAGATAAGCCTGGAGTTCTTGTGAGAGCAACATGGCGGTCAACCAGAGAACAACGAGAGAGGACGGGAGTAGGTTTGGGGATGGGGTGGGGGTTTCCCTCCTTGTATATATATAGCACCCGGTAGGACCCACCAAAAGATTCTCCTCCAAGTCAAGACACTCGCCAAACATTCGGGTCTGAACTGTCTTTCCGAGCTTGAGGCAAACTCACAAAGAGCGGGGATTGTGTGCAATCCAGTGTTTGTCGAGTGGGTTCATCAACAATTCAGATGATCTGGAGCGAGACTGGGCTTTGACGAGTCTGTCGGGTGAGTGGAGGGTCTCAGCTCGCACTCGCCTCAAGCGGGCACTCACCCCCAGCTCAGTGCGAGTGGCGAGTCCCAGCTCTACTAAGCACTCGCACTCCGACGAGTTGGCTTAGGGCAGTTTGGACTCGCCTGTTTGGTTGGTGGTCTGTTCTTACCAGGTGATTCTAGTTTGGCCTGCAGTTAGCCATTCTAAACAGAGGGATTCCACTGTTAGCAGACTAATTTTGGCTGCTTTTAGTAAAATTAAGAGGCGGAATTCAGCTATCCGCATACTATCTCAAGAAAACTATAAATAGACCGCAAGGGAACCTTTGGAGGAAGGCTCTGACTTACTTCTCTCTCATCTGGTTTGCTTTGGTCGGTCAGAGAGTCCATTTTTGCTACTCACCGTGGTTTTCGAGTGAGAAGATAGGAGCTCTCTGGCACTCTCCAAGGTGCCCAACCCAGCAATTGGTTGGGAGAGGAAGTTCTTTAGATCTTCTGGGTTAGTGGAGGGACCTCCTCGCTGCATCTCGTGGGTCTATTCTTAGTTTTCCACCTTTTGTGAGTTGAGTTTCTTTGTCCTGAGTGCCCGATCTAGAGATTGAACCCAGAAAAAGTAAGAGCAAACTACACCAGCCCGAACTCCTCTCGAGCCGTGGTTTCCTGGTTCAACACTAATGAGATTGAGGTGGACCCAAGAGACTTCTTTAAGGTAACATGACAAGTCAACTTTATAAATTGACTTAGTCAACCACTCCTCTTTGGTGATCATGAAATTGAAGACTCATAAGCCCAATTGAACCCAATGTAACCTTTGATGATTATTATAACCCGCCTTGGCCTAATCTACCTCACGACTTTTCCACATAAGCCTACCACCTCTTCAAAGTCAATGTTAAAATCACTTTGACCAAGTTAGGTCAAAGTCCCCCCTTAATGGTGTTTAACTCACTTAAGCTCATTCTCCCTCCATACCTTCACTCCATGTGGATCAATCCATATGAGGAGCATATGGATTGCTGCATTTGCATCCTTGTCATCACAAGATTACAAAGATGAGCTAGGTCAACCCCTTGGGTAAGCTTCACCATGGACAGCTACCCCCTCATTTTTCTCCCATCCCTTTTGAGTTTTATCTTGGGTAAGGACAACTTGGACCATACCACAGAGGACAGAGCTCCATTCCTCACATGGAAGCAAAAAGGCAGGTCTTAGCCTTAGATTAAGCTAGCCGGCCAACTCCCCTTTTCTCCCATTCTCATTTTTTGCTTTTAACTTTAGGTAATAATAGAGCTAATCAGCTATATTAGAGTTTAAAGCAAAGACCAAATCAAGCTCTACCCAACTTTAGTGTTGTTAGGGCCTGGAAAGCATCTACCTAGCGAATTATGCTTACCCGTATAATTCAAAATCTCAATTCACTCACTCCCATCATTAACATACCTCCCCAACCCCTCAGTCACCTTCATTTGAGTTGCGCAAGTGATTTCGAAGCAAAAGCCCCATCCAGAGACCAACAAATGGTGATTTGGAGCTAGGATTCACTTGACAACCCTATTTTTCGACAATGCATCTCAGAATAAGATTGAGCCATTTTAATCCCTCTGAGATGCAGTTGTCAACTCCCCATCTCTACTAGATCCTTTAGGATTCTTAAGAACCCTTTTTGATCTTTGGAGAAGCTCTCCAATGATTTGCGCCTCCTCAGACCACCACCAATAAGGAAAACCACTTCCATTCCTTTTCAAGCTCCCTGGATGGTGCAACTAGGTTGGGAAGATCTTGTTTACTCTTTTCGAGGGCCCTTGAGGTATCTCCATCACCAAAATTAACTTTTCAATGATGGAGACTAGAATCTAGCTTTCCCCTCCAATTTCGGTGATCACCAGCGACCATAGACCACCAGAATACTTCCCCCAGAATTGTCTTTCTTCTATGAATCTTTTGGTGGTGGTGGTCCATGGTGATCACCAGATAGGTGGCGACGGGGCTAGAAACACGACAATGCTGCTGTCTAGCGGGTTTTGATCTCTATCGTTGATCCAATGGATAAGATGACCTAATTGATGTTGGATTACCTTAGGATCGCCGAGCCAATGATTGGTTGTTCCCTTGTGATGTTTGAATTATACATATTTATTTTGCGCATCATCAATGATTATTTGATTTAAATTGATTAAAATGATTAAAATCAGTGTTTTATATGATATTATGCATTTAATATTTTTTAAGTGTGCAGGCACATGTTAAATTCAGATTTGGATGAATTGGGACATTATTTGGGCATAAAATGGATTTGAATGATGAATATGTTGGATCGATAGGCGCCCTTAGAGGGGGGGCGGGGTGAATTAGGGAATAAAAATTCTTTTTATAATCTAATGGAAATTACTAAATTGTTTAGAAATAAATGTGAGCAAAATAACAATTTAGCAAAAAGTAATCTGCAATAATAAAATTTACCCAAAATGAAAGATATCAAGTAAACACAAACAGAGACATGATTGTATTATATAAAAAGTGTTTACATAAAAAAGGATTGGACCTCAAGCCGCTCTAGCCAATCCTTCCCCGGATATGGTCTCGAGCACCCCCTAGATCTAACCTCCTAGACCTAGTCGCCAATTCACGCGGTGAATTACCCCTAAGCCGCGCAAGGACCTAGTCGTCAACACAAGACGATTTTACTACAAAAATTCACAATAAAATAAAGTCAATAACAAAAACTCCCTCTATGAGATTTCTGAAGATGAGGATGAAGGATCGCTGTAGCATAAGCGAGGTTGAAGCGATCATTCTTCGGATGCAGCGTGATGGCTTCCTTCTCCAGAAATCTTCTTTGGCTTTGAGTGGAAGATGAACTTTCGGAAGAGTAACAGCTTTGGAATTTTGTCACAAGTAATCTCTCTGGAAGCTCTAACCAAAATGAGAGAGAATCCATCAATTTATAGAACTTGGAGATAGCACCTGCAGTAGCTCATAGCACCTGCGGTAGCGTTCGTGTAGAGCGATTACGAAACCGTCGCGGCGTGGCGTTGTGCGCATGAACTTGAGCTAGCGCTAGGTGGTAGCGCTAGCGCCAGGCGGTATCCCTAGCGCTGGCGGTAGCTCTCCTTCAGAGAATTTGATTTGAAGCTACTAGCTACCTGTGGAGTAATGCACCTATAGTTCCTGCACACTACAAACACACGACAAGCAAGATCAAATACAATATGGGATTTGTTATTCTCAAACAAAGGGATGTGAATCACATGTCCAACAATCTCCCCCTTTTGATAATAACAAATCCACTTAGCAAGAAATCAACAAAGGTGTTTATAGAATAAGTGCAACTATAGTATTTGATAAGCATGAGAAAGTGCATACTCCCCCTATCTTAATGCTCCACCTAAAATGATAGATTGCATGAATTAGTCTCCCCTTAATCTTCTAGATCTTCGCCTCTAGATTTCTTCAAATAATCTCCCACTTTTGGTATTATCAAAAGAAGGTGGGGTAAGGGAAGCAAGGAAGCATTCTGTAGGAATTATAAATCATGATCGAGCTTTTGTAATATATGAAATGATAAAGAGTTTAAGCATAGTATATAAGAGATTTCAAATAAAAAGATAAGAGTTGTAAGCAAGTGGAAGATTATAAGAAACATCCTTTTGAAAGCATGAAAAGCATAAGTATAAATATGAGTTTAAGTTCAAAATTGTAAAGATATTTTAACCTTTTTGAAATCTCAAAACTTTACATAAAAATACCAAGCATGAAATGAATATATCAAAAAGAGATTATACTACAATGTTACTTAATTTCAAGTTTAAGAGATACATAACATTGTAGAGATCATGCTAGGTTATCTAGTGCATGTCTTATATAAAGAGTAGTATATATAAAGCATTAGAATCCAATACTCATGAGAAGAAGTGTTATGAAAGATAATGAAGTGCACATAAGTGTATTTTGAGCAATGTTAACAAATGATTTAAATCACAAAATACAAGACATATGTAGAGTAAAGTGCACAATAAAACACAAGTATATTAACTTTCACACACTTTAATGCACATAGTTTTTAACAAAGTGGTGTAATAACCAAGGTTTGCACAAGACACTTTACTATTCTTTCCAAGTAGTACTTGGTGGAGTTATATTTGTCTATATTTTTTGTTCACTTTTGTGAGACAACATTCTCCGAATACACTTGTTTTGCAAACCCAACAAAATTTTAAACTCAACCACTTTTCTTAATTTTTAAGTGCAATTCAAATATAGTGTAGATAATAAACTTATGCAAGTTTTAATTCATTGTACAATTACATTACACAAGCAAGCATCTTTAGATTTAAACACACATGTTGAATACCAAAATAAGTGAGTGAAATGTATCATTATCAATCATAAAACATTTACTCATACTTAGAGGCATACTAAGCTTGGATCTAAACATATTTTTCAATACAATTGATGCACTTAATTAGATATATCAAAGCATGATAAACAAAACAATGTTTATAGTAACATGAAGAAATAAGTTTTAACATTGTAAATAATTCTAAATAATAGAATTCATACATGCTTGATATTAGCAAAAAAGATCATAAAGTTTTTTGTTGTTGTTTTGAAAATTTTTAATGAAAGAAAAACAGAAAACCAAAAAAACATATTTTTGTATTTTTGAATTTTGAAGTTTTGTAGTTGATTTTTCATAATATAAATAAAACAAAAATAACAAAAGTCAGAAACACAAAAACTAAGTAGTGCATATGAACTAATATATTTTTACAGATTCTTAGAAATAAAAAAAACAGAAAAAATGAACATCCACGCTAGCGTCGGCGCTAGTTCTAGCGCGGAAAACAGTAAGTGATTTTTTGAGAACTTAAAATTTTCACTTTTTGATCTTGATTAAGAGTCCTTAGAGTAATCTTATGCAGGAATTTTGTAATTTATGGAGATGTCTTGATTGCTCAAATTGCATAAAACATTAGCATTTTTCAAATAACTCATCCTAAGATGTCTAAGACTCCTAATTCCAACCTTAATTTGAAACCTTGCATCGGAAAGAGGTTTAGTGAATATATCAGCAAGTTGAACGTGCCAAAGAAACTTATCCTAACATTTTCCTTTTTAATGTGATCCCTTATGAAATGATGACGTACATCTATATGTTTTGATCTATAATGATGTACCAGATTATTTGTAAGATCAATGACACTTTTGTTGTCACTTTTAAATTCAATATGTTTTAGATGAAAATCAAAGTCCTCTAGAGTTTGGCTCATCCATAGTGCTTGTGCACAACAACTCCCTAATGCAATGTATTCGGCCTCCGTGGTGGAGAGTGCAAACGAATTTTGTTTCCTACTAGACCATGCAACTAATGAAGGTCCTAGAAAATGGCAAGTACCACTAGTGCTTTTTCTATCAAGTGAGCAACCGGTGTAGTCCGAATCAGAATAGTCGTGAAGTGTAAATGAATTACTATGCAGGTAACACAATCCTAATCTAGATGACCGAATTAGATATCTAAAAATTTGTTTTACCGCTTTTAAGTGAGATTCTTTTGGATTGGCTTGAAATCGATCACATAAACATACGACAAACATAATATCGGGTCTAGTAGCACTTAGATAAAGTAGTGATCCTATCATACCTCCATATAAAGTTTGATCTATAGAAATTCCCGATTCATCTTTTCCTAATTTTAGAGATGCACTCATTGGAGTAGAAGCTTGTTTAAGGTTTTCAAATCCAAAGCGTTTAAGCATATCAAAGACATATTTAGTTTGACATATAAAAATACCATCATTTCTTTGTGATATTTGAAAACCAAGAAAGTAAGAAAGTTCTCCTACAAGACTCATTTCAAATTCATTTTTCATCTCTAAAATAACTTCATTACACAACTCTTCATTAGTAGATCCAAAGATTATATCATCAACATATATTTGCAAAATAATCAAATCGTCATTATTGTGCTTAATGAAGAGAATATTATCGACACTTCCCATAATATAATCGTGCTTTAATAAAAATGATGTAAGTCTTTCATACCATGCACGGGGGCGCTTGTTTTAAACCATAAAGTGCTTTTCCTAGTTTATAAACATGATTGGGAAAAATTTTACTAATAAAATGGGGGGGGGGGGGCTGTTCAACATAAACTTCTTCTTTTACAAACCCATTTAGAAAAGCACTTTTTACATCCATTTGAAATAATTTTATTCTTTTAAAGCTTGCAAATGCTAGAAAAAATCATATAGATTCCAATCTAGCAACGGGTGCAAAAGTTTCATCAAAATCTATCCCCTCAATTTGTGAATATCCTTGTGCTACTAAGCGTGCCTTGTTTCTAAGGATTCTAGACTCACCATCTAATTTATTTTTATAAATCCATTTTACACCTACAACCAGGTGATTAGATGGTCTTTCTACTAATTTCCAAACATTATGTCGCTCAAATTGTTCTAACTCTTCATTCATAGCCAAAAACTAAAATTCATCATTTAAAGCGGTAGAAACGTTTTTTGGTTCAATTTCAGAAACAAAACAAATATTTGAATAAGATTCATGAAGAGAAGAGCGAGTTCTTACCCCGATGGATGGTTCACCAATTATTAATTCCCGTGTATGATCCTTTATGAATTACAAGGCACTTGGAGGTACATATTCATCTTTCTTGGCCTCCTCTTTTTCTTATTTGGAAGGTTCCTCATCACCATGCTCCAAAGATGGTAAGTGATCATCCTCTTTGCCTGCAGAAAGTCTTTCTATACAAGGAACAAGTTCATCAAATTTCACATTAATTGATTCTTCAACTTTTCTAGTTTTTTATTAAAAATTCTATAAGCTTTACTATTTGAAGAATATCCAAGAAAATTTTCTTCTTCACATTTTCATAAAACTTTCCCAAGTTATCTTTAGTATTTAAAATGAAACATTTATAACCAAAAACTTTGAAGTAAGATATGTTAGGTTTCTTTTGAAAATAAAGTTCATATGGTGTGTGATTAAGAGATGGGTGAAGCATGATTCTATTTATAACATAACATGATGTATTTACTGCTTCGGCCCAAAAAGACTTAGGCAATTTATATTCACATAACATAGTGCGTGCTAGTTCTTGAAGTGTCCTATTCTTTCTTTCTACAACACCATTTTGTTGTGGTGTGTGTGGTGTGGAGAACTCATGTTTAATACCTAACATATCACAAAAAGATGTAAACTTTTCATTTTTCAAATTCTCCTCCATGATCCGAGCAAATGCATTTAATTTTTAAATCACTTTCATTTTGAATACGTGTATATAATTTTGCAAATTCACAAAACGCATCGGATTTGGAAGAGAGAAATAATATCCAACAATATCTTGAAAAATCATCTATTAAAACATATGTATATAATCTACCACCAAGACTTGCGGTGCTAACGGGACCAAAAATATCCATATGAATTAATTGCAAGGGTCTTGTAGTAGAAATGAAATTTTTACTTTTAAAAGAGGATTTAGTAAATTTACCTTTTTGACATGGTGAACAAAGTGAAGGTAAAGCTCCATTTAACCTAGGCAATCATTTAATTAAATTACTTTTGGCAAGTTTAACAATAAGCTTTGTGCTAGCATGTCCTAGCCGTCTACGCCAAAGTTCTAATTCATCATTTTTAGTGATAAAACATTTTATAGATGATTTAGAAAGATCATGAAAAGAAACAATATAAATATTATGTATTCTTGGTGCAGTTAGTAAAATATCTTTTGTAGTAGGATTGAATATTTTGCATAATTAGTGGAAGATTCAAATAAAACATCTAATCCTTTATCGCATAATTGGCTAATAGAAATTAGATTGTGTTTTAGCCATTTTACATAAAAAAATTAGATATCATAAAGGAATCGTTACCAACTGTACCACTTCTCATGATCCTTCCCTTTCTGTTATCGCCAAATGTCACGATCCCTCCTTTCTTCTTTTCTAGGCTAAGGAACTTTGGTTTATTGCTCGTCATGTGCTTGGAGCATCCAGGATCCAAGTAACACGTGTCTTCGTCATCCTTAGCCTTCCAGCACATCTAGAAAGAAGATGAGAGTAAAGATCTGGATATCCAAGTGGTACCACCCATAGAATAAGTGGAAGCCTTAGGTACCAAGATTTGCTTTAAAGTATTTTGTTTTATTTTCCTGTAAGAACTAGATGTGTGACCTAACCTATAATAGTTTGCACACGAAATAAAAGGGGTTGAGACCCTTTTCTGGAATATTTTCTTGCTGGAAGGAATCAATTTTGTAGAGGAAAAACATTTTGAAAAAGAAAATTCAGGCTTCTTGTATGAGGTGCTAGCACCGTCGTTAGTGGCTTGCGTCAGGCGGTAGCCCTCACCTCGATATCTGAGCCCAAATTTTCCAAAATGTGGCACTGGTTCCCTAAAATCATTTCTAGTGATTTTTGGCATATTCCAAATTTTTTAATGACCATGGTGAGATCATAAACTTGTGCTTTAAGTGATAAGTTTTCTTTCACAAGCATGACACACCTATTTTCAAAACCTTTATTATTATTATTTTTGCACAAGAGAGGCTTCTAATTTCCTTTCTAATTCCCCCTTCTCTTTTGTAAGAATTTTGGCATGGGAGAGGGCTTTAGAAAGAGAATCTTCAATATCCTTTGCCATCTTAATGGAGTGATCACACTCTTGGCAAGAGACCATTCTTTTTTCTAAAACAATTAATTTTTTGGAAAGCTTTTGATTTTCTTTAATTATGGATTCATTTTCCTGATTTAATAAAATACTATCTTTCATATTTTCATCAAAAGCTTTGCAAGTGTCAAGAAATTTATTGAAAAGTTCATCATAAGTGGGAGGAGTTACCTCAATGTCGCTAAGAACACTGGCGTCGTCGTCATCATTTCCATGTCCCATGAGGCACAAGTTTGCTTCCTCATCTTCGCTTGATGAAGACCCACTTGATTCTTCGGAAGTGGAGGAGTCATCCCATGTTTTTGCTTTAAGCACCTTCCTCTTTTCCTTCCCTTTGTGCCGCTTTTCCTTTTTCTCCTTCAAAAACTTTGGGCACTGACTCCGAATATGCTCGGTCTTCCTGCAGTGATAGCATTCTGGTGGAGTACTTTCGTATTCATCATCGCTCTCCTTTTCCTTCTTTGAAGATGACCCTTTCCATCTTCCTTCCTTTTGGAAATATTTCCGGAAGGTGTTTCTCCTTTCCAGATTTCTCATGAACTTTCGGAAGTTCTTTACCAAAGGCTTTCTTCATCTTCATCCTCATCCTCTTAGCACTCCTTCTTTGATTTTAGCTCCAACGCCTTTTTCTTTGGCTCCTTGTTGTATTCATCATGTTGGATCTTGAGTTCTACCTCATGGGTTTTGAGATTGCCAATGAGGCTCTCAACTTGGAGCATTCTTAGATTGTGCAACTCCGAGATAGCCGTTACCTTCAGATTGAATTTTGGAGGAAGGGAACGAAGAATCTTTTGGACCAAGTCGCCATTGGAGAAGGTCTTTCCAAGATCTTTGGAGGCATTGACGATCTTGGTGAAGCGTGTGTATATGGCATCAACATCTTCAATTTCATCCATCCGGAACTTTTCATATTCCGACTCCAGTTGGAAAAGTTTTGAATCTGTAACCAGCGTTGTACCTTCATGAGTAATCTCCAAATGATTCCAAATTTCATATGCAACAGTACATGCAGAAATTCTATTAAATTCATTTCGATATAATGCACAAAATAAAGCATTCATGGCCTTGTCGTTATTTTTGCATTTGAGTTTATCCCTATCATCCCATTTATCTTTTGGTTTTTCTAATGTTATCTCTCCAACTACAATTATAGGAGGAGAGTATTCCTCTTCTACCATATTCCATACCTCAATATCTAGGGTCATAATAAAACATCTCATCCTATTTTTCCAATAATTATAATCTGACCCAGTAAATAGTGGAGGTCTACTAATTCTCTGACCCTTGGAAAAAGCGAGATCATAAGACGCCATTATTCCTGGTTTTTAAACAGTTTGGAATAACCTGCTCTGATACCAATTGTTGGATCGATAGGCGACCTTAGAGGGGGGGGGGGGGGGAGGGGGTGAATTAGGGAATAAAATTTTTTTTTATAATTTTATAGAAATTACTAAATTGTTTAGAAATAAATGTGAGCAAAATAACAATTTAGCAAAAAGTAATTTGCAATAATAAAATTTATGCCAAATGAATGTAATCAAGTAAACACAAATAGAGACATGATTGTATTATATAAAAAGTGTTTACATAAATTTGATTTCAATATCGCTAGAAATCGGAGGCGTGCAAGAGTAAATATCTTTTCCTTTTCTATACCAACTTGTATCCCCACAAACCGGTTGGCTTTTGTCAATCCTTCCCCGGATATGGCCTCAAGCCAATCTAGCCAATCCTTCCACGGATATGACTTCGAGCACCCACTAGATCTAACCTCATAGACCTAGTCACCAATTCACGCGATGAATTACCCCCTAAGCCACACAAGGACCTAGGCGCCAACACAAGGCGATTTCACTACAAAAATTCACAATAAAATAAAGTAAATAACAAGAACTCCCTCTATGAGATTTCTGAAGATGAAGATGAAGGATCGCGGTAGCATAAGTGAGGTTGAAGCGATCGTTCTTCGGATGCAGCGTGATGGCTTCCTTCTCCAAAAATCTTCTTTGGCTTTGAGTGGGAGATGAACTTTCGGCAGAGTAACAGCTCTAGAATTTTGGCACAAGTAATCTCTCCAGAAGCTCTAACCAAAACGAGAGAGAAGCCATCAATTTATAAAACTTGGAGATAGCGCCTGCGGTAGCTCCTAGCACCTGCGGTAGCATTCGTGTGGAGCGGTTACAAAACCGTCACGATGTGGCGTTGTGCGCACGAACTTGAGCTAGCGCTAGCGCTAGCGCTGGCGGTAGCGCTAGCTCCAGGTGGTATCCCTAGCGCTGGCGGTAGCTCTCCTTCAGAGAATTTGATTTGAAGTTGCTAGCTACCTGTGGAGTAATGTACCTATAGTTCCTGCACACTACAAACACACGACAAGCAAGATCAAATACAATATGGGATTTGTTATTCTCAAACAAAGGGATGTGAATCACATGTCCAACAGAAGAGACACATCCCAAGCGACTTGGGGAAGCATTTATTCGTGACCCAACATGTGGTGGTAGTTTTAAAGAACAAGATGCGTGAGTTTTGGTGACACATGCCCAGAGGCACACACCCGTGTGCCTAACTAACTGCACCAAAATAATGTGGGACACGACCAGATCTTGGAGATGTGTCGGTTGACGCACACGCCCGATGCACACGCCCAATGCACACGCTCAATGCTTACGCCTGATGCACACACCCAATGCACATGCTGAATGCTTACACCTGATGCACACACCCGATGCACACACCTTAGGCACACACCCGATGCACATGCCCGATTCACACGCCCGATGCACACGCCCGTGTGTCCTGGAAATTGAACGGTTAGAAGTGCCTCTATAAATAGGACGACTTCTCCTGAAGAAGTCATGCTTGATTTTCGACCCCGAATGTCCGAAAAACATAGAGAGATGTGAACACGATAGAGGAAAGAGGAGAAGGAGAAGACGACTCGGAGAGTGAAAGTCCTTTATGGATGGTTCCATATGTTTGTATTCTTTTTCCCTCCTCTCTACTCCATGTGTATTGTTGTAGTTTGTTTATGTAATCATGTCTCGCTATGTTGTTTTTTTGGTGAACCTCATTTTGTTTTAATCAAATAATTTATTTTCTCCTTCCCACCTCTCTCGCTAAAATTTATATATGCTTTTAATAGAATGAAATGGTAGAACATGACTATCATCGTCATATCAGTTACAAGTCACTCATGCCATATGATTTTGGGTATTGTTGCTTTGTGAAGATCATACATTGGATAAAGAGGATCAATTGCGCCCTGAAATAATAGGGAACCGTGATTCTCCCGTCTAGGTGCATGCAAACCCTTGTGTTCGGATTCAAAGAACATTAAGGCGATCTTTAGAGACCCCTACCCATAGTTCAAATCTCAGGTAGACGTCTCTAAAATCAGAGCTCTGGTGCCATCTCTACCAGGGAGATCGGAGTGGCGTGGAATCCCGCGGTCTAACAAATGCGAGAGATAAGAGAAAAGATATCTTTAAATTAAAATAATGAAATCTATATTTTCTATAACATAAAAATAATATTTTTCATAGAACAAAACTATTATATGTTAAATCTCTATTTTCTTTACTTCAAAAAGTCAAACAAATGCATCAAAACCATCTTAGCCTAGGACAATCATATCCAAGATTAAGAGTCTATCTTATTATAAATTAGACATAATAATAGAAGGAGAGGTGAAGTATGATACTTGCAAAGACCATATGGAATACGACCTTGATATAACAAATTAACTACTACAAATGATAAGTACGCTTGCCTAAAAATACACAATCTATCTATATACTAAAATCGTGATATGATTTATGCATATCAAATTTTTGGCGCCGTTGTCGGGGAAGCAACTTTGTAATATAGAAAAAAAATTCAATTTTTATTAATTATGTAAAAATGTGTCGTTTAATTTTTTGTGTTAAGTGTTTAATTAAATTTTTGTTTGTGTTTGTTTTCTTGCAACAAGGATAAACTTTACTTGATCTAGTCAAAAGGTAGGAAGCATAAGAAATGTTTCCAAAGATAGCGAAGAAATCGAAGAAATCAACTTGTACCAAGAAGATCAGTGGACATGCACAACAAATTGAAAGTGCAAAATGAAGTTGAACTCACCACATGAAATGGCCACACAAGTTCTGGAGATCCGACAATAAAAGGCTCAAAGAATTGAAGTCCAGAAACAAATCATTATCCAAGGGCTAGAGAAGTTTTCTATCACATTTTCTTTTATTATCTAGTAAACTATCTTCATTCAAATGTTAGTCTTTTGAAAGTTAATCTAGCGCATTTTAAGCATAACAACCACTAACAAACCAACTTGGAAAAATCCAGTAATACTTGTTAGACCTAGTGAACATCAACCAAATGAAAACAATATAATATGTAAAGAACAAAACAACCATCCTAATAAAATTACTATATTTAATAGGGTGAATATTAATAATGATAAGAGAACTTTAGACAAGAATCATTCAGAGAAACCAATAAACAACACTCAAATGGCTAAAATCAAAAGAAAAAAATCAATAGGCATTCTACTGATTTACTATACCAAGATACACTCGATGGAAATTTCAAGTACCAAGATAATAAATATTGGTTTGATAGACATATTTTCTACCATCCAAAAAGGTACAATGAAAGACCACTTTATTCTTTCATATCACCTTATAATGGTAAAAGCAAAGGGCCCATGGTAACCTAGGTACCCTCTAATGTTTGAATTACATGTGCATGGGAACTTAGGGTCCCTCCCTCAGAGATAATATAGAGAAAGTGAAAACTAAATCTTCAATGTGAAACTACAAATAATCAAAGGGGGTGATATCTTCTCTACACCCATATGATGCTTTCTAATTCACACATATTATCCTATAAATGATATTTTTAATAAAACCTATTGTTGAGAAAAACAACAAAATTCTTTGAAGAAAATGCAAATGCTAATTCAGAGCTGCGTCGAATAGAATTCAACGTGCCGTTGAGTTCTACTCGACGCCATCTTCGAGAGATGCATGAGATAATTAATTCGAATAACACTCGATGCAGCGTCAAATTCATATCGACGCATGCGTCAACTTAATAGTTGTTGCATGAAATCAAAGTCACATCGATTAGAACTCGACGCAACGTTGACATGTCAAGTGCATGCAGTATATGCTTCTAGAAGCTAAATCGACTTATTTTGGCGCGCTGCATCTATTTCCACTCGACGTTGCTTCGATTAAAACCCTAAGCAAGGATGAATCATTTTCTTTTAAGCAACTCAGACGTTAGATCATCTTACGCTTTTGAATTTTCTCTCTCTTTCTCTCTTGCTTTCTTGCGTTCTTGCTCATGTTTCTTTCTCTCTTTCTAGTGTTGTTTCTGCAGGTTCTGCTATAAGAATCAATGGATCCTCCGAAGGTAAACTTATGATTTGATGTTGACATCGACTCGTTCAATGCATCGGCAAAAAACTTCAAGGGAATCTTGAATTTATTTCAAACTGCAGGACTAACGATATTGATTTCGACAAGATGAAAGATATATGATGGTGAATTAGCCGAGTTGAAAGACAACATCAATATTGGAGAGTATGGGTATCTCCAAGGGAAAACTTCTGGCAATGACATTCACGTCATTGAGAAGATGTTGAGTCTCACCTTCGATCTACCAGTAGGTGATGATTCATCTGAACTAACGGTGGCAAAAACCCAGCAAGCAATACAAATAATGAATTTCAACAATGACAAATAAATCAACCTAAAGAAAAATGATTATTTAGAAGAATACGGGTTCTTGACAGACATAGTAGGCATGATCCTACTATGTAAAATTTTTGCCCATGATGCAATTCCTAAACAACAACTGCAGATAATGGGAGTATTGGTTCTCAATAAGAGAATCCACTGGGGGAGGTGCCTTCTGAAATTAATTGGTCACAAGTATTAGCATAAGGAGAATGTTTACATGAGGATAATGAGCCAAGACTTACTATATAGTGGTTTGCATATCCAAATTAGTGCCCATTCCTCCTGGTAAAAGAATAAACATATGGATCTTCTCCAAATGGAAAAGGACAAGAGAAAGTCATACCAGATACAATAGCTAAACCTCCCACACACATCTCCTCTCTTCAACAACTAAATTCTACCAAAACCATAGAAGATAATCTCACAGTCATCATTTCTGCTCCCTTAGCACATGATCATCTTCAATCAAATCCTCAGATTGACATATCAACACCTCCTGTTGATACACCTTCTACCTCCCATCCTATACCTCCCTTTGACATTGATCAACCAATCTCTAAAGCAGTGGGTCTCGCCACTGGAACCTTTTCTGACCTACCACGGACTCAGAAAAGAAAATTTCAAAGGAAATATTCAAAGATGGAAACTGAACTGAAACAATCAAAGGAATCAATCCAGGAAATCAATACATTGATGTCCTCCTCAAAGATCACAAGATCTTTCTTAACATTCCTTGTCAACAAGGTTCAGGAGGGGGAAAATGTTCAAGAGGAGGAAGTGCCTGCAAAATAAGGGGAGATTGGTCAAGAAAAGGAAGTGCAAGTTCAAGAAGGGGAGATTGTTCAAGATCAGGAAATGACTGCTCAAGAGGAGGATATTGCTGCAAATCAGGATAGGCCATCATAAATCTAGGGGGAGATGGCTGCATCAACCCAGGGGGAGCTCCTCAGAGATCATGAGCAAATCATAAAATATGTCACTACAATTGCCAAGAAGCTGCCTATATTGTTGAAGAAGATGCATCACTTCAGGGGGAGCTTCACAAAGAGGATGTTAAAACTGCTGAAGAGGATAAAAAGAAGAATGATGATAGGGTTGCTGAGGAGGAGGAGGAGCCTCTCATATTTCCACCAAGAAAGGTGCCAACACAGAGCTTCTCCAAAAAAAGAAAAGTTTCTCCAAAAGATCAATAAAAAATAGGTGAAAATAAAATGAACAATTACTCTTATAAGTCTTTAGTGCACATATTTAAGATATAGTTATGGTAGACAATCATATCTATTACAATTACAAGTTTTCCATACCATTCTAGTTTATGTTTGTATGGAATGATGTCATTCTGTTATAATATGTTTGTTATGTACTTTGCTTTATTTTTCAATATGATTGAAATCACTTAAAATATTTGCAAAATTTATTAAGACAAATAGGGGGAGATTGTTGAGAAAAACATCCTCTGGATTTATCTTACAAATTATGTAAAAGTGATTTCTTCATCTAGGATTCATTACCCATGATGTATAGTGAGGGTAATATGGTCATTATATGTCCTAAGATGTCACACTCATATTAGGGCGTCAAAGAACAGTCCAAAGGACTGCAAAATTCAGGTGAGTTAATTTTGCGTCGACTAGAAGTAGATGCAGCTTCGACTTCAAGTCGAAGAAACTTCGAATAGAAGTAAGGATAACTCTGACTGGCAGTCGATGTATTAGTTGAAGTCGATGCAACTTCGAATTGTATTAGACGCAGGTGATTGAGTCAGTCAAAACAACATTTTAAGTCGCCACAACTTCTAATTATATTCGACGCGAAAGTCAGAGCTCAAAGTCTAAGTCTTCATCTCGATGGATACGTCGATAAGGAATTGACGTAACATCGATATCAGAGTTCAACTCAAAGCTGAGGAAGATTTTGAAGTGGATTCTATTAAAACTTAGAGGTGCGTCGATAAGAAGGCAAAGTTATTCGACGCAATGTCGAATACAAACACAGATTTAGAATACTTCCCAGATTCAATTCTGAAGCTTATTCAGAATTTATAAATGGAAGTTATTTGAATTCTAATGGGTCATTCATGAACAAGAAGGGAAAGAAGAACTACAAAGATACAATAATGATATATTTGGAAGTTATTCAAAAGGATTTTGACGGGCTGTCAACAGAAATAGAAAGAGAGCAATACTACTTCTTGGACATTCTTACTTGGGATACAACAGAAGAGGAAAGTCATTCATCTCTATTCGATAGAAGAATAAGTATACAAAATTCAAAAGAGATAACAACAATTATTCTGTCATCTTCTTCTTTAGCTTTCTCTTTGACAGAAAATATACTGAATAGATCTTTGCACAGAAATACACAAGGCTTCTTTATCTTCTTCTTCTTACTGCAAGAAGCGTACAGATATACATAGATCATCATCAGGATTAGAGCTTTCACAATTCTTGTATCTCTCTCAAGAAAGGATTCATTCACTGAACAAAGATCCAGAAAATACTAAGTGCCAATAATCCCCATTGATTACTGCAGGAGGATTAATCCAGAGAGGAACAATCTTCATCCTCTTCTCCTTCTTTAATCTTCTTTCTCACTTTCTGTAAAACAGAGTAAAGAGTCCTTAGATTCCCTCTTCAAAGGATTCAGTGGTTCAAGATCTCCTTAACAAAAGATTTAGTTCTGGTTAAAGATCTCATCAAAAGATCTAGTTTTGATACAAGATCTCCTTATCAAAAGATCTAGCTTGGTTCTAAGAGTCTCCTTAACAAAAGACTCAGACCCTAGTTCAAAGAGTCTCCTTATCAAAAGACTCAAGCACTGGATAGTGTATTCCTAGTTTTACAACATAAAAATATCTATTATTCAGAGAAAATATATCTTTAAATTAATACAATGAAATTTATAGTTTCTACAACATAAAAATAACTATTTTTCAGATAACAAAACAATTATATGTTAAATCTCTATTTTCTTTACTTCGAAAAGTCAAATCAATGCATTAAAACCGTCTTAGTCTAGGACAATCATATCCTAGAATAAGAACCTATCTAATAATAATTTAGACATAATAATAGAAGGATAGGTGTAGTGCGGTACTTACAAAGGTCCAGTAGAATACGACCTTGATATATCAAATCAATTACTACAAACGATATGTGCGCTTACCTAAAAATACGCACTCTATTTATATACTACAATTGTGACATGATTTGTGCGTATCAATCCCCATAATGGATCGACAACGAATCCACTATGGGAGAAGGTCACTTTGTTATGCAGATCATGAGAGCGTCGTTTGATTCGATGTAATATACATGTTAGGTTTAATAAGTCATTTCATTTTTGATTAATATAGCCTATAGTTTGGGGTGCTACTTTTAATTATGCACCGCTAAATTGTGGCTATGTTTAGGACCATACTTACCTAAATCGAGAAAATCCACAAAATGAAAGTTGTAGGGTTTTCCCCAAGCTTTCCAAAATGGGGTTGTAGGTTTTCAGAGGATTTTGGTAGGCTGAGTTATGCTTGCTCAAAGTCAGTTATTTACATTTATTTAATCTGTGTTATAATTGTTATAACTACTTACATAAGCATCATCATGACTTGAAAATTTATACATAAGCAAGCTAATACTTGATAATGGTCTCCATAAAGTTTGGGAATTTTTGGAAACCATTTCCCTATAGTTTTTGAATTATTTAATGTTATAAATATTAAATGAATGAAATTTATTGAGGCTAAACTTCAAATTTGATGACCAAACTTTTGGTAATCTCTTAGGATAGCATAAGCTCCATATGGTCAAAATTTGGCGTGAATTAAAGTCTTTTGAGTCCTTAAGTGCAAACCATAAGTCAGTAAATCATGTAACATTAACCTTTGACCAGCCATGTTGAAGATCAATTATAACACTTTAGGCAACCCACCTTTGATTGAGGCCTTCATAAGAACTGTAGTTCTTCCTGAGACCTTTCCAAATTTGGGATATGCATCCTATATGGATAATTGTGGTTCAAGTTATAAGGGTTTAAATTTGGAGGGTTGTAGTGACTTAGGATTTGAGGTTTTGTGATTAAATCCCCAACCAAAGATCACATTGACCTAGAACTCTGGTTATATATGATCTAGGAATAGATGAGGACTTACAAAAAGATTTGGTACTTTTAGATAACTTTTCATTAAATTTTTGGTAATCATTTCATAATTATGTAATAATTAAATTAATGAAATAATTAGGGATTAATGATAAGTATAGAGCCCAAAATTTAGTTGGAAGCCTAATTATAATATTATGTAACCATGACTAAATTTATAGAACATTTGGGGGATGTTTACCTTTAGTTTCCAAGCTTCAATTATTTTAGGGTTCGAAAATATTTAAGTTTGACCAGCCTTGTCATGCCCTAATATGAATGCCTTCGATAATTCCCCACAAGTTTGTGTATTCATCGATGTTGTAGGGAAATTTCTATGCTTTACATATTGGGGTTACATATTTATTTTAATGCCTAGAGGTCTGGTTAGGAGAATCCTAACTTAGATATTTTAAGGGAACCTCAACAAACCAGTCAACTTTATATGAATTTTAGGTGACCTTAGAACCATTAATAGAAAATATAGTATTCATGAATGTTGTAGAGAATTCTCATACCTTTCCAAATTGGGGTTTAGCCTCCCAATTAGAGTTTCGGATCGCCTTGGAGAGCTTTTCTAAGTTAGCATATTTTTGATGCAAATGAGTAGACTTTAGAAAAAATGATGAATTGGTGCAAACTCATAATTGATGAGTTTAGATTAAATTATGAACCTTGTAGATTGATATCAAAACTAAGTACTTACAATAGGAATTAATTAGGATAACTTGGGTAATTCCCTTGATAAGTTAGTATCATCATTTGGGGCTTAGTGATGTGTTCGGGACCTTGTCCTTATAAATCCATATTAGATCACCAACACCGTTCCACAAAGTGTTTCCACTATACCTAGTACTTAAGGTTTTTAGGTGATGTTGAGGAATCGGTTAAGTATAGGTGGTAGTGGAAAAACTATTGTGGTGGGTTGAGCTAGTATTGCTAGGGTTAGAGGTGTATATCACAGTCTGAGAACCTAGGGGATCATATTATCTTGATAGGATAGAGGTACAGTTCCCCCATCTAAGATAATTATGAATTATTATGGATGTGGTTTTGTGGAGGGTCTTACCGAATTGTACAGATAGAACACACTATCAGATAGTTGAGTGTAAAACCCTTAGCTTAGAAACTTTGTTGTCTAAAGGTTTGAACCCTTGGTAGACATCTTCCATTTCATGACTATGCACTGGTGACCTTCCAGTACAAAGATTAAATGAATAGAGCAGTGGTGACCATTCATATTAGTTCAGGTACAAGCTAAGGTTGTACGAGAGGGGCCTAGATTATTGTGCGCTACTTACCTAGAAGCGGAGGTTGTCTATTCCATTATTATCGATCGCCTAGCCTCGATGATGATGCCCATGAGGTTTGCTACCCACCAAACAAATGGACTAAGTTTATATCGACACAAGGGTTGAGTATTTTTATTGTGTACACTTTAATTCAAGAGTCTGCATAGCCTATCATACATAACATCACATTGCATCTTTAGATCCTTATCATATAAGTTCTTATGGGTGCTCTTATATGATAATTTACTTTCAGTCTTTTCTTCCAAGATCCCTAACATATAAGTTTGTATGGTCATTTTTATATTTTAGATTACTTTCAGTTGATAATACTTATACTCATGCATATAGTCTATTAATAGTCGTTTATGATACATTGCTAGCTTACCATTTAACTGCTTATACATTATTACTACCACGTGCTTTTTCCACATTCACTGTTTCCTACAGCTCCACCTTCTTTCCTACCACCAGGTTCCTTAGGGTGCATTGGTGGTGGGGAAGGGAAATAACTTAGTCTTGTTTGACTAATCCATTCGTTGCCACCACTGCAGGAGCATCGACAATAGCAGCTCCAGCTGCCGCAACACCACAACGAGGATAACACAAACACTAAGGAGGTGATCCTAATAGTACCTCTGATTTCATCACCGATGACAAGATCACGGGATGATGAGAGAGTAGTGAGGATTTAGTTTAATTTCTAGCATTTTTAGTCCATTTTGTAGGGCATGATTTAGCCCGAACTTTATTAATGTATTTTTTGTATGCATTCATTCTGTTTTGATTATATGATATTATGCTTGGGACTTGTTCTTCTTCTGTTATTTATCTACTTGTCTGGGTATGAATGTGAATATAAATTACCGGTAGAGTTAGCGTTTTGTGGTCGTGGTTAGTCTGTGTACTGACACTGTCGTAGGGCGATTACCCTGGGCATAAGATTCATCTCAGCCGTGCCTATTCCCATGAGGGGGTCTTACTTCGGGTATGTTTTAGGCCATACAATGCATTTTTTTTTAACTTGCATACTTTTGTTTCTTCACCTGTTTTAATGTATCATGTTTTTTGTTCTATATAAACATCTTCTGTGATAGTGTCATTTAAGAAGGCTATTTTTGCATCCATAGATGCATTTGATATCAATGATGTGCAATCGTAGATAGTATTACACAAATGGTATGCATTTTTGCTACATGTGAGAATGTGCCACTAATATAAGAGCCTCCTTATCAAAAGACTCGCTAAATTTAAGCAAAGCAGTATGTGCCACCAATCTTGCTTTATATTTATCAATAGATCCATTCTCTTTAAAATTAATACAGCAAAACCACTATAACCTGAGAATTAATTGATTTGGAGGCTTTGAAACTAGCTCTAAAGTCTGATTTTTGGTAATCATGAACATGTCTTGATCCATAGCTTCTCTCCACTTCTTTTCTTTACTAGCTTTGTCATATGATGATGTTGTTGCTCTAAATATGGCAATATGTGATTATTGGTATATTTTAGATAATTTGCGGGGTTTCTTTAGTGGTGATGATGGTTCTTCTTCTTCTTCTTTTATCTCTCTTCACTTCTCTGGGCATCTTTTTCTATACTTTCTTCTGTTCTCTGACTTGAATCATTATCACCATCATTAATGTTGTGGCTTGTATCATTATGTGATTCAATCATGAATTGAGGATTTGTTGAAGTTATTGAGGAGTTCCAGCACCAAGTTGCAACTTTATTGAATGTAACATTCCATAATACACAGAAATGATTGGTATTTAGATTAAACAATCTATATGTTTTAGAGTGCTCACTGTATATTACAAAACATACTTTTTTGCATTTTGCATCTAATTTTTCTCTTGTATGAGCTGGAGTATATACAAAGGCAAAGCTTCCAAAAATACGCAAATGTGAGATTGAAGGCTTTTTATGAAACAGTACTTTATATGGAGTAGTTCCATTTGTTGTTGTGGTGATTGTTCTGTTTAAGACATAAATGGCTACACATGTGGCTTTGGCCCAATAGTTATTGGTATTTACTTTTCTTGCATCATAGCCCTTGCAATTTCCATAATTGTGTGATTTCGACATTCCACTACCCCATTTTGCTGTGGAGAATAGGGGCAGATAAATCTCTCATGATTCCCATTTCTTTGTAGAAAAATTGAAAGTCTTTACACATAAATTCACTACCACGGTCGCTAAGAACTACTTTTATTGGAAGTTCAAATATTTTCTTTACATTATTCTTAAATTGTTTGAAGATTTGAAATGCTTCATCTTTAGTATGTAAGAAATAAATCCACATAATTCTATTGTAATCATCAATCAATAGGAAATAGTATCTACTATTTTCAATTGAGTTTGTAGATGCTGGACCCCATAGATCACCATTGATTAATTGTAGAGATTGTGAACTTCTTTGAGCATCTTTTGGGAAAGATACAGTCTTCACAAAATTGTTTCATAAATTGCATAGAAGGAAGTCCCTTTACTAGCTTTATTTTTTGCATTATTTGAATTTAATCCCAGTTAATATGTCCATTCTATAATTCCATAGCTGTGTAGGAGATCTACAATCTTGTTTTCAATAAGTGAGGGCAGTGGTATTCACTATTTTTTATCTTTGATATCACCAACATTATTAGCAAATTTTTGAATTGTTGATTATTATCAATATAACTGAGGAGGAATAAGATACACACATCAACAGTGACTATATTATTTCACTTATCAAAATTTTTACAAGTACTTTATTAGTTTTACATTTGGCGCTATTTATAAAGCAAATCCACTAGTGGGCACAACAAGTGGGTACCGTTAGATAGGAGATAACTATTATTGGTTTTACATATCCCTTACTTTATTGCCTTCATTATCCTTGCAAAAATATATCTGTCTGCAGAAGCTTCTCTTTTCTCTCTTTGGCTTAGGTCAAAATTTCCCCCCTCACGCCAAGACACGCTTTCGACGCTGATGTGAGTGTGGATTTCAGTAAAACGAGAATGATGAAGAGGTTTCGTAAGTATATCTGCCAGTTGAGATGTGGTAGGGCAGTGTTCTACATCGATTTCTCCTTTTTCAATTTGATCTTGTATGAAATGGAATCTTTAATCAATGTGTTTACTTTTTCTTTGAGTAATGGGATTTTTGGCTAGGAAGATAGATGAGGTATTATCACATAAGATATTTTTGGGGGTGTTTTCTTCTTTACCTCTGATTTCTTCAAGTATTCGTCTTAGCCAAATGCACTCGCAACTTGCAGTACTAAGTGCCATATAATCAGCTTCCGTAGTTGAGAGTGCTACAGTCGATTGTTTGTGAACACCCCAAGCAATTGGGTTTGAACCTAATAAGAATAGAAAGTCACTAGTGCTCTTTCCGTCATCTAGGCTGGAACCCCAATCAGAATCAACATATCCATTGAGTTCTAATTTTGTATCTTGCTTGTAAATGAGCCCATAGTGATTGTGCCTTTAATATAACAAAGTATGCGATGGACAATAAGTAGATGTGATTTAGTTGGATTTTGCATAAATCGAGCAACTAGATTCACGACATGGGCTATATCAGGTCTTATATTGGCTAAATACATCAAAGATCCAACTATGGATCTATAAAGTCTGGCATCAACACTCTCTTCTTCAGTATCCTTTTTAGCATCTCATGAGTTGGTATAGGTGTCAAGGATGAGTTGCATATATCAAATTGGGTCTTTTTAGTATTTCAGTAGGAAATTTCTGCTGAGAAAGATATATACCTGAGGAGGATTGATGAACTTGAGTTCCCAAGAAAAAATTCATCCCACCAAGGTCTGTCATATCATACTCCTTTAGCATTGTTTTTCTGAAATCATTTATCATAGTTAATGAATTTCCCGTGATTAACATTTCATCCACATACAATCCTATAATCATTTGATTGGTGCCAACCCACTTCAAGTATAGAGAAGGCTCATTGGCACATCTTTGAAAACCTTGATGAAGAAAGTAATTGTCAATATTGGCATTCCAAGCCCTTGGAGCTTGTTTTAAGCCATAAAGAGCTTTATGTAGTTTATGCACCTTTATACTATTTTTCCATCAAGAATATAACCCTTGGGATGCTTAACATATAAATCCTCTTTAACTAATCTATTTAAAAAATCGGCTTTGACATCCATGTGGTAGACTATGCGCTTATATTGGGCAGCATGAGCTAGAACTAGTCTTATAGTATCCATCCTAGCCACGAGGACCAAATGTGTCTGTGAAGTCCTCTCCGGGCTTTTGTGAATACCCTTTGACAACTAGTCGAGCTTTATGTTTCACTATGGCACCAGTTTCATTGTATTTGGTTTAATATAGCCATTTTAGTCCAATGGCCTCTTTATTTGGGGGTAAGTCTACCAGACTCCAAGTTTTGTTATTTTGTATTGTAAACCATTCTTCATCCATTGCCTTTTGCCAAATGGGATCACTTTTTGCATCCTCAAAGGTTATAAGAGGGGATGTAAGAAGTGCCATTTGAGTTTGCTGATAGATATCTTCCAAGCTTCTTATTTTCCATGGTAATGAAGCAGGTGATTCAGAACTTGTAGCTACTGGTTCTGACAAGCATTCTTTAGGTTGAATCTCAAAATTAGATTGGAGAGGGCTTTGTAAATGTTCAACCATCATGTTGTTTATTGGGTGTCGACTTATCACCTAGAGGGGGGTGAATAGGTTTTTCAGATTATATTATCCCCTTTGAGGTGTTCTTGATTTCTGGTTAATAGATCTATAAAGTAGAAAAGCACAACACAGAAAACACACAAAGATGTATAGAGGTTCCTCAAGACAGGGTGTCTTGAGTAGTCCTCTTTCCTTCTGTGCCTACCCATCAGTGTGCTAGGCTCGGCAAACGCCGCCAAATCTCCAGGCCCGCAAGCCTTACAACACGAACTCGCAAGTCCAACAGCCTAGGCCCGCAAGCCCCTACTGCGCCCGTGCCCTCAAGCCCTACACAACAAAGACCCGCAAGTCCTGTGCCTATAGCCTAGGCCCACAGGCCCCTACTGCGCCCGAGCCCTCAAGCTCCACAAGATTGGACCCGCAAGTCCACTGCCCTGGCCCTCAAGCCTCACAGTTCTCCAGCCCTCAAGATAGACGGTGTCGGACCCGCAAGTCCACTGCCCTGGCCCTCAAGCCCCATAACTCTCCATCCCTCAAGCTAGACAGTGTCGGACCCGCAAATCCACTGCCTTGGCCCTCAAGCCTCACAGCTCTCCAGCCCTCAAGATAGACAAATAGGCCCGCAAGCCTTACAAAAATTACAGTGTTAAAAGACTGTTACTTCTGTCGGATGAAGATCGACAACTTTAGCCTGATGAAGATCGGCTTCTTTAGGTTGAAGAAGATGCTTCTTGATCAGAGTTTCAACACTGGATCTTCTTCAGCTTCCTCTTCTTTTGCCTGATGTTGATTGGCTACTTTTTAGTCGATGGAGATGACTGATTCTTCAGAGAACGCTTAATGCTTGTTCTCTACTTGATCTTCTTCTCTTCTTCTCCGCCGAGAAAATACTGTTCTATTGAAGTGTAGCGGTCGAGTTCTTTTCTTTCTTTTTCTCTATTCAAAGGACTACTTTTCTAGGGAATCACTGTTCCCTTTTATAGGAAAGATGAGCCGCATAACGGTCGCATGTTATGTATTTTAATGTCAGACGCCCATTCCTTAAAAGCACGCGCTGATTGGACAATCAGGCGGCGGCAATAAATGCTGACAGCGCGTCCGCAACTTTTGAATCTGTCTCGATGATATTTCCAATGTTACGACGACATGGATGATATCTCAACGACAGGGCTTTGTCGATGCCTTGAACTTAGGTATACTTTCAATTCTTCTTGCTTCTGCAACTGATGCAGGTAACTCGACGATACGAGACATTCTGGCGCTTCTGCATATACGACGATATGCTATCTCTGACTATGTCATCGTGATCTTCTTTCTTGCAGACTGTCATCGTTATCACATTATTTTCTCGACGACATGAGTGATAACATGTCTACGACGACATGCCTTCTTTTCGACGATGTCCTACGCCATCAGTCATACTTAGCCTTTCAGCGACAAGGCTTCTTAGTTGATGTCGACGATGCTGCATCTTCTTGACGACATTTCTTCCTTTGTCTTCATTCTTCTATGCGTTCGGTGAATAGAAATCTTCGTTCGACGAACAGCATTCTGTATTCGATGAACTTCACTCTTCTGTCTCGTT
The DNA here is from genome assembly GCA_033032865.1 of Dactylorhiza incarnata. Classification (NCBI taxonomy): domain Eukaryota; kingdom Viridiplantae; phylum Streptophyta; class Magnoliopsida; order Asparagales; family Orchidaceae; genus Dactylorhiza; species Dactylorhiza incarnata. The sequence continues at coordinate 251,351 of JAWHQI010000356.1, read as the reverse complement.
TCTGCATTCGACGAACTCCATCCAGCGTTCAACGAACACGCCAAGTCTCAGCGGTCGACGATCTTCCTTCTGAGTTCAACGATCTTGCTTCTGCATTCGACGAACTTGCCAAGTCTCAGCGTTCGCTTGGCATCATCTTTGCGTTCGTCAAACTGCATTCTTTGTTCGACGAACTTCGTTCTTCGTTCGATGATATTGTACTTTAACTTCCTGAGATTATCAGCTAGAGAGTGATCAAATACAAAGTGAAGTTTTCTTGACTTGATGACTTCTTCAAATCAGGAATCATGTGGGAAATATTCCCAACAATCTCCCCTTATTTGAAGAAGTCAGAATCTCAATTCAAGACTACTTTCACTTGACAATATATATTATAATCTTAACTTTTGAGCATGTAAGATTGTACTTATCTTTGCTAAACTCTCTGAGTACATCAGGCTTGTAGCTCCCCCTTGATTTGATGTCTCATCTTTTGTGGCTCCCCCTACACCTTTGCTCCCCTATCTTTGAGGTCTTTCTTCCTGAGCATCTTTGTCTTGAACATATTGATGTGCAATTTCTCCCCCTTTTCGACTTCTTAGTCTTGGACATATTGAAGCTCTTCTTGAAGTAGACAATAATCCAAGCTCCCCCTTGCTCAGTCATAGTTCATCCAAATCCTGTGAAATTCTCTAACCAATCATCTAGAAAGGGATTAGTGAAAAATGAGTAGAGGATTACTCTAAGTTTAACATCCCTAGTTGGAATTTGAAGAAATTAAACTTAGTTTCATCTAGGGGATTTGTAAATATATCAGCCACTTGTTTGTCTGTTGGGACAAACTCAAGGGTGATATCTTCATTTTCCACATGCTCCCTGATGAAGTGATACCTGATCTCAATATGCTTAGTCCTACTGTGAGAGACAAGGTTCTTAGCAATTGAGATTGCACTAGAAGAGTCACAAAACAGGGGTGTTTTGGTCATCTTTAGATTGTAGTCTTCAAATTGATGTTTGATCCATAGCAGTTGGGCACAACAGCTCCCAGCAGAGATATACTCTGATTCTGCTGTTGAGATTACCACACTGGTCTACTTCTTACTGCTCCACGAGATCAATCTTCCACCAAGGAATTGACATGTCCCTGAGGTACTCTTCCCGTCTTCCTTGCACCCTGCATAGTCTGCATCTGAGTAGCCAGTTAGTTCACATCCATTGTTCCTAGGGTACCATAGGACAAGATTTGATGTACCCTTTAGGTATGTTAAGATTCTCTTGACAGAGACATGATGAGATTCCTTAGGATTCACCTGATATCTAGCACAGACACATGTAACAAACATTATGTTAGGCCTACTTGCAGTTAGATAAAGCAAGGATCCAATCATGCATCTGTACTTGGTTTCATCAAAAGGTATGCCCTTCTCATCCTTGTCCAGAGACACATTGGTTCCCATTGGAGTCTTCATTGAAGAAGCACTCTCCAATCCAAATTTCTTGACTAGCTCCCTAGTGAACTTGGTCTGGGAGATGAATATACCATCTTCAGATTATTTCACTTGGAGACCTAGGAAGTATTTGAGCTCACCCATACTGCCCATCTCAAACTTTCTCTGCATCAAGTTGGCAAACATTTTGTAGAGAATGTTATCTGTAGAGACAAAGATGATGTCATCCACATAGATCTGCACTAGCAAGATCTTGCCCTTCACTTCCCTTAGGAACAATGTCTTATCAATCTTTCCCCCTTTATGACTTCTTCAGATATCCCCCTTTGGAGATTCTCCTCGGAGGCCAATATCTTGTTCTTGAGCATGTGGATTCCTGCTTCCAAGCGATTCTTGGTTTCAAGCAGATGGCTGTCTAGATCTTTATTGTGGTGATCTAGACTTTCTTTGAGATCAGTTTTATGTTCAGTCATCCTCTTGGTGGATGCAATGTAGGCCTTTTCTATGCTGTCGACAATCAATGACTGATTAGCCCCTAGGTTAAATATACCCTTGTGAGTACGGGCAGTGAATTCATGCAGATTTTTCACATCATTTCTTAGGGTTGTCGTTTCAGCAGACAGTTCCCTTCTTAGATCATCGACAACAGAGGTGACATAGCTTTCAAGTTTTAATCTTTGCTCTTGTAGGAGCATCTTTATCTGAGAGAGTAGTGAGAGTTCCACTGGACTATCCTCTGGGGGTGAACTATCTTGTTCCTCTTCCTCCTCCCTTTCAATTATTGGAGATAGATATTTTCTTATGAGTGAATGGTTTAGCTCATTCTCCTTTTCAGGACTTTGCTGATCTTTGCTAGTTTCATCAGCAGGGTTCTCTTGGTTGTCCCCTGGCATTGCTGATTCAGAATGATCAATATCCTCAGCTCCTATGATCTTATTGATCACTTCTTCCACATGAGCAGGGAGCTCACTGTTCTTCTCCCCCTCAGTTTCAGCACTTCCTTGATCTATTCCTGTCGTTATCCTGGATCCCTGACTTGGAGCAGAGGTCTAGAGGGCGACATTCCTTGTCTCCACAGCTGCCTCAGTGTCAGATGGAGATGAGTTGTTGCCTGACTCACTTCCTTCATACATGCTTTCTTCATTCCTTTTCTCATCTTCTGCAATCTTCAACTTCTTGGGAGGCTTAGTCAGAGTTTTCTCCCACCTGTCAAGAATCTTGATGTCCATCCTTCTCATGTGATGAATTTTTACTCCATACTTTTTGTTAAAGCTTTCAGGGTAGGATAGCAGAAGATATAGTGATAGGATTCTCCCCAGATTTGGGACTTGAAGCTTTCTTGTATCCTCTTGAAGATTTGCTGACCCCAGTTGGTCTTTTTACTTAGGATTATTCTTGCCATTATCTCGAACATGGGCTTGGATATCCTATCATGCGACCCTACCTTGCAGAGGAGGGCTTTACCTACTATATCTGCCACAAGTTTTCCTTGTTGATTAATGCTCTTCCTTTCCAGGGACCCATAGGTCTTGCTCGAATGCCCACACCATGCTAGAGCCTTGTCAAGGTCTTCCTGGGTGATCTTTTCATCTTCCTCCCCCTTGGCAAAGGTCGGCAACTAAAGTGCCCTAGCCATCCTCTTAGGGTTTACTTTGACCTTTATCTCATTGATTAAGCTTTTTACGGATGTTCCTTTTGAGCCACCATTGGCATTTGAGTAGAACTCCAACACTTCTCTTTTGAGTATCACAGTTGGTTCGGAGAGGGCAAATTCCAGGCCGATGTCGTTCAATAGCTTGATGGCATTTTGAATCTCCTCTGGTCCTTCCACGAAACCGCCTCTCACTACTTCGCATCCTTCAAAGAGGAATCCTTCCTTCTTTGGTGCCATCTTTTGCTTGATCTAGAAGGGTTTCAGTTGCGTCGACTCATTCACTCTTCACCTTAGCCTTTGAGTCTTCTTGAGCTAGTGGCTCCCCCTCGATGGAATGTCCACTTATCTTTACTGTCAGCTCTCCCTTGATCAGTGCACCTTGGTATGTGGTGAGTTTTTCTTAGTCCAGAGTTGAGCCTGGAGCACTTATTGTCCAATAGCCTTATTCACCTTTTATTGGCTAAATGGACTACCTCCTAGGTTCTTGTTAGCATAAAAGGGAATTCTTCTACTCACCTCATCCCTTCCAGGTGGTCTCTCCTTTGCACCAGGCACACTAGGGTTGTTCCAACATTCAATGGCAAAGTGTCCCACTTTGCCACAACACCAACATTCATGGATGTTGTACCTTCTTTTCTGAACACTTTTTGAAGTATGTTCAGTAGAGAAGGCATCAACATTCTTCCTATCTCTCTCAATCAAGAGCTGACTGGCTGCTCTAGTATCATTGTTTCTTCTTGACTTTATCTGTTTGTCAGCAACAGATGTCAGCTTGGTAGCTGACATGGTGTTAATGGCATCAGATATGATCAAGTGAGAATTGATCATACTGGGGCTACTAGTCTGCTTCTTATCTGGGAGAGATTGGGAAGATGTTGCTCTTTTATCCTTGAGAGTGGGGGCTGGGGCACCAAACACAATTGGTCCATGATGGGCCATTTGGATTTCCTCATGGGGAGCCTTTAATGCACTCATCCCCATGCCCTTTCTCTTTCCATAGTTAGAGGCATTTCCATGACTAATGGAGTTTCCATTCATCCAGTGACCATGGACACTGTCCTGATCATACCTGTTAGAGGGAAACACTACCTTCTGAAAGGTGGTATGAGGCTCTGCTTTAGTTTTGCCCCTTTCTCCATTCCCAGCATCTATTGCCCCTTCATTGTAACCTAATCCCCTCCCATTTCCATAGGAGGAGAAGGTGTCAATGATGGGCAGTACAGTTTTGGGCTTAGAGAATTGAGTCACCAAGCTTCTTTCCTTAAGAAGGCCATTCTTAAGTTTCTTGATCAGTTCTTCCCTTCGGCTTCTTTCATCATAAGGCTTGTCAATGATTTTGTTGAGCTCATTTGGATTGGTGTCCTTACTGTAGGACATACCCAGTTTCCCATCCGACTCAACCTTAAAAGGTCTAAGAGATTCTAGCTCCCTAGCTTGTTCCTTAATAAGCCTTTTGCTCTTTCTCAGAGCCTCCAAGAGATCACCAAACTGCTCTAATAGATTAGTATGATTCTTATTGTTGCAAGATGAGCAGTCTTCTGCATCATCTTCAGATGATGAACAATCACCTGATGCACTCTTGGTCTTCTTAAATGAAGCAGGTAGTAAAGGTGTGTGAGTGGTGCATACCTGATCATGATATGATTCATCATGATTTTCTTCATCTGATTGAGCCATCAACCCACAGACTTACTCATCCTCCGAGTCACAGTCTGTGAGAGTCAAGGGTGCTCTTATTCTTTCTCCTGCTCCAGAGCATTCTTCATCTTCGGATTCACTGTCTGAAGTGGTCAATGGTGCTCTGATACATACCTCTTCATGAGAGGTTTCTTCTTCAAAATTTCCCTCTGACCCTTCCATGAGGACTTCTAAAGAGTCCCACATGTCCTTTGTCGTTGTGCAATGACTCATCTTCTGGTGTGTTGCCAGATCTACTGCACCAGCTAGAATGCTTCTTGCTTTTTTGTCGAAGCCGACTAGAAGAGTCTCATCTTTTAACATTGTCATGGAGGGACCTTTTTGAACGATCAAAAACATTCTTGGATCCATTGCCTCCATGAATATTCTTGCTCTAAATTTCCAAAGGTCAAAGTTCTCTCTAGAGCACATAACTATTCTTAACTCCATACTTATGAAACTTAGACACCCACTTGCAGATCTGTTCAAACTGTTAGGCTTTTCTTTGAACAACCTCGCTTAGATACCACTTGTTGTTTATTGGGTATCGACTTATCACCTAGAGGGCGGGTGAATAGGTTTTGAAGATTATATTATCCCCTTTTAGGTGTTCTTGATTTCTGGTTAATAGATCTATAAAGTAGAAAAGCACAACACAGAAAACACACAAAGATGTATAGAGGTAAGACAGGGTGTCTTGAGTAGTCCTCTTTCCCTCTGTGCCTACCCAGCAGTGTGCTAGGCTCGGCAAATGCCGCCAAATCTACAGGCCCGCAAGCCTTACAATACGGACCCGCAAGTCCAACAACCTAGGCCCGCAAGCCCCTACTACCCCCGAGCCCGCAAGCTCGACACTCAGGCGCTCAAGCCCTACATAACACAGACCCGCAAGTCCTGTGCCTACAGCCTAGGCCCGCAATCCCCTACTGCGCCCGAGCCCTCAAGATCAACAAGATCGGCCCCGCAAGTCCACTGCCCTGGCCCTCAAGCCTCACAACTCTCCAGCCCTCAAGCTAGACGGTGTCAGACCCGCAATTCCACTGCCCTGGCCCTCAAGCCTCACAGCTCTCCAGCCCTCAAGCTAGACGGTGTCAGACCCGCAAGTCCACTGCCCTAGTCCTCAAGCCTCACAACTCTCCAGCCCTCAAGCTAGACAAATAGGCACGCAAGGCTTACAAAAATTACAATGTTAAAAGACTGTTACTTCTGCCGGATGAAGATCGACAACTTTAGCCTGATGAAGATCGGCTTCTTTAGGTTGAAGAAGATGCTTCTTGATCTGGAGTTTCAGCACTGGATCTTCTTCAGCTTCCTCTTCTTTTGCCTGATGTTGATTGGCTACTTTTCAGTCGATGGAGATGACTGATTCTTCAGAGAACACTTAATGCTTGTTCTCTACTTGATCTTCTTCTCTTCTTCTCCGCCGAGAAAATACTGTTCTATTGAAGTGTAGCGGCCGAATTCTTTTCTTTCTTTTTCTCTATTCAGAGGACTACTTTTCTAGGGCATCACTGTTCCCTTTTATAGGACAGATGAGCCGCATAACGGTCACATGTTATGTCCTTTAATGTCAGACACCCATTCCTTAAAAGCACGCACTGATTGGACAATCAGGCGGCGGCAATAAATGCTGACAGCGCATCCACAACTTTTGAATCTGTCTCGACGATATTTCAAATGTTACGACGACATGGATGATATCTCGACGACAGGACTTTGTCGATGTCTTGAACTTAGGTATACTTTCAATTCTTCTTGCTTCTGCCACTGATGCAGGTAACTCGACGATACAAGACATTCTGGCTCTTCTGCATATATGACGATATGCTATCTTTGACTGTGTCGGCGTGATCTTCTTTCTTGCAGACTGTCGTCGTTATTACGTTACTTTCTCGATGACATGAGTGATAACATGTCGACGACGACATGCCTTCTTTTCGACGATGTCCTACGCCATCAGTCATACTTAGCCTTTTCAGCGACAAGGCTTCTAAGTTGATGTCGGCGATGCTGCATCTTCTTGACGACATTTCTTCCTTTGTCTTCATTCTTCTCTGCATTCTGTGAACTACAATCTTCGTTCGACGAACAACATTCTGTGTTCGACGAACTTCACTCTTCTATCTCGTCTCCGCGTTCGGCGAACTCCATCCAGCGTTCAACGAACACGCCAAGTTTCAGCGGTCGACGATCTTCCTTCTGAGTTCGACGATCTTGCTTCTGCGTTCGACTAACTTGCCAAGTCTCAGCGTTCGCTTTGCATCATCCTTGCGTTCGACGAACTGCATTCTTTGTTCGACGAACTTCGTTCTTTGTTCGACGATATTGTACTTTAACTTCCTGAGATTATCAGCTAGAGAAGTGATCAAATACAAAGTGAAGTTTTCTTGACTTGATGACTTCTTCAAATCGGGAATCATGTGGGCAAGATTCCCAACACATCATCCTGAGAGCATTGGTTTGATGATGATCCTCTGTCTCCCAATCCCATTTAGCTTCTTCATTAAATATAGCATTTCGAGAGATCACTAACTTATTAGTTGTTGAATTGTACAATTTGTAAGGTTTTGATTGTTCATTGTAGCCTACAAAATTGCATTTCTCACTCTTCTTATCCAACTTATCTCTATTTTCAGTTGGAGTAAGGTAGTAGGCAACACATCCAAAAATTCTTAGATGTACAAATAGTTTCTTGTGTTTTAAGAGAAAATAAGGAGTGCTCTTGTGAAGAGACTTTGTTGAAACCCAGTTCAATATATATACAGAAGTATGTGTGGCCTCTGCCCAGAATGTTTTTAGAAGATCCTTAGCTTGAAGAAGAGATCTAGTTATTTCAATGATGGTGCAGTTCCTTCTTTCAACCACCCCATTCTGCTGAGGTGATCTTGGGGCTGTCAGTTGTCTTTGAATTCCAAATTCTTGACAAAATTTAGTAAATTGAGAGGAGGTGAATTCCCCACTTCTATCAGTTCTTAGAGCCTTGATGTTAAGTCCTTGCTGCAATTCAATTTCTTTCTTAAATTGCACAAATTTTTTCAAAGGTTTCACTTTTATTAGTGAGGTGATAGATCCACATATAAGGAGAATGATCATATACAAAAAGAAGGCAATACCTTTTACCTCCAAAAGAGGATGTAGATGAAGGGCCCCATATATTTCCATGAATAAGTTGAAGGGTCATTTGTGATTTCACCATTGTTGTTTTAAGAAAGGGAACTATATGAGATTTGATGTAGGCACATTCTTCACAAAACTGTGTTTGTTGACCTGAGAATGATGGTAGACCAGAAACTAAAGCTTTGTTTTGCAGTGATTGAATGGCTTGCCAATGAAGGTGCCCAAGTCGATGATGTCAAAGGTTGATAGTTGATGTGCAACTCTACTATTGGCATGAGAGAGCACTCTGATTTACTTGAGACATATGCAGAATAACCGAGAGATTATTTGTAATCATTGCTGAGGCAAGATGGACACCTGAGGCTTCACAGCTGATGTGAGCACAAAATTTGTCAAAGGTGAGTTTATCGCCTTTAGTTACCAATTGCCCCACACTTAATAAATTTTGAGTTAAAGTGGGGACATAATACACATAAGCTATGTGTTTTACAGTACCAGAATGAATCTGCACCGAAATGGATCCTTTTCCTTCAATACTAATTATACTTCCATTTTCCAAAGCAACTTTAGATTTACATAGTTCATCTAATTGTCTAAAGTTTAGTTTTTTTATTGGTCATATGGGATGAGCATCCACTATCCAGGTACCAAGCATCATGACATTGACCTCAGTTGGAGTAGAAGAGAAAAACATATCTTCTATTTATTGATCTTGTATTTTTTGATAGTTTTACCTCTTCATTATGTTTATGCCAGCATTTCTGGGCTGAGTGGTTAGGAACACGATAGTTTTTTACATCTCCAAAAGAAGTCCTTAGAATTATGGTTGGTTTTCTTGCAGATAATGTAGAAAAACTCACCAGTATTTTCAGTTTTATGTATATTGTTGGTCCCTTTGCCTCTTTCAAAATTCCAGTTCTATTTTTGGTTGTTGTATGTTGGGTTTCTAGTCATTGGATTGCCTTTCTTTGGTGAATGAGGAGAGATTTTTGATAGGTGTAGTTTCTCCTGAAGAGTTTGATCTATGGGCTAGTTTACATAATTTAGTCTTTCCTCATGAGTTTTAGAGACCCCATGAGAGCAGTAAAAGAAAGGGTTTTCAAATCTTTTGATTCTTCAATTGCTGTAACAATTGGATAGAAACTTGGTGGTAGGCTACGAAGATGTTTTGGTACTATCTTCCTATCTTCAATTGTATCACCATTACTTCTAATTTGATTCATAATATGCAGTGTTCTGGCGAGTAGAGACTCTACTTTCTCTCTTGGTTTCACAGCTAAAGTTTCAAACTCTCTCCAAGCGTTTTGAAGTTTTAGTTCAGTAACTTTCTCATCTCCTCTACATTCCACACACAGTTTGTCCCAGATAGCCTTGGCTATGTCTGCACTCATTTTGCGTGGGAATATGTTCTCTGATACTCCTTGAAATATCATGCAAATAGCTCTAGCATCCTTTTGTTTTTCATCACTTGTAGGTTTTTCAGTTTTGGGAGTTTCAGGGGTTTTACCTGTGACAATTGGAGTTGGCCCATCTGAGACAATTTCCCATAAGCCTAAAGATATAAATATAGCTCGCATGTGGATGCTCCAGAAATCATATTTGGCACAATTAAAAACTGGAATAGATGTTTGATTGAGGGAGAAAGTACTTGAAGAAGCCATCCTCCAATGATGTTACTTTTATGGAACCAAAGCTCTGATACCACTGTTGATTAATAGCAATATTACCGAGGACTAATAATGTACACACAACAACAGTGACTATATTATTTCACTTATCAGAATTTCTATAAGTACTTTATTAGTTTTACATTTGGGGCTATTTATAAAGCAAATCCAACTAGTGGGCACAAGAAGTGGGCACCGTTGGATAGGAGATAACTATTGTTGGTTTTACATATCCCTTTACTTTAATGTCTTCATTATCCTTGCAGAAATATCTCTGTCAGCAGAAGCCTATCTTTTCCTTCTTTGGCTTAGGTCAACAAGAATAGCCTTTTTCTAGTAGCTGACCCACACTTAACAAATTTTGAGCTAGTTGGGGTACATAATAGACATTTGGAATGAGGTTTGTGTTACATGTGCTTGTTGCATACAGATAGCACATTTACCTTCAATATTTTGTGTATGTCTTCCCATCTCCAAGATATACTAGAGATTTATATGAGTCGTCAAAAGTAATAAACTGCATGTTCTTTATTGTCGGTAATGTGAGAAGAACATCCACTATCAATAAATCAAATATTGCCTTTGGTTTGGACTGGAAGATGATTGGAATAAAACATTTGCTCTCTGATTTCTTTACCTGTTTCAACTAAGATTTAGTTATTGTTTTTTCTTATACCGACAATTTCTTGTTGAATGATTTGGAATTCGACATTGCCGGCATCAAAAGAAACAATTCTTTGACTCATGATTTTACTTTTTACAAATAATGCACTTGTTGCTTTTGAAAGAATTATGGAGTGATTTCACTAGATTTACCCGATATCCAGATTGACCTTTCCATTGATGTTTACCTTACAGTTTTGTTTTCCAAGAGGGACTTGCTTTGTCTGTGTTACTCTTTTTATTCTTTCGTTATGTGTTTTAAGAGAACTAGTTAACTCTGTTATTGATAAGCAAGATAAATCCCTGAGCTCTTTAATGTCTGTCACAACTGGATCAAATGAAGGAGGTGTTGGATCGATAGGCGCCCTTATAGGGGGGGGGGGGGGTGAATAAGGGTTTTAAAACTTTTTCTTATATTTTGAATATCTTGAAATAATAAGTGATTAAGAAGGTGAGAAATCAAACAAAACAATTGAAATAAAGTAGAGACATGCTTTATTAATATGAAATATGGTCTTACAAAAATTGATTTCTATAACGCTAGAAATCGGTGGCGAATAATAATAAACTCTTTTTATTTTCTATCCCGACTCACATCCCCACGAACTGGTGGCCCTAGCCTATTCTTCCCCGGATTCGGCCTCAAGCCGCTCTAGCCAATCCTACCCCAAATATGGCCTTGAGCACCCCCTAGACCTAACCTAGATCTAATCGCCAACATGAGGCAAATTTCTCCCTAAGCCCTTCCCAGACATAGTCGCCAACACGAGGCAAATTCTCTAACGGTTTACAAAGAATATGAAATGATAATAATAATAAACTACCTCATGAAGAACTTCTGAAGTTGGAGACGAAGATCCGATGTAGAATAAGCGTTGTAGAAGCGGACGTCGTTTAGATCCGGCGTGAAGAGATTCTCCTTCATAAATTCACAGAGGTTTGGTATGAGATCAAACTTCGGCCAGATCAGGCTCTGTAATTCTAGCACTCAACCTCTCTCACTGATGGGTTTATAAAATGAGAGAATAGGGGTCCTATTTATATCCTCAGCGCTAGCGCCAGCGCTTCCGCTACCGCCGTCGCTATCCCATATTAGGACATATTCGGCGCGGGAGAATCTTCAATCCGAGGAAACATTTTCGTCTTGCCTTCTGTGCTCCGCGTTACCGCATGCGCTATCCGCTACCGCCTGGCGCTAGCACCTTCTAAATGTACTCCCGGGATTGAGCTAATCATCGCTAGCTCCGAGCGCTAGGTGCTACCGCCGGCGCTAGTGGGCATGTTGGAATTATTGGCCCAATTTTGGGGGCAACCTACTTATGTCATCCTTGAGTCATATGGACTTTGTTTCCTGCACACTTAAACACACAAGATCAATACACATAGGATTTGTTATTCTCAAACCTAGAAGATGTGGAAGACCATGTTCCAACAAACTCCCCCTTTTGATAATAACAAATCCATTAATGATAAATCAGAGCATTAATATATAAGCATGATGAAACCTACTTGTGTGTGTGTGAGAGTGATGACTTAGGATAATTATCGATTTTAGTATTTAGAATTGCTCCCCCTAAGTACATGCTCCCCCTAAGTGAATTCTCCCCTAATATGTAAGTTGTCATCTTAATTAATCATGTTAGTTATCCATTTTGATAGCGGATTATATTTATCAAATGTTATAATCAAAAATACAACACAAATGTAGAGTAAAGTGCACAATAAAACACAAATAAGTTTACTTCTACACACTTTTTATGCACAAAAAAATGTACAACTACCAAGGTGATTTGCACACACAATGCTCATTAAGACTTATCATGGTGCAAAGTAGTACTTGGGGGATCACACAATTTTATTTTTCAGTTTTGTTTTTGATCTGGTGTACTTAAGAATAAGTGGTGTAAAAAAAAGACAAGGTTTGCACAAGACACTTTACTAATCTTTCCAAGGTGCTCAATCTCACAACGCTTATAAAGACTTATCAGGAGGTTCAAGTAGTGCTTAGTGGAGTTAACTTTGTCAATTTATTTCATGTTTTTTGTTTTGTACAAAGTTCTCCGATTACACTTGTTTTGCAAACCAATTAGATTTTGAAAGTACAACCACTTTTCTTTATATTTAATAGTGCAAATAAATGTAGTGTAATTAAGATACTTGTGCAAATTTAATTTATTGTACAATTACAATACACTAGCAAACATCCTTAGAATAAAAACACATGTAGACTTAGCCAAAAAGTGAGTGAAGAAATATCATTATTAACCATAAAACATTTACTCATACTTAGAGGCATGCTAAGCTTGGTTCTACACTACTTTTACATGATAATTGATGCACATATTAAGAGATATATCAAAGCATGATAAGAACAATGTTCAAAGTAGTTTGACAAGGTAAATTGGAACATTGTAGAAGTTCTAAAGATAGTTTAAAATATGCTTGATTTTCACAATAAAGTCCATACAGTTTTTGGTTAGTTTTTGTGTTTTATATTTTTGTATTTGATTTTTGCATTTAGAAATAGAATTTAAACAAGTGAAAAAAAACAAAAAATAAATGAAATATTTTTTTGTAGTTTTGGCTTTTGTATATATTTTTTTGTTTTAATTTTTCAAAAATCAATTCAAAACATAACTGCAAAACTATGTAGTACATATAATTGAGCATAATTTTAGGTATTTTATAAAATTTTAAAAATACATAAAAACAGACATGTGCGCTAGCGCTAGCGCGGGAAACAGTACACGATTTTTTTGGGATTTTGAATTTTTTTTTTATAGTGGTTAAGTGTCCACAGATTAGTTTTATGCTGAAATTTTAGAGGATGAAAATTTGATGCATAAAACTATTGCGTTTTAACCTGAAAGATCTAGGACACCTAATTCAAGTCGTAATAATCGAAATCTTGCATCGGGGAGAGGTTTAGTGAATATGTCAGCAAGTTGGGAGTCTGTTCCAATGAAACTTACTTTTACATGCTCTTTCTTAATATGATCCCTAATGAAATGATGACGAACATCTATGTGTTTGGATCTAGACTGGTGTACGGGATTATTTGTAAGGTCTATCGCACTTTTGTTATCACATTAAAGATCAATGTTTTTGAGATGAAAACCAAAATCCTCTAGAGTTTGGCTCATCCATAACGCTTGTGCACAACAACTACCAAGTGTGATGTATTCGGCCTCCGTGGTGGAGAGTGCAACCGAAGATTGTTTCCTACTAGACCATGCAACTAATGAGGGTCCTAAAAAGTGACAAGTACCGCTAGTGCTTTTCTGATCTAGTGAACAACCGACGTAATCTGAAACGGAATAGACATGAAGTGTAAATGAATCATTGTGTGGGTACCATAATCCTAATTTAGATGACCCTAATAACTAACGAAAAATACGTTTTACCGCCTTTAAATGAGATTCTTTTGGATTGTCTTGAAAGAGAGCACATAGACATACGACAAATATTATATCTGGTCTAGATGCACTTAAGTAAAGAAGAGATCCTATCATTCCTCTATATAAAGTTTGATCAATGGAAATTTCAGATTCATCTTTTCCTAGTTTTAAAGAAGCACTCATAGGAGTATAAGCTTGTTTAAGGTTTTCAAATCCGAATCATTTAAGCATATCGTGGACATATTTTGTTTGGCAAATAAAAATACCATCATTTCGTTGTGAAATTTGAAAACAAAGAAAATACGATAGTTCTCCTACCAGACTCATTTCAAATTCATTTTTCATTACTAAGACTACTTCATTACACAACTCTTCATTAGTGACTCCAAAATTATATCATCAACATATCTTTATAAGATAATTAAATCGTTATTATTATGCTTAATGAAGAGTGTGTTGTCACCACTTCCCATAACATAATCGCGCTTTAACAAAAATGATGTAAGTCTGTCATACCAAGCACGGGGCGCTTGCTTTAAACCATAAAGCGCTTTTTCTAATTTATAAACATGATTTGGAAAATTTTCGTTTAGAAAACCGGGGGGTTGTTCTACGTAAACTTCTTCTTTTATAAACCCGTTTAAGAAAGCACTTTTAACATCCATTTTAAATAATTTTATCTTTTTAAAACTCGCAAATGCCAAAAATATTCGTATAGATTCTAAGCGAGCAACGAGTGCAAAAGTTTCTTCAAAATCTACCCCCTCGATTTGAGAAAAACCTTGAGCGACTAAGCGAGCTTTAATTCTTGTAATTCTAGATTCACCATCTAATTTATTTTTAAAGATCCATTTTACACCAACAACAGGATGATTAGATGGGCGTTCTACTAAGTTCCAAACTTTATTTCTTTCAAATTGATCTATCTCTTCATTCATAGCCAAAAACCAAATTCGTCATTTAAAGCGGTTGAAACGTTTTTAGGTTCAATTTCGAAAATGAAGCAAATATTTGAAAACGTTTCATGAAGAGAATATCGAGTTCTTACCCCAATAGATGGTTCCCCAATGACTAGCTCCTTTGGATGATTTTTTGAGAAGTTCAAGACGCTTGGGGCACATATTCATCTTCCTTGGCCTTCTCCTCCTCTTCTTTAAAAGGGTCCTCTTCGTCGTGCTCCAAAGATGGCAAGGGTTCATCATTTGTACTTATAGAAAGTCTTTCTACACAAGGAATAAATTCATCAAATTTTACATTAATAGACTCTTCAACCTTACTTGTTCTTTTGTTAAATATTCTATATGCTTTACTAGTTGAAGAGTATCCAAGAAATATTCCTTCATCACATTTTTCATCAAAGTTTCCTAAAGAATCTTTTGTATTTAGAATAAAACATTTACAACCAAATACTTAAAATATGATGCGTTAGATTTCTTTTGATAATATAGTTCATATGGTGTGGGATTTAAAGATGGATGAAGCATGACTCTATTCATTACATAACATGATGTGCTTACGACTTCGGTCCAAAAGGACTTAGGTAATTTATATTCAGAGAGCATAGTACGTGTTAGTTCTTGGATTGTCCTATTCTTTCTTTCTACAACACCATTTTGTTGAGGTGTGCGTGGAGCGAAGAACTCATTCTTAATACCTAACATTTCACAAAAGGATTTAAAATTTTCATTTTTAAATTCTCCTCCATGATCTGGGCGAATGCATTTTATTTTTAAATCTAATTCATTTTGAATATGAGTACATAATTTTGAGAATTCGCAAAACGCATCAGATTTGGAAGAGAGAAATAAAGTCCAACAATATCTAGAGAAATCATCTATTAGAACGAAAGTATATATTCTACCACCAAGACTTGCGGTGCTAACGGGACCAAAGAGATCCATATGAATTAATTGCAATGGTTTTGAAGTAGAGATTTCGTTTTTGCTTTTAAAAGATGATTTTGTAAATTTTCCTTTTTGACATGGAGGACATAGTGAAGATAAGTTTACATTCAATTTAGGCAATCCTCTAATCAATTCTTTTTTGGCTAGTTTTAAAATGAGCTTTGTACTAGCGTGACCTAAACATCTATGCCATAGTTCTAATTTGTCATTTTAGTTATAAAACATTTTATAGATGATTTGGAAAGATCATGGAACGAAACTATATAAACGTTGTGAATTCTAGGTGCAGTTAGTAAAACATCTTTTGTATTAGGATTAAATATTTTGCAAAGATTAGTGGATGATTCAAATAATACATTTAATCCTTTATCACATAATTAACTTATTGATATTAAGTTATGTTTTAATCCTTTTACATAAAGAACATTTGAGATAAGAAAGGATTCGTTACCCACTGTACCTACTCCCATGATCCTTCCTTTACCGTTATCACCAAACGTTACGATCCCTCCTTTCTTCTTTTCTAGGCTAAGGAACTTTGTTTTGTTGTCCGTCATGTTCTTGGAGCAGCCTGAGTTCAAGTACCACACGTTCTCTGTTTCCTTAGCCTTCCTGCAAATCTAGAAAGAAGATGAGAGTAAAGATCCGGATACCCAAGAGGTGTCACCCATAGAGTAAGTGGATTTCTAAGGTACCCAGATTTGTTTTAAAGATCGTTGTTTTAAATTTCTGCAAGAGCTAGATGTGTGTCCAAACTTAAGACAATTTGCACATGAAATAAATGGGGTTGAGACCCTTTTCTGAATTTCTATATTGCTTTTGCTAGATGATGTTTGAATTTTAGAAAAAGCAGGAGATTTTTTAACTGTCGATCTACCGCCGACGTTAGTGGATAGCGCCGGGTGGTAGGGCTCACTTTGATATCCGAGCCCAAACTTTCCAGAACCATAACATTGGTTTCCCAAAATTATATCCAGGGATTTTTGACCTATTCCGAATTTTTTTATGGCCATATTGAGATCATGATTTTGTTTTTTAAGAGATGTATTTTCTTGTACAATCATAACACATTTATTTTCAAAGCCCTTTTTGTTATTTTCAATTAGTAAGAGAGAGGTTTTTAGTTTTCTCTCTAAGTCCCCCTTTTCTTTTGCAATTGTTTTGATTTGTGAGAGGGCCTTAGAAAGAGAAATTTCAAGTACTTTTGCCTTACATAAGGAGTGCTCACACTCTTGACATGAAACCTTTCTCTTTTTAAGGGAAATTAATTTTTTAGTAAGCTTATGATTTTCTTTGATGATAGATTCATTTTCACGATTTAAAATAATATTATCTTTTATACTTTTATCATAGGATTTGCAAGTTTGAACAAATTCATCATTGAGTTCTTCGAAGGTGGGATAAGTTACCTCAGTGTCACTAAGAACACTGGTGTCATCATCATTGCTTTTTGTCATTAAGCATAATTTTGCTTCCTCCTCACTGCTTGACTCAGATTCGCTTGATTCTTCAGAGGAAGAATCATCCCAAGTTGCGACTTTCAATACTTTTTTTTTCTCCTTCGCTTTGTATTGTTCTTTTTGCTCCTTTGATACTTCGGGCACTGTCTCCGAATGTGCCCGGTCTTTCTGCAGTGGTAGCACTCCGATGGTGGTCTTTCTTCTTCGTCTTCACTTCCTTTTTCTTTCTTTGAGGAAGTTCCTTTTCGTCGAGCATACTTTTGGAAGTATTTCCGGAAGGTGCTCGTTCTCTCCGGATTCCTAATGAACTTCCTGAAGTTCTTCACAAGGAGGCCTTCTTCATCTTCATCATCATCTTCGATGCTCTTCTTCTTTGATTTTAGTGCTAGCGTCTTTTTCTTTGGCTCTTTGTTGTATTCATCGTGTTGAATCTGGAGTTCTACCTCATGGTTTTTTAGATTCTCAATAAGGTTCTCGATCTAGAGCGTTCTTAGGTTGTGCGACTCCGAGATGGTCGTCACCTTTGGATTGAACCTTGGAGGTAGAGAGCGAAGAATTTTCCTGATCAAGTCCCCGTCTGAGTAGATCTTTAATTTCCAAGTGCTTTTGAAGCGATGACGATCTTGGTGAAGCGAGTGTACATCGAGTTGATGTCCTCTTCGGTATCCATCCTGAATTTTTCATATTCAGACTCCAGTTGGAATATCTTTGCATCTTTTACCTGTGATGTACCTTCATGAGTAACTTCCAATTGATTCCAAATATCATAAGCAGATACACATGCAGAAATTTTATTAAACTCAGTTCAATTTAAAGCGCAATATAAAGCGTTCATCGCCTTAGCATTATTTTTGCACCTTTGTTTATCGTTATCATCTCATTTATCCTTAGGTTTTAGTAACATCTCCTCTCCCACTACAATTGTAGGAGGAGATTACCGAACTTCTACCATGTTCGATACTTTCACATCCATGGTCATTAGAAAACACATCATTCGATTTTTCCAGTAGTTGAAATCTGACCCAAAAAAAGAGGTGGTCGACTAACACTCTGACCCTCCGTAAAAGTGAGATCATGAGACGCCATTATTCCAGGTTGTTAAGCCGATTGGAATAAAACCTCGCTCTGATACAACTTGTTGGTTCGGTAGGCGCCCTTAGAGGGGGGTGAATAAGGGTTTTAAAACTTTTTCTTATATTTTGAATATATTGAAATAATAAGTGATTAAGAAGGTGAGAAATCAAACAAAACAATTGAAATAAAGTAGAGACATGTTTTATTAATATGAAATATGGTTTTACAAAAAATTATTTTTATAACGCTAGAAATCAGTGACGAATAATAATAAACTCTTTTAGTTTTCTATCCCGACTCGCATCCCCACGAACCGATGGCCATAGCCTATCCTTCCCCGGATTCGGCCTCAAGCCACTCTAGCCAATCCTACCCTGGATATGGCCTTGAGCACCCCCTAAACCTAACCTAGATCTAGTCGCCAACACGATCCGAATTTCTCCATAAGCCATTCCCAGACCTAGTCGCCAACACGAGGCGAATTCTCTCACGGTTTACAAAGAATATGAAATGATAATAATAAAAAACTCCCTCTTGAAGAACTTCTGAAGTTGGAGACGAAGATCCGTTGTAGAGTAAGCGTTGTAGAAGCGGACGTCATTTGGATCCGGAGTGAAGAGATTCTCCTTAAAAAATTCACAGAGGTTTGGTATGAGATCAAACTTCGGCCAGATCAGGCTCTGGAATTCTAGCACTCAACCTCTCTCACTGATGGTTTTATAAAATGAGAGAAGAGGGGTCCTATTTATAGCCTCAGCGCTACCGCTACCGCCGATGCTATCCCATATTAGGACATATTCGGCCCGGAAGAATCTTCAATCCGAGGAAACATTTTCGTCTTGCCTTTTGTGCTCCGCGCTACCGCCTGCGCTATCAGCTACCGCCTGGCGCTAGCGCCTTCTAAATGTACTCTCGGGATTGTGCTAATCATCGCTAGCGCCGGGCGCTAGGTGCTACTGCCGGCGCTAGTGGGCATGTTGGAATTATTGGCCCAATTTTGGGGGCAACCTACTTATGTCATCCTTGAGTCATATAGACTTTGTTTCATACACACTTAAAGACACAAGATCAAATACACATAGGATTTGTTATTCTCAAACCTAGGAGATGCGGAAGACCATGTTCCAACATGAGGTAGACTTCTTAAAGTTATTGATACTACCTTGGCATCTTTTGTACATTCTCCAAGGTTTATTATTTGGTTACTAAAAGCCATAATTCGAGCTAAATACTCATCTAAAGATTCCCTCCTTATTTTCGTGTTTATATTATCAAAATCACTCCATAGCCATTGTAATTTTATGCTGATGACTTTGGATGATCCTTTGCATTCTTCTTTCAAGAGGTCCCAAGCTTCTTTTTGCGGTTTCTGCACCCAAGATGCGGGGGAAAATATTTTCAGATACAGCTTGCTGGATGAGTTGTAATGCTCTAGCATCTTTCATGATAATTTCCTCCTTTTGTTTTGTTAATACTGTTAAGGCATTAACTATTATGTCTGCATGTCCGAACCGACACGATATGTCTTAACGGGTTGCGTGTCGACCTAGGGCTCCGCCCTAAGCTGGAGATACTATAAATACGCATTCCAAACTCGATGTCGTATTGTAGAATCTCTTGAGCGCCCTAATTCCTAACATTCTCAAGATAATTTCGTTTAGGTTTTCGCTCTCCATACAGTGTTCTTCCGAGATCCGCCGCTCTCGATTTTTCCACCGCTCGCGAGTTCATCTTCCCGTCGCTGCCCTTGTCTGCTTCAGTCGCTCTCGTTCTTTGAGCCGCTGGGAGTAAAGCTTTTGGTCGCAAGGTATTGCCGATCGGAAGAGGGGGAAGAAGGAAGATTTTCTCACTCTTCCGATCTGAAGAAGAGGGAGATCGTGCTTTTCTGTCGTCGTCGATCGCTGAAAGGGACTGCTCGCCTGAAGGAAGTCCAGATCCCATCACGGTCGATGGTTTTGGAGATTCCTGCGTCGTCTTCCTCTTTCTAAGTCCAGATCGCTCCTGTGCTTGGATCTGTCGCTGGATCTGCCGCTGCTCACAGAAACTGTAGATCCGACCGCCGCTGGTGCAGATCCGTCGCTGCTGCTCCTCTTTTTCCCTTCTGATCTTGCTGCGGTTGAGAACTTCTTCTCCAGATCTGATAGTGGATTGGAAACCTGCCATTGCCATTCCCGTGATTGAATAATCCTGCTAGCTTTTTTTTTGGGTTTGCTCAACAGTCAACCATCAAACCAATATTGTTTGGCTGCAAGCATTCCAAATTCCATATTAAATCTATTTCCAGATCCATCTTCATATATAGCAGGAGCAACAAATCTAGGCAAGGATCTTTGGAGGAACCTTTGTGCTGTTTGGAGAAGAAATCTTTTTTTTCCTCGGGATTGGCTCTGAAGTTTTCTGGATTGGATCCGAAGAACCCGACGCATCCTCGCACGGATCAGGTGACATCTGATTTATTTATTTTTCCTGTGTGAAAATGTCGAAGCGTAGTTCCTACGACATCGTGAAGTTGCAGTCTTTCGACGCTATGGATTTCCATGTCTGGAAAATCCATGTCCAATTGGGCATGAAAGAGCGCGAAATTTTCTATACCGTCCTTAGTGACTTCGCTGCGACGCGCGAAGATGTGGACGAGTACCAGTGGAGCAAAGACGAGGACTTCTGCAGGGACTATCTCCTGAACTCCCTGAACCCTTGCCTCGCTATGACCTACAGTGCTTACAAAACTGCAAAGGAAATCGGGAGAAATCAAAACATCAATGTAGACTAAGGTGATCTAAATCGCCTGTAGTCCCATTTCCCCCACTGTTTTGATTAACCGGTCTTTGGGCATTCCTTTCGTCAATGGTCCAGAAAGAAGAGGGACTGTCGAAGACTCTCCTCGGTGAGAAATTTTTTAACTTTAAGTTTAATGCAAACTCGTCAGTAACCTCACAACTGATCGATCTGGAGAATCTGCGCCTCAAGCTGGAAGATGAACAGTCTGACATATTAGACAAGTCCATCTATGGGCTTAAACAAGCGCCCAAGATGTGGCACATGAAGTTTGACCAAGTGGTAAAAAGTTTTGGCTTTCAGTCTAGTCTTTCAGACAAATGCCTTTACCACCGCTCTATGTCAAATAAAACAGTCATCATATGTCTATATGTGGATGACATGTTGATCCTGGGTTCAGATCTTATTGCAGTAAAGGATATCAAAACCACACTCGCAAAAGAATTTGATATGAAGGACCTCGGTCCAGTCGATACCCTGTTAGGTATGAAGGTTAGAGTTGATAAGGATAGAGTTAGTCTTAGTCAGGCTCATTACATTCAGCAACTTCTTTCGACCTGAGGATACAAAAACTGTAGGCCTGTAGAGACACCTTTTGATCATAATGTAAAATTGAGTCCTAATGTTGGAACAAGCATTGATCAAGTCAAATATTCCAAAATTATTGGTAGTCTCATGTACACCACAAGCTGTACTCGACCAGACATTGCCTTCTTTGTTAGCATTGTTGGGTATTGTATCCACAATCACCTGGATTTGAAGGTGTCCCCTAATGAACTAAATTGAATTGAGTATGTATTTGATGATTTCTGTTTAGATGTATTGTGACAGGTCATAATGCTAAGTGCACACCAAAGTCAGGTTGCAATGGATCACCAAACACAGTTCTAGACAATGTAATCCCTCATTGTGTAGAACAAAGTGTTGGTTCATGTGTAATCTCTCTTTTGGGGTGCACTTCATATTCTCACAACTGAAGGCTTTCAAGGTTGAGGAGTGGAGCAGGTTTTCAGAAGAAAAAGGAATTTTTGCTAAGTCAATTCGTCGAGATGTCACGTGAAGTCCCGATGACTCCCGACGAATCCTGACAGAAGCAAATATTCCATTTTGAAGAAGAAAATTATGCTGCCAAGTCCATTCGTTGGCTGTTCTCGTGAACTCCCGACGAATGTCGACGAATCCAGACAGAAGCCAGTTTTCCTGTCTGAAGAAGGAATTTCTGTGGCTAAGTCCATTCGTCGGCTGTTCTCGTGAACTCCCGACGAATATCGACGAATGCTGACAGAAGTCAAAAAGGCAGCTTTGTGAAGGAATCTGTGCAGCTAAGTCAATTCGTCGAAAGTTCTCGAGAACTCCCGACGAATCCCGACGAATGAAAACATAAGGTGTTTTCCACGGCTTGATCAGCATTTCCAATGGCTAAGTCAATTCGTCGAATGTTCACGTGAAGTCTCGACGAATGACGAACAGACGGATTTCAAATTTACGTTTCGTTTTTGAAAATTAGGGTTGGTCAACATGTCCAGTACACGTGGCGACCTCTCCTTATCTGTCGCTCGAGCCGTTGGAGGATTCTCTTTAAATACTCCTTTATTTTTAGGGCAAACACGCATGTTAAGAAGAGATAATATTCGAGTCGTCTTCATCATCGTTTGCTGAACAAGTTTCTGAGATCTAACTTCTGCATCGCTCAAGATTCGTTCTCCAGTGCTGCTAAAGATTTCTCAGATAAGAAGGCCTTTGATCTTGTTTCTACTCTTTTTTTTTTGAAGATCTTTTCAAATAAATCAAAGGGCCTAATCAGATCAGGTTTGCTGAGTTTCTTCTCTTCCAAATCTTTGAAGATCCAAACTTTCTTTCTCAAGGAAGAAGAAGACTCAGTCTTTCAAGATCTGAAAGTTAATCTCTGTTGAGATTTAGAAGAAGTATTTTATTTCAATCTCTATTTGTTTTCTGTAGGAGTTTTCACTCCGAGTTATTTTGTAGGAGTTGTTTACTCCGAATTGTAGGAGTTTATCTCTGAGTGTTTTTGTAGGAGAGGTTGTTCTCCGAGCTTGTAGGAGCCGTTGTCTCCGAGTGTAGGATTTGTTGATAAATCCGAGTTTTGGTGAAGTTGTCGACGCTAGCCCGAAGTGCTAGATAGGCGGAGAGGGAGAGAGGAGTACCCACCTTGGGGAACCTCTATAAATCTTGTGTCTCTGTGCTGTGATTTTTATTGTTGTGTGTGCTAAATTTTTATTCCGCAATCGTAGTAGAGATCACCTATTCACCCCCCCCCTTTAGGTGATTTAGGTAGACAACTAGTTCTTTCAAGCATGCTGAGTCGCTTTACCAGTAGTCCGAGCAAAGAGCATTGGGATGCTCTCGATAGGCTGTTGAGATACCTGTCAGGTACTAAGAATCACGCCATGTGCTACACTGGTTACCCACCTACTGTGGATGGATATTCTGATGCCTCGTGGTGTTCAAAAGTCAGTAACAGCAAATCTACCAGTGGATATATATTCACTCTAGGTGGAGCTGCTATCACTTGGAAATCCAAAAGACAGACTTGTATAACATTGTCTTCTATGGAAGCCGAGTTGTTTGTCTTATCTTCGGCTGATGAAGAGGCAGACTGGATCAGGAACCTGATACTAGACATTCCATTGTCTAGGTTACAACTCAACTCACTGAGCTTGTATTGCGATAACTAAGCAGCAGCCCAAGTCGTTAAGAATGCTCTCTACAATACTAAGAGGAGACATGTACGACTGAGACACGCTCTGTTAAACTATCTGAAAGAACAAGGAATTATCTCTTTGGTCGACGTGCGATCAAAAGATAATCTAGTTGATCCATTGACGAAAGGAATGCCCAAAGACCGGTTAATTAAAACTGTGGGTGAAATGAGACTACAGGCGATTTAGATCACCTTAGTCTACATCGATGTTTTGATTTCTCCCGATTTCCTTTGTCAAAGCAAGCATGTTGTGCTTCGTTGATGTTTTGGTTGCTGAGTACGAATCTGGTGAGTTATTTCATTCCAAATCTGATGTTAATAACTTTACCTGGATTCGTCTTCTCTTACCTTGGAGGAGAGTGTTATTCCAAATTTGATAACACAATCTGACTCAGTTTGACTCTTCTTCTGTTAAGGGGTCTTCATTCCAAACTTGATGATCTCCACTTAGCTTTAGAAGAACAGTAACTCGGACATTCCACATTGGAACACAGATATCGCTGCGGTGTCCAGAAGTCTATAAATCGTCTCGTTGGAAACCGATATTAGATTCTGAGGTTGAACTTATAATACTCTAAATACTCCTTCAAACTTAATTATTAAGTACTACGTTCCCTTTGTTGAACTAGATACTTGTATATTTTCAAAGCATGAATTCATTGCTAATGACATTCCATGTTGGAAATTACAGGAGTTGCTGTTAATGGAGGAGCACTGGCAGATGGGATCCTGAGCAGGATGATTTGCTGGACGTCTGAGGCCGACGACAGTTAGAGTGTTATTTGCTTTCTTTTGTTTTATCTCTGCTTAGAGCACTGTTTAGCTCTCTTTGATACACTTGCTTTTTAGACTTTTGCTCTTTGTGTTGATTCTAGTCACTACGTTTGTTGGACTTGTGTTATTATCGTACTTTAGACTGTTTTGTAGTGCAGCTGAGATTTATTGTTTATCTTTATGCGTGCATACAATTTTCTTTGAGTCTAATCAGTTTTTGCAGGTGTTGGACACGGTTGTGTACTGTTCACGATCCGGTTAAACTTACACAAACCACCCTCATCGTCGTCGGGTTTACCGCGGACATAGGAGGAGATTGTTAACGCATTAACTATTATGTCCGCGTGTCCGAACCGACACGATATGTCTTAACGGCTTGCGTGTCGACCTAGGGCTCCGCTCTAAGCTGGAGATACTATAAATACGCATTCCAAACTCGATGCCGTATTGTAGAATATCTTGAGCGCCCTAATTCCTAACAAACACTGTTATTTCTTTACTTGCTCTAGAGCTTGAATCTGATTTTTGTTTTTGGGAATTTGAAGGCCATATTGAACTATATTCCACAATCGCTGTGAGATAAAGAAGGTGCGCATTTGTATACACCAAAAGTCATATTTTTCTCCAGAAAAAGCAGGGATGTGTTTGAAATATATTGCTTGAATTAGAAGATGAGGATGAATTCATGAGACTTACAAGTCCATGAATGGAATGCTTGCCAACACAGCTCTGACACCACAACATTGGCAGGGAATATGAAAACTCAAGGCATGAACTTCCAGAATTTTATTAATTTTATATGTAGATAGATTACAGGTTCGTCTCCAACGCCCAGCAGAAAGCCGCCCAAATTTAAAAAAAAAAGTTGCACGTTAGAGCTCAAAGATTTCGGATTTAGGCTCCGTTTGGCTCGGCTTATTTGCTCCAGTGAGTTTGGACAAAAACGTTATTGTAGATAGATTACAGCCTTTACAGGTTCGGTTTAGTCTCCAACACCCAGCACAAGCCGCCCAAATTAAAAAAAAAAGTTACTTGTGCGTTAGAGCTCAAAGATTTCGGATTTTGGCTCCGTTTGGCTCGGCTTATTTGCTCCGGTGAGTTTGAACAAAAACGTCATTGTCATAGAACGTATGTTTGGTATGACAAATGTTACTACCATTATCATGAAAAGAAAGTAGTTTTGAGCATAAAATGTTTGGTATGACAATGACGTTTTTGTCCAAACTCACCGGAGCAAATAAGTCGCGCCAAACGAAGCCTCGGTTTTGATCGGATGCATGAGTTCTAACAAGAGATATCACTTGAGTTTTGATCAAAACGGCTGATCAATTGACTGGAGAAAGAAAAAAAAAACCATTTTATCCTTTCATGCACGTTTAGGATTGACCTTAATTGTTGGAGGGGATGAGTATAGTCGGCATGAAGTGTAAAGTAATAGAAAGGTGAAGTGGATAACGCCAATAGATGACGTGGTGACACGTGCCAAACAGAGCACCGCCACCTTGCGTTGTTATCGACGAATACTGAAATCTCTTTCCCTAGAAAATAAAAGGAAGAAGATGAAGGTTCGGGGAAATTAAAGGGGTTTTATGGTCCAACGTTGGCCTCTTTGAGAATTCCTCCGAAACTTCGTCGGTTGCTCTTAAAAGAAGATCAGGCATGCATGCATCTTCCATCTGCAACTTTGGCTTCGTTTGGCGCGGTGGTAGCGGTCGTGAACGCCATGGTTATGAACAGTCGGTCGTGAACGTCCGACCTCAGCTAAAAAAATTCATGCATTTATGCTCAAAACTAATTTATTTTCTTTATTGCGGTCATAACTTTTGTCTTGCCAAACATACATTCTATGATAATGAAGTTTTTATCAAACTCAGCTCACTGTTACGGGCTGCGTGCCCGCGTATCTAGCATAATTATTTTAGTAAGTTCATGTTATAATTATGTAGGCGGCCTCGAGCACCGGGCATAGATATTTGGAGTTTTTATTATCTTTCGTTTTATTATGTATTGTAAGCCTATATAAAGGCATTAGGGGTATTGTATGAAGTAAGCAAGAAGAAATCTATTTTCCCGTCTTTGAGTGTGAGGTCTTGGAAGCTCTCTCCTCCAACGAGCAAGCCCCGCTTAGGCAGCCGCGGTCTTGGCTCCATAGTATCTCCGCCACCATCATCACCCCACCTTCGGCCACCTCCGACCAAGGACCATAACACTCACCTGAGCAGATGAAACATGTTGTATATACAACGCCTGTATTTTCTGCAGCAGGAGGTTATGATTATTAATTATGATCATATAACGTCACCTGCAGTGTAAAGCTGTGTTGTGAAATCGGATCGAGTTAAGCCGCGGTAGCGCAACGGAATTTCACGAATGAGCAAGAGCCAGTGTCGCGCAAAATAAAATACGGAACGAGATTCTAGCATACACAGACGACACAAAAGATTACGTGGTTCGGAGTATGAGACTCCTACTCCACGGGGAGAGCGCGCCGAAAGATCCACTATAAATATGAGAGTTACAAGATACAATAGTGAGACAAAAGATATAACGTGGTGCGTCCAGTAGAATCTGCCCCCAAACAGCACTGGTAGCTATCGCGAGCGATACCGATATCGCCGAGCGATGTCTCGCACTGCCACCAGGCCCAGACCCGCCGCCGCTGCTTCCGCACGCCTGGACCACCGCCCTGCTGCCGCCGCTCTCACCGGAACCAAGTTCCGCGGCTGTCGTCGGCCTGGATCACACTAAGGGCCTCCGCCGCTGTTGAAGAACTCCTGGAGCCACCGCTGCTGCCGCCCGCTGCTTCTACCTAAAACAGCCCGAAAAGCTCCCTTGGCCTGAGGCCGCCTGTCGCCGCTGGACAGAGCCGCCGCCTCCTTGCCGCCGAGCTACTGGCGCCGGTGCTGCCGCTCACCTCTCTCAACTGCCTCCTCCCTCCTGCGGAATTTGCTTGGCGTATGATAAACCGGATGGGGCAATCCCCATATATATAGGTAGAAGATATCAACCCCATTAAAGGAGATATCAATTTAATTAGGGGAGTGCCATAATTAGGCTCGGCCAAATAGGAAAGACCACCCGGCTAAATAAGGAGATTTAGAATCCCCCCTAATTAATATTCCTATAATAGGACTCCTCTCAATAGGAAACAATGGCCTCCCATGGATCGATGAGGTGGCATGATCTCAACGATCTGAGCACACGGATTAGTGAGGTGTCACAAATCCAACAAAGCTGTTTTTATGTTATAAAATAGTATATGTTTTCACACCTTTTCCACCAAGTTGTTTGCGGTCAAGCATGAATCAAAAAAAGGCATGTCAAGATTAGTTCCACACTGCCAACCCAGACGGTCCACTTGTTCTTATAATATGCCCAACCTCTCCATCTTTGACCCGGGCTTTGGAATGGAAAATGAGTGCGGTGGTTTAACATGGTGTCAGAGGTAGGTTCACACTGAGGGGGCGTGTTGGACGGTCCAGCATGAACCAAAAAATGGCATGCCAAGATTAGTCCCACATTGCCAATCAAGACTGTCCACTCGTGCTTATAATAGACCCCACCTCTCCATCTTTGACCCGGGTTTTGAAATGGATAATGAGTGGTGGTTTACAAGTAGCGTTAGATTATAATGCAATCGATCTATGAACTTAAGCCCACATAACAGAAAGATGTTGTTCATTGGCTAGCTGTTATAAGTGTTAGAAAATAATCATAACATGATTCAAATCCATAAGATTAACAACATTGAAGAAGATCCCGACGGCAAGCAAGAGATGCAGTTGGAAGAAGAAGGAGATGGCAGGGCAAGCCCGCAACCTACTGTTGATGAGGCGCCGATCTGATGTGATCCTTGGGATTGTCGTCCCTCTCTATCATTTCTTTTTTTTGTTCCCTTTTTGCCCTCCCCGCACTCTTATAAATATAAGTCAACTCTTTTGTATCAAGAGAACAAAGCGTATATAAGTGAAAGGATGTTGTAATGTGTTTTTAAAGTACTCTTGTAATATCTACTATTGTTGAATGAAATGATTCGGTAGTACCGTCTATCTTCTCCCTCTTTGCCCCTTTTGGGTAGTTTTTCCAACAATAAGATCACTGTGATTGACGACCATGGATGCGTTTCAATGTTGCATATATCTTATTATGGAATCCAGCCTATGGATTTACACTTGATCAAGGGCAGAGCTGGAATCCAAAAATTATTTCATTATGGAATTCATTCTGAACTAAACAATTGTTTTTCCCATTTATAGGAATTTGGTTTGCGGTGAGCACTCGCAAATATATGTAAGACGTTCTGCACATTGAAGAATGGGATTTTTCTAAATTTAAATGTTATTTACGTTCCTTGTGGCCCGTTTAACATTCTCACGATTTGTTAGGTTTGAAATTTCAAGGAAGATTCTTCTCATCTCCTTGTCACAACTGATGGTGGTTGTTCATTGATCAGGTCTTAGATTCTCTGGAAATCTCTGTCAAACGATTGTAGATGGAAAAAATTGAAGCCGCCGAATCATCCTCAAACATTTGTGAAAGCTTCTTCTCGTCATTCCAAGATGATTGTTGGTGATGATTCATTGATCTGATCATCGAATCTCTGTTAAACTCCGTCGAACCACATTTGTGGAAAAAAATGAAAGTTGCTGGGTATAATATATTCATCATTTTTAGGGAAGTTTCTTCCCTGATACAGTTGTGGCGACGGTTCAATGATCCAATTTTCGTATCTTCAACAATCTCCATTGGAGCCATGTCAACAGAAGTTCTATAGGGAACTATTATTATATATATAGCATGAATCAGCTCAGTTAATATACTGATATTATCGCAAATTAATTTGTTGGAGTTTTGAGCTGTGTTGACCTGGTCAACAAGTTTTGTTTAAAAGGTTTTTATTATTATGAATTTAAAATGTATAGGTGGAGGAGAGAGAGAGCCCGCATTTATTGTGGAGAGAGAAGTTTGGTTTTTTTTGCTTTGCCTATAAATAGGCTTTATTTTGTAAAGTTTTTGTGTGCGGTGAATAGAAAAGTTGGAGAGAAAAATTTAGGCAGAAGTTTTAGAGAGAGAGAGAGAGGGAAGTAGTGAGAAATTTATTTTATTCTTCCCGTAGGAAGTATTCTCGCCACCTTCAACTCGCGAGCAGCAGGACTCGCCATTTGCCTCTCGCCACTGACAGGTCGCAGCTCGCTCTCGCAAGAGTGAAGCAGCGTTTTTGTCCCCCACATTCGTCGAGCTCGCACAAGGGCGGTCGACGATCGTCGAGCTCGCGTGATCGCAGTCTAGTGGAGCTCGCAGCCCGCATCTCGCATGTTGTGTATTCGTCGTGGGAGTGCTCGCCGGAGTAGAAGTTGGAGCTCGCAAGTTGTAAGATCTCGCGTGGGTTGAAGAGCTCGCGGGTGTGAGTGGAGGTTGTACTCGCCGGAGCTTTAAGATTGAAGGTGCTCGCCGAGAAGGAAGAGATCATCTCGTCGAGACTGAAGGTGCTCGCCGGTGTGTGTATGTACCCGCCGTGTTTTGTGCTTGAGCGAGTGGTAGTGTTCGGGCGTGTGAGGTGTTTGCCGGAGTGGTGATCGCACGTCACGCTTCCAACAAGTGGTATCAAAGCGAGGTTCCAAACCTTTGCTGTGACTCGGAAGGTTTGAGGAGTAGAAGCAATGGAGATGGGTGGAGCCATGCCGGGGCAAGTCCCCAAGTTGACAAAGACCAACTATGGGAACTAGAGCATCCAGATGAGAGTACTACTCGCATAAAAGGAGTTGTGGGAGATAGTGGAGAATGGGTATGAGGAGCGTACTGCTGCAGTAGAGGCGGCGTTAACCAACGCGCAGAAGACAACGTTAAGAGAGGCAAGGAAGGGAGATAAGAAGGCTCTCTTCTTGTTATATCAAGGGGTTGACGAAGCAACCTTTGAGAAGATCTCAGACGCAAAGACTTCTAAGGAGGCATGGGAGGTGTTGCAACGCTCCATGCAGGGGGTAGACAAGGCTAAGAAGGTGAAGCTGCAATCCCTCCGTGCGGAATATGAAGTAACAAAGATGCAGAGCACAAAGAAGGTCGGTGACTATGTGGCTCGTCTGCGGACGCTCACAAACGAGATGAAGCGAAATGGGGAGACGATCGATGATGTGAGCTTCATGGAGAAGTTGTTGAGATCCATGTCCAAGAAGTTCCGTCATATAGTGGTGGCGATCGAAGAGTCGAAGGACCTCACCGAGATGGCCGTGGACGAGCTTGTAGGCTCTTTGCAAGCTCATGAGTATAGGATGTTGCAGGATGATGAAGAAGTGAGTGGCTTGGGAAAAACACTCCAGACCCAGTTAAACTTTGGAGAGAGCTCCGGAAGAGGAGGCGGCCAACGTGGCTGAGATCACCAAGGTAGAGGTAGAGACCAAGGAAGAAATAAAAATTTCCAAAGAGAGGCGAAGCGACCTCAAGGAGGTTGGCAAGAAGGAAGAGGAAGAGAAAGAGGCCGAGGAAGAGGCCGAGGAGATATGTCCCATATCCAATGTTACAACTGTAACAAGTTCGGGCATATGAGCTATGATTGCTGGGCTCCGAGGAAGAGAGAAGAGACAAACCACTATGTCGAGGCTAGGAACAACGGGAACAACGCTAGTGCTGGAGATCCGATGATGTTCCTAACCTACTGAGGAGCGGAGGAAGGAAGAAATGAAGTGTGGTACCTAGACACAGGAGCGAGCAACCACATGTGTGGAGATAGGGAGATGTTCTCTAACCTGGAACCCAGTGGGGATGAGGTTAGCTTCGGGGATGCGTCGAAGATCTCATTGGAAGGAAAGGGCTTGGTGGTTGCGAATCTGAATGGAGAGAAGGTGCATCTGAACGATGTGATCTATGTGCCAGGCTTGAAGACTAACATCTTAAGCCCTGGGCAGTTGGTGGAGAAAGGCTAATGCGTCCAGTTGAAGGATGGGTCTTTGGCAATGAAGAACCGTGAAGGGAAAGAAGTGGTAAAGTTGAAGATGACGGCGAACCGTCTCTTTACATTGAAAATGGATACTCGGGAGACGGCATGTCTCGCGAGGACGGAGGAAGAAAAGGAAGAATGGTTGTGGCACCATCGGATGGGCCATTTGGGCTTCACAGGCTTGAAGTTGCTATCCCACTCCAGGATGGTGGAGGATCTACCTATGATCTCACCTCCGGAGAAAGTCTGCGAGGCATGCACGAAGGGGAAGCAGAAGAGGTTGACGTTCGAAGGAGGAAAGTCTCGAAGAGCGAGGAGACAACTTGAACTGGTTCACTCGGACATTGCGGGTCCGTTTGAGACCACCTCAGTGGGCGGAAGCAAATACTATATCACCTTCAACGATGACTTCAGTTGGAAGTGTTGGGTGTATTTCTTGAAGGAAAAATCTGAGGCCCTTGACAGGTTCAAGGAGTTCAAGGCGATGGCTGAGAAGGAAAGTGGTCAGCCACTGAAGGTGCTGAGGACCGATAGAGGTGGGGAGTACACCTCTGATTGTTTGATGGGTTCTGCAAGGAGAACGGGATTTCTCATCAGTTGACTGCTGCATACTCACCTCAGCAGAATGGAGTGGTGGAGAGGAAGAACTTGTCCATCATGAACATGGCAAGGAGCATGGTGAAGGGCAAGGGGTAGCCAAAAGTGTTCTGGGCTGAAGCAGTACAATGTGCGGTGTACTTGCTGAACAGGTGCCCAACAAAAAGTGTGAAGTTCAAGACTCCGTATGAAGCTTGGAGTGGATGGAAGTCAAGTGTGAAACACTTGAGGATATTTGGGTGTGTAGCTTATGCTCACATTCCTGACCAGAGAAGGAAGAAGCTCGATGACAAGAGCGAGAAGTGCATCTTTATGGGCTACGCTCCGGAGAGCAAGGCTTACATGTTATACAACCCGGTGACGGAGAAGGTCATAGTCTCGAGGGACGTGGTGTTTGAAGAAGATAGCTGCTGAAGCTGGGATGAGGAGACAAGGAGCAAGAAGGGGATGTTCTTTGAAGATGAGGAGGAAGGTGGTCATGAAGCAGGAGCTGAGGATGGTGGGGCTGAGCCACCATCACCACCTAGCGGGAATTCAGGGGGAGCTTGCACTCCCAACTCAAGTGGAGGAAGTTCCAGTGGAGCAAGCACTAGTGGAAGCAAGGATGATCGTCCTCAACCTAGGATGAGAAGGATGGAGGAGATCTACGAGGAGACGACACCAACACTTAACAATTTTTCTTTATATTGTTTGTTGGCAGATTGCGAGCCGCACTCCTATGACGAAGCTGCCCAGGAGAAACCTTGGAGGATGGCGATGGATGCTGAGATGGCTTCCATAAAGAAGAATGAAACTTGGAAGCTGGTCGATCCACCCGCGGGCCACAAACCCCTCGGGGTGAAGTGGGTCTACAAGGTGAAGAAGAACAAGGATGGAGTTGTGGAGAAGCACAAGGCTAGACTCATCGTGAAGGGCTACAGGCAAGTCCAAGGAGTGGACTATGACGAGGTCTATGCCCCAGTGGCGAGGATTGACACCATTCGGTTGATCATCGCACTGGCAGCTCACTATGGGTGGACTATCATGCAGATGGATGCGGTGGCAACATACCTCAATGGCTACCTATAGGAGGATGTGTGCATCGAGCAGCCTCCGGGGTATGTTGTGAAGGGCCAGGAGAAGAAGGTGTGCAAGCTGGGAAAAGCACTGTACGGGCTGAAGCAAGGGGCAAGAGCATGGAATGGGAGAATCGATACATTCCTTCAGAAGCATGGATACATCAAGTGCCCGTACGAATATGCTATGTATCTGAAGGTGGAGAAGAATGGTGATATCATGATCCTATGCATATATGTGGATGACATGATATTCACCGGGAACAACTCAGCTATGTTCGAGGAGTTCAAAAGGATGATGAAGAGTGAGTTCGAGATGACAGACTTGGGAGAGCTCAACTACTTCTTAGGCGTGGAGGTGCAGCAGAGAGGAGATGGGATCTTCATCTCGCAGAAGAAGTACGCGGAGGAGATCTTGAAGAAGTTCAGGATGGAGAATAGCAAGGCTATCTCCACTCCCGCTGACCCCGGAACGAAGCTAAGGAAGGACTCGGAGGAAGAAGCTGTGGACCCAACGATGTTCAAGAGTTTGGTTGGGAGTCTAAGGTACTTGACTTTCACCAGACCTGACATCATGTATGCGGTTGGGGTAGTGAGCAGGTACATTGAAGAACCCAAGCAGGAGCACTTCACTGCAGCGAAGAGGATCCTGAGATATGTGAACGGGACAAGGGACCATGGCCTGATGTACTCATTTGCGGGAGAGTTGAAGTTAGTCGGCTACTCGGATAGCGACTATGGTGGTGCTGTGAATGACCGAAAGAGCACTTCCGGATATGTATTTCATATGGGGACCGCGGCGTTCTCATGGAGTTCGAAGAAGCAGGCTACGATAGCCTTATCTTCATGTGAGGCAGAGTACATCGCAACTGCAGCATGTACTTGCCAAGCCATCTGGTTGAGGAACTTATTGGAGGAGTTGCATCATGGACAGGAAGGGCCAATGACAGTGTTAGTGGATAACATGTCGGTCATCCAGCTCGCGAAGAACCCGGTGCTGCATGGGAGGAGCAAGCACATCGAGATGAGGTATCATTTCCTTCGGGAGCAAGTGGAGCTGAAGACAGTTGAAGTTGTGTATTGCCCCACCGGAGAGCAGGTCGCAGACATTTTCACCAAGGCGATGAAGGCAGAGACATTTGCGAAGCTCAAAGGCAAGCTCGGCATGTGCTGCCAAGCTTGAGGGGGAGTTTGTTGGAGTTTTGAGTTGTGTTGACCTGGTCAACAAGTTTTGTTTAAAAGGTTTTTATTATTATGAATTTAAAATGTATAGGTGGAGGAGAGAGAGAGAGACCGCATTTATTGCGGAGAGAGAAGTTTGGTTTTTTTGCTCTGCCTATAAATAGGCTTTGTTTTGTAAAGTTTTTGTGTGCGGTGAATAGAAAAGTTGGAGAGAAAAATTTCGGCAGAAGTTTTAGAGAGAGAGAGAGAGGGAAGTAGTGAGAGAATTTATTTTATTCTTCCCGCAGGAAGTATTCTCGCCACCTTCAACTCGCGGGCAGCAGGACTCGCCATTTGCCTCTCGCCACTGACAGGTCGCAGCTCGCTCTCGCAAGAGTGAAGCAGTGTTTTTGTCCCCCACATTCGTCGAGCTCGCACAAGGGCGGTCGACGATCGTCGAGCTCGCGTGATCGCAGTCTAGTGGAGCTCACAGCCCGCATCTCGCCTGTTGTGTATTCTCCGTGGGAGTGCTCGCCGGAGTAGAAGTTGGAGCTCGCGAGTTGTAAGATCTCGCGTGGGTTGAAGAGCTCGCGGGTGTGAGTGGAGGTTGTACTCGCCGGAGCTTTAAGATTGAAGGTGCTCGCCGAGAAGGAAGAGAGCATCTCGCCGAGACTGAAGGTGCTCGTCGGTGTGTGTGTGTACCCGCCGTGTTTTGTGCTTGAGCGAGTGGTAGTGTTCGGGCGTGTGAGGTGTTTGCCGGAGTGGTGATCGCACGTCAGGCTTCCAACAAAACTGTCACTAACTCGCAACAATGAAGTGGCTAGCAAAAGAATAGAGTTTTGAGCGTCTCAACTCTCTCTCATCATACACTCTCAATGCTACATATAAGTGGCGGTGTTCAACAAATTTCCATCACATCACAATTTTTAACTGTAAATTCAAACTAAAGCATAAGTATAATGAGGAAGTATAACTTAGCAGAAAAGTAGACCATCCACACAGTAGTATCACAAGATGAACAATCACTACAAGAAAACTGATTTTTAGTGACGAAATATATTTTACAAAATATAGTTCGTCACTAAAGACACGTATTCAGTTACGAAATAAATTTCTGGTCACAAAAAACAATCTTTAGTGACGAAATATAAGGTCTGTCTGTTGGGATATAATGCGGAAACTATCCCCTAAGCACAACCAAATTTAATACAGGGTATGCAAGAACTGAAACCGAACAAGAAACGCAGCATAAATAAATCATATAACTGCAAAAACAACATAAAGAAATGTACCGACGTCCGTTACAGAATACACCGCGGAGAGCCGGACTCGCTCGATCCGCGGGAGAGATAATAATCTAGACTGCAATCCGCTAGCATAGCGGACGCACAAGGTTCACCGAACCTTCAACGTCGACGTCCGACGTTCAACCGCACCAACACCGGAGAAGCACCGTCGAGGCCAACTGCACCCGCGCACGCCATCGACACCAAGCCGCACCACCGGAGAGAAACACCATCAAGGCCACTACACTCCCGCATGCCTTCGCCGCCACACCCACACCGCCGGAGAGAAACTCCGTCAAGGCCACTGCACCACTGCAAGCCTTCGCCGCCACGCCCGTACGACATCATCTCCACAGTTCGCCATCATCACACGGTGTTGCACCAACGACAACCACCGACGGAACCTCTATAGGGGTCTCTCACCCCTCGCGGCACCAAGAGCAAGACGACGACGGCGGCGACGGCGGCTCTTCCCTCCAACACTAGCAAGGCGACTCCTTCTCACGTGAACATAAGAATATGTTTTCTCTCCTGGCTGTGATTTCTTCTTCCCGTGAACCGCGGTTACACCTCTCCTCCTGCCATGCGGCAGTTATATATATCAAAGAAATGAAACAGGTGGTGGTTTTAATACACACGCAGGAGAGAGAGAGAGAGAGTCTCTTTCTCCCAAAAGAAACTGCCAATTAATGTCCACTAAATTTCCATGAACTGACAATAAATTTCAGGCAGTTTCCTTTTTTCTTCTTAGACCGTGGCTTTGTAACTCCCATTTCTCTCTCCTGCCATCCATGGTGTTTCCAATTTTGGATCCGAACCAAAAAATAACAATCACCACCTTGGTTCGAGATCCGGATCCACCACCTGCACGAAGCATCAACTGCACCAAGCAACTCTGCACGTAGCACCGCCTCAGTCCGAGGCATCAGCCGACCTACTCCAGTCAACTCATCTCTGCTCTGGCTCAACTCGTGAACGTCGTCGCAACCCGATCGTAGAAACTGACTTGCATAACCCAAGTCCCAGAAGGCAATCCTCTGCACCACCACGACAATTCACCACATCGGCCGCAGAAATCATGGGTGCATCACCACACACCATGGTCCCCATCAGCCGGTACAAACTACCTCACTGCACAGCTCTCCTGAGCAGGGTACGCCCTCACTCCACCATCAGGACTCCACCTCGGGCCACCCAACTGTAGCCACCTGAATCCAATCCGCTCAGTAATGTCAAACATCTAGCTGTCAGAGTCGCACAGACTCTCAGTGATGGTGAGGACCTCATCACTCTACACCCTGACCCAGCTGTCACCCTGTTCGCACCCTGGTCTCGAGACCCTTTTGCACGCTGCGAACTTGCACTCCTGTGTGACTGCTCTATCTGCAATGGTAAAATATCACACCCTCCTTCGGCCCGGATCGAGATCGTGCTCCACTCAATCCCTTGCCAAACTGCCTCACCTTAACCATTCACTGCTGCCAAGATGTGACCGCCCTCAGGAGTAGGGCCCACTAACATCTGTCTGGATAGCACTACGATTGTGACCTCCACCAGATCCACCGTGTCCTTCTCATACAAGAGCATCGTCACTAAGGCCAGGTAAAAAAAGTGAGCGAGGTAAGAAGTGAAAATGGGCCTTCACGTCCTCCTCCGTCTCTGCACCAGCTGCCTTTAACTGGCACAAAAAGCAATCTGAACATGACTTGTGTTCCCACAAATAATCACCTCCCTGTAACAAATCTGCGGTTATCATGATCATCTCATGCAGTACCACCTGTCATAGGTCAAACCCGCCACTGTCGCACTTTGTTAGAACCTTAGCTTTTTGATTTGAGTTAGAATCCATCCTTATATTAATAAGTCATCTAATAATTTAGGTCAATTAAGAAATCTAAGTAAATATAAATATGATGCGATCGAATCGGAGAATATACTTAAGCATAATAAAAGTTATCTGCGCTCGACGAATGACTAACGGCGCTCGACAAATAGCCAGACCGCCAGCGCTCGACAAATAGCCAGACAGCCAGCGCTCGACAAATAGCCAGACAGCCAGCGCTCGACAAATAGCAAGACATCCAGCGCTCGACAAATCCTCATCAGAACATCGTTCGACAAATGGCAAAATGCGCTCGATGAATTCAGTCAGAGAAATCTCAGCGGTCTACGAATTCTAAGATAGAGAGAATTGCTCAGCTCATCAGATGGCGAGCCCAGCCTCACAAATGTAGAGCAGGGATCGACGAATTCCTTTCTGAATAGTTTTAATATTCTTTTTACTGTCTCTTAGCCGTTGCACATCAATCAATAGCATTAGCCATTGCAATTGCTTTAATGAAAAGAAAAGGCAGGTTATCCTCTCGAGGAGTCAAAGCATTGATGGAGACCTCAGCTCTTTCCTTCTTCCCAAGAGAAGAATTCAAATTAAGAGCAAAGGCTCTCAAATTATAAAAGAAACAGAGCAGTACACACAATAAAGAGAACACACACGACAGAAAAGAGAAAACTTATTTTTGTTCTTCAGTACTAACATCTTCCTGCAGATTCAAAATATCCTGAGACACAAACCACAATTACTTGCTCAGGATCATCACTGCAAGAGAAGGAAGAAGCAGTTAAAAGGAGAAGCTCTATCCACAAGCTGT
Source organism: Dactylorhiza incarnata (assembly GCA_033032865.1). Lineage (NCBI taxonomy): Eukaryota > Viridiplantae > Streptophyta > Magnoliopsida > Asparagales > Orchidaceae > Dactylorhiza > Dactylorhiza incarnata. The sequence goes on along the minus strand of JAWHQI010000356.1, from coordinate 213,358 downwards.
CATCAACTCTAATTAGACAGGGGGAGCCTTCTTCAACATCACATTCAGATCCATTCAACTTCAAACCAGGATCTTCAAGAGTCTTCTTATACAGAGAAGAACAATATAATTTCTGCTTTTATTTCTAATTCCTTTCCCCATCCTGTACAGGGTTATAACTCCCTTCAAAAGTTAACTCTCGGTGACAGGGCACCTTAACAAAAACCTGCAATTTGGTTAGAGCACCTTATCAACAGCTCACCTGGTGTGAGGGCACCTTATCAACAACCTCATAGTGGATTACTACTAGTGGGTAGAATAGTAGATGTACCCAGTTGAGGGGAACTACTATACATCTTGTGTCATCTGGTTTTGTTTATTGTTTGTTTTTTTACTTTACTTTTGTCTGCTGTGCTGTGATTTTTCTTATGCACTGTTAGTGCTTGTTTTTATTCCTCACCCAGCATACATATATATATATCATTACTTTAAAGAAAAACTAAAACAAGATATATGCAAATAAATAAGAACTAGACCCTCCTTTCAATTGGTATCAGATGAAGTTGATTTGTCACACAGGTTAACACCTGAAATCACAAAGATCACCTAGTTCTTATATTTTTTTTGGCTTTTCAAAAATGACACAAGACCTTTTATCTTCAGATCCACTTGTTTGTAATCTAGATAGATTTACTTTATGGCAAGTTAGAATTAAGATATAAGCAAATACCACAGATGAAGAAACTTACAATCTATTTTGACAGGACCTCCCCTCATATCATCAAAGGCAGTTACACCTGCATTACCTAGCTCCATGGGTCTCAAGTCTCCTTCGAGAGCAATGAAAGGGCCTGTTTATGTTGGCGCTGATATATCTTCTTCAAAGAAAGCTGCCGAAATAAAACGTGAACCTCCTTCCGTCTCTTCAACTAACTATATTTTTGATGCAGAACCATCAACAAATCTAAGTGAAGAAGAACAGGAAGAAGAACTTAGAGCTAGAGCTTTCTGCATGATGGCCATATATGGAGGCTCATCTCAAACTTCAGATGCAGAAATCAAATCGGAAAAGCTTGAGGTAACTGAGGCAACTCCAACTTATAATTTTACCTCTACTCAAGATAAAACTAATCATAAATTAACATTTACAGACTTAATAAAATATGAAAATAAACCTTTAAAAGAGTTAACAAATATAAATTTTCTAACTCCTGAGAATAATAAACTTCAAGAAAATTTGAAATCATCAGAAGAACAGACTATTTTTCTTAAAAACAAATTTTCTATGGCAAGCACAACCAATGGGAGAAATCTCAAAATGCAGGCCAAAAAGTTTGAACAAATTTCTAAAGAAAAAATAATTAATCATGATCAACAAAAACCTTCAAATTTATATTTTAATGAAATAAAAAGACTGATATATTTCAAATGTTAAACCTTTCAGCTCCAGTAAAATTTAAAGAAACTTCCTAATTAATTATTAATAAGTTTCTCAACTTCAATATTCTTATAGACCTTCTCCAAATTATGTTGAGCATTCTACTGTAGTTGCATTGATTAGAAATAATCAGAAGCACTGAGTGTGAGTCTCTTCTGATATGGAGGATTCTTAAGAAAGAAGGTATCAGACAAAGATTCCTTAAAAATCCATTAAAGGTTGTTGCAATTGAAAAATTTTAATCCTTAGTCTAGGAAAGCAGAGTTGCTCAAATAATTTAAGAATAAAAATTATTAAAGCTCAAGTGAGAGAGAAAATGAGAAATTCAGAGAAACCAAGTGAGAGAGAAAATGAGAAGCTCAAAACCCCTTTCAATTGGTATCAAAAATTTAATCTCTACAAAGATTGCTGCAATTGAAAATTTTAACTTCAAGAAATAAGCTGCTGCAATTGAAAATTTTAAAAGTTGTTTTAAGATTACCAGTCAACTAGTTTTGATCTGGATTAAGGATCCCAACTCAAATAGGGGGAGATTGTTGGAACCTTAGCTTTTTGATTTGAGTTAGAATCCATCCTTATATTAATAAGTCATCTAATAATTTAGGTCAATTAAGAAATCTAAGTAAATATAAATATGATGCGATCGAATCGGAGAATATACTTAAGCATAATAATAGTTCTCTGCGCTCGACGAATGACTAACGACGCTCGACAAATAGCCAGACAGCCAGCGCTCGACAAATAGCCAGACAGCCAGTGCTCGACAAATAACCAGACATCCAGCGCTCGACAAATAGCAAGACATCCAGCGCTTGACAAATCCTCATCAGAACAACGTTCGACAAATGGTAAAATGCGCTCGACGAATTCAGTCAGAGAAATCTCAGCGGTCTACGAATTCTAAGATAGAGAGAATTGCTCAGCACATCAGATGGCGAGCCCAGCCTCACAAATGTAGAGCAGGGATCGACGAATTCCTTTCTGAATAGTTTTAATATTCTTTTTACTGTCTCTTAGCCGTTGCACATCAATCAATGGCATTAGCCGTTGCAATTGCTTTAATGAAAAGAAACGACAGGTTATCCTCTCAAGGAGTCAAAGCATTGATTGAGACCTCAGCTCTTTCCTTCTTCCTAAGAGAAGAATTCAAATTAAGAGCAAATGCTCTCAGATTATAAAAGAAACAGAGCAGTACACACAATAAAGAGAACACACATGACAGAAAAGAGAAAACTTATTTTTGTTCTTCAGTACTAACATCTTCCTGCAGATTCAAAATATCCTGAGACACAAGCCACAATTACTTGCTCAGGATCATCACTGCAAGAGAAGGAAGAAGCAGTTAAAAGGAGAAGCTCTATCCACAAGCTGTCATCAACTCTAATTAGACAGGGGAGCCTTCTTCAACATCACATTCAGATCCATTTAACTTCAAACCAGGATCTTCAAGAGTCTTCTTATACAGAGAAGAACAATATAATTTCTGCTTTTATTTCTAATTCCTTTCCCCATCCTGTACAGGGTTATAACTCCCTTCAAAAGTTAACTCTCGGTGACAGGGCACCTTAGCAAAAACCTGCAGTTTGGTTAGAGCACCTTATCAACAGCTCACCTGGTGTGAGGGCACCTTATCAACAACCTCATAGTGGATTCCTACCAGTGGGTAGAAGAGTAGATGTACCCAGGTTTTGGGGAACTACTATATATCTTGTGTCATCTGGTTTTGTTTGTTGTTTATTTTTACTTTACTTTTGTCTGCTGTGCTGTGATTTTTCTTATGCACTGTTAGTGCTTGATTTTATTCCTCACCCAGCATACATATATATATATATATCATTACTTTAAAGAAAAACTTAAACAAGATATATGCAAATAAATAAGAACTAGACCCTCCTTTCACACTTCTTAAAAAACTGTACAGAAACATGTTCTTCCCTGTCATGGTTGTCCTACGGCAGGATCAGGAGACCTGATTAATTCAAAGGTCAGATTTGAAAAGATGGGGAGCGGACCTAGTCGTCACCCACCGCAGTCAAACCTTTCCTTGAATGTCCAATCAGTCGCCTACAGAACCTAGTTTTGATACCACTTGTTGGGATATAATGCGGAAACTATCCCCTAGGCACAACCAAATTTAATACAGGGTATGCAAGAACTGAAACCGAACAAGAAACGCAGCATAAATAAATCATATAACTGAAAAAACAACATAAAGAAATGTACCGACGTCCATTACAGTATACACCGCGGAGAGCCGGACTCGCTCGATCCGCGGGAGAGATAATAATCTGGACTGCAATCCGCTAGCACAGCAGACGCACAAGGTTCACCGAACCTTCAACGTCGACGTCTGACGTTCAACCGTACCAACACCGGAGAAGCACCGTCGAGGCCAACTGCACCCGCGCACGCCATCGACACCAAGCCGCACCACCGGAGAGAAACACCATCAAGGCCACTGCACTCCCGCATGCCTTCGCCGCCACACCCACACCGCCGGAGAGAAACTCCGTTAAGGCCACTGCACCACCGCAAGCCTTCACCGTCACGCCCGTACGACATCATCTCCACAGTTCGCCGCCATCGCACGGTGTTGCACCAACGGCAACCACCGACGGAACCTCTACAGGGGTCTCTCACCCCTCGCGGCACCAAGAGCAAGACGACGGCGGCGGCGACGGCGGCTCTTCCCTCCAACACTAGCAAGGCGACTCCTTCTCACGTGAACATAAGAATATGTTTTCTCTCCTGGATGTGATTTCTTCTTCCCGTGAACCGCAGTTACACCTCTCCTCCTGCCATGCGGCAGTTATATATATCAAAGAAATGAAACGGGCAGTGGTTTTAATACACACGCAGGAGAGAGAGAGTCTCTTTCTCCCAAAAGAAACTGTCAATTAATTACCACTAAATTTCCAGGAACTGCCAATAAATGTTAGGCAGTTTCCTTTTTTTCTTCTTAAACCGTGGCTTTGTAACTCCCATTTTCGCTCTCCTGCCATCCATGGCGTTTCCAATTTTGGATCCGAACCAAAAAATAACACTGTCATTAAAGTTACTTTTCTAAAGTATTTAGTTGCCAAAAATAATTTAGTCACTAAAGTATTTATTTAGTGACCAAAAAATTAGTCACTAGTAATCCAAATTTTGAAGTTTCTTTCATAAAAAATTTCATTTATTCTCTCATAAATGGAAATCATTTTATAATAAAATATCATTCAACATATAAGCTGCGCTAATTAACTTCGGCTAGGTTAGCTCCCCCCATTGCTTCATAATTAAATGAAATAATTTCATAACTTCCTCGACAACACCTCGAATTGATCCTCGCAGGATTCCTTCAAGTCGGACCGCGTCGACATCCTTCAAGTCAGAAACTTCTCTCCAACGTGAACTCTGAATCGTATCTATAATTTAAGTTAGCTCCCCTGCCTTTTCCAGAAAATTGCAGCCCAGTCCATGCAGAACTTCCCGTTTAGATTTTCTACGAATGGTACCTTTATAATATAAATAAACCCCCAAAGCATGCATAGTGTAACTTTCGGATACCCAAATTACCCTAAAAAATGCCTTCTTATTTTCAAAATTCGCCAACCTTTTCGTCATTTGGTTTTCCCAATGGATTTTGCCGCCGAGTATTGTCTGATCCCAAAAAACCACTGCTACGCGCCACCTTCGATCCGCCTCGACTACTGCCCGCTGCATGGGTCTAAATCACGCCTCCTCTAGCATAAAAATCGGGGCTTCTTCCTCGGCAGAGTTTTGACCACTACAACGCTCCTCCTCTTCCACAGAGCCTCGTCCTCCACCTCCACAACTCCTCCTCATCGGCTCCTCCTCAACATCTTTCGCTGAATATGGCATTGGCTCCGTGCGACCTCCTTGACGCACCTCCACTTCGCGAAATCCTAACGCCCCCCCCCCCCCCCCCCCCCCCGTGAAATCCTAATGCCCCAGTCGACCCTGCGAAATCATAACGCACCTCCACTTCGTCGCCCTTTGCCACATATGCCAAACTTTGTCGTCGCCTCCACAGAAGCCTACCAAATCCCATATCAACTACCGATTCTTGGTTCCTAAAGGTGAAACCTAATCTCATATTGTTGATATTTCCATTTCAAAATTTCGACATTTTTGAGATTTCTTGAATATGAATGGCATCTTCTCCTGTTTGTTGATTTTTCATGATTTCTGTTGTTATTACTGGATCTTCTCTGTTGGGAATGGATGGTTGCAGTATTCCTTTTGTTATATTCAAGAAATTTCTATTCTATTTGCCTTATTTCTATGATATTGAAGTTTAAAGGAAAGATATTACTGCATCTTCTCCTGTTGGGGATGGATGGTTGTAGTATTCCTTTTGTTCTAATTTTGGGCTACACAGTTTTTGGCTGCACAATTTTTGGCTGCACAGTATTCCTTTTGTTCAAAAATTCTGTCTATGATATTCAACTTTTTAATAGGAAATATATTCTTCAACTTACATTCTAACGGGTGCTTATATTTCTTCTGATGCAGTTATCAACCCTCTACTAGGCATTCAGAGTTTTCCACATCAAAGGTACGAATACTTCTCCTCAAAAACTTTGCAAAGTGTTTTTAGCTGCAAAGTTGTTTTGGGAGTTAAAATCTCAGGTCGTTTTCTTTGCTGCAAAGTATTTTTGCGGGATTTATTTTTTTGATGTCTAATATTTGGTTGCCCCGTGCTTAGATGATTTTCTTGCACTTTATTGTGGATTCTTTTGTAATTTATTATGGATTCTTTTGATTAATGTACTTGACATAAACCAAAATATGAATTTGCCTAAAGTTTTCTATTTTACAACACCACAATTGTGTTCTGCTGATGTAACGATGTATAAATAAAAACTTTGATTTACTAATGTAACGAAGAGTACCATCAGGTTAACACCAATCGTTGGATTTATTTTCAAATCAAAGTTTTTAAAATTGGGCTAACAAGTCTTTGAGCTTTGAAAATTGCTAACTGGGTGACTTCTCTGACATGTGGGTCTTGGTAATGATCAGAAAGAGAGGGGGGAGGGGGGGGGGGAGAGGAAGAAAGACATGCGGTTCAGAGAACTTCAACATCAAACATGTCTTAACAATATCTCTTATTCCGTTTGTTCTGGGAAGAAAAAGAAACTTCAAGCAAGTATTTAAGCTTGAAAGAGTCTAATTGCTAAAATAAAGAAATGCTCCCCAAATCCATGGCGAATAGCAGCAATGAAAATTTAAACAAAACAAAGTTCTTTTATCGGCCACAATCAGTCTTCGATCTTTAGAGTATTAAGAAAAACATGTTTGATGCAAGACATGCCAATTACCTCTGAATTCTCATCCATTGTGGAGTCATCAAAGTAAGGTATGAACTAATTTGCAATATAATCCATGACGAATAACGACAACGAAAATTTAAACAAAGCAAGGTTCTTTTATCAGCCACAATCAATCTTTGATCTTTAGAGTATTAAGAAAAACATGTTTGATGCAAGACATGCCAATTCTCTCGGGATTCTCGTCCATTGTGGAGTCATCAAAGTAAGGTATGAACTAATTTGCAATATAATCCATGGCGAATAACGAGAATGAAAATTTAAACAAAACAAGGTTCTTTTATTAGCCACAATCAGTCTTCGATCTTCAGAGTATTAAGAAAAACATATTTGATGCAATACATGCCAATTTTCTCTGGATTCTCATCCATTGTGGAGTCATCAAAGTAAGGTATGAACTAATTTGCAATATAATCCATGCGAATAACAACAAGGAAAAAAAAAACAAGGTTCTTTTATCAGCCACAATCAGTCTTAGATCTTAAAAGTATTAAGAAAAACATGTTTGGTGCAAGACATGCCAATTCCCTCTGAATTATCATCCATTGCGGAGTCATCAAAGTAAGGTATGAACTAATTTGCAATATAATCCATGGCGAATAACGACAATGAAAATTTAAACAAAACAAGGTTCTTTAATCAGCCACAATCAGTCTTCGATCTTTAGAGTATTAAGAAAAACATGTTTGATGCAAGACATGCCAATTTTCTCTGGATTCTCATCCATTGTGAAGTCATCAAAGTAAGGAATGAACTAATTTGCAATATAATCCATGGCGAATAACAACAATAAAAATATCAACAAAACAAGTTTCTTTTATCAGCCACAATTAGTCTTCGATCTTTAGACTATTAAGAAAAACATGTTTGATGCAAGACATGTCAATTCTCTCTGGATTCTCATCCATTGTGGAGTCATCAAAGTAAGGTATGAACTAATTTGCAATATAATCCATGGCGAATAATGGCAATGAAAATTTAAACAAAACAAGGTTCTTTTATCAGCCACAATCAGTCTTCGATCTTTAGAGTATTAAGAAAAACATGTTTGATGCAAGACATGCCAATTTTCTCTGGATTCTCATCCATTGTGGAGTCATCAAAGTAAGGTATGAACTAATTTGCAATATAATCCATGGCGAATAACAACAATGAAAAAAAAACAAGGTTCTTTTATCAGCCACAATCAGTCTTCGATCTTTAGAGTATTAAGAAAAACATGTTTGATGCAAGACATGCCAATTTTCTCTGGATTCTCATCCATTGTGGAGTCATCAAAGTAAGGAATGAACTAATTTGCAATATAATCCATGGCGAATAACAACAATGAAAATTTCAACAAAACAAGTTTCTTTTATTAGCCACAATTAGTCTTCGATCTTTAGAGTATTAAGAAAAACATGTTTGATGCAAGACATGTCAATTCTCTCTGGATTCTCATCCATTGTGGAGTCATCAAAGTAAGGTATGAACTAATTTGCAATATAATCCATGGCGAATAATGGCAATGAAAATTTAAACAAAACATGGTTCTTTTATCAGCCACAATCAGTCTTCGATCTTTAGAGTATTAAGAAAAACATGTTTTATGCAAGACATGCCAATTTTCTCTAGATTCTCATCCATTGTGGAGTCATCAAAGTAAGGTATGAACTAATTTGAAATATAATCCATGGCGAATAACAACAATGAAAATTAAAAAAAAACAAGGTTCTTTTATCAGCCACAATTAGTCTTCGATCTTTAGCGTATTAAGAAAAACATGTTTGATGCAAGACATGCCAATTCCCTCTGAATTCTCAACCATTGCGGAGCCATCAAAGTAAGGTATGAACTAATTTGCAATATAATCCATGGCGAATAATAACAATGAAAATTTAAAAAAAAAAACAATGTTCTTTAATCAGCCACAATTTGTCTTTGATCTTTAGAGTATTAAGAAAAACATGTTTGGTGCAATACATGCCAATTCTCTCTGGATTCTCATCCACTATGGAGTCATCAAAGTAAGGTATGTAATAATTTGCAATATATTGCAGCGCTATCCTTTTGATAGTAAGACCTTTGCATTTTAATTCATAATCCCAGCGTGCATCTCAAATGAAAGAAATGATGATAATTTCTTAAATGATAAAATAATGAATGAATATGTCAGAGAACGACAGAAATAACATCTATCAAAGATAAGGTAATTAAAAAAAATTAGACTGGTGGTTGGCAAAGGTACTTGGGTAGAAAATGAATCCATAGTCGAGTAGATTTATTTAGTTTCAAAAGAAGAACGAGAAGTAGACCTATGGCATGATGGATAGAAAATGTTCAGAATGATTTAAAAAAAATAAGCTTAACACCATAGGAAAAAACTCATAGGAACAAATGAAAAATAGATTTAGGTAGTTTGGAAAGGTAGAAGGGTAAAAAATAGACTTCAGTTTAATACCATAGAAAAACTAACAAGAACCAATGAAACATGATGATTCATAAAGTCTCACAAAATAAATAGGATAAGGCTAATGATGATGATTGTTATAGTCTAAGCATAACATTTACAACAGGAGCCTATCATGCATAAACTAAAGAGAGGCCAAGAACATATTTATGTAACACATTATCTCAGAGTTTTAAAAGTAACCGATCATATAGACGGCCTACCACTGGCGCTAGAGATACCATGACGCGCTAACGGTGTCGACGTGAAGGTGTATATCGCCTGGATGACTGGAGTGTCTGCTAGAAGAAGATCATATCGCCTAGACGCTACCGCCAGGTGTTAGCAATATTGCTGGCGCTAACAGTATCAGTTAGACAGCTTATGTCTCCTTGAAAGGAGTATCGACCAAAAAATAGTGCTCACACGGTCAATGAGGAAGAAGAAATCCAGGAGGATATGAATCCACTCAACAGTTCAACAAGAACTAGGATAATCCTAAAGGATCACCCTCCATCTCAAGTTATAGGAAATATGACAGTGGGAGTGAGGACAAGAAACCAGGTCACAAATGAGACTATGCTGCAGTGCTTACTCTCATAATATGAGACAAGAAAGTTTGAAGAAGCAGATAGTGACCCCCACTGTATAGCTTCCATTCAATAGGAGCTTGCACAGTTTGAAAAAACAAGGTCTAGTCTCTAGTTGAAAGACTAAGAAATTACCTAATCATAGGAACAAAATGGGTATATAAAAACAAGATGAACTCCAATGGTGTCATACTCAGGAACAAAGCCAGACTTATTGCTCAAGGATACAGACAAAAGGAGAGAATTGACTACAATCAGACATTTGCTCCAAGTGGCTAGACTGGAAGCAATCATAATGTTCCTTGCTTATGCTGAACATATGAAAATCAAGATATATCAAATGGATGTGAAGAATACTTTCCTAAATGTAACTCTTCTGGAAGAAGTATATGTGGAGCAACCCCCAGGTTTTGTCAAACCATATATGATACCAATCGAAAGTGCACAGTGCGTCCTCTGAGTATTCTCTAGAGGGGAGTGAATAGAAATTTAAAACTTTTAGCAAAATAAGTGCACGAACAATAATAATCCTAACAATTATGCATTCATAAATACCAATTCAGAATAAAATAAACATAGAGTAAAACAAAAATGGGACAGCACATAAAATTAGCACAACACAGATGAGACACAATTTATAGTGGTTCCCCAAAATATGGGTACTCCACTCTTCTACCACCTTGGTAGGAATACACTATCCAGTGCCTGAGTCTTTTGATAAGGAGACTCTTAGAACCATTGAGTCTTTTGATAAGGAGACTCTTAGAACCAAGGTCTAAGTCTTTTGTTAAGGAGACTCTTATAACCAAACTAGATCTTTTGATAAGGAGATCTTGAACCACTGAATCCTTTGAAGAGGGATTCTAAGGACTCTTTACTCAATTTACAGAAGGTGAAGAAAGAGTAAGAGTAGAGTAGAAGAAGAAGTAAGTCTTCTGATTTGAATCCTCTTTCAACAAATTTCTCTGAGGATTCATGGCACTGCTAGTTGACTGGATCGTGTATATGATTAATCCTTTGTAAGAAGAAGAAAAGGATTGGTAAGCTTTTGTCCAGTGCTTTCAGTTTGTTGCAGTGGAGAGAAGAAACCAGTAGTAGAAGATCTGTTTTTATATTTTGTTGTATCTCTACTTGTATGATTGAAGTGGGAAGAAGAAGAAGCCTTGTCAAAAATCTCTAAGACTGTTATAATTTTCTTCTCTTCCTCTGTCTCCATATTCTTCTGTCGAATCATGATACATTCCTTTCCTCTTTTGTTATTTCCCTAGTAGGAATATCCAAGAGGTAGAATTGTTCTCTTTCTATTTTTGTTAGCATCTCGTCCATTCCTTTTTGAATAACATTCAAATATATCTTTATTGTATCTCTGGAATTCTTCTTTCCATTCTGGATTATGGATGACCTGTTGGAATTCAAATATCTTCTATTTATATCCTCTGAATGAGCTTCAGAAGAGAATACAGAAAGTATTCTAATTCTGTGTCTTTATTCGACTTTGCGTCGAATACATTTGCCTTCTTATCGACGCACCTCTGAGTTCTAATAGAAGCTGCTTCAAAATCTTCCTTAGCTTTGACATGAACCCTGATATCGACGTTGCTTCGAGTCCTCATCGACGTATCTGTCAAGATGAAGGCCTAGACTATGAGCTCTTCCTTCTGCATCGACTATAATTCGAAGTTGCGTCTACTTCAATATTGCTTTGACTGACTGCGCCTTTTGCATCGAGTACATTTCGGCGTTGTGTTGCTTTCAATTGATGCATCGACTACCCATCTGAGTTTTCCTTACTTCTATTCGAAGTTACTTCGACTTGAGGTCAAAGCTGCGTCGACTTTTAGTCGACGCAAAATTAACTCAACTAAATTTCTGCACTCTTTTGGACTGGTCTTTGACACCCTAATATGAGTGTGACATCCTAAGACATCTAATGATCATTTTACCCTCAGTATACAATATGAGTAATGAATCCTAGATGATGAAATCACTTGTACATAATTTGTAAGATAAATCCAAAGGATGTTTTTCCCAACAAGGAATATTTCAAAGCAGCTTCTATTAGAACTCAGAGGTGCGTCGATAAGAATACAATGTTATTTGGCGCTGCGTCAAATACAGACACAGATTTGGAAAACTTCTTGGATTTGATTCTAAAGCTTATTCAGATGATATATATGGAAGTTATTTGAATTCTAACAAATCGTTCAAGAACAAGAAGAGAGAAGAATTTCAGAGATTCAATAATGATATATTTGGAAGTTATTCAAGAGGATTTTGACGAGCTATCAACACAAATAGAAAGAAAACAATACAACCTCTTGGGCATTCCAACTAGGGAAACAACAGAATAGGAAAGCCAGTCATCTTTATTCGACAGAAGAATAAGTATGCAGAATTCAAAAGAAAGAGACAATAATTGTTAGTTATGGATGTTGTCAAATCACCAAGAGGGAGGGGGGGGGGGGGGGGGGGTGAATAGGTATTTTAAAATCTCTTGCCCCTCCTTCTTTTGAGTTTATCTCTAGGAAGATCTTAGTATATGGATTAAGAAATTAAGAATATAACACAGAAAGCACTCAAGGATTTATAGTGGTTCCTCTAGACAGAGTGTCTTGAGTAGTTCATTGTTCCTCTGCGCCTATCTAGCAGTGTGCTAGAGTCGGCAAACTCCTCCAAAACTCAAGCCCACAATCCCTACAATCTCAGGTGTTGGAAAAAACCCTTGATTTAACTTAACAAATTAATTAAAAGTGATTTTATCTTATAGGATTTAAGTTACCCATTGTATAGTGAGGGTAATTTGGTCATTAGATGTCTTAGGATGTCACACTCAACCTAGAGTGTCAAGACCAGTTCAAGGGGTGCAAAATTGGGCTAAGTTAACATTTGCGTCGAATAAAATTCGACGCAGCATCGAGTCCATATCGACGCTGCTCTGACTAGAAGTCCAAGTGGTTCAAACCCTCTGTCTAAGTAACTCAAGTCGACTTGACGTCAAATAGATGTCGATGTAGAGGTCAGGGACTTGTCGGAGTAACTGGAGAAGTCGACGCAGCTTCTTCTTCAACTCGACGCAGAAGATGTTATCTGTCGAAGCCATTTAAAGTTGACGTGACGTCGACTTCATCTCGACGCAGAAGATGAAGCTCAAAGCCAGGCAGATCAACACGACGTACATGTCGATAAGATATCGACGCAACGTCGACTAGCAGAGTTCAATCGGAGCAAAAATAAAATCGAAGCAGCTCCTAGAAGAACTCGAAGCTACGTCGATTAGAGAAGAAATAAATTCGACGCTACGTCGAGTAAAAAGTAATCTTTTCAGCTGTCTCTCTGATCCTTCTTTCATGGCCCACATCCCTCAAGATCGTTCCCCAAACGGCTCAATAATTGCCCGAAATAGAAAGGAGCATTAAGGAAGGACACAAAATGTTTCTTGGAACCATATTCCTTGTAGGTGGTCGGGACGAGAATTAAAGAGGAAAGAAAGAGAAAGTGATAAGCAGATTACCTTATCAAGGCATATCAGAAAGGGAAACAAATTTGAATTTGAAAAAAGGAGAATAAAAAGACAAGAGAAGATAGAGGCAGAGAAGGCATTAATCACAATCATCCGTCTTCCTTCAGATTAGGGTTTCTCTTCCTTTTCTTCCTCTCTCAGGAACCCTAATCAAGAACAGAAAAGAAAAGGTAAATACATTTGTTCTTCATCTAAGAGAACAGTAGATCTGATAGCTGCTTTCATCACCAACATATTACAGCATGATTTGAATCAGCAGAAGTCAAGAAGAATCTGACTGTAGATCATCTTCATCAAAAATAGAGACTAATCAAGAGCAGATTCTGTGGTACTTCACATTGACTGTTCTTCAAGAAGAATCTGATAATCAAATTGTCTGCAGTTCATCTTCATCAAAAGCAGAGACTAATCAAGAGCAGATTCTGTGGGACTTCATATTGGCTGTTCTTCAATCAGCCATCACAAGAATTCTGAGAACAGAATTCATACATCATTCTTTCTTCTCCTTCTCTTTCTATTTCCTGTAAAAGAGTTTTATTAATCCATATTCAAAGGATTCAGTGATTCAAGATCTCCTTACCAAAAGATCTGGTGGTTCATGATCTCCTTATCAAAATATCAGTGGTTCTAAGAGTCTCCTGATCAAAAGACTCAGGCACAGGTGGCTGGTGCATTCCTACCAGGTGGTAGAAGAGGGGAGTACCCAGGGTTTGGGAAACCTCTATAAAATTCATTGTGTCTGTGCTGTGATTTTCTGTGTTGTCCCAGTCTTTTATTCTGCACTTTATTTCCTGCATTCTTTATTTTGTCTGGTTTGTTAAGCAAAACTCTTTAGAGAATTTATTGTTAAACACAGTTATGATAGAAATATTTTAAAACTCTATTCACCCCTCCCTCTCTAGAGAAATCTTAGAGGCACACTGTGCACTTTCAATTGGTATCAGAGGGAGGTTGATCATTAAAAGGCTGACACCTTGATTAGAAAGACATACTACTCTTATTTCTTATATACAAAGACTACAGAAAGATAAATGAGTACTAAGGATTATGCTTCAACAAGACCTCCATTGTGTAACTTAAATAAGTTCACACTCTGGAAGGTTAGAATAAGACTTTACATGAATTGCATTGATGAAGATATCTATGATGTTCTTCTTACAGGTCCTCCAGCTCCAGTCAGACAAAGGGCAGGAGAATCCTCAACAACAGAGGCTGTCCCAAGAAAGGAATGGATAGAGGCTGAGAAGAAGGTCAAAGCATGTGATGCCAAGGCCATGAATATTCTGGTATCAACAATGTTTGATGGCATTTTCCAGAAAGTTGCTTAATGCCAATCAGCAAAAGAGATCTGGGATTCCCTCACCACAATGGTTGAGGGAAGTGCTGATGAAAGGAAGGACAAAAGTCCCTTCTTATATCCTAGTATGAGAACTTTCCAAAGAAAGCTGAAGAATCTGTTGCCAATATGTATGACAGATTCAGTCTGATCATTAATGAGCTCAGAGGCATAGACAAGGAAATATCATTGACTGAAATTAATGATAAGATCCTCATGTGCTTTCCCAGCTCATGGGACTCTAGAATCTGGGCAATCAGGGAATCCAGGTGTCATAGGCAGATCTCTACTGAAGCTTTGCTAGGAAAGCTCAAGTCATATGAGATGTTCCTAAAGAACAGGGCTGAATCAGAACAAGAGGAGAAGACCCCAGCTCCCATCCAAAGAAGCCTTGCCCTGAAAGTCTCTGAAGGGGGGCCTTCTACCACAGAAGATGAGATGTTCAATCTCCTAGCAAGGAGATTCCAGAAATGGGTCAAGACAGAAGATTCAAGGAGAAAAAGGGATTGGAGCTCAAAGCCCAAGTATGACAAGACTCCAAAGAAGGAGGTTACTTGCTTCTCCTGTAACAAACCAGGGCACTTTGCTTCTGAGTGCCCAGAAGAGCAAAGGGACAGGAAAAGTAGCAATAGAGAGGAGAAGAAGAAGAAGAAATCCTACAGAGGAAAGGACAAGAAGAAAGTCAAGGGCTTCATTGCTGAAACCTGGAGTGATTCAGAAGCAGAGGAGAGCTCATCCTCATCTGAAAGTGAAGATGAAGCAGAAGCTGAAGCAGCCTGCATGATGGCCCTGGGGATGTCATCAGATGATGAAGAGGAGCAGGTATCTTTATTTGATAATTTTGATTTCAATTCAGAAGACTTTAGAATCTGTTTCTAGAATTTCTGTAATGATCACCTTAGGGTAGAAAAGGAACTAGACTCTGCTAGGTTAGAACTAGAAAACCTAAAGAAAGATGATGTATATGTAAGAAATCAAGGCCTAATAGAAGAAATTAAAAATAAAGAATTAGAACTAATAGAAATTAGAAAAGAAAAGTTAAGACGGAAAGAAGAGCTAGCAGAGGCAAAGACCTTTGAGGACTCACTCAATGGGAGGAGTCAAAAGCTCAAAGACATCACTGAAAACCTCTACATGAGGTTTAATCATCTAGGATTAGGAGCAGAGCCCTCCATAAGCACATACCAACCAAGGAAGCCTGCCTGGAAAAATCCAGTGGCCTTTGTTAGACCTAGTAGCTATTTACCTAGTGAGAAGAGTACTCCATCTAAGGACACAGATATCAATCATCCAGACAGGTTAGACAAACCTAAAAGGGCAAATCTGTATAACAAGAAAAAATCCCTAGGCAAGGGTCATCTAGAAAGGTCAAATAACTACAGCCAAAAAAATAAATCAAAACATAGGATAATCAAACATTCTGCTGATTTATTATATTTTGATACATTTTATTCTCATTTTAAGTATCAAAATAATAGGTTTGGGAGACACATTCCTTATCATCCCAAAGGGTGTCATGAAAGACCTTTCTATTCTTTCATTGAATCCAATAATGGTAAAAATAAAGGACCCAAGGTAACCTGGGTTCCTTCTAATGTTTGAATTACATGTGCAGGGTTAAGTAGGATCCCACTCAGGAGAAAATAGAGTGGGAAGGAAGATGTAGGATAAAGATAAGGAGCAGACTTCACCCAAGAGAGTGAACTCTACCTTGATTTGTATTTATAGCTTATGAAACTAATAGTATAATTATTTTCAATAAATATGATTGCTGGGAAAAACAACAGGGATTTTCTAAATGGCTCTGTTCATTCAGAGGTGCGTCGAATAGAAATCTATGTTGCGTCGAATTCTACTCGACGTCAGCATCTAGAAGCACTCAGAGTGAATAATTCGAATAAATCTCGACGTAATGTCGATTTCATATCAACGCATGCGTCGTAATGATTGGACGCTCTTTAAAGTCGAAGTTGCATCGATAGAAATCGACACAACGTCGATTAGTCTACGTCAAATTAAAAATTGCTGAGCAATCTTTAGCAAGGGATTGCGTCGACTGGATTACGTCGAAAATATTTCGACGCAACGTCAAATTGTCTGCGCGCTAAGAATGTCGTCTAGATTCATTCTCTACTTATTTTTGCGCGCCAAACATTGATGCACATCGACGCTGCGTCGACTTACACCCTAAGCTGTGACGAATCAGCTTCTTTTAAGCAACACCAGCATCGAAAGAATCACGCTTTCAAATTCTCTTGCTCTCTTGCCTTCTTGCCTTCTTGCTCTCTTGTTCTCTAGCTCTCTCGTTCTCTTTTCTCTCTTTCTCTTCGTCTTTGCAGGTACATTCAAATAGATGGCTCCTCCCAAGGTTAACTCAAGATTTGATGTAGATGTGGACTCTTTCAGTGCAGCGGCAGAACATTTCAAAGCAATTCTTAGCCTGTTTCAGGAGGCTGGTCTGACCAAACTTATCTCAACACGATGCAAGATTCTGGAGGTCGAATTGACTGAACTTAAAGACAACATTCAGATAGGAGAGGATGGCTATCTCAAAGGGAAGATATATGACACAGATGTGTTGATCACAGAGGAATTGTTGAACCAAACATATGACCTTTAGACAGGGGATGAGTCAGATGAGCTCACAGGGGATGAGCTTAAGAGATCCTTGGAACTGATGAAATTTAAAAAGGACAAGCCTATCAATCTAAAAAAGATGGACCTTGGTGAAGAGCACAGATTTTTGGCTGATATAGTGGGGAAGGTATTGATGTGTATGAACTCTGCACGTGATGCTATACCCAGGCAACAACTTCAGATAATGGGAGCACTAGTACTTAAGAAGAAGGTAAACTGGGGAAGACTGCTCCTAAAGATAATTGGGCATAAGTATGCCCACAAGGAGAATGCTTTCATGAGGATAATGAGCCAGGTGCTCTTCCAGCATTATCCAAGTGTCTGCAAGTCAAAAGGAGTGTCCATTCCTCCTGGAAAGAGGATAAATATTGGGATCTTCTCAAAATGGACAAGGCAAATCTTGAAGCCTGGTCAGGCCCCATCTTCACCTCTTCCTTCTCCTCATCCTCAAGGTTCAGAAATACAAATACCAGATCCACCAAGGGATCTTCCTCAGGATGTCACTTTAGCACTACCATCTTCTCAGCAGCAATAACAACATCAACAAGAAGATTTTCCAAATCACCCTTTTTCATCCAGCTCCACCCCTGAGTCATCTTTCCATACACATCATCCACTATCATCCACATATCATGAGCATTCTCCACCTCCACCTCCACCACCATCAACTCATTTCTCACATGATGTCTACCATCCTCTCTCTCCCCTTCAAGAAGACTTCCCTTCATCACCTCCACCTCCAGCTCATCCTCTCAGTGACATTGAGCAAATAATCTCCAAAGTTGTGGCCCTTGTCTCCTCCACCTTTGCTGACCTGGTGGCCACTCAGGCAAGAAAAGCTGACAGGAAGTATTCTCAGATAAAAGCTAACTTGCTTAACTCCAAGAAATCCCTCCAGAGTCTCTAGGAGTTTGTCTCTTCCTCTATGATTACAAGAGAATTCTTAACCTCACTGTCCAGCAAGGTCAAGAACGGGGAGAATATCTTAGAGGAAGAGGACCCTATCTTAAGGGGAAAAGTTCGGGAAGAAGCTGATAATGAGCCTGCCCCTGACAAGGTGACTACTTTTCAGGGAGCACAAATCCAAGGGGAGCCGGCAGATCAAGAGGAGTTTCCAGCTATTCTTAGTCAGCCTGCAATTCAGGGGGAGCCAGCTCTAGATATTCAGAGGAGTCTGAATATGGAATTTGAAGCTGTGAGCACAGCAGTGGTCTAGAATGAGCCTCAAGCTAAAGATCTGTTAGATCAAGTTGCTCAGATAGCTCAGGAAGCTGCCCAGGAGGCTGAGCAGAATGCACAAACACAGGGGGAGCTTCCTAAAGACAGTAATGTTGTTGTTGATCCTAATAAAGCAGATGGTGATAAGGGTGAAGAGTCTATTGATGATGATAATGTGCCTCCAAGAGTGGTGATAAGGCAAGCCCTACCAAATGTATTCTCAAGGAAGAGAAGAACTCCTGAGAAGGACTCATGAACTTCAGGTATCAGATAAATTATTTGGATTCTGTGAAATTACATTTGGTGGGTAAAACAATGGTACACAATTTCTTGATATGGAAATCTGTTGTCTGTAATTTCATTTGTTTCCTCTTTGTGTTTATAATATCTTGCATGTATGTTTGATTCTGCAAAGAAATGTATAAAATCACTCAGAACAAAATGTAAAATTTGTTAAGATAAATAGGGGGATATTGTTAGGAAAAACCCTTGATTTAACTTAACAAATTAATTAAAAGTGATTTTATTATTTAGGATTTAAGTTACCCATTGTATAGTGAGGGTAATTTAGTCATTAGATGTCTTAGGATGTCACACTCAACCTAGAGTGTCAAGACCAGTTCAAGGGGTGCAAATTGGGCTAAGTTAACATTTGCGTCGAATAGAATTCGACGCAGCATCGAGTCCATATCGACGCTGCTCTGACTAGAATTCCAAGTGGTTCAAACCCTCTGTCGAAGTAACTCAAGTCGACGTGACGTCAAATAGATGTCGACGTAGAGGTCAGAGACTTGTCGGAGTAACTGGAGAAGTCGACGCAGCTTCTACTTCAACTCGACGCGGAAGATGTTATCTGTCGAAGCTATCTAAAGTCGACGTGACGTCGACTTTATCTCGACGCAGAAGATGAAGCTCAAAGCCAGTCAGATCAACATGACGTACACGTCGATAAGATATCGATGCAACATCGACTAACAGAGTTCAGTCGGAGCACAGATGAAATCGAAGCAGCTCCTAGAAGAACTCGAAGCTACGTCGATAAGAGAAGAAATGAATTCGAAGCTACGTCGAATATAGTCTGTAAAAGGTTATCTTTTCATCTATCTCTCTGATCCTTCTTTCATGGCCCACATCCCTCAAGACCGTTTCCCAACGGCTCAATAATTTCCTGAAATAGAAAGGAGCATTAAAGAAGGACACAAAAGGTTTCTTGGAACCATATTCCTTGTAGGTGGTCGGGACGAGAATTAAAGAGGAAAGAAAGAGAGAGTGATAAGCAGATTACCTTATCAAGGTATATCAGAAAGGGAAACAAATTTGAATTTGAAAAAGGGAGAATAAGAAGATAAGAGAAGATAGAGGCAGGCAAGGTGTTGAAACCGACAACTCGATGAACAAGCCTCGGTCTCTGTGGAGTTCGGGGCCCTCAGCAAGCTGAGGGGCGACCAACACTTACTCCCCTCAAGGGAGAGCTCTAGGTTGAAGGTTGAGACACTATGAACTGGACCAAGGGCTCGGCGAGGAGGTCCCACCACATACCCGGAAGATCTTTAGAGCGATTCCCCTCCCAAGCCAATGCCGGGCTTGGGCACCACTGGAGGCTCTCCTCACCCCACTAGAGAGAGACCTGAGGAGGGAGAGGGAGAGAGAGCTAGCCTAGGATAAGCTTGCCCCCAAATGGTGCCCCCTTGGTCCTATTTATAGAATTCCTGAACTTGGGCTATAAATAGCCAAAAACTGGTCCCTGAAAATACCAAAATACCATCAGAAATGGCTGCGGATAGCCAAATCTCTCTGTTCTGAGGCGCTAAACGCAGACCGACCCATCCCCCCTAAAATTGGGCAAGAGGGGGTACTTCGCGGGGCTCGGCGAGCCCCCTAACTAGGGTGGGGAGAGACCCGGGGGTCGGCTCCCTGCTGATCTCGCCCCTTCCTGCTGGGGCTGGGCGAGACCCAGCCAGGGACGGCCCCCCTGCTGGTCTCGCCCCTTCCTACCGGGGCTGGGCAAGACCCAGCCAGGGGCGGCCCCCCTACTGATCTCTCCCCCTACTAGGGCTGGGCGAGACCTAGGCAGGGGCGGCCCCCCTAGCTGGTCTCGCCCCCCTACTAGGGCTGGGCGAGACCAAGCAAGGGGCGGCCCCCCTGGCTGGTCTCGCCCCCCTACTGGGGCTGGGAGAGACCCAGCCAGGGGCGGCCCCCCTGGCTGGTCTCGCCCCCCTACTGGGGCTGGGCGAGACCCAGCCAGGGGAGGCCCCCCTGGCTGGTCTCGCCCCCCTACTGGGGCTGGGCGAGACCCAGCCAGTGGTGGCCCCCCTGGCTGGTCTCGCCCCTTACTGGGGCTGGGCGAGACCCAGCCAGGGGCGGCCCCCCTGACTGGTCTCGCCCCCCTACTGGGGCTGGGCGAGACCCAGCCAGGGTCGCCCCCCTGGCTGGTCTCTCCCCTTACTGGGGCTAGGCGAGACCCAGCCAGGGGCGACCCCCCTGGCTGGTCTCGCCCCCCTACTGGGGCTGGGCGAGACCCAGCCAGGGTCGCCCCCCTGGCTGGTCTCGCCCCTACCTTGGGGGGCACGGGACGAGGGGAGATCGCCCCCCTTACTGAGCTGGGCGAGCGAGAGGTCTCCACCTCCACCGCTCGCCCTCCTCTTTCCTTACCCCGGATCATAGTGAACAATAACGCTCCCAAATGCTTCTTATGCTTCGTGGACCTACTCGGCGAATACAAGGTTGTACACAAGGCATTAATCACAATCAGCCATCTTCCTTCAGATTAGGGTTTCTCTTCCTCTTCTTCCTCTCTCAGGAACCCTAATCAAGAACAGAAAAGAAAAGGGAAATACAACTGTTCTTCATCTAAGAGAACAATAGATCTGATAGCTGCTTCTCATCACCAACATATCGCAGCAGGATCTGAATCAGTAGAAGTCAAGAAGACTCTGACAATTAAAGTCTCTGCAGTTCATCTTCATCAAAAGCAGAGACTAATCAAGAGCAGATTCTGTGGGACTTCACATTGGATGTTCTTCAAGAATAATCCGACAATAAAAGTCTATACAGTTCATCTTCATCAAAAGCAGAGACTAATCAAGAGCAGATTCTGTGGGACTTCACATTGGCTATTCTTCAATCAGCCATCACAAGAATTTTGAGAACAGAATTCTTACAACATTCTTTCTTCTCCTTCTCTTTCTATTTCATGTAAAAGAGTTTTATTAATCCCTCTTCAAAGGATTCAGTGGTTCAAGATCTCCTTACCAAAATATCTGGTGGTTCATGATCTCCTTATCAAAAGATTAGTTGTTCTAAGAGTCTCCTGATCAAAAGACTCGGGCACAGATGGTGCATTCCTACTAGGTGGTAGAAGAGGGGAGTACCCAGGGTTTGGGGAACCTCTATAAAATTCATTGTGTCTGTGCTGTCCTAGTCTTTTATTCTGCACTTTATTTCCTGCATTCTTTATTCTGCCTGGTTTGTTAAGCATAACTCTTTAGAGAATTTATTGTTAAACACAGTTAGGATAGAAATATTTTAAAACTCTATTCACCCCCCCCCCCCCCCCCCCTCTAGAGGAATCTTAGAGGCAAACTGTGCACTTTATCAGGCCATCAAGCCCTACAAACTCAAGTCATCAAGCCCTACAACTCAGGCCCTTAAGCCCTAGAATCTCACGCCCTCAAGCCCTACAAACTCAGGCCCTCAAGCTCTATAAACTCAGGCCCTCAAGCCCTACAGCTCAGGCCCTCAAGTCCTACAAACTCAGGCCCTCAAGCCCTACAATGCTCAACCCATCAAGGCCTACAACTCAGATTTGAAACAGATCCTACAAGCTCAGACTTATAAAAGCCCTACAGAGAAAGAATGAGAAAAAAATCTCTAGCCTGATGAAGATCGAGTTCTTGGACTTAAAGAGAATGCTTTTGATGATATCTTGGACAGCACAGATTTCTCTTCAATCCCTTCTTCAATCTGGAACACTTCTTATCAGTCGATGTTGCTTGACTGAAACTTGAGCCGGCTGAGGATTGGCTTTTTGGATTTGAAGAGAATGCTTCTAATCTTTTCTTAGACAGCACAAATTCTTCTTCAATCCTTTCTTCAATCTGGAATAATACTTATCAGCCGATGTTGCTGTATTGAAACTTAGAGAGCGCTTGATGAGCAAGTTGTGTTCTCTGGTTCTTGTTCCTTCTTCATGCAGCCTTACTTTTTTATTCAATCTTGCGTATTTTTTGCGTTTCTTCTCTGTGTCAATTAGGGCAGACACTTATCTCTTTTAGAAGACTGAGTAGCCAACTAACAGTCTCCTAAGATGTCTTATAAGTGTCAGAGGCCCATTCCTTAACGACACGCGCTGATTAGACCATCAGACGGAGGCATAAAATGCAGGGATTTGAAATGTCTTGATCTGTCTCGACAATATTTGCAATGTCTCGATGACAGAACTTGTTGTTACGCCGATCCATCATGCATCCTAGCATAAGATTAACTTTCAAAAGACAAATTTGAAGTATTAAAGAAAAAGTTAATAGTTTAACTTTGAGACCGTGTTCCTCCGCCCAGTGGATCAACTAGTCCACAAGTAAAACTATTATAATACGCAGCGGAAAATACTTTCATTTTATCCTAAGCGAGTATGCCCACCAAATATACTATGAGGATATGATATTCTCTAAGTTTAGTATAAATAGAAGGTTTTCATACACGCAGTTTAAGGTAGGTGATATTTACATAAAACCATGCTATGAAATTGAAATGCAAAATCTTGATACTTAAAATACATATCATGCATCCTAGCATAAAGCCTTCCCAGAGAGCAATAATTCACCAAGCTGACACGAATTCATAGAGAAACACCAAAAAGTCTATAAATAACAAAATGACTCCTCACCGAGGAGTGAAGAGGGTACCACCCTCAAAAGTCTGGGAGCAACCTCTTGACCACTAGCTCAGCTACAACCTGAACCTGAGGCATTCAAAAGAAAGGAATGCCTCGTCCTAAAAGGGAAGCAAGAAAGCCACACAAAACAAGGAAGGATTACGAGTCAACCAGAGAAATAAGAGTAATGTAAACTAGCGAAGTCAGCTTAATAAGCGAGACAAAGGGGAACTAGCACCAAGTGAACCTATCAAAACCAACCACGTGTCTGCCACTGTGACTCAGAGGAAATGGCCAAACTGATCAAAGCCAACCACGTGTCCGTCACTGCGGCTCAGAGGTGATGGTCAAATTGATCAAGCCAAAATGTGTTCGGCAGTGCGGCTTAGAGGTAATGGTCAAACTAATTAAAGCCAACCACGTGTCCGCCACCGCGGCTCAGAGGTGATGGTCAAACTGATCAACAGCAAAAGAAAATACTTCACATTACCAACTTACCATAACGCAACAAGAACTCAGCAATGAGCGATCAGAATAACCCCTAAGAACAATTTACCGACATCATCTTATCATAAACTTAGCAATGTTCGACAAAGGGTCGTCACAAAAACTTAGGATTTACGAAACACCCCAAAGGAAACAAAATCCTTAACATACCAGCCCACCTAACGGAGATTATCGGGGCGTCGCAGGAAAGAACAAGAAGGAAAATGAATAAAACGCACTTTTCCGAAAAAATCTGCAAGGGCTCCCGCCAATCGACGAGAAGGCCCGTCGATCGATGATCGACAGGCTGTTCCGTCGATCGATGGGCCTTGCTGTCTCGTCGATCGACGGGAAGGCCTGTCAATCGACAGGATGTGTTAAATTTTTGAAGTGGAAGTGGAATGGTGCTGGGCGGTCTGCAGGTTGGAGACCGCAGAGACCGCGCGGTCTGCACTGGTGCTCTGGCCAGTTCTGTCTCAGTCGATCTGATCTAGGTAGTCTGATCTGGGAGATCGCATGTTTATCCAAGCAGCTCGCGCGGGTTGTTCTGGCAACTTGTTTAAGTCGGCCAGATGTTCTTGTAGGTCTGTCTTCTTGTAGTGACCGGGCGGTCTGATGACTTGTTCTAGTCGGTCTGGTTTACTGAAGAAGTTCTTTGCTTTTGCAATAAAGACCGGGTTGTAACATCCCGACTTTTATTGGGTCACTAGACCCTAGTGAGCCCAATAAAAGTAGGCCCGAGCGATAGAGACTGACCCATTATAGGATAATGCATTAGAGGACTACGATCTGACTTTCGTCAGTTTCGTTAAACTCGTATGACCGATACTAGTGCAATAGAATTCGTTGCGCCATGATCCGAGGTCGTTTAGAAAAAAAAGACCATTTTAAGTATCGTTGCGCGCCGCCACCACACTATTGTGGATTGGTGGCCGAACGTACTACGATCTGACTTCCGTTAGTTCCATTAAACTCGTATGTCCGATACGAGTGCAACAGAATTTGTTGCGCCCCGATCCGAGGTCGTTTAAAAAAATGACCATTTTGAGTATCGTTGCGCGCCGCCGCCACACTATTATGAGATAGTGGCCAAACGTAATCCGATTGGACTCCCATCAGTCCCGTTAGACTCGTATGACCGAAATGAGCGCAACAGAATTCGTTGCGCCTCGATCCGAGGTCGTTTAGAGAAAACGACCATTTTGAGTATCGTTGCGCGCCGCCACCACACTATTGTGGATTAGTGGCCGAACGTACTCCGATTGGACTCTCATCAGTCACGTTAGACTCGTATGACCAAAACGAGTGCAACAGAAGTCGTTGCACCTCGATTCGAGGTCGTTTAGAGAAAACGACCATTTTGAGTATCGTTGTGCGCCGCTACCGTACTATTGTGAGATAGTGACCAAACGTACTCCGATCTGACTTCCGTTAGTTCCTTTAGACTCGTACGACCGATACAAGTCTAATGGAACTCGTTCCGTTTCAATCCGAGGTCATACGGAGAATATGACCATTTTGGATTATGCAGACCGCCTCGGCACAACGCACGAAATACGGAACGCACAAACTCGGGATCGGCCCTAGAAAGTCCTGATGGACCCCCGGGGCCATGGAGGACCCCACCCTAAGTTGACCTTGGTCAAACCCCACCGATCATGGATATTTTGAGGGAACGAAAAGAAAAGGGGGAGAGGAGAGAGAAAATCCTCCCCCTCTCAAGGGAGGGGCTGCCCATGAATAGGCAGCTCCCTTATTAGGGCTAGTGGGGGGGGGGAGAAAATATCCCCCCCCCCCACCCATCCCTCCCTTTTGCCACGTGGGGGAAAGGGAGGGAGAGGGGAGGCCTCCTCCTCCCCTATAAAAGAAGAGGGGGGCCAGCCCCTTCCTGATGCACAAACCCCCTCCCTCTCAGCCCTCTCCTCCCCTGCCAGCCCTCCCAGCTCCCTGCCGGAGCTCCTCCCAACCAAACCGCCGCCACCCTCCTTCCCCATGGCAACTCGCACCTCCACCTCCCGAGCTCCACCTCCATCACTGGTAGAAACCCTACCCTCCCCCTTCCCAGTCCTCTAGAAGCACCCCTGCCGCCCCCTCCCGTCGCCGGAGCGCCGCCAGCGCCACCCGAGCCATGCCTAGGCTCGGGTGGAGGCTTGGCCATGAGCACCCCCACCCCAGCACCGTTGGTGGCGCTGGGGGAGCAGGTTCCCCCTCGGGGGCCTCTGCCCCGGCGAGGGAAGGCGGCAGGGCCGTTGGAGGACGCGCCTCCGGCGGCACCCGCACTCTCCCCTCCCTCTCTACTTTTCCTGTACGGGAAAAGGACCTCCCCCGGCGGCGGCCGGCGGCGCCAGGCCGCCGGACCCCCGCCGGAGGATTGCCCCCTCCCCGGCGCCCCAGCCAGGGGCAGCAGGGGAGGCTCTCCCAGCGGAGGCGGCGGTGTAGCGAGGCTGCATGGCGCATGCAGGCTACGCCACCACCTCCCGCCCCCTTTCTTCCCTTATTCCGGCGGTGGCGGGTGGCGCCAGACTGCCTGACCACCAACGGGATGCTCGCCGGCCCCGGGAGCGTCGACCGGGGGCGGCGCCGACACCAGCTGGCCGCTGCCCGGCGGCGGCAGCGGCGGCCTCCCGCTGAGAAAGCGGGGGCCTCCCGCTGAGAAAGCGGGGGCCTCCCGCTGAGAAGGCGGGGGACTCCCGCTGAGAAGGCGGGGGCCTCCCGCTGAGAAGGCGGGGGCCTCCCGCTGAGAAGGCGGGGGCCTCCCGCTGAGAAGGCGGGGGCCTCCCGCTGAGAAAGCGGGAGCCGTCTGATCTCCCCGAGGAGATCGGGCGGCTCCCCTCTCCTTAACTCCCGCGCCCGCCTCCAATTGCATGCCCCCCACAGCGGATCCGCCGCTGATCCGCTGTGGGGGCCCCAGGAGGGCGCACGGTGCAGCCCTCCTCCATTTCCTTCCCTTTGCTATACGCACCCCACAGCCCGCTCCCCTTATTTTAATTTCCTGAGGGATATAGGGGCTTTTCCAGCAAAAACTTCCAACATGGAAAATATTCCCCACTATGAGGGGCACCTACTGTAATTTTATGGGATTTTAGGAACATATTTGCTATTTTTAAACTCCTCTACAAGGTTTATTTAAGACAACTAAAGGCCCAATTACGTTGAGAAAATTCCCCAAAAATTACAGGCCTTAAATTAAGGTGTTTTGCAATTGCTATCAAAATTTGGAGGTGTGACCTTTTATTTTGGACCTCTAAAAGTCTTTTACGAGTAAATCAAACACCCGAAACGAGGGGAGTTAATTGGGACAAATTGGCAAACTCGCGACGCGTATTTTCGTGACGCAACGAAATAATGCGTATCAATCTCGGGAATCGAATAAGTTAAAAGTAACGACGCGCAAGTCAGGTCGCAATCGCGGGGCGACACCGCCAATTCAATAACATCAAGATAATTAAAAATGCGAAATTAAGGCACACAGAAATACGGAACTTCCTCCTAAGAACGGAGTCAACTTGAAGCCTCCTGTATGGAGTGATTGGACTACTAACCCTTTATTTATTCTGCTCTCCAGTCTCGTATTGGTCCTGCTTTTACTTTCGGCATTTACTCTTTAAATCCAGTCTCGCACTGGTCCCCCTGCTTTTACTTTCAGTATTTATTCGGTAAATCCAGTCTCGCACTAGTCCCCTGCTTTTACTTTCGGCATTTACTCTTTAAATCCAGTCTCGCACTTGTCCCCCTGCTTTTACTTTCAGCATTTATTCCTTAAATCCAGTCTCGCACTGGTCCCCTGCTTTTACTTTCGGCATTTACTCTTTAAATCCAGTCTCGCACTGGTCCTTTATTTACTGCTTTCTGTACTTTCAATTATGCAGTCTCGTACTAGTCCTGATGTTTCGGCCCCTGCTTCCGACCTTTCTTACTGTTTATGCCGCATTTTTATATTTTAGTGCTAACCGTAGTCTTACGCTGGCAAGCGGTGCTTCTCCTCCTTTCTGTGAGGCCTTAGTTGGGGAAGACCCGGAGTTGAGTCCCTCCTCCTGAGTTAGTCCCAAATAAGGAGCCCTCCTACCGCCGAGTCTCCCGGTCAAAAGTCGAGTGACCGGTCGAGTTAGAATGCCACGTTAAGTTTTAAAGCGCTTGCTCTGTGTTAAAAGCTTGCTTTGTGAAGATTGTTTTGGAAGTGGCGGGTCGGTCACACCCGCAGACCGTTCATACCGTTGCGGGTGGGGTGACGACTCAAGGAGACAGGGAGATGTGCGCAGCGGGTTATCACCGCTCTGAACCCGTAGTTTTGCCTCCGCTGGTCGGCCTAAACCTCGGAATCGCCGGATGTCGCTCACAACCAGTTAGCACACCTTGCAGTACGAGAGGGCCTGAGTGATACGGTACGACTACATTCAGAAGTGGCAGGACTGGCCACTGTCACCGACGGCCACATCGGTGAGGCCCGCGGGGTTTGCTACCCTGCTTGAAGCAAAGCGGTCCAAGCTGTGTCGACACAGAGTCTTTGTGTGTGCAGGTTTGAACACATAAGCGCGAGTGTGTGCAAATTAGAGTTGCCTTTATTACATACTGCGCGTCTATATTACCTCGTGGAAGTTTTGATGGGTAGGCCCTATAAATATATATATATATGTATATGTGTATATGTATACCTGCTGCTAACTCTCTACTGTGCTTCGGCAATTTAATTCTTGTACTTTAGCCCGCCCCAGGATACGGTTTCGAGGAGGGGATGTGTTTTCTACTTAGCTCCGTGACTAACGGTTATTTTTATAACCAATCATGGGAGATGGGATAGCATGAAGCCCCTGCACCGCGGGATGAGATACCGGCCTTAGAGATGGCCCGACCGGATACTCCCGCCTCGCCCCCTGCCTTCCGCGACGTGAGTCCTAAAGTGTAGGACTAGTTTAAGAGCACTTTGTATTAGTCATGTGTAGCCTCCGAGGCAGATGTACTAAACAATGGGCTTCGGCCCCTTTTGTTATGTAATTATAAGATGTGTGCTAGTTTTCCTATTTTTAATACTTCCGCTGTGTGAATCTGATGTGATGTTGTGATTCTTGTGCCTGACAAGGCGACTACTCAGTGCTTGAGAGTGTGGACCGTTGCCACCCGGGTAGTGCTAGTGGCCGTCCTTGGGTTGTAAGACCCCCCCCCCCACCCCTCCCTGAACCCGGTTTAGGGAGGGGGGTGGGGGGTCTTACAAATGGATCAGAGCTACCACGATCCGACCACATGGGGCAGTCTTTAGATCCTCCCTTCACATTTTCTGTTCCTTGGTTCGGGACGAACCACGCAGCGGAATCCTGGTAGACCCTTAGGTTTAAGGATCCTAGATTGCACGATAGTACACCACGCATTTTCCGCTTCCTTTCAGTCAGTTCTGCAAAATTCCCTTATTTTTGCAAATACTGATGTTCGCCTGTTACTTCTCCAGATACTGGAGTCCAGTAACGGAAGGTCCTCCTCTAGGGATCAGTACCATCCTACCACTCCACCACCAGCCCCGGCCGCCCCAGCTGCAGTCCCGTTCGTTGATACGGATCTAGGACGGACACTGACATCCCTGCTAGCCACCTTCCAGACGGCCATCCTACGGCCACCCCAGCAGACCACCGTGCCTACCGACCTTCTGACGACATTCCGGGGGTTAAGGCCCCCTACCTTCCGAGGCACCGAGTCTGCCATACAGGCAAAAAAGTGGGTGGAGAGAGTAGAGGAACTCTTGGTTGGGATGATGTGCCCCTCTGTGGCCGCAGTATCCTTGGTGGTGACCTTGCTAGAGGGCAATGCCCGAGATTGGTGGAGGGCAGCCAGCCGCTCCACATTTAGGGGGCGACCACTCAGCACGGTCCTCTGGGGAGAGTTCTTATAAGCCTTCCTAGAGCACTTTATCTCAGACGCAGGTAGGATTGCACTTCAGGAGCGTTTCCTGCAGATCCGGCAAGGAGAGAGGACGGTACCGGAGTACCAGCGAGAGTTCATCCATCTAGCCCATTTTGTCGGGACCTTGGCAGTTACAGACAGGGATAGGGCGTCTAGATTCTATCGAGGTCTACGAGATGATCTTCGACAGGCATTGATCATGATCTCCCAGTCGACCTTTCACACGATCGCCTCTCACGCCGCAACGTTAGAGATGGATCAGAGGATGGTGGCCCAGCAGCGTAGGGGACATGCAGAGGTTCCCCGGGCTCAGGGTCAAGAGAGAGGAGTAGGCCCTCACAGACAGGATCGGGGTAGGAGACAGCGTTAGCGCCACCATCCATATGGGAAGGCAGCCCAGCCCCGACCAGCATCTCCAGCCCCAACACCTCAGGTCACCCCAGCCGCACGACGAGATGCCCCCTTTGCAGGGAACTGCTACCTTTGCCAGCATCCTGGGCACATACGAGCTTTCTACCCTCAGGCTATAGGTAGGCCCGGCCTATGAGCAGTACAGGGAGCCGCGGAGAGAGGGCGAGGACGAGGTGGACGCAGAGGACGACCTGCACGCAGGAGAGGCCAGGGTAGACAGGGCAGAGCAGCACCGCTCGAGGCATATGCTTTAGATCTCCAGCATGGCCCTGCACCAGATGTGGTGATAGGTATCTATTTTCATTAGCCACGATATCCTAGTAGGATGATATAGTAGAAATCTGTGAGGTAGTCTTTTGTTTGACTGGTGTAATTACTACTCGTGTATATCCGTAAAAAGCTTATGATCATAGTACGTATATATATTATCAGGTTTGCCTCTGGTAGAAGGTCACCCTACTAAAACGTTGTTTGAAACCGGTGCCACACATTCCTTCATCGCACAGAACTTCATCGCAGACAAAGTAAACACCGTACGATCATCCGAAATGTCGATATGAATACGTCTCCCGGATGGATCAGACATGACGTCCACGGAGAAGTGCTCCTTCCAAGCAACGCTAGGAGGCGTAGAATTCGAGATCAATGCAACCATTCTGGCGATAACCGGATTCGACATCATTTTAGGAATGGAATGGTTGGCCGAGCATAACGCCCAAATCAATTGTTCGACTCGAGAGATCCACCTTCGGAGCCAAAGGGCAGTCAATCTCACTAACAGGTATACCCTCTGTCACTCGCATCATCTTAACATTTGCTCAAACAGTCAAAGCAGTCCGGTGAAAGGGCGAGGTGTACCTAATCTACTTCGAGATGGAAGACAAGATGCGAGTGCTCTCCAAATTACCCATAATTCAGGACTTCCCAGACGTCTTTCCAGAATCCCTTCCCGGGTTGCCCCCGCAACGAGAAGTGGACTTCCAGATTGTACTTACTCATGGAGCTCGACCGGTGTCCCGAGCACCTTACCGGATGGCCCCAAGGGAACTAGCCGAGCTCAAGATACAACTACAAGAGCTAATTGACGCAGGTTTTGTTCATCCGAGTACCTCGCCCTGGGAGCTCCAGTATTATTTGTCAAGAAGAAGGATGGATCCCTGCGTCTCTGTATCGATTACAGGGAACTAAATAAGCTCACTATTCGAAATACCTATCCACTGCCCATGATAGATGAATTATTCGACCAATTACAAGGCGCGTCCGTCTTCTCCAAAATGGACTTAAGGTCCGGCTACTACTAGCTCTGAGTACGAGAAGAAGACATCCCCAATACCGCCTTCAGCTCCCGTTACGGACTCTATGAATTCATGGTAATGCCGTTCAGGCTGACCAATGCTCCGTCCGCCACTTTGTGGTTTGCCTCTGGTATTTGAACTCTTCCTAGACCACTTTGTGATCGTCTTTATAGACGATATACTCATCTACTCCAAGAGTAAGGCCGATCATTCCAGGCATCTCCAAATGGTTTTGCGCAAGTTAAGGGAACATTCGCTCTTCGCGAAGTTTAGCAAGTGTGAATTCTGGATGGAGGAAGTTGGTTTTCTTGGGCACACGGTTAATAAAAATGGGGTAGCGGTGGACTATGCCAAGTTACAAGCAGTACGAGACTGGCCGCCACTTAGGTCAGCAGCAGATATGAGGAGCTTCCTTGGCCTCGCCGGCTACTACTGCAAGTTTGTAGAAGGCTTCTCTAAAATTTCCTTGCCCCTCACCTCCCTCACCAAAAAGGATGCAGCGTTCCAGTGGACTCCTGAATGCGAGGCAGCATTCATGGAACTAAAGCACCGACTGATATCAGCTCCGATTCTAACCCTCCCCTCGGGCACTGAGGGCTTCCAAATCTACGCCGACGCATCGCTGAAAGGGTTGGGAGCCGTATTAATGCAGCATGGCAGGGTGGTCGCATACGCCTCACGACAGCTGAAGCCTCACGAACTAAACTATGCAACTCACGGCCTGGTGCTGGGTGCAGTGGTGTTCGCACTAAAAGTCTGGAGGCATTATCTCTATGGAGTAAGATGCGAGATCTTCTCCGACCACAAGAGCCTCAAATATATCTTCACCCAGAAAGAGATAAATCTCCAGCAACGTCGGTGGCTGGAATTCTTGTGCGATTACGACTTCTCCCTCCAATACCACCCGGGCAAAGCCAATAAGGTTGCAGATGCCCTAAGTCGGCAACCTCTAATGGCCGGGAATTGGCTATAGATGATACCAGAAGAGTTGGTCAAGTCTTTGGCATACTTGGATATCATCCTCATCACCCGTAGGAACCCGATGGAATACCAGGCTCAGCTCTACTGGATGGAAATACAGTGTGACATCAGAGACAGAATACGAGAGGCCCAGAAAATCGACGTAGATCATCCCCAATCATTCAGACTCTACAACACGGCACTCAGGAAGACTACAATCTATACGACGGCATCCTGCAGTACAAGCACCGCATATTCATCCCCCTTGCCGAAGGAATCCGGGAAGAGATGCTCCGCGAAGCACATCAATCAAGGTATTCAATACATCCGGGAGTAGTGAAGATGTATACAGATCTACAAAGAACGTTATATTGGCTAGGGATGAAGAAGGACGTCACTAATTATGTAGCACACTGCCAGACCTGTCAAATGGTCAAGGCGGAATGTCGTAGCCCAGGAGGTTTACTACAACCCCTGCCCATACCAGAATGGAAGTTCGAAGATATTTCCATGGACTTCTTTCATGGCTTACCCCGATCTCGTGCAGGGAACGACTCCATATGGGTCAATGTAGATCGCCTCACCAAAGTGGCCCGTTTTATCCCAAATAGACAAGGCGACGGTGTCGACATATTAGCCCGGCTATTTATAGAACAGGTGGTCTGATTGCATGGGATATCCCGAATAAAGAAGCAGAAAAAGCTAGACCCCCGCTATCTGGGCCCATATCCAGTCACGAAAAGGATTGGCCTTGTTGCCTATAGGCTAGCTCTGCCAGCAGATTTGGGAAATCTCCACGACGTGTTCCACGTCTCCTCGCTAAGACGTGTCCTTCGCCAACCAGAACAACATCTTCCCGTGCCACCGACGTCAGTGCATTCTGACCGAACCGTCCAACTCGAACCAGTGAAGATAGTAGATTCCAAGCTCAAAAAATTGTGGAACAAAACCATCATGATGGTCAAGATTTTATGGTCAAACTGCGGACGTGACGAGTTTACCTGGGAACCAGAGATGCTTGTTCGGGAAAAATACTCGGAACTTTTCCCCCAGGTATGTTTTTTTGTTTTACCCCTCTACTTTAGGCAATTTTCGGGGATGAAAATCCCTTTATTTTTATTGGATTGTAACATCCCGACTTTTATTGGGTCACTAGACCCTAGTGAGCCCAATAAAAGTAGGCCTGAGCGATAGAGACTGACCCATTATAGGATAATGTATTAGGGGACTATGATCTGACTTCCGTCAGTTCCGTTAAATTCGTATGACCGATACGAGTGCAACAGAATTCGTTGCGCCCCGATCCGAGGTCGTTTAGAAAAAAATGACCATTTTGAGTATCATTGCGCGCCGCCACCACACTATTGTGGATTAGTGGCCGAACGTACTACGATCTGACTTCTGTCGGTTCTGTTAAACTCGTATGACCGATACGAGTGCAACAGAATTCGTTGCGCCCCGATCCGAGGTCGTTTAGAAAAAACCACCATTTTGAGTATCGTTGCGCGCTGCCACCACACTATTATGAGATAGTGGCCAAAAGTACTTCGATTGGACTCTCATCAGTCCCATTAGACTCGTATGACCGAAACAAGCGCAACAGAATTCGTTGCGCCTCGATCCGAGGTCGTTTAGAGAAAACGACCATTTTGAGTATCGTTGCGCGCCGCCACCACACTATTGTGGATTAGTGGCCGAACGTACTCCGATTGGACTCCCGTCAGCCCCGTTAGACTCGTATGACCGAAATGAGCGCAACAAAATTCGTTGTGCCTCGATCCGTGGTCGTTTAGAGAAAACGACCATTTTGAGTATCGTTGTGCGCCGCTACCGTACTATTATGAGATAGTGGCCAAACGTACTCCGATCTGACTTCCGTCAGTTCCGTTAGACTCGTGCGACCGAAACAAGTGTAATGGAACTCATTTCATTTCAATCCGAGGTCTTACAGAGAATATGCCCATTTTGGATTATGTGGACCGCCTCGGCACAACACACGAAATACGGAATGCACAAACTCGGGATCGGCCCTAGTAAGTCCTGATGGACCCCCGGGGCCATGGAGGACCCCACCCTGAGTTGACCTTGTTCAACCCCCCCCCCCCCCCCCCCCCCCCCCCGAGCATGGATCTTTTGTGGGAACGAAAAGAAAAGGGGGGAGAGGAGAGAGAAAATCCTCCCCCTCTCAAGGGAGGGGCTTCCCATGAATAGGCAGCCCCCTATTAGGGCTAGGTGGGGGGGGGGGGGGGAGAAAATATATCCCCCCCCCCCCCCCCACCCATCCCTCCCTTTTGCCACGTGGGGGAAAGGGAGGGAGAGGGGAGGCCTCCTCCTCCCCTATAAAAGAAGAGGGGGGACAACCCCTTCCTGATGCACAAACCCCCTCCCTCTCAGCCCTCTCCTCCCCTGCCAGCCCTCCCAGCTCCCTGCCGGAGCTCCTCCCAACCAAACTGCCGCCGCCCTCCTTCCACATGGCAAGCCGCCCCTCCACCTCTCGAGCTCCACCTCCATCGCAGGTAGAAACCCTACCCTCCCCCTTCCCACTCCTCTGGAAGCACCCCTGGCGCCCCTCCCGCCGCCGGAGCGCCGCCAGCGCCACCCGAGCAATGCCTAGGCTCGGGTGGAGGCTTGGCTGTGAGCACCCCCACCCCAGCGCCGGTGGTGGTGCTGGGGGAGCAGGTTCCCCCTCAGGGGCCTCTGCCCCTGCGAGGGAAGGCGGCAGGGACGCCGGAGGACGCGGCTCCGGATGCACCCGCACTCTCCACTCTCTCTACTTTTCCTGTACGGGAAAAGGACCTCCCCCGGCGGCGGCCGGCGGCGCCAGGCCGCCGTACCCCCGCCGGAGGATTGCTCCCTCCCCGGCGCCCCAGCCAGGGGCGGCAGGGGAGGCTCTCCCAGCGGAGGCGGCGGTGCAGCGAGCCTGCATGGCGCATGCAGGCTACGCCACCACCACCCGCCCCCTTTCTTCCCTTATTCCGGCGGTGGCCGGCGGCGCCAGACCGTCGGACCATCACCGGGATGCTCGCCGTCCCCCGACGCATCGACCGGGGGCGGCGCCGGTACCAGTCGGACGCTGCCCGGCAGTGGCAGAGGCCTCCTCCCGCTGAGAAAGCGGAGCCTCCCGCTGAGAAAGCGGGAGCCGTCTGATCTCCCCCAGGAGATCGGGCGGCTCCCCTCTCCTTAACTCCCGCCCCCGCCTCTAATTGCGTGCCCCCCACAGCGGATCCGCTGCAGATTCATTGTGGGGGCCCCAGGAGGGCGCACGGTGCAGCCCTCCTCCAGCTCCTTCCCTTTGCTATACGCACCCCACAACCCGCTCCCCTTATTTTAATTTCCTGAGGGATATAGGTGCTTTTCCAGCAAAAACTTCCAACATGGAAAATATTTCCCACTATGA
The DNA here is from genome assembly GCA_033032865.1 of Dactylorhiza incarnata. Lineage (NCBI taxonomy): Eukaryota > Viridiplantae > Streptophyta > Magnoliopsida > Asparagales > Orchidaceae > Dactylorhiza > Dactylorhiza incarnata. Next base: position 177,565 of record JAWHQI010000356.1, on the reverse strand, counting down.
GGGGCACCTACTGTAATTTTTTGGGATTTTTAGGAGCATATTTGCTATTTTTAAACTCCTCTACAAGGTTTATTTAAGAAAACTAAAGGCCCAATTAAGTTGAGAAAATTCCCCAAAAATTACAGGCCTTAAATTATGGTGTTTTACAATTGCTATCAAAATTTGGAGGTGTGACCTTTTATTTTGGACTAAAAGTCTTTTACGAGTAAATCAAACACCCGAAACGAGCGGAGTTAATTGGGACAAATTGACAAACTCGCGACGCGTATTTTCGTGACGCAAGGAAATAATGCATATCAATCTCGGGAATCGAATAAGTTAAAAGTAACAACGCGCGAGTCAGGTCGCAATCGCGGGGCGACACTGCCAATTCAATAACATCAAGATAATTAAAAATGCGAAATTAAGGCATACAGAAATACAGAACTTCCTCCTAAGAATGGAGTCGACTTGAAGCCTCCTGTATGGAGTGATTGGACAACTAACCCTTTATTTATTCTGCTCTCCAGTCTCGTACTGGTCCTGCTTTTACTTTCGACATTTATTCTAAAAATCCAGTCTCGCACTGGTCCCCCTGCTTTTACTTTCAGTATTTATTCTTTAAATCCAGTCTCGCACTGGTCCCCTGCTTTTACTTCTGCATTTACTGTTTAAATCCAGTCTCGCACTGGTCCCCCTGCTTTTACTTTCCGCATTTATTCTTTAAATCCAGTCTCGCACTGGTCCCCTGCTTTTACTTTCGGCATTTACTCTTTAAATCCAGTCTCGCACTGGTCCTTTATTTACTGCTTTCTGTACTTTCAATTCTCCAGTCTCGTACTGGTCCAGATGTTTCGGCCCCTGCTTCCGGCCTTTCTTACTGTTTATGCTGCACTTTTATAATTTAGTGCTAACCGCAGTCTTACGCTGGCAAGCGGTGCTTCTCCTCCTTTCTGTGAGGCCTTAGTTGGGGAAGACCCGGAGTGGAGTCCCTTGTTGGGGAAATGATTTCTCTTAACCCCTAGAAATAAGTTGAATATGAATTCTAAGAAAGAAAAACAAGGTTAAGTAAATATGCGTCGAATACTATTCGACGCAACGTCGAAATGAAGTCGACGTTTCCTTCAAATTGAGTCGAAGTAACTTTAGGAAGATTTCGACGTATGTGTTGTCGACGCTACTCTGATTTCTAGTCGATGCATATGGAGAAGTCGACGCACCTTAGTCGACGCACCTTCCTTATTCTCCTTTCGACGTCCAGACAAGAAGAACTCGACGTTTACATCGAATGGTAATCGACGCACGTCGATTTATATGACAGATTTAAATATGCGCCAGATCTCTTTCCTTCTTTCAGTAGATCTGATTTGTATGGAATAAATGTCAATATTTTATAGCCGTTCTGAATCATTCTTTCCTTATATCTGATTCTTGGCTAATTTGATTAAACTTATTTGGACATTATTTGAAATCAAAATTAGTTCTTTCCTTCTACAGAAATAAATATTATGGAAACATTTTCATCTTTCTATTTCTCTGACTGATAATTGATTATCCTCCTATAGTATTATTTTGAATTAACAAAGCTATAAATAAAGAGGAGGTCGACAGAAAAAGCAGAACAAGTGATTCACCATTTTACATTTGAAAAAGAGGAAGAACTCCCAAGTATAGAGAGAAAATTGAGAAATTGTTCTGCAGCAATATTCAAGCACTTCTTCTTCTCCTGCTTCTGAAGTCATTCTGCTGCAAGTTCTGATAGCTCTCACAAAGAGAGAAAAGCTACAAATCTTCTTCTCTCTATAGAAGAAAGATTTAATTCACTTCTTGTGCTTCCAATCTTCTTGCTAGGAAGAAGATTCAATCTTGTTCTTATTTTTTTCTTCTTTCTTATTCTTACTTAAATATTGTAAAGAGTTTTTAGAATCTCTCTTCAAAAAATTCAGTGTACTGGTTCAAGAGTCTCCTTGTCAAAAGACTCAGGGTGGTTCTAAGAGTCTCCTTGTCAAAATACTCAGGGTGGTTCTAAGAGTCTCCTTATCAAAAGACTCAGTGCAAGATAGTGAATTCCTACCAAGGGGGTAGAAGAGTGGACTACCCAAAGTTTGGGGAACCACTATATTTTCTTGTGTTGTGCTGTGATTTCTTTTCTTGCATTTACTTTTTTTACTTGTTTAATTCTTGTTGGTGTGTGGGAAGCTATAATCTGTGATCATACACATATATATATATATTAACTTTGCACAAAATAATTTCTAATCTCTATTCACCCCCTCTAGAGAATTCTAGTGAGGTAAACTGTGCACTTTCAATTGTTATCAGAGGGAGGTTGATCTAAAAAGGTTAACTCCTTGATCAAAAAGATCCTACCTCTTATTTATATATATATATATATATATATACTTTTCTAACAATCAATTTTCACATGGCACAAATCAAAGATTATGCTTCCACCAGACTACCAATGTGCAATCTTGAAAAGTTTGCAGTTTGGAAAACAAGAATCAGAATTTATATTAACTCCATTGATGCTGACTTGTTTAATATTACTGTGACAGGTCCCCCAAAGCCCTATAGAAAGGATGCAAGTGGCAATGTCACACAAACACTTATTCCAAGATCTGAGTGGACAGAAGATGAGAAGAAGGCTAGAACATATGATCTAAAGGCCATGAACATACTTGTATCAACTCTCTCAGATGACATCTTTCAAAGGGTTGTTGACTGTGAATCATCCAAAGAAATTTGGGATGCTCTTACAAAGATGGTGGAAGGAAGTGCTGATGAAAAGAAAGATAAGAAGGCCCTATTGATCTCCCAATATGAGAACTTCCAAAAGAAGAATGAAGAGAGTATCTCTGAGATGTATGACAGATTCAGTCTAATCATTAACCAATTGAAAAACTTGGATAGAGAGATCTCCCTCACTGAGATTAATGACAAATTGCTAATGAGCCTCCCCAGTTCATGGGACTCAAGAATATGGGCAATAAGAGACACAAGAGGACAAAAGGAAATCTCTACATATGCTCTCTTAGGAAAACTCAAATCCTATGAGCCACTACTAAAAACTAGAGAAGAGATGAAAAGAAGAGAAAACACTCCAATCTCCTCAAAAGACAGGAACATAGCTTTAAAGGCAACAGAAGAAAGGACTCCTGTCACTGAAGAAGAACTATTCAGTTTCCTAGCCAGAAGATTTAAGAAATGGGTCAAGACAGATGGATCAAAAAGTAGGGAGTCAAAACCAAGGTATGACAAAACTCCCACTAAAGAAATTATTTGCTATTCTTGCAGGAAACCTGGACATATTGCCCCAGAATGTCCAGAGAATGCTGAAACAAAGAAAGATCTGAAAAGAAAGGATCTCAAGAAAAAGGGGAAGAAGAAAGAAAGAGGCTTTATTGCAGAAGCCTGGAGTGAAACAGACTCTGAGGACAGTTCATCCTCTGAGAGTGACAATGAAGAATCTAGGCAAGAAGACCTATGCTTGATGGCCTTTGTAGGCCCCAAGAATGATGATGGTGCTAAATCTTGGAGTGAGACAGGATCAGAAGAAAACATATCTTCTGAAGATGAAAAAGAAAATAGCCTTATTCTCATAGAGGAATCTGAGGATAAGGATGAGGTAAGCATCTTTGATGAAATAGATTTTCAAAGTGATAAATTCAGAAATGATTTTATGGGAATGTGTCTAGATCAATTAAAAGCTAAACAAGAAATCAATGACCTAAAAGAACAAATTCATATGGTCAAGAACCAAAGAAATAAAAAGGATATAAGCTCAATAGATCATGTATTAAGGGCTAACATAAGAGAGAACGAAATAGAAAGGGGTAGAATAGAAAATCGGTTCCTTAAGGATAAGGTTTCTCAGGCAAAGGCCTTTGAAGAATCAATAAAAATGAGAAGCCAAACTCTTAAAGAAATCACTGAAAAACAAACAATAAGACACAAAAATCTTGGGCTAGGGGCTGATCCATTAATCAGCCTAATTCCATCCAACAAGCCTGCATGGATGAGCCCTGTAAAATTCACTAAACCCATCCAATCAGCAAACCAAGAAAAAGAATCACAACATAAGAAAGAACACTTCTTCAAGGAAATAAAGGAATTTGATGAAACATCATATTATTCAGCTGATGACTCACAAACATCATCTGAAGAGACCACTAAACCAAAAGAAACAACATACAAAGGAGTAAAAATAGAAAAAGATAAAATGAAAATTTATGAAGACACAGTCGCGTCGACTTCATATCGACGCATGAATGATAATGCGTCGACTTCTACTCGACGTACCCTCTTAGATGTCTCGACCACTACTCGACGCTTGAATAAAGATACGTCGACATCCAATCGACGCAACTTCCTCCATGCGTCGATACCAGATCAACGCAATCTAAGGAATGCGCCGAATATAAATCGACGCAACTATCAACATGCGTCGAATAGATATCAACGCATAAAAGTTCAGAGCAACTTAAATACCTTTCCTCCAAAAGCCTTTCATCCTAACCCATATTCAGGACCCATTCATCCCAATCATGATTTCTATCCTAATCAACGCCTCTATCATGATTTCTATCCTAAACATGGTAACCAAAATTCCCATTTTAACCAAAATTTCTATCCTAACCAAAATAAAACTTTCTATCCTGATCAACCCTTTTATTCTTCTCTATACTCAAATTATCATAATGATAAGATAATCAAGTGCCATATATGTAACAAAACTGGCCACCTTGCCAAACAATGCTGGTACAACCAATCAAACTATCTGTAAAAATTAGTCCAAGGATGACTTAGAATTAGGTAGAGATAAACACCTAGAATTCTTCAGGAAAATTAAAAATCACGTCGATCTCTAATCAACGCACCGTCGATAACTCAAATCTATAAGTAAAATCGACGCATGCGTCGACTCCACTCGACGCATACGTCGATAGGAAATCCTATCATCCCAAGTCAGACTATATCGATGCTCACGTCGAATTCCTCTCGACGTAACGTCGACTTCATGAAAACGAGCGGCAATACCAAAATATTTTCGGTCACATCCATGGAAGTACCGAATAAGCCTCGACTTGAGCCCAGTTTCGACGCTTCACCTGACTTAAATAGTCTCTTCAGTTAGAAGCCTTCACTTCTCTGCATCTTTCATCCTTCTTGCTCCTCAGACCAGCCGACTTCTTCCTCTCTCTTTCACTAACCTAAAATGGCTCCAAAGACCAACTCAGGCTTCGGCATTGACCTTGAGTCCTTCCAAGCAGCCACAGAAAACTACAAGAGCATCATTGCTCTCTTTACTGAAGCTGGCCTGAACAAACTTATCTCCACAAGAAGTAAGCTCCTGGAAACAGAACTCACAGAGCTGACAACTAATGTTCAAATATCTGAACAAGGAGAAATTCAAGGAACAATCTATGAGACACCTGTCTCAATCTCAGCAGAACATATTAGGGCCACCTTTGATCTACCATCAGGTATATCCTAATATCATCTTTGTTTAAATGAAATAAGAGAAGAAAACGAGTCTCTAAAAAGAATGACTAAACAAGTCTTAATTATTTCCCTATTAGGTGATGAATCCATTGAACTCACACCTGATGAAATCAAGCACTTGCTCACCACCATGAATTTCTCAAAAGATAGGTCAATCCATCTGAAAAAATAGACTTTTCTGATGAGTACAGATTACTGGCAGACATAGTAGGGAAGATACTATTATGCAAGATATCAGCCCATGATGCAGTGACCAAGCTGCAACTGAACATCATGGGGGCCCTTGTGCTGAAGAAGAAGGTGGACTGGGCCAGCTGTCTTCTCAAAATGATAGCTTCCAAATACTCTCACAAGGAAAATGCCTACATGAGAATCATGAGCCAAGTACTCTTCCACTCCTTCCCTGACCTATGTAGGTCAAAAGGAATCCACATTCCTCCAGGGAAGAGGATGTCAATTGCTCTCTTTTCTAAGTGGACCAGGCAAATTCCTAAGCCTGGTTCCATCCCTGAAAGAACTCCTTCTCCTCTTTCTCCTCCTCCTCCTCAAAGAGACAACCCTTCTCTACCACCATCATCCACTCAAATACTCTCTACTACCCTCATAACTCCTACTCTACCTATCTCTTCTCAAACACCTGCTCAAACAGAAGTTTCTCCTTCTCTTCCTCCTCCAAATTTCCCATCTTCTCTACCTCCATTATCACCCTTACCTCGTGAATCAACTCACTTCTCTCCTCCTCTGTCACCTCTTCCTCCTCCATCACCTCCTCACCTTTCACACCATGAAACATCTTCATCCACTGAGGCTCTCATCACTCAGTGCATCAAATCAGCAGCTGAAAAATTCCAAGTGATGCTGGATGAGCATTGCTCCCAAATTCATTCCTCCATCCTTCACATGCACACCCAAATAGATGGGGTTAGTGCCTCTGTGCAAGGCCTAAAGACCTCTCTCTCTTCCTCTAGAGTGACAAGGTCTTTCTTAACCTCCCTGGCCAAGAAGGTCAAGAAGGGGGAGAATCTAGATGAAGAGCAGCCCTCCAATCCTAAATCTCTCTCCCACAAGTCCCCTCCTTCTTCAAAATCTGACAAAATCCTTGGGAATGAGATAGTACCTGAGCTACACAATGATGAACAAACTATAGAGGTACTTCATATAGCAAGAGAGGCTGCAAGTCAAGTAGTACTATTACAAGGGGAGGCAAGTAGAGAAGAAACTGAAAAGGAAGATATAGCAGTTGAGAAGAAAGATAAAGAAACTACAAATCAGGGGGAGCTGGATACTGATATGAATGAAGCTGGAGATAATAGTGGAGCTGGAACTGGAGCTGGAGAAAGATTAAAGGAGGTTCCATCCCAGGGGGAGCAATCTGCTCAGGGGGAGCTAGGTGCACTTCCTACAAATGAGAAAGAGAAACCCTCCTCTCCTAAAACAGTAGTATTCAAGAGAAAGAGAAAGACCCCTCCTACCCCTCCTGAGTAATATTTGAAAACAATGCTGATATATCTTACCCTATAGTTGAATACTACTTGGTATGAACATGAAAATCTGTTTATATGATTCTGAAAATCTGTTCATATTTCTTTTCTATACAAATGATGTGCTGGATTGATTTTATGCTAATACAATTTCTCTCTAAGTAGGGTTAAGACAAATAGGGGGAGATTGTTGGGGAAATGATTTCTCTTAACCCCTAGAAATAAGTAGAATATGAATTCTAAGAAAGAAAAACAAGGTTAAGTAAATATGCGTCGAATACTATTCGACGCAACGTCGAAATGAAGTCGACGTTTACCTTCAGATTGAGTCGAAGTAACTTTAGGAAGATTTCGACGTATGTGTTGTCGACGCTACTCTGATTTCTAGTCGACGCATATGGAGAAGTCGACGCACCTTAGTCGACGCACCTTCCTTATTCTCCTCTCGACGTCTAGCCAAGAAGAACTCGACGTTTACGTCGAATGGTAATCGACGCACGTCGATTTATATGACAGATTTAAATATGCGCCAGATCTCTTTCCTTCTTTCATTAGATCTGATTTGTATGGAATAAATGTCAATATTTTATAGCCGTTCTGAATCATTCTTTCCTTATATCTGATTCTTGGCTAATTTGATTAAACTTATTTGGACATTATTTGAAATCAGAATTAGTTCTTTCCTTCTACAGAAATAAATATTATGGAAACATTTTCATCTTTCTATTTCTCTGACTGATAATTGATTATCCTCCTATAGTATTATTTTGAATTAACAGAGCTATAAATAAAGAGGAGGTCGGCAGAAAAAGCAGAACAAGTGATTCACCATTTTACATTTGAAAAAGAGGAAGAGCTCCCAAGTATAGAGAGAAAATTGAGAAATTGTTCTGCAGCAATATTCAAGCACTTCTTCTTCTCCTGCTTCTGAAGTCATTCTGCTGCAAGTTCTGATAGCTCTCACAAAGAGAGAAAAGCTACAAATCTCCTTCTCTCTATAGAAGAAAAATTTAATTCACTTCTTGTGCTTCCAATCTTCTTGCTAGGAAGAAGATTCAATCTTGTTCTTATTTCTTTCTTCTTTCTTATTCTTACTTAAATATTGTAAAAGAGTTTTTAGAATCTCTCTTCAAAAAATTCAGTGTACTGGTTCTAAGAGTCTCCTTGTCAAAAGACTCAGGGTGGTTCTAAGAGTCTCCTTGTCAAAAGACTCAGGGTGGTTCTAAGAGTCTCCTTATCAAAAGACTCAGTGCAAGATAGTGAATTCCTACCAAGGGGGTAGAAGAGTGGACTACCCAAAGTTTGGGGAACCACTATATTTTCTTGTGTTGTGCTGTAATTTCTTTTCTTGCATTTACTTTCTTTACTTGTTTAATTCTTGTTGGTGTGTGGGAAGCTATAATCTGTGATCATACACATATATATATATATATTAACTTTGCACAAAATAATTTCTAATCTCTATTCACCCTCCCTCTAGAGAATTCTAGTGAGGTAAACTGTGCACTTTCATCCCTCCTCCTGAGTTAGTCCCAAATAAGAAGTCCTCCTACCGCCGAGTCTCCCGGTCAAGAGTCGAGTGACCGGTCGAGTTAGAATGTCGCGTTAAGTTTTAAAGAGCTTGCTCTGTGCTAAAAGCTTGCTTTGTGAAGATTGTTTTGGAAGTGGCGGGTCGGTCATGCCCGCATACTATTCGTACCAGTGCGTGTGGGGTGACGACTCAAGGCGACATGGAGATGTGCGCAGCGGGTTATCACCGCTCCGAACCCGCAGTTTTGCCTCCGCTGGTCGGCCTAAACCTCGGAATCGCCGGATGTCACTCACATCCAGTTACTACACCTTGCTGTATGAGAGGTTCTGAGTGATACGGTACGACTACATTCAGAAGTGGCAGGACTGGCCACTGTCACCTACGACCACATCGGTGAGGCCCGCGGGGTTCGCTACCCTGCTTGAAGCAAAGCGGTCCAAGCTGTGTCGACACAGAGTCTTTGTGTGTTCAGGTTTGAACACCTGAGCGCGAGTGTGTGCAAATTAGAGTTGCCTTTATTACATACTGCACGTCTATATTACCTCGTGGAAGTTTCGATGGGTAGGCCCGATAAATATATATATATGTGTGTGTATATGTATACCTGTTGTTAACTCTCTACTGTGCTTCGGCTATTTAATTCCTGTACTTTAGCCCGCCCCAGGATACGAATCCAGGGAGGGGATGTGTTTTCTACTTAGCTCTGTGACTAACGGTTATTTTTATAACCAATAACAGGAGATGGGACAGTATGAAGCTCCCGCACCGCAGGATGAGATATCGGCCTTAGAGATGGCCCGACCGGATACTCCCGCCTCGCCCCCTGTCTTCCGCGACGTGAGTCCTAGAGTGTAGGACTAGTTTAAGAGCACTTTGTATTAGTCATGTGTAGCCTCCGAGGAAGATGTACTAAACAATGGGCTTCAGCCCCTTTTGTTATGTAATTATAAGATGTGTGCTAGTTTTCCTATTTCTAATACTTCCGTTATGTGAATCTGATGTGATGTTGTGATTCTTGTGCCTGACAAGGCGACCACTCAGTGCTTGAGAGGGTGGACCGTTGCCACCCGGGTAGTGCTAGTGGCCATCCTTGGGCAGTAAGATCCCCCCTCCCTGAACCCAGTTCAGTTTGGGGAGGGGGGGTCTTACACGGGCGGTCTATTTTGAGGAGACCGCAGTTACCAGGCGGTTTGTATATAACCGTATGGTTTAATAAGGAGCTGTTAGCCTTGATGAGCTCGGGCGGTCTGTCCTGTGAGACCGCTCGCGATCTGATGGGCTGTTATTGAATCCCAGTTTGTGCGGTGACGACATCCGTCTACTTGCTTATAAATAGGGGTGCAGGGCCCGTCATTCATAACGAAGAAATGTAAGAACCAAAGTTGGCTTGATTGTACCGGTCTCAATTTGAGGTTGCGCGGTCTGAGATTTTGACTGACCGGTTTGTTTGTTCGCAGGTTAGCGACTAGCAGCTCGCGGTCAGCTTTTCTCCTTTCTTCCAGCTTTGAATTAACCAGTCTGGGCGGACTGTGTTTAGGTGTTATTGGATTGTGCAGCGAACTCAGCTGATCAGGCGGTCTTATGTGGCCAGGCGATCTTGAGTTGCGGTCTGCAGCAGGAAGCAATTTTCGTTGGCAAGTGTTTGCGGGTTCTTCTGTGATCTTAAGACCATGCATTATGGGCGATCAAGGAGTGCGAACTGGTTGTCTTTCAGCAGTTGAATAAGCAGCAGGTCGGTCGGTCTGTGGTTGCGGTCTGACAGATGCGGCTTGTGCTCTGTTTGCGCAGCCTCAGGAGTTATCCGTCTGGCTTGTCTGTTCGCGCGGTCTGGCGATCTCAAGTTGTCAAGTCGTCAACAGCTTATTGTTTTGTGTTTGTGCTTCTCTCCTCCGAGATTCTTATGAATCTTGTCTCGCCATGTATACCTCGAATTTTAAAGAGATAGTTAATACCATAGCACTATTCGGTCTTCCCATTGTCATTGTGTTGTCATACTTGTGGAAAGTTTTGTGAAGTGTTCCGTATTTTACTTCATCTCAGGACTGTTGGAACAACCCTATTACTGATTTGGGCTAGGATCGCTATCTGTGACTAGGACTCAAGTTGACCCCATTGTATAGTCTAAGGGTCAAGGTCTAAGTGTGTCTGAGTAGCAAGAACTTAGGAAAAATTCCAAGTTTTTGTGTTCGATGAACTTTGCTCTGCGTTCGACGAATAAGTAATAAGATGTTCAATTCGACAAAATTGCTTCTCAGCTCGACGAATTCAATCTTCCAGCCAATTCAGCAGATTTTCTCTCAGTTCGAAGAACTCCAGATTCAGTTCGACGAACTCCAGATTGAGATCGACGAACTCAGTTCAGTGTTCGACGAATAACGAATTAAATGTTCAGTTCGACGAACTCAGCCTTCAGTTCGACGAACTCAACTCTTAGCTCGACGAACTCAGCTCTCAGCTCGACGAATTTCTTCTCCGGCTTAACAAATTACTGAAGGATAAGTTATTTATTTTCTCTGAACTCAGATCGACTATTCAGCAACGGATCTATTCAATTATTTGGACTTATTCACTTATCAGATAAGTCAATATTTGATCTTTTCTTTTATTATTCATTTATATTCTCTTCTCTCGAGAAAGTAGCTGTTTGACATATTGGAAAAGGATACTCTTATGGAAAAGGAAAAGGAATTAATTATTATTGCTGAATCAGATTGCAGTTCCAAGAAATATCTTTTCAGAATATAATATTCCTTATCCAGGAGATTTGAATTTCAAATCAGTCATATATTGTCTAAAGAAAAAAAAAAGACAGAAGAGGAGTAGTACCAGAGAAAGAAAAGAGAAGTATCAGTCGAAAGTGAACTTCAAAAATGTCAAAAAGATTACAGAGTTCATCCTCAATAGCAGCATTCTCATTCTCTGAGAACAACAACTCAAATCGTCTCTCAATTTTCAGCTGCTGGTTCTAATCTTCAAAGAGCAACAATAATCTGAGAAACTTTGTCTCTCAGATTCATCTGCTATCAAGGAAGATATTATACATTCAAGTGAAAGCTCCATCCTTCAACTGTCAAGAATTTCTATCAGACAGGGGGAGCTTTACAACACAACAATCCACTAGTCTTCTCTCAGCTTGTTGACAGAGAAGAATTTCATAAACCTTTTTGCTTACCCTTTTTATCCCATCTTGTACAGGGTTCTAACTCCCTACAAAAGTTAAACCTTTGGTGGCAGGGCACCTGATCAAAAACCTGTGTTTTGGTTTGAGCACCTGATCAAAAGCTCAGTGGTGTTTGGGCACCTGATCAAAAATCCAGTGGTGTTTGGGCACCTGATCAAAAATCCCAGTGGTGATAGGGCACCTAATCAAAAACCTAGTGGATTCCTACCAAGGGTGGTAGAAGAGTAGATGTACGCAGTTTGATTGGGGAACTACTATAGATCCTTGTGCTTTCTGTGATTGTGTTTTTCTTTCTGTACTGTGTTGTGATTTGTGTTTATTTTACGTTTACACTCACTCTGTTACACATATATATATATATATATATATATATATCACTATTTTAATTCCGCTATAAAATAAGTTAAAACTTTTTAATACTCTATTCACCCCCCCCCCCCCCCCCCCCCTCTAGAGTAAAGCTAAGATCTAATACCTCTCTTTCACGGGCCTCAAGTTTTTCAACATGGTATCAGAGGGAGGTTGTTGAGCAGTAGTTTCTGATACTTCTCTCGGGTTCCTCAAGTTGGTTAGCAACCAGTGGGATAGCAATGGAAGGAGGATATGCTAGAGGTTTTGGTATTGAGCTCCTTTCGGATGTAGATCAGCTACTGAAATTTGGACAGCCTTGGATGGCTTGTTCAATAAGAAGAATGTAGCTAGGCTACAGTTCTTGGAGAATGAGCTGGCGAAAGCAACTCAGGGAGATTTGTCTATCTCAACGTTCTTCTTGAAGATGAAGAACCTCTGCGCAGAGATATCATCTTTGGACCCGGATGAGCCTATCTCAGAAGCTAAGCTGAAGAGGCACATAATCCGCGGCTTGCGGAGGGAGTATGTGGCCTTTGATACTTCTTTTCAAGGATGGGCCAATCAACCATCGTTGCTGGAGCTGGAGAACTTACTTGCTTCGCAAGAGAGTTTGGCTAAGCAAATGGCTGGGATGTCTGTCTCTGGGGGAGAAGGCGAGGTTCTCTTCTCTGGCAAGAAGAAGAGATGGGACAAGAAGAAGAAGACATCTGGAGATGATGGTACGTCTACTTCATATCAGCGGGAGAGGAGCTATGCTCCTAAGCATGATGGGAAGAAGAAGGAAGGACCTAGATGCTTCAGGTGCAACAAGCTTGGTCATTTAAAGAGAGACTGCCAAGTCAATCTTCAGCCAGGGCATGCTGCGGGAAAGGAGGAGGCTGGTTCCAATTCTGAAGGTAGTTGGGTGGTGGAGGTGCATTCATGACGGTCACGTGTGTTCGGGCTATGACTTCCATCAACTATCGGGATGATTGGATAGTGGACTCTGGGTGTGATCATCACCTCACGGGGGATGAGTCGAAGTTCTCCTCATTGCAGGCATATACAGGTAATGACGCTATCATTACGGCTGATGATACTATACAAGTAGGAGAGAAGGAAGGTGTGGTTTCTTTGAACGATGATAGAGGTACTCTTACGTTGAAGAGTGTCTATCATGTTCCGGGGATGAAGAAGAGCATCTTCTCTATGACCAATGCGGTGGATGCTGGCTATCACGTTCTGTTCGGTCCAACAGAAGTAAAATTTCTCTGAAATGTTTCAGCTGTGAAAGTTGAGGTCACTCATATAGGGAGACGGGTGAAGGACTTGTTTGTTCTTTCAACAAGTTCTTATGTTGATAAGATGAGGGCTAACGACAACGTCGCTATCTGACACGAAAGACTTGGGCATGATGAGATGGATAAGTTGAAGGTTATGGCGGGAAGAGGCCTGGTGAAGGGTATGTCTAGCTTGTCATCTTTCGGGGATGGTCACGTTTGTGCAGGTTGTCAGTTTGGTAAGGCTCAACGTCTTCCATTTGACAAATCACAAAGCAGATGTAAAAGACCATTGGAGTGTATCCATGGTGATCTGTTTGGACCTACCAACACTACCAGTCTTGGAGGTAGCAGGTATATGCTAATTTTGGTAGATGACTTCACCAGATATACATGGGTATATTTTCTGAAGCAGAAGTCGGAGGCGTTCGAGAGGTTTGTGGAGTTCAAGGAGCTGGTGGAAGGTCGGCTTAACCTGCGGGTCAAAAGGTTCAGAATTGACAACGGAGGGGAGTTCACCTCCAAGGCGTTCTTTAACTTCTGCAGGAAGCATGGCATCCAAAGAGATCTTTCGTGTGCTCACACTCCACAACAGAACGGAGTTGCAGAGCGGAAGATCCGTCATCTGACGAAAACCTGTAAATGTTGGCTTCATGCCAAGAGTATCCCAAAGTCCTTCTGGGTAGAGGGAATGTCTTGTGCGACCTATGTTATCAACCGGATGCCTCTCAGTCCCATCAACATGAAGACCCCTCATGAGTTGATGTTCAAGGAGAAGCCAAGTGTGGAACACTTTCGAGTGTGTGGTTCTACCTGCTATGTGCATGTTCCGGATGCCCTTCGAACGAAGCTAGATGCAAAGGCAAGGAAACTAGTCTTCGTTGGTTATGATGACCGGAAGAAAGGGTGGAGATGCATGGATCCTGAGACATAGAGATATGTGGTCTCTACGAATGTGGTATTTGACGAGCTGACGTCATACCAAGGTAGCTCTTCTGTAGAGTTATAAGGAAGCAGGGTAGATGGTGGACCAAAGGAAGCTGCATGGGAAGTTCTGGTGGAGTTGCATGTTTCTCCAAGTGCTCCAGGTATTTCTAGTTCTGGGTCAGGTGATTCGGGTTCTGGAAGCAGGGGGAGCGATGCTCCATGTCTACCTGAAAGGAGAGATAGTCCAGAAGCTGCAGTTGAAGAGGTGGTTCAGAGTCAAGCTCTGAGGAGGTCCAAGAGGACCATTATTCCACCTGATCGGTATACGGGCGGAAACTTGGTGAGCTTTGTCTCATGTTTCTTCGCAGGTCCCCTAGATGAGAGAGAGCCATCTTGTTATGAAAATGTCGTTGGATTCAAGGAGTGGCAAGGAGCCATGGATGAAGAGATGGCTGCCCTCAGGAAGAATGAGACTTGGGACTTGGTGCCTAAGGTTGAGGGTGTTACTCCGGTAACTTGCAAGTGCGTTTTCAAATTGAAGAAGAAGGCTGATGGTAGTATTGAGCGGTACAAGGCTCTCCTTGTAGCTCGAGGTTTCTCTCAGAAGTATGGGGAGGATTATGAAGAGACATTTATCCCCGTTACCAAGATGACTTCGGTTCGGGTGGTGATCGCATTGGCAACTTGCCAAGGGTGGAAGATTTGGCAACTCGACGTGAAGAACGCTTTCTTATATGGCGAGATTGACAAGGATATCTTCATGGATCTGCCACCTGTTTATGTTTCCGAAGAGCACCCAAGATATGTTTGCAAGCTCAAGAAGGCTCTTTACGGCTTGAAGCAAGCGCCTCGGGCGTGGTACGGGAAGATCACAAAATACCTCGAGTTCTGCGGATACTTTGCTTCTGATTCAGATTCAAGCTTATTCGTGAAGAAGACGGGGGAGCTTCAGGTCTTGGTGCTGCTGTACATTGACGATATGATCATCACGGGGAATTCTGAAGTGGAGGTAGCTAGGCTTCGTCCTGAGCTAGCTATTAGATTTGAGATGAAGGATTTTGGTGAACTCCACCATTTCCTTGGGCTCGAAGTGGAGAGGAAAGAGAGTGGTATGCTTGTTTCCCAAAAAAGGCTATGCGGATTGAATCGTAAAGAGGTTCAGCATGGAAGGGGGAAAAGCAGCTCTACTCCACTAGAGGTTAGAGTTCATCTTCGACGAGATGAAGGGAAGGTTCTTACCGATCCTTTGGTGTTCCGGGCTTTGGTTGGAAGTCAGATATACTTGACGATCACGAGGCCAGATATTGCTTATGCAGCTGGAAGGGTGAGTCAGTTTATGGCAGAGCCTCGGAAACCTCATCTTATGGCGGCTAGGAGTATCTTGAAGTATGTCAAATCCACCTCGGATTTGGGTCTCTTCTATGGGAGCGATTCGGGCTTTTGCTTGAACGGGTATATGGATGCTGATTATGGAGGAGATTCGGATGATCGGAGATCGACGTCTGGATATGTCTTTATAACAGGCTCTACAGCTATATCATGGTGCAGTAAGAAGCAGGATTCTGTGTCTGTCTCCACCACAGAAGCAGAGTACAAAGCTTCGGCTTTGGCGGCTCAGGAAGCCATCTGGCTTAGGAGGCTTGTGGAGGACATTCATAGGGAGGTGCGAGGTCCTACTTATCGGATCTTACGGCGCCCTTAGAGGGGGGGGGGGGGTGAATAAGGGAATAAAAATTCTTTATAATTTTTTGCTAAATTGTTAGAGTAAATTAGAATGAAATAATCAATTTAACTTAAAGGAGGAAACAATTAGTAATTTGCAATTTTATAGATTAAGCCAAATGAGAGAAATCAAGTAAACACAAAAAAAGATATGATTATATTATCTGAAAATATGTTTACATAAATTGATTTCAATATCGCTTGAAATCGGAGGCGTATAAAGTAATACAATTTTTCCTTTTCTATACCGACTTGTATCCCCACAAACCGGTTGGCTTTATCCTATCCTTCCCCGGATAAGGCCTCAAGCCGCTCTAGCCAATCCTTCCACGGATATGGCCTCGAGCCCCCTAGATCTAATCACCTAGAACTAGTCGCCAACACAAGGCGAATTTCCCCCTAAGCCCTACCCAGACCTAGTCGCCAACACAAGGCGAATTAACTTAACGATTACAAAAATTATGGAATGAAAATAAAATTAACAATAATGAAACTCCCTATATGAGATCTCTGAAGTTGAGGATGAAGGATTGATGTAGCATAAGCGAGGTTGAAGCGATCGTTCTTCGGATGCAGCGTGGTGGCTTCCTTCTCCAGAAATCTTCTTTGAATTTGAGTGGGAGATGAACTTTCGGCAGAGTAGCAGCTCTGGAAATATGGCACAGGTAATCTCTCTAGAAGCACAACTACAAAATGAGAGAGAGCCCACCATTTTATACAACTTGGAGATAGCGCCTGCGGTAGCGTTCGTGTGGAGCGGTTGTCAAACTATCGGCGGCGTGGCGCTGTGCACGAATTTGAGATAGCGCCAAGTGCTAGCGCTAGCGCTGGCGGTAGCGAAAACTGTCGGTGGCGTGGCAGAACGAACTTTCGTCGATCGGAGCTTCAAGTTCGTCGAACAAAAATTTCGTCGAACGGAGCCAAAATTGTCGAACGAAATTTCGTCGAACGGAAATTTCGTCGACCTAAGTTTTCGTCGAACGCAGCTTCACTTTCGTCAGACGGCTAGCGCCTGGCGGTAGCGCTAGCGCCGGCGGTAGTGCATTCTTCAAGATTTTTTAATTCTGCTGCCTTCTACCTGTGGAGTATTTGCACCTATAGTTCCTGCACACTATAAACACACAAAATACAAGATCAAATACAATTTGGGATTTGTTATTCTCAAACAAAGGGATTTGACACACATGTCCAACAATCTCCCCCTTTTGATAATAACAAATCCTCTTAGCAAGAAATCAACAATAATATTTATAGTATATGATAAACAAGATGATAGTGCAACTATAGTATATGATAAGCATGATGATATGCATACTCCCCTTATCTTAATGCTCCCCCTACATAAATGCAATTTATGTTTTACTCCCTCTAAATGATAGTACATGAATTATTCTCCACTTAATCTTTTATATTTCACCTATATAGATTTCTTCAATTAATCTCCCCCTTTTGGTATTATTAAAAGAAGGTGGGGTGAGGGTAGTAAGGAGGCATTCTTTAGGATAGTTATAAATCATGATCGAGCTTTTGTAATATATGAAATGATAAAGATTTTAAGCATAGTATATAAGAGATTTCAAATAAAAAGATAAGAGTTGTAAGCAAGCAGAAGATTATAATAAACATCTTTTTGTAAGCATGAAAAACATAAGTAAAAATATGAGTTTTAGTTCAAAATTGAAAGATGTTTTAACCTTTTGAAATCTCTGTTTTTCATAAAGATACCAAGCATGAAATGAACATATCAAAGAGAGATTAAACTACAATGTTACTTAATTTTAAGTTCAAGAGATACCGAAACATTGTAGAGATCATGCTAGGTTATCTAGTGCATTTTTATATAATGAGTAGTATAGATAAAGCATTAGAATCCAATACTCATAAGAAGAAGTGTTATGAAAGATAATGATGTGCACATAAGTGTATTTTGGGCAATGTTAACAATTGATTTAAATCAATAAACTACAAGACATATGTAAAGTAAAGTGCACAATAAAACACAAGTATATCAACTTTCACACACTTTTAATGCGCATAGTTTTTAACAAAGTGGTGTAGTAACAAAGGTTTGCACAAGACACTTTACTATTCTTTCCAAGGTGCTCAACCTCACAATGCTTATGAAGACTTATCAAGAGGTTCAAGTAGTGCTTGGTGGAGTTATATTTGTCTACATATAAATTTTTTGTTCACATTTGTGAGACAACATTCTCCGAATACACTTATTTTGCAAACCCAAATTTTTAACTTAACCACTTTTCTAAATTTCATAAGTGCAATTCAAATGTAGTGTAGGCAATAAACTTATGCAAGTTTTAATTCATTGTACAAATATAATACGCAAGCAAGCATTTTTAGATTTAAACACACATGTTGATTACCAAAATAAGTGAGTGAAAGGTATCATTATCAATCATAATACATTTACTCATACTTAGAGGCGTGCTAAGCTTGGTTCTACATATATTTTTGAAAACAATTGATGCACTTTAAATAGATATATCAAAGCATGATAAGCAAAACAATGTTCATAGTAATTTGAAAGAATATGTTTTAACATTGTAAATAATTCTAAATAATAGAATTCATACATGCTTGATATTGGCAATAAAGATCATACAGTTTTTTTGTTATTTTGAAAATTTTTAATGAAATAAACATAGAAAAATCACACAAACAAATTTTTGTATTTTTGAATTTTGAATTTTTGTAGTTGATTTTCAAAATATGAATAAAATAAAAATAAAAAAGTCAGAAACATAACAAATAAGTAGTACATATGAACTAACATATTTTTGTTGATTTTTAGAAATTTTAAAAAACAGAAAAATCACACACCCACGCTAGCGCCGGCACTAGTGATTGCGCGGCAAACAACACTTGATTTTTTGAGAATTTTTAAAATTTGATTTTTGATATTTATTAAGTGTCCTTATAGTAATCTTATGCAGAAATTTTGTAATTTTTGGAGATGTCTTGATTGCTCAAATTTGCATAAAACTTTAGCTTTTTCAAATACATGTGTTTTACAAAAACATTTAAGCACAAAAAATAAATAAATTATGCAAAACACAAGAGGACATAATTTGAACAACCCAAAATATGCATGATTTAAGTGATAAGTAAATAAAATGATCATGCAAAGAGTAATATAAGTATTTCCTAAGATTAATGACTACCCCGACTAAATGTCTACACCCTAGCCCCGTACTAAGTGACGATGGGCATGAGGAGCTGCACGCATGCCGTAGGTTGGGGTGTTAGTCACATATGCACACACTAGAGAACACTCAACCTAGCACTCTTTCCCCCCAGTGCCTCGCAAGGCCCCACTGGAACCCTCCCCGGTTAAGGACAAGACATGACTTAGAGGTTAGGTCTCTAATGCATACAACCCTATGCCCCCCGCTATTGTGAGATATGAAGTCATAGGTGAAATAATCTTTTGGACAAGTTATGCTTTTTAAACTATGGGTTGATTTATAAACTATGGGTTTTGTTTAATGTGATGAGTTATAAAGCCGCAAAGTTTTTCTACTTTTATGAGATGACGATATGTGATAACTAGCACAATTACTAATATTCAATAAGTGATAAAGCTAGTATGATGAGTTTTGGGTTTAATGTCATGTCATAAGATTAATATTAATATTGCATGTATTCCAAAATAGAATTTCAAACTATAGATCTAGAATTGAGTGATGATTAAGTTTGATGTATCTTTATTATTCCTAAGTTGATTCTAGAATCTATATATATGTGATATACATGCAATCAATATCAAAGCATATCCATACACCAACTAATGTAAAGAAAACAATATTCATATTTTTATCATAAGATTCATAATTCCTAGGTGGTATTATTGTTTTGAGATTTTTCTTGATAGAACATGAATTATGATTTATGATTATAGACAATTTTGCATAGAATATATGTTAGATCATCATGATGTATGAAAATTTCTAATCCTTCTAGACTTATGATATAGTGATTTTCTTTTGAATAAGCATGTTTGACTTTTAAGTCTAGAAAATGATGATCATGAAATCATATCAAAGACAAAGATCACATATAGAGTGTTTTGAAATTTATAAGATTGCTTTTCAATAATTGAATTTATTGATCTTTGGTTTTGCATGATAGTATATGATTCATGATACAATATTCATAAATATTCTAATGATTAATCCATAGACTATGTGTTTGTTGGAATTTTAGTATTCTATATAATTTCAAATCACATAGTTATCAAGATATTTTAATAACATTGTAAATGTTATACCTAGCATATAAATTTAAGCATAAACTAAGAAGTGATGCTAGAATAATGAGTTTGAGTGCAATGTTATTATATATGATTTAATGGAGATAGTGTTGCATGTAATATGAGAAGATTTCAAATTAGTTTTCTTTAGATATAGAATGAAATGATTATTCTATTTGATTTCTTCTTCTTGATATCAAATTAATTCTTAGATCTAAATATAATGAGATACATGAAAATAATAGAGATACATATCACACACAAAATAAGATATGAAACTATAATATCAATAGTCATCACATATTTCATAATTCCTAATGTTGATAATATTAGATGATTTAAGATGATTCTTGTTAGATCATGAATTATGATATATGATTATAGTGAATTTTAGCATATGATATTAATAGATCATGATGGTGATTATATAATTCATATTCATCCCTTTTAATATGTAGTGACTGTTTGTAAAGTGAATATTATACTACATATATATATATATAGGACAAAAAATGTTTTGTCTATTTTGAATTGTTTTGTAGATTTTTCTTTTTGATCTTAATACAAGATATCTGAAAGAAGAGGATAACGATACTTAACATAATTTTTCAGAAAATAATAATTAGAGAAATCAAATTTTTTTATAAAAATAAGCTACCGCCGGCGTTAGTGATAACGCCTGGCGTTAGCAACTCATGGTTTTTTATTTACAATTTTGAGTTACAATTTTTGATTTAAAAACACATGGTTTCTTTTATATCATTTGATTCTGATATTTCTTGATTATGATTATTCAAAATAGGGGCTATCCTATGCAACAAAGAAATTAGACAAGAATCAAAAACGTTGCGCATTTTAATTTTTAGCTTAAGCCCTTTAATAAACCATTTAAATCCATTTTTAAAAAAAATTTCATTAGTCTTGAAAATAATTTCAATATTCAAATTATAATGTTAATTCAATACATAGATGGGTAAAGGATTTATAAGGATATATATATAAGCAATTTTAAAAGATGAAAGGTAGGTCACTTTTAAGATCATATGACTTTATGTTCAGTTTTAATTCAGTTTGATTTGATAAACATTTGGCTGAAGATGTAAAATTCATATTTCATAATATATCTAAGTGACCTTAGCGTGTTGGCTCAAAAATAAAAAATAAACATAAGAAAAAGCAATTAAGCATATCATGAAGTAGAGTAATGATATTTCATTTTTAATTTATATCTACTTCATGCAATACAATGATACATAGTGAATGAGAGATTTAGGTATCCAAAGGGGACCAAGTGTGATGGTTCCTTTGGGTACCCAAATACATAGTGTAGGATTTTGGAGAGATAGTGATGAATGGGCCTTTACAAGTGGAGTTAGTGTTTCGTTTTTAATTTTGGGCCTGCATTCATACTTTGGTTGTTTTTCTTTTAAATTCATATTATGATTATTTGACATCTTTTTGGAATGATAGTTGTTTGAAAATAATTCATTTGGGATTTATGTTTATTCAAATTATTTTTCAAAATACATTGATGTTGATAATCATAATGATTTTTATTATATGGATTCTTTTAAATTTTATAAGAGTGATTATCTTTCTGTAGAAGTGATTGTTGAAAGAGTGGGTTACAATATGTTTTAAATGATTGATTCTTATTTTGATGATTTTCATTTCCACTCTTTCTTATGGACATACTCTTATAATATGAAGGATAATATTGTATAGTTTGATTTTCATGAAAAGGAGTTTTTAAATTTGAGTCATGATTGAAAATATATTGAGACTTATAATAATGACTCTTAAGAATTTTGTGAGGATCATAATTCTTTTTGAAACTAAACTCCTTTTGATTTAATGTGTGAAAATGGTCATTTTTAGAAATGATTTTGTAAGTTAATTTATCCTTGTTATTCAAAATCTTATGATGAAATTCATTAGATGACATTTGAAATTTTTCAACAAAAGATTTTAATTGTATTAACTTACAAGTTAAAGCATCATTTTCAACTATCAATTTTTCATTATGTTCTTTAGAAATTAAGAGCCCTTTTTCAATTTCCTTGAATTTTTCTTTTAATAAATTGCAATCAAAACAAGGAATATGAATTTCAACTAAAGAGCAAGATAGAGAAGCCACATCAAAATTAGATTCTACATTAACATTAGCTTTTAACTTTTTATTTTCTAAACGTAATTTATCATTTGTAATTTTCAATTTCTTAATTTTACGTTTAGCAATTTGTAGCATATGTAACGTGGAAATAAAATTAGTCACAAAGATAGAAGAATTTGATTTACTTACATTGCTATCGGGAGAGACAAGATATGAACATAAAGTTCCTTTAACATCTTTTTGGCACTCCTCTTCCAAAGACAACATTTCTTCTTCTCTTCCACTTGATGTGCTATCCACGGTTTCATCCTGAGAGATTCTTTCTTGATTGCTTGTGCCAATTTGAATATTTTCCAAATGTTGTGCATGCTCAAAACCTATACACGGAAGATCAAACATTTCATCAAGAAATTTCCAAACTTTATAAGCATTAGTAAAACAATAAATCAATTTGGAAATATCTTTTGATAAAGCACAAAATAAAGTATTCATAGCCTTCGCATTTAAATGACATTCCAATTTATTTGATTCATCTGCTGGTCTTATAATTGTCGTATTCCAAATTTTGATATCATATGAGTTAAAAAAAGATTTCATTAGTATTTTCCACCCTTTATAATTTTTGCCTTCAAATAAAGGTGGTGCTAAAGATTTTTCATTTATAAGAAAGTTCTCCCCATTAATAGAAGTGAGATCATGAGACGCCATTATTCCTGGTTTTTAAACCGTTTGGAATAACCTACCTCTGATACCACTTGTTGGATCTTACGGGCACCCTTAGAGGGGGGGTGAATAAGGGAATAAAAATTCTTTATAATTTTTTGCTAAATTGTTAGAGTAAATTAGAATGAAATAATCAATTTAACTTAAAGGAGGGAACAATTGGTAATTTGCAATTTTATAGATTATGCCAAATGAGAGAAATCAAGTAAACACAAAAAAAGACATGATTATATTATATGAAAATGTGTTTACATAAATTGATTTCAATATCGCTTGAAATCGGAGGCGTATAAAGTAATACAATTTTTCCTTTTCTATACCGACTTGTATTCCCACAAACCGGTTGGCTTTAGCCTATCCTTCCCCGGATAAGGCCTCAAGCCGCTCTAGCCAATCCTTCCCCGGATATGGCCTCGAGCCCCCTAGATCTAATCACCTAGAACTAGTCGCCAACACAAGGCGAATTTCCCCTAAGTCCTACCCAGACCTAGCCGCCAACACAAGGCGAATTAACTTAACGATTACAAAAATTATGGAATGAAAATAAAATTAATAATAATGAAACTCCCTATATGAGATCTCTGAAGTTGAGGATGAAGGATCGATGTAGCATAAGCGAGGTTGAAGCGATCGTTCTTCGGATGCAGCGTGGTGGCTTCCTTCTCCAGAAATCTTCTTTGAATTTGAGTGGGAGATGAACTTTCGGCAGAGTAACAGCTCTGGAAATATGGCACAGGTAATCTCTCTGGAAGCACCACTACAAAACGAGAGAGAGCCACCATTTTATACAACTTGGAGATAGCGCCTGCGGTAGCTCCTAGCGCCTGCGGTAGCGTTCCTGTGGAGCGGTTGCGAAACTGTCAGCGGCGTGGCGCTGTGCACGAATTTGAGATAGCGAAAACTGTCGGTGGCGTGGCAGAACAAACTTTCGTCGATCGGAGCTTCAAGTTCGTCGAACGAAAATTTCGTCGAACGGAGCCAAATTCGTCGAACGAAATTTCGTCGAATGGAAATTTCTTCGACCTAAGTTTTCGTCGAACGCAACTTCACTTTCGTCGGACGGTTAGCGCCTGGCGGTAGTGCATTCTTCAAAATTTTTTAATTCTGCTGCCTTCTACCTGTGGAGTATTTGCACATATAGTTCCTGCACACTATAAACACACAAAATACAAGATCAAATACAATTTGGGATTTGTTATTCTCAAATAAAGGGATGTGACACACATGTCCAACACTACTCTGCTACGTGGTGACAATGAGAGTGCTCACAAACTGGTGAACAATCCAGTTTGTCATGCGCGTACGAAGCACATAGAGATTCATCACCATTTCATTTGTGAGAAGGTGTTGGAGGGATCTCTGACTGTGGAGCATGTGCAGAGCAAGGAGAATGTTGCTGACATATTTACTAAGCTGCTGTCGAAGGGACCATTTGGTCGGTTGCAGAGCTTGCTTGGGCTGACTTCCACTTTCCACTTCAAGGGGGAGTGTTAAATTTTTGAAGCGGAAGTGGAATGGTGCTGGGCGGTCTGCAGGTTGGAGACCGCATAGACTGCGCGGTCTGCGTTGGTGCTCTGGCCGGTTCTGCCTCAGTCGATCTGATCTGGGCGGTCTGATCTGGGAGATCGCATGTTTATCTAACCAGCTCGCGCGGGTTGTTCTGGCGACTTGTTCAAGTCGGCCAGATGTTCTTGTAGGTCTGTCTTCTTGCAGTGACTGGGCGGTCTGATGACTTATTCTAGTCGGTCTGGTTTACTGAAGAAGTTCTTTGCTATTGCAATAAAGACCAGGCGGTCTGTTTTGAGGAGACCGCGGTAATCGGGCAGTTTGTATATAACTGTATGGTTTAATAAGGAGTTGTTAGCATTGCTGAGCTCGGGCGGTCTGTCTTGTGAGACCGCTCGCAATATGATGGGCGGTTATTGTATCCCGGTTTGTGCGGTGATGACATCCGTCTGCTCGCCTATAAATAGGGGTGAAGGGCCCGTCATTCATAACGAAGAACTGTAAGAACCAAAGTTGGCTTGATTGTGCCGGTCTCAATTTGAGGTCGCGCGGTCTGAGATTTTGACTGACCGGTTTGTTTGTTCGCAGGTTAGCGACTAGCAGCTCGCGGTCAGCTTTTCTCCTTTCTTCCAGCTTTGAATAAACCAGTCCGGGCAGACTGTGTTTAGGTGTTCTTGGACTGTGCAGCGAGCTCAGTTGATCAGGCGGTCTTAAGTGGCCAGGCGATCTTGAGTTGCGGTCTGCAGCAGGAAGCAGTTTTCGTTGGCAAGTGTTCGCGGGTTCTTCTGTGATCTTAAGACCGTGCGGTTTGGGCGATTAATGAGTGTGAACTGGTTGTCTTTCAGCAGTTGAATAAGCAGCAGGTCGGTCGGTCTGTGGTTGCGGTCTGACAGGTGCGGCTTGTGCTCTGTTCGCGCGGTCTCAGGAGTTATCCGTCTGGCTTGTCTGTTCGCGCTGTCTGGCGATCTCAAGTTGTCAAGTCGCCAGCAGCTTGTTGTTTTGTGTTTGTGCTTCTCTCCTCTGTGATTCTTATGAATCACGTCTCGCCATGTATACCTCGAATTGTAAGGAGATAGTTAATATCATAGCACTATTCAGTCTTCCCATTGTCATTGTGTTGTTATACTTGTGGAAAGTTTTGTGAAGTGTTCCGCATTTTACTTCATCTCCGGACCTCAAGTTTTTCAACAAGCCCACCTAACGGAGATTATACTTCACTGCGGCAAGAACTCCTAACGGAGTTTATACTTCACCGCGACAAGCCCACCTAACGGAGATTATACTTCACCGCGACAAGCCCACCTAACGGAGTTTTTCAACAAGCCCAACTCAAGTTCACCACGACAAGCCCACCTCAAGTTTTTCAACAAGCCCACCTAACGGAGATTATACTTCACCGCGACAAGCCCACCTCAAGTTTTCAACAAGCCCACCTAACGGAGATTATACTTCACCGCGACAAGCCCACCTAACGGAGTTTTTCAACAAGCCCACGTGTCCGCCACCGCGGCTCAGAGGTGATGGTCAAACTGATCAACATCAAAAGAAAATACTTCACATTAACAAGTTACCATAATGCAACAAGAACTCAGCAATGAGCGATCAGTATAACCCCTAAGAACAATTTACTGATATCAACTTATCATAAATTTAGCAACGTTCGACAAAGGGTCATCACAAAAACTTAGGATTTACGAAACACCCCAAAGGAAATAAAATCCTTAACGTACCAGCCCACCTAACGGTGATTATCTGGGCGTCGCACGAAAGAACAAGAAGGAAAACGAATAAAACGCACTTTTCCCAAAAAATCTGCAAGGGCTCCCGTCGATCAACGAGAAGGCCCGTCGATCGACGATCGACAGGCTGTTCCGTCGATCAACGGGCCTTGCTGTCTCGTCGATCGACAGGAAGGCCCGTCAATCGACGGGATGTCCCGTCGATCGATGGGAAGGCCCGTCAATCGACGGGATGTCCCGTCGAACGACCGGAAGGCCCGTCAATCGACGGGATGTCCCGTCGATCGACGGGAAGGTCCGTCGATTTTGCCTTAGACTACTCTAGTCCCGCCGATTAAAACCCAAACCCACTCTAGTCCAGTCGACTACTCACTTTAACTTTAAGAAAAAATAAGAAAAGGAAACATATGACCAGGTTTGATAAAATAAAATGAAATAATAATAATAATAAAATAAAAAGAAACAGAGAGTAAGAAGGAGAAGGAGAGGAAGAAGAAGTGGAAGAAAAAGAAGAAGAAAAGCCTTCTTGCCTTAACCAAAAGCCAACGCCGCAAAACCTCCTTCACCGAGGAAGAACTCAACGAGAGCACTCCTAAACCACGCTCTAGCGAGGGATCCGATCACCTCAACCACCAGAATCAACCTCCGACGAAAACCCTACTCTCGACCTCCTCCCTCTCGAGTGGATTTCACGAACTAGAAGTAGCAGAAGAAACAGGATGAGCCTTCTTAGAAGAAACGAAAGATATTTCTACTTAAAAGCACAGGAAATGTTTTCTTACTGGATCCGACTCAAATTCTTATGCACAAATTCCTATGCAGATTTCCTAAGATATATATATATATGTGTGTGTGTGTGTGTGTGTGTGTGTGTGTGTGTGTGTGTATAAGAATATATATATACACAGATTTTATAAGAAAATATATACACAAGTTTTATAAGAAGATATATACAAATTTCCTAAAGAATTTGATTAGTAAAATTCTTATAAGATAATTTATATGCTAATTAAATATGTATTCTAGGATAATTAAAGATATTTATCAAACGTGACCTCGTGAACACTTGAGACGAATTACAACGACGCACCTAAGACGATAACGCTCTCGCTACGACTGAATTAACTATTTAAGTATAAAATTCTGGGGCGTTACACCCATACAAGCTTATAAGTTAAGGTTCTTTTGCAATAATAAGTAACATATCATATAAATTAAAGGTGATCATACAAGTTTATATGATGAGGATCTTTATGCGGTGCAATGCAATGAATGTATGTATGAAGACTCACCCCTGATTTACGCACGCACTCTGATTTGCTATGTCGACATAGACTTTTACTTCCCACTTTTCGAGGGTATCTAACCACTCAGGCATCGCCCGTCGTGGCCAGACGGTGATAGTGGATCGGGCTCTCCACAACTATGTGGGTATGCACACTACCAGACCTAGGTCTAACGTACGCCTCAATGCTAAGAACACAACAGCGGAGCACCTGCGTACTGGGCACGGAAGGGGTCTTGGGAAGTAAACACCAAGAGCCCAACCCAACCGATCAATGACACGAAAGGGGTGTTTGGAAGTAAACACAAAGTGCCTAGCCCAACCGGCCAAGATCTATCTGCCAGTTCCCGTCGGTGTGACGACTGGCGAGCCCGTAGATCTGCCACAAGTGATCCTCCAATAAGGATCATTATGCAATCATGTGAAGACTATACACACCCAAGTAATTCCCATGCTCAACCCGTGCTATCAAGCACCCAAGGACTCCTAACCAAGTCCATAACATAGTTACTATTACAAGTTCAATCAATGTTAATTAGCATACAAGGACCTACCAACCGGTTCCTTAATATATTACCATAAGATATAACCATATCTTATAAACCACACCAACCATCACTGCTACCCATACCAAGTTGTCATAACTCATGTGCAGTGGCATGTGTATGTAAGGGAAATACTCTCCTTGATCCTATAGAACTACTTGTGTGTTTAATGTCATGTTTAAGTTTACTATATACATCTGCCCAAACGTGTAAACCATACTAATCCTCATGCTCGATTCATAACATGCTTTGAACGCAATTGAATTCATAAGCATTATTCGATCACGCTTAGTCAATGCCAATCATCTTGAACCCGTTCTCCTAAAGGGTCATCAATCGTAATCTCTACTAAGTGGTTATCACAAATATAACTCTCTGATAGATTATCAAGTGATATAGACATGGATTTATGCATATTTCCAAAATCTGTCTAAATTAGTACCTTAATATTTCATTACGACATAATAATTTACAACGACACTTTTAATTAAGGGCTCATTTCAAAGACAAATCGTCTGAAACTTCTACCATATATCATAATTAATACTTGAGTCATTCCCACCAATTTTCGACCTCATTGTATTACACAATACTTATTTATGGTACTTTATATCTATATGATACAGTAGGCAAATTCATATCAAATATGTATTCAAAAATTCTGAAACTTAACTGGGGTAATCACAATATCATCAGGCACATTTCAACAAAATTTTATAAGCATCTGATAAACATTTTGAGAGAAATCGATAAAACATAAAAACTTTGTTCATATTCATCAATGTGTACTAAAATATGATTTTTGGGAGCTACAGACCATTACAAATAACGTGTCACCCCATTCCAAAAAGGTATTTCCAAGAGCTACAACTTTCATGTTGAGCCCAAGGTCCAGATCTAAGCCTAACCTCTCTAAAATTAGGTTTGAGCCCAGCATAGTAAATCTGGACAGCAAGTTGTCATGTATATAAACCGAATCATATTCTGACCAGCCATTTTCGATTTCACTTTGTCGGAGCTACAGAGCTCCCTCGAAAAACCACAACCATTCGTTGGAAAGGTCTTTTCGAATGCTACAACTTTTGTGTTGAGCGCAAGACCTGAGTATGGCGGATCATACCTACAAATAGGTTTGTATTCTGTCGCGTGCCGAAAATGGATTTCTGTCCATGTTATAAAATCTGCACGGATCTCAAGACAGATGAACATCATCTGTTCACCTTCTTCCTCCCGCACACACATATAAAATTTCACCTTCTCTCCTCCAATACTCCCTCATTAGACCATCGTTCTTCACGAAATCAACTCCTATAACTTCATTTTGAAGAGAGGAGTGAATCGAAGATATTATTTCGGCGAAAGACGCCCTAGAACGAAAATTCTAGTGTGGTCTTTTCCTAGAAAACTTCATTAAACTCACCAAGGTCAGGCTATTTTGAGCCGACATCTCTCCTAAATCAGATCTAAAGATCAAGCACCAAGGGAGAGGGGCGGAAGTCACCTTATTTTCAGCCATGGAGCGGGTTTGTCTTCTTGGCGGCATGGTGGCGGTCGGCCAAGCTCCAAGTCCTCCTTCCAAGCTTGATCTCCTTTAGGAAAGTAGCTGGTCTCAATGCTTGAGTGTGGGGAAGAGGAAGAGAGTGATCAGTTCTTGAGTGAGGGGGGAGTTCAAGGTTAAGGGAGGAGAGAGAAAATGGGGCTGATTTGACTAGAAATAATGGGATAAATACTTCTCATGCTGTGGATTGGACAATCCATCCACGTGTCACCCTCATATAGGACCAAATTACTTTTTTGCCATAAAATGAGCAAAGATATGGATTGAGCACAAGAGTGAAGGAAAGTGTGTCACATTTTGTTTGTTCGATATTGAGTCTGACTAGTCTACATGGAATCTGTCTAGTCTATATGGAGTCTGTCTAGTCTATATGGAGTCCGTCTAGTCGATTTTGACACTGTCCAGTCGATTTTGACACTGTCCAGTCGATTTTTAGTCTGTCCAGACAATTTTGACACTGTCTAGTCGATTTTGACACTGTCCAGTCGATTTTGAGTTTGTCCAGTCGATTTTTAGTCTGTCTAGTCGGTTTTTAGTCTGTCCAGTCGATTTTGATACTGTCTAGTCAATTTTAACATTGTCCAATCGATTTTTAGTCTGTCGAGTCGATTTTTGACAATGTCTAGTCGATTTTGACACTGTCCAGTCAATTTGTAGTCTTTCCAGTCAATTTTGACACTGTCTAGTTGATTTTGACACTGCTCAGTCGACTTTAAGTTTATCCAGTCGATTTTTAGTCTGTCCACTCGATTTTGACACTGTCTAGTCGATTTTAACAATGTCCAGTCAATTTTTTGAAGGCTGCCGCCGGCGGTATCACTACTGTCCGGCGTTAGCTCTCTTCTACAAGTTTTTCCCTTATTTCTTATCTTTAAGAAGTGAGAGCGCTACACCCACCCTTATTGACTGTGACTCAAACCTGACCACCTCAGGGTCCTAGGGCTTTTACTGAGCCCGAGTCAACTTTCGGTGACCCAAACACGCGTTCGGGGGGTCTAGCACGAATCAGGACGTTACAAAAAGTAACTTATGTAAGTCTCACCATTTGTAAACATACTTTATAGGCTGCTAAGAATGTAGTATTTCTTCTGGGCGAATGTCGTCTCCCGCATAGCAGATAGATTTTTTTGTATATACTTTACATGTACATAAATAATGATTGTCTTTTTTTATATTTCTGTATTATAGGTGTGCTTTGAGGCATTAGTCAATTTGTGGCTAAGCAAAGCATGTTAGTCTCTGTGATGATTGCTTATATGGTTACTGTAACATCCCCAAAACAACTAGACCCATAGAGTGGTTTGTCATGACTAGGTCATGACAACCCCTAGGAAGCTTGAAGAGACCACTTGGCCTTAGGCAAGAAGAAGGAAACCACAATGGTCTGCAAATAGAAATTTCAAGTTACCAAGCATAGGGTTGGAATTTAGGGACTCACCTTGACCCCCTTGACCCACCATGACACACATAACCCTTTAGAGGGTCTCTTAGAGCACCAAGGACCCATTGGGGTCAACCAAAGTCAACATTAACTCTAAATTGGTCAAAGTAGCCTAATTAGGGTCAATTGGCCTCCACCATGCAAAATTGACCTTGCCCCTGCCCTTATAAGGATATTAGTGACCCAATGGACCAAAAAGCCCCACCATGGGCCCACCAATTTGGCCAATTTGACCAAAGTGAACTCTAGCCCAGTTTTGGTCAAATTACCCTATTGTGGGTCAATTGGCCTCCACCTTGCCAAATTGACCCTACCTAGACCTTCCTAATCCTTAGGGGAGTCCAATGGGTCACTATCCATCCATTGGGGCCAACCTAAATGGTCAAATTGACCAAAGTCAACTTCACCCTAAATTTAGGTCAAAATGACCTATTTTGACCTAATCAAGCCCAATCCACTTGGGCTAGACCCAATTGAGGTGGTCCACCACCTAATGGGGGTTGAATGCTACTGAATTGGCCATTCAATTTCAAGAAATTCGGCCAGGAGAGAGAAAGCTCCATTTTCCCCAAAAATGGTGGAGAGAGAGGGGAGAATAATGGCATTCATGTCCAATTAAGCCCCCAATCGATGGGGATTCATCTCCCCTGGCAGTTACAAGGAATTTAGAGAATTTCCAGCTCACCAAGGGGGCTGAATCAAGGGAAATCAAGGTGGACGAAATCCTCCTTCATGGCCATTAATGGCAATTGATGGCTTGGCTCCTACCCTCCCCCAATTGACCTCCTTAACACCTGCATGAGTCGGAGAGGAATGAAACCCCCCTCTTCACCGAAGAAATCGAGCACCAGAAGCCTAGATTGACATGGCGCCGAAAGAACCACCTCTGGCAATGGCGACTCGCCGGAATACGCGACACCAGGCCCCCGCACAGGCCCGATCTGCTTCCCCTCTCCTAGTGTTAGATCCTCAACTGATTTGGGGCATGATTCGAGGTCAATTGGGCTTGAATAGCACTTCCAAAAGGGCTCGTTTCGTGCCCTCTTTCCCCTCCTTGAAACCCCTACTCCGGCCACCACCGGCCGGCAAAGGACCTCCTATCGCCGGCCACCACCTCAACGGAGGTGGTGGTGGCACTTGCCGGTCGGGGATATATGAGGGTGGCCGGGAAATCATCCCGCAAAGGCGCTCAGGACGGGCTGTCGCGAGCCATCGATTACTTGGGGACGATGATGGTGAGCCGTCGGATTTGCCGCAATCTGCTATTCATAGATTTAAATAGTTATGATATATGATCATTTCATTTTGTCACACTTCCTGCATTACTTTGATTTAATTATTAAGAATACATACTACCCTCTGATAAAAAAGTGCCCAACATCAAAGTTGTTGCCTATGGTGTGTAGTTTAATTGAAAATTTGTTTCAGCCCAATAGGGGCACAGTAGCTCCCTGTAGAGTCATTTTGGTGGGACTGGTCCCTAGGGTAGGGCAGTCACCTTTTATTGAATAACTTTTGATAGGGAAATGCTATGGCCATGAAAATTTAAACCTAGGCTATTTGTACCAACCCCCTTAACATATCCAAGGATGGGAATTTTAGGAGAACATTTTCCTAAGGTTTTTGTAATAATTACATAATACACATATTATTTAATTATAGGGTCTAATGACCTCCAATACCCTCCAAATTTTGGTGGGTGCTCCTTAGAATTATTATATGACCCTGGTAAAAATTTCAGTCCAATTGGACTGATTTAATTGGGTTATTAACTAACCCAAGTTTGGTCAAACTAGGTCAAACTAGGTTAAGGGTGCACATGATGAAATTAGGTGGTCAAATCTCATCCAAGTGGTGTGAGACTATGGACACTGGTTTAGGGTTACATAATACACCCCCATGGGTAAAATGGGGAGATGTGGGTTGGATATGCCCTAGGACCCCTAGTTCAAACCTTATGGTTGAACTTTTTAGCCTTGTGAAGAACATAAGGGCATATGTCTTTGCATGGCCATGAAACTTGGTAGATAAGTTAATGGGGTGTACATATTCCTTAGGAAAATTTAAGAGAATTTTAGGACCTATTATTCCATCTGTTTTAGGTTATAAATATTTTTGGGAGCCTCCTTCTGAGAGAAATTTATGTGCTCAAATGACCATGGATGGTAATGAAAATTTGGTGGTACCCTCATAATCATGTAATAGATCTCTGATAATTTTTGGGTAATTAAAGAATTAATTTATTTAGCACTTAATTCACAAGCCATGTATTGGGTATTAAGAATGTAATAAATAATTAAGGGCCAAATAGCCTCTGGAAAATTATGAAACATGGTAGTAGGACATTTTAAGACTATAGGAAACTCTCTGATTTATTGTATACTTTTTGGAATTATTTAACAGTAGGTTCCATCAAAATTTTCCCTAGAAAGGGTTTACTTGGAATAATTATTTGTGGTTAATTTGTCTTGATAAATTCTGAAATTTGGTCAGTAGACTTTTATGATTAATATAAAGTTCTGGTAATTTTGTCATAATGTTTGGACAAGTATTTTTGGAGGTTCTTTCTTTAATTTCTAATTTTGGATAAATGTTTAATATTATAATTAGAGGTCAACACCTTGCTGTAAAATTGTGAGATCCTGAATTTGTTGTTATTTTGATATTATAGACTTTCCATAATTTTATGGAGGTCATATCATAAGAGGATTTTATACTTCATGTTCAATTTCATACTAGGTCAAAATTGAGGAAAATTAAAATAAAGGCCAATTAAATTAGGAAAAAATATGATCCTCTGGATTTAGGCTTAGAATAGCATGATAGACACCTAGTAATAATCTTGAGTCAGTTGGATGAATATTTAGGGTACATTCCCTAATGTGACTCATATAACTCACTTGGTCTGCGTATAGTAAAACTGTAAGACTTGTGTATTTTATGGATCCTTAGGTGGGAATGAAAGGTAGTTGGTGTACCTAGTCTGGTAGAGAAAATGTGTGGCCACCATTAGGGGTCTATATGTTGGGTGTACCCGATAAGGTAAGAAGAAGGTTGTGTCCGGGACCGACGAAAGATCGTCTTTCCCCTTAGAAGATCATAAAATACGTCGGGTAATTCAAGTGTAATATTTTGGAGAGTGTATCTATGGGTAGTTACTGATAATACTAAGTACCTTGGAAAGGGATATTTGGGGTGTCATCCCATCGTAGCCCCTAGTACCGTAGTGAGCCCCTTATAGGGTAGTCCTCAGAAGTCCATGGTTAACCCTGAAATGTAGGAATAAATGGTGGAGCAAGATTAACTTAATAATCCACACACACCCTCACCCCGTGGTTACGGGAGGTTTGTTGTTTGGTCTTACGAGCGTTAGGCACAGTGGTTGTTGCAGCAGACTAATTTGTCTGGTGAGCTTGTGACTCAGTAGTGCTTGTTGGTACGGACGGGTTGGTCCGGCGAGCCGTTGGCTCGAAAGGTTATGATGACGGGCAGGTTAGCCCGGGGAGCCTTGTGGCTCGGGATATAGTATGACATATTGTATGTGCATAAGGTGGTGGGTCATTAGTGTTGACGGTCGTCGCACCAACATCGATACTTTGGCTCGATAAGTGTGGTTAACACTTTACCAAGAAAAGTCTGGTGGACTAGCCAGTTAGAGTACGCAGGAGCTCCATTGTTGTGTTCTTAGCGTTGAGGCATACGATAGGTCTAGGTTAGGTAGTGCAGATACCAACCTAGAGGTGGGCGAGGCCCAACCCACCGCTTTTGTTTGCCACTACGGAAGTATCCTAGGAGTTTTGCTAGCTCCAAAAAGGGGGAATTAAAGGTCTGTGTGCATAGAGTCGTAGTGTGTGAGTTGCACTTGTATGAACATAACATTAAACTACATACTTTGCATGACATAGCATAACATTGCATTTCAACCCATACCCATATCGTATAAATTGGTTATGGGACTTTTTATACGATAGACCCCGCTAAACGACCCCTTGGTCTATAGGTTTGTGTGAGCATTCCTATAAATCAAGGTTATATTTCTTTACTACTGCTTACCTATTACTACTGCTTACTCACTACTGTTTTACTTCCTACTGCTTACTCATTGTATTATATATTGCTTGTCACTAAACCCTTCCGAAGTTAGACTCACTATCACCTGCTCTTGATTATACCCCTTGTTGTCCTCCGCTTCATTCCTCCCGCTCGGTGCCTAGGAGTCACCGGGAGAGTGGTGGGAGATTGGCTTAGTCTTTTTGACTAACGTTCGGTGGACCTTATCATTTTAGGGGACTGAGGAGACGCTGCAGTACCAGAGGCCGGTGTAGATGGAGGCGGGACAGCCTATCACGGGAGCACCGATGACAGGATCCGTGAGTGTCTTTTAGCTTTGGCAGTTATGCTTCCGCGAGTGAAATTTGTAGTGAGGAAATTGATGTACAGGGCATGAGCCCTTATTTATTTCCGTACCTTTCATTCAGTTATCTTATGTGGACATCCCTTTTGATGATTTTATATCTATGTGATGTGGACTTGAACTTTCTTAAGTTTGTTTAAGCTTTTCTTCTTTTGTGATCGATATGGCCGGCAGAATCAGCGTTTTGTAGTGGCGACTTTCCCAAGTGATGGTGCCACCGCAAAGTGGCGGTTCTGGGCATAAGACCCGGGTTTTTGAAAGAAAAAAAAATGGGGTCTTACAAACTGGTATCAAAGCAAACTTCGATCCAAAGAAAAGAAGTTCAAAAACCCCGGGCCACCCCGTGCGAGTTTAGTTTGAGGACAAACTAAGCAGCGGAAGCAATGGTGTGCTCATATGGTGAAATCACATGAAAAGTCCACTTTTAACTGAATTTTTTGTTAGCCAAATCTCCTTACAAGTGACAAGTTTTCTTTTGTAGCCTGCGACGAACCCTGCCCCCAGCAGGAAATACCTCCGGCTACAAAGATCTCTTTAGATAGTCCTTCAGTCAACAAGTTAGATTTTAACTCCACTAGAACACGTGACTTACCATGACAATTTATACCATGCCCTAGTCTGAAATGGACCGTAGGTATAACATTGGTGAAGGTACAAGGATACCCCAAAGAGGCTAGAGAAAGAGAGATTGACACATAAGTCGAATGGTGTGAGACTCATAGACTCAACCCTTGTACCAGTGATATGTTTACATTGAGACAACCACCATGACAAACACTGAGGGTCGGACAAGAATTCAAGTTGGGAAGAGACCCATTTGGGGGTGAGTCGCATGTTGACCTTAATAAGGTTGTCGTAGAAGGTGTTTTGAAGAGTCTAAAGTATGGAGTGTACCAACAAGACTCAAGAAAGAATCCCAAGTCTAAGGTTGTATGCCCTAAGAATTGTCTGCATACCTAGGACGAATATAACATAGTGACACTGAAGATACTTAGCCCAAAATAGATAGTGGCTTATCTTTTGTTTATTGGGCAAATTAGTTACGGACTTGGGTTTCCTTTGGATCTAATTTAGAAGGTGTTGTGTCGTGAACGTGGTGATTTTGAAGTCGATCATATTCGATGTTACTCGGGCAAGGATGAGATAATGTAAGAGTAGGTCTGAAATGATGATCTGAAGTATTACCAGGACAATGAAAGGACATCGTAGATCGAGCAATGACTTGACCTTAGTTGAAGCATTAGAAATTTAAAGTTGCTAGGTTTAGTCACTTAGGGATGCAGATGCCTTTTTGGAAATTTCACCTTCTCTCCTCATTAGACCACCGTTCTTCATGAAATCAACTCATATAACTTCATTTTGAAGAGAGGAGTAGATCGAAGATATTATTTCGGCGAACGACGCCCTAGAACGGAAGTTCTAGCGTGGTCTCTTCCTAGAAAACTCCATTAAACTTACCAAGGTCAAGCTCTTTTGAGCGAACATCTCTCCTAAATCAGATCTGAAGATCTAGCACCAAGGGAGAGAGGGCAGAAGTCACCTGATTTTTTGCCATGGAGCGGGTTTGCCTTCTTGGCAACATGGTGGCGGTCGACCAAGCTCCAAGTCCTCCTTCCAAGCTTGATCTCCTTTAGGAAAGTAGCTGGTCTCAATGCTTGAGTGTGGGGAAGAGGAAGAGAGTGATCAGTTCTTGGATAAGGGGGGAGTTCAAGGTTAAGGGAGGAGAGAGAAAATAGGGGCTGATTTGACTAGAAATAATTGGATAAATACTTCTCATGCTATGGATTAGACAATCCATCCACGTGTCACCCTCATATAGGACCAAATTACCTTTTTGCCTTGAAATGAGCAAAGATATGGCATGAGCACAAGAGTTAAGGAAAGTGTGTCGTCTTTTGTCTGTCTGATATTGAGTCTATCTAGTCTACATGCAATCTGTCTAGTATATATGGAGTCTGTCTAGTCTATATGGAGTCTGTCCAGTCGATTTTGACACTGTCTAGTTGATTTTGACATTGTCCAGTCGATTTTTAGTATGTCCAGTCAATTTTGACACTGTCTAGTTGATTTTGACATTGTCTAGTCGATTTTGAGCATGTCCAGTCGATTTTTTGTCTGTCTAGTCGATTTTGACACTTACTAGTTGATTTTGATATTTTCTTGTCGATTTTGACACTATTCAGTCGATTTTTAGTCTGTCCAGTTGATTTTGACACTGTCTAGTCGATTTTGACACTGCCCAGTCGATTTTTAGTCTGTCTTGTCGATTTTGACATTGTCTAGTCGATTTTGACACTGTCCAGTCGACTCTTAGTCTGTCCTGTCAATTTTGACACTATCTAGTTGATTTTGACACTGTCTAGTGGATTTTGACACTGTTCAGTCGATTTTGAAGGCTACCGCCGGCGGTATCACTACCGCCCTCCGTTAGCTCTCTTCTACAAGTTTTCCCTTATTTCTTATCTTTAGGAAGTGGGAACGCTACACCCACTCTTGTTGACCGTGACTCAAACCTAACCACCTCGGGGTCCTAGAGATTCTACCAAACCAGAGTCAACTCCTGGTGACCCAAACACGCGTTCGAGGGGCCTAGCACGAATCAGGACGTTACAAAAAGTAACTTATTTAAGTCTCACCATTTGCAAACATACTTTATAGGCTGCTAAGAATGTAGTATTTCTTCTGGGCGAATGTCGTCTCCCGCGGAGCAGATAGATTTTTTTGTATATACTTTACAAGTACATAAATAATGATTGTCTTTTTTTATATTTCTATATTATAGGTGTGCTTATATGGTTGCTACGTAGTATTGGCCGGTAGAGGGCCAAGCGTAGCAGATAGATTTTTTTTATACTTCACAAGTACATAAATAATGATTTCCTTTTTTAATATTTCTGTACTAATGTGTGCTTTGAGGTTTTAATCAATTAGTGGCTATGCAAAACACGGTAATCTCTGTGATGATTGCTTATAGGGCTGCTACGTAGTATTGAACGGTAGAGGGCCAAGCGGAGCAGATATATTTGTTTATATACTTTCCAGTACATAAATAATGATTGCTTTTTTTACATTTATGTACTATAGGTGTGCTTTGAGGTATTAGTCAATTAGTGACTAAGCAAAGCACGATAGTCTCCA
Organism: Dactylorhiza incarnata; assembly: GCA_033032865.1. Lineage (NCBI taxonomy): Eukaryota > Viridiplantae > Streptophyta > Magnoliopsida > Asparagales > Orchidaceae > Dactylorhiza > Dactylorhiza incarnata. The sequence goes on along the minus strand of JAWHQI010000356.1, from coordinate 138,900 downwards.
AAATTTTGTCAACACAGCTTTAAGAGGCTTCTTTTGAATGAGAACAATGAGGAATTTCATTTCAACCAGATACATGCAATTTCCTACGGCGCTGGCCAATGTCATCTTCACATAAGAAAACTGGTTAAATAAAGGAGGATCTACTACCATCGTCTTGCCCCCTGAAACATATCACCCAAGATGAAGGCCTCCAATATATGCACCAATGTCTCCGCCCTCGCACCAATATTGCCGCCCTCGCACCAATGTCGCCGCCTACGACCAATGTCGCCGCACACGACCAATGTCCTCGCCCACGATCAATGTCGCCGCTCTCAACGAATATGCCGCCCACGACCAATGTCGCCGCCCTCAATCAATGTCGCCATCCACGACTAATGTCGCCAACCACGACCAATTTCCCTGACCATGACAAATGTCGCCGCCCAGACAAATATCGCCGCCCATGTCTTTACACACACACACACACACACAAATCTGATAAAGTGTGGGTGATGCACCAGTAAACTTGTTACAGTCTAGATAGTCCCATCCCCAAATCTAAGGATCGGTTCCATTCCCAAAAAAATTCACCATCACACAAATCTGATAAAGCGCGGGCGATGCATTTTACAATGAAATGTGTGCGGGCATCCACACGGACCGTTGAATGCTCACACTTTACCGCGCCAACCCCAGATGGAGTGGGGCCTTAGATTTGATTCATGTAGATTCTTCGGTTATCCTGTTATCTTGATGCATCCCGATTCCCTTCCTCTTTCTTTGGACCAAAGTCACCGGCACACTATGGACAAACACACATGATGGCCTCGTTGTAAAGATAACTAACGCTAACTAGAAAGTTCCCATCTCCACGAGTGAAGCACTAACGCCATTAAAATACATCTTTTTTATTTTTATTTTCCTGAGGAGCAACCAAGTTCTTCTCTCCCCCATTAAGACTCATACTTAACCGAAGGGCAGGCAATCCACAGCACCTCCCCTTCTCCCCCTCCCCTCTCTCCAAGTCTCCAAGTCTCCAAGCAAAGAAAGGAATTTCCAGCTCCCCCTTCATCACCCCCTTCGTCTTCCTCCTCCACCCCCCTTCCTCCATTTCTTCCCAGCTCTCCGAAACATGGACGAAGCCCCATTTGATCTTCTCAACGCAATAAGGATTAGTGCCCTTCTGCTTCTGCTCTCTCTTCCCTCTTCAGGTGCATAGATCATCATCACTCACCATGCTTTTCCATAGATTAATGGCTTCTGATAAGAATGCAGGATTGTGCTCTGCTTATCCTGCATTAAAAAGGGCTGTATTTGATTGAAAATTTCTTGTTTTTTTATTATTCTTTATGCTGAAGTCAGAGCGCGTAGAGAGGGAGATAGAGAGAGAAGTTTAAGTAAATATGAAATAATTAAAGTTTAATTTATTATTAATTCTGTGTATTGTGATCAGAATTTGGATTAGTACAGCAGGTGTCTTGTCTGGGCATAAACTATGGTCAGGTTGCCGACAACCTGCCATCTCCTGAGCATGTCCTCCGGCTCCTCGGGTCTCTTCGTGTCACCAAGACACGAATCTACGACACGAACCCGAAGATCCTCGCCGCCTTCGCGAACTCCGGAATCGAGCTCATCGTCACGGTGCCGAACGAGGCGGTGGCAGGGCTCACAGACCAGGCCCAAGCCACGGAATGGATCGCCACCAACATCGGGCCGTTCATCCCGGACACGAGTATCACCGGAATCGCCGTCGGCAATGAGGTCTTCACCTCAGACGACGCTGTGCTGATGGAGAGCGTCGTGCCGGCCATGTCGGCTCTCCACCAGGCGCTGGTCAGCCTCGGCCTGGACTCCGTCGTGCACGTCTCCACTTCCAATTCCCTCGCCGTCCTGGCCGACTCCTACCCGCCGTCGCTCGGGTCGTTCCGGCCGGAGCTCGAAGGGTTCATCGGGCCGTTCCTCCGGTTTCTGTCCAACACCAGCGGTCCGTTTTGGATCAATGCGTACCCTTATTTTGCGTATAAGAGCGACCCGGAGCGGGTGCCGCTGGATTATGTTCTGTTCAACACCGGGCCGGCGGGGATGGTGGACCCGAACACCGGTCTCCGGTACGACAACATGCTGTACGCGCAGGTGGATGCGGTGGTGTTCGCGATGGCGAGATATGGGTACGGAGGAATCGAGGTGAGGGTATCGGAGACGGGGTGGCCGTCGAAGGGGGACGACGACGAAGTCGGGGCGACGGTGGAGAATGCTATGCTGTACAACAGGAATTTGGTGGCGAGGCAGATGGAGAACGAGGGGACGCCGCTGCGGCCTCAGACGAGGCTGGAGGTCTACATGTTTGCTCTGTTCAACGAGGACTTGAAGCCTGGCCCGACGTCGGAGAGGAACTACGGCCTATACCAGCCGGACGGCACCATGGCATACAACGTCGGGCTGTCGGCCAGTTCGACGTCGACGGCGTCAGTGTCGGCGCTCAATTCCTCTGCCGCCCAGGTACGCTCACCGCATTTCAAAATTCATTCACTTCGGCCAAGAACAGCACTACTCTCCGTATTTTGTTTGTGTTTTTAAAAAGAGAGTTGTTATTAGCAGTCCAATTCTCGCTATTCGCAGTCCAAGTTTTATGAATTATTACGCTCTTTTTTAAAATACGCTATGTACATGCATTTTTAGGAAAATTGTTTAACATGAAAATTGTAGATCTCGACGTGATCTACAATTTTCATGTTGAACAATTTTCCTAAAAATGCATGAACATGGCGTATTTTCAAAAAGCGCGTAATAACTCAGAGAAATTGGACTGCGAATAGCGAGAATTGAACTGCTAATAACAATTCTCTTAAAAACCCTCTGCTTTTTGGGGCGTTTTTTGGGGGGTCGGGAACCGAGTATAACAGGAGCAATTTTTAGGTAGAGAACCGTATGTGAAGAAGGCACGGGTGGTTGGCTGACAGCCGTCCGATCGGCTGCTAGTTAGTCGATCGTGTTATTTTTGGAGGTCCGATGACAAATTTGGAGGCCGAAAATCCACCCGTACCATCCTCATATACGGGCCACTATTTCAGTGGTACTCTGTGAGCAGTCACTTTGTCCATTTATTGTCAAAGGTTAGGTCTTTCTCCTCTGAGATAAGCCACTTTGTTCATAGTGCCAAATGTTAGGTCTATTTCCAATCTTCCCCCGCCGACACCCTCAATGATTGGGGGACTATATGGGTTCTGTTGTTGTTGTTGTTGTTGTTGTTGTTGTTGTTGTTGTTGTTGTTGTTGTTGTTGTAACATTGATTTGCATTCCCATATTTCTAAAAAAATCACTATGATATTTCTCTTATTTTTGGGTGAAATGTTTGGTAAGGATTCCATCACAAATTTCAGAGCCAATTTTCTTTGCGTTGAGCACATATGAAGGATTGTGATGGAAATGCATTTATCTATTACATTTTTTTCACAAAATAATTAACAAAATATTAATCTTTATATTTTTACGATCATTGTAAGTATCCAACAATTCCAAGAAAGAGTTCTATAGCAAACAAACAACACAAATTGATTTGTTCATCAACACATGTTAGATCAAGAACATATATGATTAGATTCACGAATTTTTTTTAATGCATTTGGATGCAACAAATCAGTGCAATCATACACTGAGAGGGGGGTCGGCAATATACCATAAGACTGTGAATCCTGGAAGCTCTGAAAGGGGGTGTGGAAGAAGGCGACTCATGGATGCTCGATCAACAAAAGAAAAGCTGACATTAACAGCCGAAATTGGGCTAATCTAAGCAAGACTGAAATTTGGATTGATTAGAAGAAAACATGTTTGTGAAGATCTAGATTTGGATTGATTGATCAGTGCAAGCAATTTCGACGCTAACAATAGTACTTACACTGTATGCTAAAAAAAAATAAGAGAGTTGATATTAGCAGTCCAGAATTGGCTATTCGCAGTCCATCACTATTCGTAGTCCATAAATTTTATTTGTAGTCCAAAACTATATTTGCACCCTATTCCCATCTCAAATTAGCGAAACACTTTGCTGATTTATTAAGCATTAGAAGTCTATAGAAACATCTTAAAGACTCTAAAACAATTTAAAAACGTAGCAGAATTCCGGACAATTTAAATGACATGAATAGAGGAATCAACTCTAAAACAATTTAAATGCCATGCAAACCTTCCTCTAATCAAGAAAACTGACAAATTTTGGGATTTCGCTGGATAATTTTCTTATTTTCTGAAGAAGGTGGATCTAAGAGGGGAAAAGACGACACGACTGATAGAACTACGATTAGAGTTTAGGCAACGGGAGGAGAGAGATGAAGAGGAGAAGGTTATTCCATGGGGTGCAAATATCGAAAATTGCACTGTTAATATCAACTCTCTAAAATAAGAGTAAATATTCCCTGCGCTGTACTTTTTGGGTAAAAATATTAGTAAAAATCATTTTTTTCATACATATCTTTATTGTTTCACAAAATAAATTACAGAATATTAATCTATGTATTTTTATGGTCATTTTAAGTACTCATATGTATATATTTTGAGGTGAAAATACACATATTTTTTTTAACTATATTTACAACTAAAAATACAGTCTATATACAGTTGTATATGAAATTACAACTGTATATAAAACTAAAAATACACCCCCGCAGAAAAGTTATCAGGAAAAGTCTCCCCTAAAATAAATAGTTGATGTACATTTTTTGCATGATAAGTCTGATTTGAGTCGATTAAAAAAATGAATTTGATATTATTGTTATATTATTCCTATGATTACAGATGCGATTGGGGAAGGGGAAGTGCTTCTGGTATTGGATTATCATAATCTCATTAACTTTTCCGATTTCAATGAGATGGAAAATCTGTAATGTAAATAAAATGGCATCATGATGTAATTAAATAGCCTGCCCTGAGAAACTATTTTGACTCTTGGCTCTCAAAAGTCAGAAGGCTCTTGTACAGAGGAATTCAGGTATATGTTTTTTTTATCTATTGACTTTAAATACTATTTTTCAGTGCTTCTTTTCCCCCTAAAATATTCTCCACATTCTTCTATTAATGCATCCTTTCAACCGCTACAGGAAGAGATTCAAAAGTTGAGCTCTTTGGGACGTGGAGCGCAATAAATGGGCCACATTTTATATATAAATATTAGAATTAGACAAATAATATATGCATTTTGTATGCAAGAACAAGATCTACAACTTTCATGTTGAATATTTTTTCAAAATCTGTATGAAATCTGGCCCGAAAGGTTGCTGACTCGAAATGAATATAATAATAATAAATTTTAAAATTCGAGCCAGCAACTTTTCCGGGCAAAATTCGGTCAAATCATACAAATTTTGGAAAAATGTTCAACATGAAAGTTGTAGATCTCGTTCTTGGATACAAAATGCAAATATTATTTGCCTAATTCCGACATGTATTGCGGGAGAACCAGCTCAAATTTTTTTAGGCTTAAAAAAACTTGAGCTTATATTATATAACATAATTATAGATTGCAACCTCTCTTCTTATTGAAATTACAAAAACTTCCTCTAAATGTTATAAAACATAACATTTACCTCACTTTGAAGTTCATATTTCATAACACCTATGCACAAAATACCCCCGGAAAATGTACTTTGAAGGCGGTATTTTTGTGCATGAATGTTATGAAATGTGAACTTCAAAAGAGATAAATAATATGTTTTGTAATATTGAATGGAGGTTTTTGTAATTTCAATAATAAGAGGGGGAGGTTTCGGTAAATGCCTTGTATATATATATATTATGAAATTTTTCTTTTTCGCTTTAATTTGATTCGTTATGATAAATAATATTATTTGATGATGTCAGCTGAATTAATGATGGATATCTTGGCCTTATATTCGGTTAAATAAATATTGATAGAAAGGGATGGCCCAAAGGAAAGGGATAAGAGATGACCAAGGGCTTGTTCGGTGCGGCGGATTTGCCGCAAATCTGAAGCCACTGCGACCACAAACCCTTGGTACGTGTGGGCAAAAAATGGCCGCGACTGTCTGGTTTCCGTCTCCGCGCAGCGGCGAAACTGAGGCGCAAAACAAGCCCTAATAAATTAATTTAAAATGTTGAAACATAGTTGATTTGGGGGACTTGGGAGAGATTTGCAATGCAGTCTTGGTAAAAAATAAGAGTTCTGTGACATGTGAATATGAACCGCATTGTATACGAACATATATGTTGCGCATACTGCTATACGAAGCTGTTACGCATAAAAATCTCACCAAAATTTGAGCCAATTTTTAATTTGTTATTAGCCAGAGTTAGGCTTCGTTTGGCACGGCTTATTTGCTCCGGTCAGTTTGGTACCAAACTCCTTTTTCATAGAATGTATGTTTGGCAAGACAAAGGTTATGACCGCTGCCAAAAAAATGAATTAGTAAATTTTTTAGGTGAGGTCGGGCGTTCACGAACGACGGTTCATGAGTTCACAACCGCCACCACCGCGCCAAACGAAGCCTTAGTCTCACGACACTCATGCATATGTATGTAATTACTCAACGAAAAGTTTGGTCCCGCCGGCCGGATTGGATAAAAATCAGTTATGACGGTGCTCTCTTTCCAACTAATTGTGCCGGTATGGACATTGTGGTGCGGAATCATCTTGGCGAGGTGTTGATCGCAGCGGGTTCGAGCTTCTCGCACTGGGATCGGGGCAGTGTTGAGTTAGAGGCACTGCTTTCCCTTAAGCGTCTTCCCCTACATCTCTTCTTGCGGCTAAAGGTGTTGTCGTTGAGGGGGATTGCAAGAATGTTCTCGACTTCTGCAAAAAATCTATGCAACACGCATCTTGACTGGACACCACTTTTCATGCCATGGATTTATCCATTCTTGCTGAGTTTAACCAGGTCCTCTTCCGCCACATCCCTCGTGAGGCCAACCGTTTGGCCGATTATTGTGCTAGATTTTTCGCATCTTGTAATTCTATTTGGCACGACTTATCTTCGGCTACTTCCGAGTTCCTGGAGCTTGTTCAGGATGACTTGGAGAGTATGTTCATTGTGTAATTTTGTTTTTCTTTGATTAAGGAATGCATATGCACTATTCATGGGTACGAATTTCGGAAAATAGCTGCTAGTGTAGGGGTTTTCGGTGCCCTAATCCTTTCCTTGAAGTCTCGAATCATTCCTGGAAGGTGACTTCGACGGGCAGCCCGCCCCGACACCCTATCTCCACAGTTCGCTCCCTAATCCTCTCCCCGAATCCTTCCTCTACCGCGACTTCGATGATCATCCCGACACCTTATCTCCTTCGTCGACGAATAGTCTGCCGTCCGGGCCTTGGTGATTAGCCTGACACCACATTTCCTTCGTCGACGAGCAGCCTGGGGCTTCGGGACTTCGTGATTCGTCGGCACCTTATCTCCTTCGTCGACGAGCACTGAGCAGATCGGCCCTTCGTGATTCGCCGAATACAGATTTTGTATGGATACATGTTTGACTTCTGAGGTTTCACTGCACTTTCCTCTAATCCTCTAATAATTTCACTGCACTTTCAATCTCTTTATGGATTTAAGTTTTAGATTTTCAATATCTGTAAACGCTTGATATAATGTTGTAAATCCTTCGCCAATTTGTCTAATACAGATTTCATTATTAGTTTCTGAATGGAAAACATAATTTGTATCGATTTCTGCACATTCAATTCAGAAATCAGAATTTTTTGCCCATTCGAGTGAATCTGTATTGAGTTCATAGTGAATCAATTTCTGCTTGATTTCAGGCATTCCAAAATTCCTAGGTGGATATTTCATTCAGATTTCAGCCCTGATTTCATTTAGAAATCTGCTTGATTTCAGCACTGATTTCGTTCACATTTCAGCCTTGATTTCATTCATTTAGATATCTGTTTGATTAAAGTCCTGATTTCATTTAGAAATCTGCTTGATTTCAGCCATGATTTCATTCGGATTTCTTTGTTTTGGGTGAGCCCTGATTTCAATCAGAAATCTACATGATTTCCGCTCTGATTACATTAAGAAATCTGGTTGAAAAATTAATATTGTTGATGTCTATTTGGGGAAAAACATAAATTTACTTGTGTGCTTGTTTTTGCTTTCAGCCCAAATATGAAATTTTTTCATTTATATTTTAGTTTTATTAGTGTCAGGTTTGACACAAATCCTGGGCCCGCCACTTATATATTAGATATGGTTCTCAACATATTTATGTGGTTCAACCAAAATTGATGTATATTTAAGGAAGACATGGAATGATTATTGTTGGAGAGGGTAGTCTTAGGTTACTGACTCTGCGGTCTAACACCACGGATCTAATGGCAAGAGAGACGGTTTATGAGAACTGAAGACTGGACTGCCTATAAACAAGACCCACGAGCTGTTAAATTTTTGAAGTGGAAGTGGATTAGTGTTGGGCAGTCTGGAGGTTGGAGACCGCAGAGACCGCGCGGTCTGTGCTGGTGCTCTGACCGGTTCTGTCTTAGCCGGTCTGATCTGAGCGGCCTGATCTGGGAGACCGCATGTTTATCCAAGCAGCTCGCGCGGGTTGTTCTGGCGACTTGTTCAAGTCGGTCAGATGTTCAGTAGGTATGCCTTCTTGCAGTGACCGGACGGTCTGACGACTGCTCTTGTCGGTCTGGTTTACTGAAGAAGTTCTTTGCCTTTGCAATAAAGACCGGGCAGCCTGTTTTAGGGAGACCGTGGTAGCCGGGCGGTTTGTGATAACCGTATGGTTAATAAGGGAGTTGTTTAGCTTTGCAGAGCTCGGGCGGTCTGTTTTGTGAGACCGCCCGCGATCCGGTGGGCGGTTATTGTATCCCGGTTTGTGCGGTGACGACATCCGTCTACTCGCCTATAAATATGGGTGCAGGGCCCGTCATTCATAACGAGAACTGTAAGAACCAAAGTTGGCTTGATTGTGCCAGTCTCAATTTGAGGTCGCGCGGTTTGAGATTTTTGTCTGACCGTTTTGTGTGTTCGCAGGTTAGCGGCTAGCAGCTCGCGGTCAGCTTGTCTCCCTTCTTCCAGCTTTGAATAAACCAGTCCGGGCGGACTGCGTTTATGTGTTCTTGGTCTGTACAGCGGACTGAGTTGATCAGGCGGTCTTAAGTGGCCAGACGATCTTGAGTTGCGGTCTGCAGCAGGTAGCAATTTCTTTGTTCAGAGTTCGCGGGTTCTTCTGTGATCAAGACCGTGCGGTCTGGGCGATAAAGGAGTGCGAACTGGTTGTCTTTCAGCAGTTGAATAAGTAGCAGGTCAGGCGGTCTGTGGTTGTGGTTTGACAGGTGCGGCTTGTGCTCTGTTCGCGCAGTCTCAGGGGTTATCCGTCTGGCTTGTCTGTTCGCGCGGTCTGGAGGTCTCAAGTTGTCAGGTCGCAGCAGCTTGTATTTTGTGTTTTGTGCTTCTCTCCTCCGTGATTCTTATGAATCATGTCTCGCCATGTATATCTCGAATTGTAAAGAGATAGTTAATACCATAGCACTATTCAGACTTGCCATTGTCATTGTTGTGCTACACTTGTGGAAAGTTTTGTGAAGTGTTTCCGCATTTTACTTCACCTCCGGACCTCAAGTTTTTCAGCATGGAATCAGAGGTAGGTTGTTGAGCTGATACTTCTCTCGGGTTTCTCAAGTTGGTTAGCCATCAGTGGGATAGCAATGGAAGGAGGATATGCTAGAGGTCTTGGTATTGAGGTCCTTACGCAGACTAACTTCAAAAAGTGGAAGTCTTGCATGGAGAGCTATCTTCTTGGCGAGTATTTGTTGGAGGTTGTAGGAGGAGAAGCAAGACAAGCTGTTATTCTTGCTGAAGGGAATGCTGAGCTCGTGAAGGCTTGGAGGAGAACGAATGCTAAGGCGGAGTTCACTCTCAAGAGAGCTATCATTCCGGAGTTGTTTGATCACATCATCGGATGTAGTTCAGCTACTGAAATTTGGACTGCCTTGGATGGCTTGTTCAATAAGAAGAATGTAGCTAGGCTACAGTTCTTGGAAAATGAGTTGGCGAAAGCAACTCAGGGAGATCTGTCTATCTCAACGTTCTTCTTGAAGATGAAGAACCTTTGCGCAGAGATATCGGCTTTGGACCCGGATGAGCCTATCTCAGAAGCTAAGCTGAAGAGGCACATAATCCGCAGCATGCGGAGGGAGTATGTGGCCTTTGTTACTTATGTTCAAGGCTGGGTCAATCGGCCTTCGTTGCTGGAGATGGAGAACTTACTTGCTTCACAAGAAAGTTTGGCTAAGCAAATGGCTGGGATGTCTGTCTCTGGGGGAGAAGGTGAGGTTCTCTTCTCTGCCAAGAAGAAGAGATGGGACAAGAAGAAGAAGACATCTGGAGATGATGGTCTGTCTACTTCATATCAGCAGGAGAGGAGCTATGCTCCTAAGCGTGATGGGAAGAAGCAGGAAGGACCTAGATGCTTCAGGTGCAACAAGCTTGGTCATTTCAAAAGAGACTGCAAGGTCAATCTTCAGCCAGGGCATGTTGTATGGAAGGAGGAGGCTGGTTCCAATTCTGAAGGTAGTTGGGGTGGTGGAGGTGCATTCATGACGGGCACGTGTGTTCGGGCCATGGCTTCCATCAACTATCAAGATGATTGGATAGTGGACTCTGGGTGTGGTCATCAACACACCGGGGATGAGTCGAAGTTCTCCTCATTGCAGGCATATACAGGTAATGACACTATCATTACGGCTGATGATACTGTTCATGCAATATAGAAGGAGGGTGTGGATTCATTGAACGATGATAGAGGTACTCTTACATTGAAGAGTGTATATCATGTTCCGGGGATGAAGAAGAACCTCTTCTCGGTGACCAATGCGGTGGATGTTGGCTATCACGTTCTGTTTGGTCCAACAGAAGTGAAATTTCTCCAAAATGTTTCAGCTGTGAAAGCTGAGGTCACTCATGTAGGGAGACGGGTGAAGGACTTGTTTGTTCTTTCAACAAGTTCCTATGTTGATAAGATGAGGGCTAACGACAGCGCTACTATCTGGCACGAAAGGCTTGGGCATGTTGGGATGGATAAGTTGAAGGCTATGGCGGGAAGAGCCTGGTGAAAGGTTTGCCTAGCTTGTTATCTTTCGGGGAAGGTCATGTTTGTGCAGGTTGTCAATTTGGTAAAGCTCAACGTCTTCCATTTGACAAATCACAAAGCAGATGTAAAAGACCATTGGAGTGTATACATGGTGATCTGTTTGGACCTACCAACACAGCCAGTCTTGGAGGTAGCAGGTATATGCTGATTTTGGTTGATGACTTCACCAGATATACTTGGGTATATTTTCTGAAGGAGAAGCCGGAGGCATTCGAGAGGTTTGTGGAGTTCAAGGTGTTGGTTATGGAACGTTCACCTATAGGTGGGGTTTAGGTGATCTTGATGCTTTTTGAATTACGAGCGTGAGTTATCAGAAACTAAGTAATGCACAAAAGAAAACACGCAAACAAATTTCACCAGACGACACAAGATCTATAGAGGTTCCTCAAGACCGGGTGTCTTGAGTAGTCCTCTGTCCTTCTGCGCCTACCCAGCGATCCGCTAGGCTCGGCAAACTCCGCCAAAAGGTTCAGGCCCTCAAGCCTTACAACACGGACCCGCAAGTCCCAACAACCTAGGCCCTCAAGCCCCTACTGCCCATGAGCCCGCAAGCTCGACACTCAGGCCCTCAAGCCCTACCTTTCGGACCCGCAAGTCCCAACAGCCTAGACCCGCAAGTCCCTACTGCCCCCGAGCCCGCAAGCTCAACAAATCGCACCCGCGAGTGCACTTCCCTGGCCCTCAAGCCTCACAGCTCTCCAGCCCTCAAGCTAGACAATATGGCCCGCAAGCCTTACAAGAGATTACAGATATAAACTGTTTCTTCTGCCTGATGTTGATCAGTAACCTTAGCCAGATGATGATCGGCTTCTTGAGAATGAAGAGAATGCTTCTGAATCAGATCTTGAATGCACGGTTCTTCTTCAATTCTTTCTTAGCCGGATGTGGATTGGCTTCTTAGCAGTCGATGCGGATGACTGCTTCTTTCTTTCTTGCGGTGCTTGTGTTGTTCGATTTGCTTCGTACGCAAGTTCTTTCTTTTCTGATCGATGTTTTTAGGGCAACCTCATATGTCCTTTTATAAGACTGAGAGGGGTCACCCAACGGTCTTCTGAAAAGTTCCTTTATGTGTCAGATCTCCAAATCTTTTTAGCACGCGCAAATACCTCGAAACTTTAAGTGCATGCGCTGATTGAGCAATCAGGCGGCGACATTAATTGCTGACAGCACGCGTCCACAAGATTTGAATTTGTCTCGACGATATATTCCATCGTTACGACGACATAGAATATTTCTCGACGACATCCCTTTGTCGGCTCCTTGTGCTTTGGAAATTCTTCTCAGATCTCCTTGCTTCTGCCTCCCCCGCTTGCATTCCAACGATACGAGACATACTGGCGTTCCTGTATATACGACGATATGCTGACTTTAACTGTGTCGTTGGAACCTTCTTTGTTCATCTTGTCGTTGTGATTGCAGTATTGTCTTGTCGATATGGCTGCTACTTTGATGTCGACGATACTTCATTCTTCTCGACGACACGCCTTTCTTTGATAGTATCTCTGCATTTGCTTTGCCTATCATTACAACGATAAGCATACTTTGCCGACCATCCCTTCTGTCCTTCTCGACGACATGTACTTGTATTTTCCTGAGACTATGAGCTAGATATCTTGATCAAATACAAAGTGAAGTATTCTTTACTTGATGATGACTTCTTCAAATCAGGAATCATGTGGGTACGATTCCCAACAATCTCCCCCTATTTAAAGAAGTCAGAATCTCATTTCAAGACTACTTCACATGACAATAAATATCATAATCTTAACAGAAGGTGTGTCAAGATATAACTTATCTTTGAGCTATCTCCCACTTGATTTGCTCCCCCTGTCTTTAGGGTGTCTTTGAGTACATCAATTTTGTAGCTCCCCCTTGATTTGATGTCTCTTCTTTGAGCACTCTTTCTCCCCCTTTCTGACTTCTTGCCTTCTGCTTCTCTAAGTAGGGAATGGCTCCCCCTTGCTTAATCGTGATTCATTGAAGTCCTGTGAGAATTTCCATTAGAGATATTTCCGTAGCCCCTGGTAACTCCCTTTTCTGAAGCTCCAAAGATGACGGTCGGTCCATTCTCCACAGGGATGAATTCTTTCAAATACTTTCTGACTCCAGTCATGTGCCTGGAGCACCCACTGTCCAAATACCAAATTGGAGCTTGGTTGGTATTTGGACTTACCTGCAAAATAAATTACTTCCCCTTAGGTACCCAATAAGGATTGGGTCCTTGGTTCCTGTTAGGATGATAGAACGGAATTGCAAACTCATGAGGGCTCTGCACTTTCCTTGCATTGAGCCCCGTTGGGTTGAACCAACAGTCCAGTGCAAAGTGTCCTACTTTCCCACAGCACCAGCACTCATATCTGTTGTATCTTCTCTTCTGCCTCATCATCTGTGTAGTGTGGTAGTGCTGATGAGCAGAAGAGAATGTTTCTTGCCTTACAGATCTAGGGTGAACCTCATGTGTGTGAGCCGGGGGAGGAATTGGCTTCACAACCCTTTGGTTCACCTTCTTAGGAGCATGCTTTGTGATAACAGCCTCTCCCATACTTTTAGCTGCTGTTGCTGAAGGTCTGTGGGCTGAAGAACTTGCTTTCAGCACCTTCTTGTTAGAAGGTCTGGCTTCAGGATCTTTGCCCATGACTGGCTCCTGATGAGAACCGATACCAGCTCTGAACTGTCCAGAGAAGGTGTCAATAATCGGCAGGATAGTTTTGGGCATTGAGAAGTTGGAAGCAAGCTTCTTCTTAGCCAGCAACAATTCTTCAAGGTCCCTAATGATCTTGTTCTTCTGCCCTAATTCAGCATTCTTAAGCCGTATGGTTTCCTTAAGTTTGTCCACTTCTTTGCTCATGGAGGTTAGCCTCTCGGCTGTCTCCTGGAGCTTGGATTGGACAGGTTTTAAGGAATCTAACTCCTTGGTTTGCACCTTGAGGAGTTTCTTACTGCCTTTGAAGACTTTCCATAAGGCTTTATATTGCCTTATCAGTTCAGATTCAACTTCATATTGGGATCTTGAGGCAGTGCTGTTGGCAGCAGACACCTCCTCATCATCATGCAAGGAATCTGCTACTGATTCAGAATCAGAGGCAGATAGAGAAGTTTTGTGTTTTACCTTTCCAGGAGAGTTGTCATCCTGGTTACCTTCATTAATAGCCATCAGTCCAATGAGTGCCTCATCGTCAGTCCCGAAGGAACTTGAGTCAGAATCACTCAATGTTTTGATCTTCTTTACCACAAACCCCTTTTCAGAGGTTCTCTTGCTCCTGGAGCTTCTTCTCTCTTCATGATTCCTTGATTCCTTTTTCTTCGAGGGGCAGTCAGCAGCCATGTGTCCTGTTTTGCTGCAAGAATAGCAAACAGTATTATGTAAATCATGTCTACTGGAGTTAGACCTATACTTGTCCACCCTGGGAGCCCTCGATCTGTCCCGATGGTCAGATCTTCTGGAGCTTGAGGAGGAGTTTATGTTGTTATCCATCCTTCTTCTACGTATCAGCTTTCTGAATTGCTTTGAGAGGATGGCCACCTCTCTATCAGTGTCATCAGATTCAGAGGGGCTGGCTCCTGATTCCTCACTGCTCTCAGATCTATTCTGAGAAGCAGCGATCTTCCCCTGGATCTTCTGGAGCTCTCAGCCTTTAGAGCCACCGATCTTTCTCTTGATCTCGCCTTTGAGCTTTCTTCTTCTTCAGCCTTCCTTGTGTTGAGTTGAAGTTCATGGGACAGCAGTTTCCCATACAGATTCTTGGGCTCAATGATGCCCAGCTGACCCATCTCTCGGATGGCGCATATCTTGATATCCCATTCCTTTGTGAGGGATCTGAGAAACTTGTCATTTAAGTCAGAGTTCGTGAACTCCCTATCATAGTTTCTCAGGTCATTCACTATCTTGAAAAATCTCTCATAGCAGCTGGAGATTGTTTCACTTTTGCCCTGTTTGAAGGCTTCATACTCCTGGTTGAGGAGGAATTTTCTGTCATCCCTTACCTCATCGGTACCCTCCATATATACGATCAAGGAGTCCCACATCTCCTTGGCCGTTCTGCAGTGGATTAGATTTTGGAGGGTGGAGTCCTCTATGGCACTGACAATAACATTTTGTGCCCTTTTGTCCAGACCTTCCAAGATCAGCTCATCCTTGTTCATGTCTTCATACTTCTTTATTACCTGCCTGGTTGGGTCAATAGTGGAGGTACCAGTAGGGACGAAGGGGCCCTGCTTGATCGTCAGGTAGATTCTTGGGTCAGCTGCTTCCATAAAGAGCCTGACCCTTTCCTTCCAGATGGGAAAGTTCTCCTTCGTGCAAATAGGAAGCTTCATAGCTCTCATTTCACGATTCTGATCTCCACCAGCCATGGTGAGACATTCCGGATCTAGATCGGACTGTTAGATCTCCTTTTGATCAACCTCCCTCTGATACCACTTGTTGGTTATGGAACGTTCACCTATAAGGGGGGGGGGGGGGGGGGGGGGTTAGGTGATCTTGATGCTTTTTGAATTACGAGCATGAGTTATCAGAAACTAAGTAATGCACAAAAGAAAACACGCAAATAAATTTCACCAGACGACACAAGATCTATAGAGGTTCCTCAAGACCGGGTGTCTTGAGTAGTCCTTTGTCCCTCTGCGCCTACCCAGCGATCCGCTAGGCTCGGCAAACTCCGTCAAAAGGTTCAGGCCCTCAAGCCTTACAACACGGACCCGCAAGTCCCAACAGCCTAGGCCCTCAAGCCCCTACTACCCCCGAGCCCGCAAGCTCGACACTCAGGCCCTCAAGCCCTACCTTTCGGACCCGCAAGTCCCAACAGCCTAGACCCGCAAGTCCCTACTGCCCCTCAGCCCGCAAGCTCGACACTCAGGACCTCAAGCCCTACCTTTCCGACCCGCAAGTCCCAACAGCCAAGACCCGCAAGTCCCTACTGCCCCCGATCCCGCAAGCTCGACAAATCGCACCCGCGAGTGCACTGCCCTGGCCCTCAAGCCTCACAGCTCTCCAGCCCTCAAGCTAGACAATATGGCCCGCAAGCCTTACAAGAGATTACAGATATAAACTATTTCTTCTGCCTGATGTTGATCGGCAACCTTAGCCTGATGATGATCAGCTTCTTGAGAATGAAGAGAATGCTTCTGAATCAGATCTTGAATGCACGGTTCTTCTTCAATTCTTTCTTAGCCGGATGTGGATTGGCTTCTTAGCAGTCGATGAGGATGACTGCTTCTTTCTTTCTTGCGGCGCTTGTGTTGTTCGATTTGCTTCGTACGCAAGTTCTTTCTTTTCTGATCGATGTTTTTAGGGCAACCTCATATGTCCTTTTATAAGACTGAGAGGGGTCACCCAACGGTCTTCTGAAAAGTTCCTTTATGTGTCAGATCTCCAAATCTTTTTAGCACGCGCAAACCTCGAAACTTTAAGTGCACGCGCTGATTGAATAATCAGGCGGCGGCATTAATTGCTGACAGCACACGTCCACAAGATTTGAATTTGTCTCGACGATATATTCTATCGTTACGACGACTTGGAATATCTCTCGACGACATCCCTTTGTCGGCTCCTTGTGCTTTGGAAATTCTTCTCAGATCTCCTTGCTTCTGCCTCCGCCGCTTGCATTCCAACGATACGAGACATACTGGCGTTCCTGTATATACGACGATATGCTGACTTTGACTGTGTCGTTGGAACCTTCTTTGTTCATCTGGTCGTTGTGATCGCAGTATTGTCTTGTCGATATGGCTGCTACTTTGATGTCGACGATACTTCATTCTTCTCGACGACACGCCTTTCTTTGATAGTATCTCTGCATTTGCTTTGCCTATCATTACAGCGATAAGCATACTTTGCCGACCATCCCTTCTGTCCTTCTCGACGACATGTACTTGTATTTTCCTGAGACTATGAGCTAGATATCTTGATCAAATACAAAGTGAAGTATTCTTTACTTGATGATGACTTCTTCAAATCAGGAATCATGTGGGTACGATTCCCAACAATCTCCCCCTATTTAAAGAAGTCAGAATCTCATTTCAAGACTACTTCACATGACAATAAATATCATAATCTTAACAGAAGGTGTGTCAAGATATAACTTATCTTTGAGCTATCTCCCACTTGATTTGCTCCCCCTGTCTTTAGGGTGTCTTTGAGTACAACAATTTTGTAGCTCCCCCTTGATTTGATGTCTCTTCTTTGAGCACTCTTTCCCCCCCTTTCTGACTTCTTGCCTTCTGCTTCTCTAAGTAGGGAATGGCTCCCCCTTGCTTAATCGTGATTCATTGAAGTCCTGTGAGAATTTCCATTAGAGATATTTCCGTAGCCCCTGGTAACTCCCTTTTCTGAAGCTCCAAAGATGACGGTCGGTCCATTCTCCACAGGGATGAATTCTTTCAAATACTTTCTGACTCCAGTCATGTGCCTGGAGCACCCACTGTCCAAATACCAAATTGGAGCTTGGTTGGTATTTGGACTTACCTGCAAAATAAATTACTTCCCCTTAGGTACCCAATAAGGATTGGGTCCTTGGTTCCTGTTAGGATGATAGAACGGAATTGCAAACTCATGAGGGCTCTGCACTTTCCTTGCATTGAGCCCCGTTGGGTTGAACCAACAGTCCAGTGCAAAGTGTCCTACTTTCCCACAACACCAGCACTCATATCTGTTGTATCTTCTCTTCTGCCTCATCATCTGTGTAGTGTGGTAGTGCTGATGAGCAGAAGAGAATGTTTCTTGCCTTACAGATCTAGGGTGAACCTCATGTGTGTGAGCCGGGGGAGGAATTGGCTTCACAACCCTTTGGTTCACCTTCTTAGGAGCATGCTTTGTGATAACAGCCTCTCCCATACTTTTAGCTGATGTTGCTGAAGGTCTGTGGGCTGAAGAACTTTCTCTCAGCACCTTCTTGTTAGAAGGTTTGGCTTCAGGATCTTTGCCCATGACTGGCTCCTGATGAGAACCGATACCAGCTCTGAACTGTCCAGAGAAGGTGTCAATAATCGGCAGGATAGTTTTGGGCATTGAGAAGCTTCTTCTTAGCCAGCAACAATTCTTCAAGGTCCCTAATGACCTTGTTCTTCTGCCCTAATTCAGCATTCTTAAGCCGTATGGTTTCCTTAAGTTTGTCCACTTCTTTGCTCATGGAGGTTAGCCTCTCGGCTGTCTCCTGGAGCTTGGATTGGACAGGTTTTAAGGAATCTAACTCCTTGGTTTGCACCTTGAGGAGTTTCTTACTGCCTTTGAAGACTTTCCATAAGGCTTTATATTGCCTTATCAGTTCAGATTCAACTTCATATTGGGATCTTGAGGCAGTGCTGTTGGCAGCAGACACCTCCTCATCATCATGCAAGGAATCTGCTACTGATTCAGAATCAGAGGCAGATAGAGAAGTTCTGTGTTTTACCTTTCCAGGAGAGTTGTCATCCTGGTTACCTTCATTAATAGTCATCAGTCCAATGAGTGCCTCATCGTCAGTCCCGAAGGAACTTGAGTCAGAATCACTCAATGTTTTGATCTTCTTTACCACAAACCCCTTTTCAGAGGTTCTCTTTCTCCTGGAGCTTCTTCTCTCTTCATGATTCCTTGATTCCTTTTTCTTCGAGGGGCAGTCAGCAGCCATGTGTCCTGTTTTGCTGCAAGAATAGCAAACAGTATTATGTAAATCATGTCTACTGGAGTTAGACCTATACTTGTCCACCCTGGGAGCCCTCGATCTGTCCCGATGGTCAGATATTCAGGAGCTTGAGGAGGAGTTTCTGCTGTTATCCATCCTTCTTCTACGTATCAGCTTTCTGAATTGCTTTGAGAGGATGGCCACCTCTCTATCAGTGTCATCAGATTCAGAGGGGCTGGCTCCTGATTCCTCACTGCTCTCAGATCTATTCTGAGAAGCAGCGATCTTCCCCTGGATCTTCTGGAGCTCTCAGCCTTTAGAGCCACCGATCTTTCTCTTGAGCTCGCCTTTGAGCTTTCTTCTTCTTCAGCCTTCCTTGTGTTGAGTTGAAGTTCATGGGACAGCAGTTTCCCATACAGATTCTTGGGCTCAATGATGCCCAGCTGACCCATCTCTCGGATGGCGCATATCTTGATATCCCATTCCTTTGTGAGGGATCTGAGAAACTTGTCATTTAAGTCAGAGTTCGTGAACTCCCTATCATAGTTTCTCAGGTCATTCACTATCTTGAAAAATCTCTCATAGCAGCTGGAGATTGTTTCACTTTTGCCCTGTTTGAAGGCTTCATACTCCTGGCTGAGGAGGAATTTTCTGTCATCCCTTACCTCATCGGTACCCTCCATATATACGATCAAGGAGTCCCACATCTCCTTGGCCGTTCTGCAGTGGATTAGATTTTGGAGGGTGGAGTCCTCTATGGCACTGACAATAACATTTTGTGCCCTTTTGTCCAGACCTTCCAAGATCAGCTCATCCTTGTTCATGTCTTCATACTTCTTTATTACCTGCCTGGTTGGGTCAATAGTGGAGGTACCAGTAGGGACGAAGGGGCCCTGCTTGATCGTCAGGTAGATTCTTGGGTCAGCTACTTCCATAAAGAGCCTGACCCTTTCCTTCCAGATGAGAAAGTTCTCCTTCGTGCAAATAGGAAGCTTCATAGCTCTCATTTCACGATTCTGATCTCCACCAGCCATGGTGAGACGTTCCGGATCTAGATCGGACTGTTAGATCTCCTTTTGATCAACCTCCCTCTGATACCACTTGTTGGTTATGGAACGTTCACCTATAAGGGGGGGGGGGGGGGGGTTAGGTGATCTTGATGCTTTTTGAATTACGAGCATGAGTTATCAGAAACTAAGTAATGCACAAAAGAAAACACGCAAATAAATTTCACCAGACGACACAAGATCTATAGAGGTTCCTCAAGACCGGGTGTCTTGAGTAGTCCTTTGTCCCTCTGCGCCTACCCAGCGATCCGCTAGGCTCGGCAAACTCCGTCAAAAGGTTCAGGCCCTCAAGCCTTACAACACGGACCCGCAAGTCCCAACATCCTAGGCCCTCAAGCCCCTACTGCCCCCGAGCCCGCAAGCTCGACACTCAGGCCCTCAAGCCCTACCTTTCGGACCCGCAAGTCCCAACAGCCTAGACCCGCAAGTCCCTACTGCCCCTGAGCCCGCAAGCTCGACACTCAGGACCTCAAGCCCTACCTTTCCGACCCGCAAGTCCCAACAGCCTAGACCCGCAAGTCCCTACTGCCCCCGAGCCCGCAAGCTCGACAAATCGCACCCGCGAGTGCACTGCCCTGGCCCTCAAGCCTCACAGCTCTCCAGCCCTCAAGCTAGACAATATGGCCCGCAAGCCTTACAAGAGATTACAGATATAAACTATTTCTTCTGCCTGATGTTGATCGGCAACCTTAGCCTGATGATGATCAGCTTCTTGAGAATGAAGAGAATGCTTCTGAATCAGATCTTGAATGCACGGTTCTTCTTCAATTCTTTCTTAGCCGGATGTGGATTGGCTTCTTAGCAGTCGATGAGGATGACTGCTTCTTTCTTTCTTGCGGCGCTTGTGTTGTTCGATTTGCTTCGTATGCAAGTTCTTTCTTTTCTGATCGATGTTTTTAGGGCAACCTCATAT
Source organism: Dactylorhiza incarnata (assembly GCA_033032865.1). NCBI lineage: Eukaryota > Viridiplantae > Streptophyta > Magnoliopsida > Asparagales > Orchidaceae > Dactylorhiza > Dactylorhiza incarnata. The sequence continues at coordinate 118,241 of JAWHQI010000356.1, read as the reverse complement.
GTCCTTTTATAAGACTGAGAGGGGTCACCCAACGATCTTCTGAAAAGTTCCTTTATGTGTCAGATCTCCAAATCTTTTTAGCACGCGCAAACCTCGAAACTTTAAGTGCACGCGCTGATTGAATAATCAGGCGGCGGCATTAATTGCTGACAGCACGCGTCCACAAGATTTGAATTTGTCTCGACGATATATTCCATCGTTACGACGACATGGAATATCTCTCGACGACATCCCTTTGTCGGCTCCTTGTGCTTTGGAAATTCTTCTCAGATCTCCTTGCTTCTGCCTCCGCCGCTTGCATTCCAACGATACGAGACATACTGGCGTTCCTGTATATACGACGATATGCTGACTTTGACTGTGTCGTTGGAACCTTCTTTGTTCATCTTGTCGTTGTGATCGCAGTATTGTCTTGTCGATATGGCTGCTACTTTGATGTCGACGATACTTCATTCTTCTCGACGACACGCCTTTCTTTGATAGTATCTCTGCATTTGCTTTGCCTATTATTACAGCGATAAGCATACTTTGCCGACCATCCCTTCTGTCCTTCTCGACGACATGTACTTGTATTTTCCTGAGACTATGAGCTAGATATCTTGATCAAATACAAAGTGAAGTATTCTTTACTTGATGATGACTTCTTCAAATCAGGAATCATGTGGGTACGATTCCCAACAATCTCCCCCTATTTAAAGAAGTCAGAATCTCATTTCAAGACTACTTCACATGACAATAAATATCATAATCTTAACAGAAGGTGTGTCAAGATATAACTTATCTTTGAGCTATATCCCACTTGATTTGCTCCCCCTGTCTTTAGGGTGTCTTTGAGTACATCAATTTTGTAGCTCCCCCTTGATTTGATGTCTCTTCTTTGAGCACTCTTTCTCCCCCTTTCTGACTTCTTGCCTTCTGCTTCTCTAAGTAGGGAATGGCTCCCCCTTGCTTAATCGTGATTCATTGAAGTCCTGTGAGAATTTCCATTAGAGATATTTCCGTAGGCCCTGGTAACTCCCTTTTCTGAAGCTCCAAAGATGACGGTCGGTCCAATCTCCACAGGGATGAATTCTTTCAAATACTTTCTGACTCCAGTCATGTGCCTGGAGCACCCACTGTCCAAATACCAAATTGGAGCTTGGTTGGTATTTGGACTTACCTGCAAAATAAATTACTTCCCCTTAGGTACCCAATAAGGATTGGGTCCTTGGTTCCTGTTAGGATGATAGAACGGAATTGCAAACTCATGAGGGCTCTGCACTTTCCTTGCATTGAGCTCCGTTGGGTTGAACCAACAGTCCAGTGCAAAGTGTCCTACTTTCCCACAGCACCAGCACTCATATCTGTTGTATCTTCTCTTCTGCCTCATCATCTGTGTAGTGTGGTAGTGCTGATGAGCAGAAGAGAATGTTTCTTGCCTTACAGATCTAGGGTGAACCTCATGTGTGTGAGCCGGGGGAGGAATTGGCTTCACAACCCTTTGGTTCACCTTCTTAGGAGCATGCTTTGTGATAACAGCCTCTCCCATACTTTTAGCTGCTGTTGCTGAAGGTCTGTGGGCTGAAGAACTTGCTCTCAGCACCTTCTTGTTAGAAGGTCTGGCTTCAGGATCTTTGCCCATGACTGGCTCCTGATGAGAACCGATACCAGCTCTGAACTGTCCAGAGAAGGTGTCAATAATCGGCAGGATAGTTTTGGGCATTGAGAAGCTGGAAGCAAGCTTCTTCTTAGCCAGCAACAATTCTTCAAGGTCCCTAATGACCTTGTTCTTCTGCCCTAATTCAGCATTCTTAAGCCGTATGGTTTCCTTAAGTTTGTCCACTTCTTTGCTCATGGAGGTTAGCCTCTCGGCTGTCTCCTGGAGCTTGGATTGGACAGGTTTTAAGGAATCTAACTCCTTGGTTTGCACCTTGAGGAGTTTCTTACTGCCTTTGAAGACTTTCCATAAGGCTTTATATTGCCTTATCAGTTTAGATTCAACTTCATATTGGGATCTTGAGGCAGTGCTGTTGGCAGCAGACACCTCCTCATCATCATGCAAGGAATCTGCTACTGATTCAGAATCAGAGGCAGATAGAGAAGTTCTGTGTTTTACCTTTCCAGGAGAGTTGTCATCCTGGTTACCTTCATTAATAGCCATCAGTCCGATGAGTGCCTCATCGTCAGTCCCGAAGGAACTTGAGTCAGAATCACTCAATGTTTTGATCTTCTTTACCACAAACCCCTTTTCAGAGGTTCTCTTGCTCCTGGAGCTTCTTCTCTCTTCATGATTCCTTGATTCCTTTTTCTTCGAGGGGCAGTCAGCAGCCATGTGTCCTGTTTTGCTGCAAGAATAGCAAACAGTATTATGTAAATCATGTCTACTGGAGTTAGACCTATACTTGTCCACCCTGGGAGCCCTCTATCTGTCCCGATGGTCAGATCTTCTGGAGCTTGAGGAGGAGTTTATGCTGTTATCCATCCTTCTTCTACGTATCAGCTTTCTGAATTGCTTTGAGAGGATGGCCACCTCTCTATCAGTGTCATCAGATTCAGAGGGGCTGGCTCCCGATTCCTCACTGCTCTCAGATCTATTCTGAGAAGCAGCGATCTTCCCCTGGATCTTCTGGAGCTCTCAGCCTTTAGAGCCACCGATCTTTCTCTTGATCTCGCCTTTGAGCTTTCTTCTTCTTCAGCCTTCCTTGTGTTGAGTTGAAGTTCATGGGACAGCAGTTTCCCATACAGATTCTTGGGCTCAATGATGCCCAGCTGACCCATCTCTCGGATGGCGCATATCTTGATATCCCATTCCTTTGTGAGGGATCTGAGAAACTTGTCATTTAAGTCAGAGTTCGTGAACTCCCTATCATAGTTTCTCAGGTCATTCACTATCTTGAAAAATCTCTCATAGCAGCTGGAGATTGTTTCACTTTTGCCCTGATTGAAGGCTTCATACTCCTGGTTGAGGAGGAATTTTCTGTCATCCCTTACCTCATCGGTACCCTCCATATATACGATCAAGGAGTCCCACATCTCCTTGGCCGTTCTGCAGTGGATTAGATTTTGGAGGGTGGAGTCCTCTATGGCACTGACAATAACATTTTGTGCCCTTTTGTCCAGACCTTCCAAGATCAGCTCATCCTTGTTCATGTCTTCATACTTCTTTATTACCTGCCTGGTTGGGTCAATAGTGGAGGTACCAGTAGGGACGAAGGGGCCCTGCTTGATCGACAGGCAGATTCTTGGGTCAGCTGCTTCCATAAAGAACCTGACCCTTTCCTTCCAGATGGGAAAGTTCTCCTTCGTGCAAATAGGAAGCTTCATAGCTCTCATTTCACGATTCTGATCTCCACCGGCCATGGTGAGACGTTCCGGATCTAGATCGGACTGTTAGATCTCCTTTTGATCAACCTCCCTCTGATACCACTTGTTGGTTATGGAACGTTCACCTATAAGGGGGGGGGGGGGGGGGGGGGGGTAGGTGATCTTGATGCTTTTTTAATTACGAGCGTGAGTTATCAGAAACTAAGTAATGCACAAAAGAAAACACGCAAACAAATTTCACCAGACGACACAAGATCTATAGAGGTTCCTCAAGACCGGGTGTCTTGAGTAGTCCTCTGTCCCTCTGCGCCTACCCAGCGATCCGCTAGGCTCGGCAAACTCTGTCAAAAGGTTCAGGCCCTCAAGCCTTACAACACAGACCCGCAAGTCCCAACAGCCTAGTCCCTCAAGCCCCTACTGCCCCCGAGCCCGCAAGCTAGACACTCAGGCCCTCAAGACCTACCTTTCGGACCCGCAAGTCCCAACAGCCTAGACCCGCAAGTCCCTACTGCCCCTGAGCCCGCAAGCTCGACACCCAGGACCTCAAGCCCTACCTTTCCGACCCGCAAGTCCCAACAGCCTAGACCCGCAAGTCCCTACTGCCCCCGAGCCCGCAAGCTCGACAAATCGCACCCCGAGTGCACTGCCCTGGCCCTCAAGCCTCACAGCTCTCCAGCCCTCAAGCTAGACAATATGGCCCGCAAGCCTTACAAGAGATTACAGATATAAACTATTTCTTCTGCCTGATGTTGATCGGCAACCTTAGCTTGATGATGATCGGCTTCTTGAGAATGAAGAGAATGCTTCTGAATCAGATCTTGAATGCACGGTTCTTCTTCAATTCTTTCTTAGCCGGATGTGGATTGGCTTCTTAGCAGTCGATGAGGATGACTGCTTCTTTCTTTCTTGCGGAGCTTGTGTTGTTCGATTTGCTTCGTACGCAAGTTCTTTCTTTTCTGATCGATGTTTTTAGGGCAACCTCATATGTCCTTTTATAAGACTGAGAGGGGTCACCCAACGGTCTTCTGAAAAGTTCCTTTATGTGTCAGATCTCCAAATCTTTTTAGCACGCGCAAACCTCGAAACTTTAAGTGCACGCGCTGATTGAATAATCAGGCGGCGGCATTAATTGCTGACAGCACGCGTCCACAAGATTTGAATTTGTCTCGACGATATATTCCATCGTTACGACGACATGGAATATCTCTCGACGACATCCCTTTGTCGGCTCCTTGTGCTTTGGAAATTCTTCTCAGATCTCCTTGCTTTTGCCTCCGCCGCTTGCATTCCAACGATACGAGACATACTGGCGTTCCTGTATATACGACGATATGCTGACTTTGACTGTGTCGTTGGAACCTTCTTTGTTCATCTTGTCGTTGTGATCGCAGTATTGTCTTGTCGATATGGCTACTACTTTGATGTCGACGATACTTCATTCTTCTCGACGACACGCCTTTCTTTGATAGTATCTCTGTGTTTGCTTTGCCTATCATTATAGCAATAAGCATACTTTGCCGACCATCCCTTCTGTCCTTCTCGACGACATGTACTTATATTTCCTGAGATTATGAGCTAGATATCTTGATCAAATACAAAGTGAAGTATTCTTGACATGATGATGGCTTATTCAAATCAGGAATCATGTGGGTATGATTCCCAACACAAGGAGCTGGTGGAAGGTCGGCTTAACCTGCGGGTCAAGAGGTTCAGAACTGACAATGGAGGGGAGTTCACCTCTAAGGCGTTCTTCAACTTCTGCAGGAAGCATGACATCCAAAGAGAGGTTTCTTGTGCTCACATTCCACAACAGAATGGAGTTACAGAGCGGAAGATCCGTCATCTAACAGAGACCTGCAAATATTGGCTTCATGCCAAGAGTATCCCAAAGTCCTTCTGGGCAGAGGGAATGTCTTGTGCGGCCTATGTTATCAACCAAATGCCTCTCAGTCCCATCAACATGGAGACCCCTCATGAGTTGATGTTTAAGGAGAAGCCAAGCGTGGAACACTTTTGAGTGTTTGGTTCTACCTGCTGCGTGCATGTTCCAGATGCCCTTCGAACGAAGCTAGATGCAAAGGCAATGAAACTAGTCTTCGTCGGTTATGATGACCAGAAGAAAGGGTGGAGATGCATGGATCCCGAGACACAGAGATATGTGGTCTCTAGGGATGTGGTATTTGACGAGCTGACGTCATACCAAGGTAGCTCTTCTGTAGAGTTACAAGGAAGCGGGGTAGATGGTGGACCAGAGGAAGCTACAAGGGAAGTTCTGGTCTAGTTGCCTGTTTCTCTAGGTGCTCCAGGTATTTCTAGCTCTGTGTCAGGTGCTTCGGGTTCTGGAAGCAGGGTGAGCGATGCCCCATCTCTACCTGAAAGGAGAGCTAGTCCAGAAGCTGCAGTGGAAGAGGTAGTTCAGAGTCAAGCTATGAGGAGGTCCAAGAGGACCATTATTCCACCTGATCTGTATACAAGTGGGAACTTGGTGAGCTTTGTCTCATGTTTCTTCGCAGGTCCCCTGGATGAGAGAGAGCCATCTTGTTATGAAAATGTCATTGGAGTCAAGAAGTGAGAAGGAGCCATGGATGAAGAGATGGTTGCCCTCAGGAAGATGAGACTTGGGACTTGGTGCCTAAGGTTGAGGGAGTTACTCCGGTGACTTGCAAATGGGTTTTCAAACTGAAGAAGAAGGCTGATGAAAGTATTGAGCGGTACAAGGCTCGCCTTGTAGCTCGAGGTTTCTCTTAGAAGTATGGGGAGGATTATGAAGAAACGTTTAGCCCTGTTGCCAAGATGACTTCGATCTGGGTGGTGATCGCATTGGCAGCTTGACAAGGGTTGAAGTTTGGGAACTCGACGTGAAGAACGCTTTCTTATATGACGAGATTGACAAGGATATCTTCATGGATCAGCCACCTGGTTATGTATCCGAAGAGCACCCAAGATATATTTGCAAGCTCAAGAAGGCTCTTTACGGCTTGAAGCAAGCACCTCGGGCGTGGTACGGGAAGATCGCAGAATACCTCCAGTTCTATGGATACTTTGCTTCTGATTCAGATTCAAGCTTATTCGTAAAGAAGACGGGGGAGCTTCAGGTCTTGGTGCTGCTGTACGTGGACGATATGATCGTTACGGGGAATTCTGAAGTGGAGGTAGCTAGGCTTCGTGTTGAGCTAGCTATCAGATTTGAGATGAAGGATTTGGGTGAGCTCCACCATTTTCTTGGGCTCGAAGTGGAGAGGAAAGAGTGCGGGATGCTTGTTTCCCAAAAGGGCTATGCGGATCAAATCGTGAAGTGGTTCGGCATGGAAGGGGGAAAGAGCAGCTCTACTCCACTGGAGGTTTGAGTTCATCTTCGACGAGATGAAGAGAAGGTTCTTACCGATCCTTTGGTCTTCTAAGCTTTGGTCGGAAGCTTGATATACTTGACAATCACGAGACCAGATATTACTTATGCAGTTGGCAGGGTGAGTCAGTTTATGGCAGAGCCTCGGAAACCGCATCTTGTGGCGGCTAGGAGTATCTTGAAGTATGTCAAATCCACCTCGGATTTGGGTCTCTTCTACGGGAGAGATTCAGGCTTTTGCTTGCACGGGTACATGGATGCTGATTATGGAGGGGATTCGTATGATCGAAGATCGACGTCTGGATATGTCTTTATGACAGGCTCTACAGCTATATCATGGTGCAGCAAGAAGCAGGATTCTGTGTTTGTCTCTACCACGGAAGCAGAGTACAAAGCTTCGTCTTTGGCGGCTCAAGAAGCCATCTGGCTTAGGAGGCTTGTGGAGGACATTCATAGGGAGGTGCGTGGTCCTACTCTGCTACGTGGTGACAATGAGAGTGCTCCCAAACTGGTGAATGATCCAGTTTGTCACGCGCGTACGAAGCACATAGAGATTCATAACCATTTCATTCGTGAGAAGGTGTTGGAGGGATCTATGACTGTGGAGCATGTGTAGAGCAAGGAGAATTTTGCTGACATATTTACTAAGCCGCTGTCGAAGGGACCATTTGGTCGGTTGCGGAGTTTGCTTGGGCTGACTTCCACTTCCCACTTCAAGGGGGAGTGGTAAATTTTTGAAGTGGAAGTGGATTAGTGCTGGGCGGTCTGGAGGTTGGAGACCGCAGAGACCGCGCGGTCTGCGCTGGTGCTCTCGCTGGTTCTGTCTCAGTCAGTCTGATCTGAGCGGTCTGATCTGGGAGACCGCATGTTTATCCAAGTAGCTCGTGCGGGCTGTTCTGGCGACTTGTTCTTGTCGGCCAGATGTTTAGTAGGTCTGCCTTCTTGCAGTGACCGGGCGGTCTGACGACTGTTCTTGTCGGTCTGGTTTACTGAAGAAGTTCTTTGCCTTTGCAATAAAGATCGGGCGGTCAGTTTTAGGGAGACCGCGGTAGCCGGGAGGTTTGTGATAACTGTATGGTTAATAAGGGAGCTGTTTAGCTTTGCTGAGCTCGGGCGGTCTGTTTTGTGAGACCGCTCGCGATCTGGTGGGCGGTTATTGTATCCCAGTTTGTGCGGTGACGACATCCGTCTACTCGCCTATAAATAGGGGTGCAGGGCCCGTCATTCATAACGAGAACTATAAGAACCAAAGTTGGCTTGATTGTGCCGGTCTCAATTTGAGGTCGCGCGGTTTGAGATTTTTGTCTGACCGTTTTGTGTGTTCGTAGGTTAGCGGTCAGCTTGTCTCCCTTCTTCCAGCTTTGAATAAACCAGTCCGGGCGGACAGTGTTTAGGTGTTCTTGGTCTGTGCAGCGGACTCAGTTGATCAGGCGGTCTTAAGTGGCCAGGCGATCTTGAGTTGCGGTCTGCAGCAGGTAGCAGTTTCTTTGTTCAGAGTTCACGGGTTCTTCTGTGATCAAGACCGTACGGTCTGGGCGATAAAGGAGCGCGAACTGGTTGTCTTTCAGCAGTTGGATAAGCAACAGGTCGGGCAGTCTGTGGTTGTGGTCTGACAGGTGCGGCTTGTGCTCTATTCGCGCAGTCTCAGGGGTTATCCGTCTAGCTTGTCTGTTCGCGCGGTCTGGCGATCTCAAGTTGTCAGGTCGCAGCAGCTTGTATTTTGTGTTTTGTGCTCCTCTTCTCCGTGATTCTTATGAATCATGTCTCGCCATATATACCTCGAATTATAAAGAGATAGTTAATACCATAACACTATTCGGTCTTGCCATTGTCATTGTTGTGCTACACTTGTGGAAAGTTTTGTGAAGTGTTTCCGCATTTTACTTCACCTCCGGACCTCAAGTTTTTCAACACGAGCTACAATGAGGACGTCCCACTACAAACCGAGAATTATTTAGGAACTTCCCCTCCTAACCCAAAACTGGCACAAGGAAAGCACAAGCTCGTCAAGAGAGAAATCTTGTGTGTGTGGGGGGGGGGGATCCAGTATGCCTTTCCTGTGTGCCTTGGAGTCATGTTTACAGGTAATCCAGACAGGGGGGATTGGTCTGTGAATATCCAGCCCCGCAAAATAATGGATACAACTTGATGGTGGGCTTTGACGAGGTTATTGTGGTTGTCTGGAATGACCTCGTGAATGCAGTACTGGTCGTGCGAGCTTATTGGCGCGCTGCCTTGGACCTCACTCGCTCCCTCTCTTGAGAGAGTTCTCCTATTGCGAACTGAGGGGTAGTCTCAGCAATGGGAGATTTTTGGAGGGGCCTCATGATGAGTCCCAAATATATACACATTTATGGACTCATCTGGGCCGATTTTCTAGTCTTTCCACTGAACTTTAACCTTGTTTTAGCTCAAATTTGTCATTCTATGCTAGGTGCACTTCTTGGCCTAATTTGGTGTGTTTTATGTTTATTTTCTTTTGATAGCCTTATCGTATTGTTGAGTGCCACTTTCAGTGGCCTGATCAGCATTTCTGTAGGAACATGAGTCGTGCAGGTGTTCCCGGTACAAATCTGTACAGGAACACTGCGCACGATCACTGGTTCTACTGCGCACGACCATTGGTCGTGCGCCACTGATCGTGTGCACTTAACTCCTGAAAACTGAGTTTTGTTTTCCTTATCGCATGACCACTTACGATAGCGCGCACGATCACTGGTCGTGCGCCACTGGTCGTGCGAACATTGTATTTTATAATCTTTTTCCCTTGCAGGCTCCGTCCAGGCAGGTGCACGATCACAGAATGATAGTGCGCACGACCACTGGTCGTGCGCCAACGATCGTGCACACTGTTTATTCCAGCGCCTATAAATTGCCCTGCTCGCGATTTAGGTCGGGATCCTCGCCGTTTTTCCTCCCAGCTCCGCCGTTCCGCCCATTTCCACAGGTTTTCGCCCCCTAGGCCTCCTCCATCATCCAAGGGCTTCAAGGAAGAGATTCTACACTCATCTTCATCGCCAAGGAAGGAGTTCCTCGCATCGGACGTGGCCGGATTGTAAAACGCTGGAGAAGACGGGTCCATTGGGAGGTGTGACAGCCCTCCTCTACCCCGGACGCAGTTGGGACCGAGCTAGGACGTGGATTGACAACCCGACGATTCCTACCGTGAATCTACAACGAGACTCCAGATTCGGTCGTATCTCTTGCCTCTTTCTTCTACTTGTGTGGTTGTATTTGTTTGTAATCTCTATATTTAGATGATGACACTATGAATCTTGTTTATTAATGTTTATTTCATGTTTATGGAATCATATTATTCATATGTGTGAATGAGGTGCGCCGCCATCCATTTTCCACTCCACCACCGTGTCCGGTGCCGCATTAGCAATTGCTAGTGGCGTGCTTGTCGAAGAGGTGCCGACGACCCTCATTCTGTTAGCCTACTCGCCCATCCGCCTACCGAAGCGTGGCATAGCGGCCCGTGTATTCCACTCGCCCTTCGAAGCAGCGCGCTCAAGGCCTGCATAGTTCGATTCCGTTTGCCTACTCGTCCATCCGCCCTTACGAAGTAGCGCGTTCAAGGCCTACGTATTCTTCCATCCCGCCAAGCGAAGCACTGCATAGCGGCATTGCATAGGAGTAGTTATAGTTGTTTTCTTTTATTTTCCAAAAGCCAAATCACCCCGTTTCCGCATTCCATCCGGCTCAAGGACTTCGATCTCAAGTCCTTCCTCGAACGTTAACTCCACCTTACTGTGTTCCTTGAGAGATTCGATACTCGGGGATTACTCCTCATTTTATATTACTTGAACGATCGGTACACTGCCGTTTCGTGTCGCAGTCAAGCTACCGCCTATAACGGTGTGTGAGATTTGCGCATCAAGTTTTTGGCGCCGTTGCCGGGGAACACAGTCGTGTGAGTTTTCTGGAGAGGGAGAACCTGAGAGAGAAGCCCTTCCATTTGTAAATTGCATTTCTTTGTTTTATTTCTTTTTATTCCATTTTCCTGTTTTAATTAGGTTGCTTTAGTAATTTTTGTTAGGTGTAGTATTTTGCACAATAACATTTTTATTTTGAATCGTATTATCTTCGCACTATGTGGGCACATCTTAATTTTCGTTGCCGTTGGTGTGGAGCTACCTCTCACTCTAGTGATGAATGCCCTACGGAGAATAGTAGGCATAATTCTTATAGCCCAGCATATGGAGCACCGACTTCATCTGGTACTCCATATGGTGCGCGTAAGTCTTATGGCTACTCTGCTGAGCCTTTACCGTCTTACTTCTTTTCGGCTTCAGCACCCGCTGTGCCAAAGAAGCCTGCTAGGCAGTGCCATTTTTGTCGGAGCACAGATCATGCCCTGAAGGATTGTGCTACTTATCTTCGCCAATTGGATGAGGATGACGAGCCGGATATCCGGATCGTCCCAACTCCTAACTCTAGCGGCACACCTTCAACATCTGGTTATGTGTCTTTGTCACCTTCACATCTTGAAGGGAATGGCATGGATACGGTCACCGGATGTGCGGCCGATCTATGCACCGACATTGCTGAGCCTATTCTCCATGTGCATCCACCACCTCTAGTGGATTCGATTCTTTGTGAGGAATCGGTGCTCGACTTTTATCCGAGCACTACTCCTCCCCCTGTTGTGCATACTATACTCGTCTCCGACGACATTGTTGATGATGTGTCGCAGGATGAGGTGGGTGATCTGAGTATTGTGCCTACTCCTACGGAGGAGGATAACTTTCTAGGTGAAGAGGAGTTTTCCTCAGCACCGGTGGAGGAAGTCCAAATCCTAAGCCTGGCCACCGTTGATCCCACCAATTCTTGTAGCATTGATGACAATGCAAACATTATTTTACTTACCCAACCTGATGGGAGTGAGACCGGGATCACTCCCCCGATTGATGTTTATTTATGTTCTTCGTCTTCTTTATTTCTTGATCCCCTTCCTTCATCTGAGTCTGTGCAGGTTGAATCTTCACAGGTACTTCAGGAGGACTTGGAGCTTTGTGCTCAAGTCAATGATGAGTGTGTCCTTTTATGCGAGGAGGTTGATTCCTCCTCCATTAAGGAAGCCTCATTCGTTGCTTCTCCTTCTGCGGACCTGCTGTGGACGATACCTTGCTGGGCAAGGATAGTTTTGGTGAGATGAGTGAGGACCAGGCCTCCTCCTCTTCTTACTTTCTTTTCCCTCTACCTGTGAGGAGCAGGTATTATTATTATTCAGGTAGAGGGGTGACTGCCTTATCTCCGTATCGGTACCAGCTACCGAAACACATATTGGAGCAGTTACCTGTGCATTTTCTTTTTCATAGGCCCATTAGCTAGATATTATAAAGTTTTGAATAAGTCGTGCTGGGATGACAATAACCCCAGTAGTTATCTTAATTTTCCCTGCATTTTCATTTCTTTTCTAATTTTATTTAGTTAATTGCACTTTATTTCAGTTTTCTATTTTCTTTTGTTTTTGCGGAACTGACCCCTGCAGGTCCTTTTTCTGGATGGCGGATGCTGTAGCTTCATTTTATCTTACACGCCAATCTTCTGGTATGCTCATTTCTGAGCATTGGATACTCTCTTTCCCTAGCCCTATTGTGATTTTCATGTCATATATTATGTGGGTTGTTTAGTTTAAGTCTGGGGGAGAGTAGTTTTGTGTGCCCACGCACGTGCAATATTGCATTGCATGCTAGAAGTATTTCTATTTCATTTATTTAGTATTGTTCATCTTCATTGCACACCACAGCACCCACTTGAGCGCGTACTCATCTGTTTGCTTGCTCTGTTGTGAATTTAATTCTCCTGCTTATTTGGGAAAGTCTAGGTGATGGCTTAGGACTATGTAGCAGAGTAAAATGTTGACCCCAGTAGTGCTCCTAGTCGAGTGCTCGGTTGCATAGGAATTTGTGTAGATTAGACCTCTTTTTATACTTATGGTTTTATATTTTTTTTCTATTAGTGTAAATGTTGTTTACTCTACTCAAATGGTGAATCCGGTGGAATCAAACGGTAGCGTAGGGATGTGTGTAAATGATCACTAGACTCGTATTGCTTGAGTCGGGAGAAAGGAGAATCTTTCTCGGTGGCTAGAACTTGCCCCAAGCGATTCTTGAAGCATTGGCATAGGATAGTTCTAGTGCGTGAGAATGACGTAGGCCATTATTTTGGCCCGGTTGAGCTTTTTATTTTATGCCTATCATCTACCCTTGCTAACCCCTTTGTGCCTACCCCTTCCTCTTGATTCAGCCCCACTTTTATCGCACCAAAAGCTTAAAAGCCTAACCTAGTCGCATACCCAAATCTGAGCTTTAAATTATAGTTATGTTTACATTTTGGGGGGTGTTGATGTGGTAATTTTTATAGTGGAAATTGTGGGTGTATTAATTGATATTTTTGTTGAAAAACGAAAAGAAAGAAAAAGAAGAATGAAGTAGAAAAAGAAAAGAAAAAAAAGGGGATTGTTATGAAAAAAGTTGAATTGAAAATTTTGAAATTTTGGTATTGGGAGCGGGCGGTGCACACACCTATGTTGCAAAAGTCCAAGTCTGGGGGTGTGGTGCATTTGTTTATTATCGTCGTGCGGGTAGCTCTATCTTATGCTCATGTTGGGTTAGGTGTGCTTAGCCTCCATGTTTATCTTTGTTTACCTCACCGTAACCCAAGCCTCAATTAAAACCTAAAAGTCCTACCGACTCACGCTATGGACCAATCTAGTGTCGTGGAGAGAATGTGACCGGGTGAGCCTATGGTCACCGACACTGATGGATTTCAGTGGAGTTTGTCCGGCACCCCAATCTTGAGCAATGCTCATCTCAGCGCTTAGTTTACTTTCTCCGTATGCATGACCGGATGATTCACCGTTGTTCACCATTTTGAGTGGTTGTAATATGCTTTTACTCTTTTAGAAATATATAAACTGTTTGTGTATAATGAGAAATCTTCTCTACTATTTTTCTTATGCACGTGAGCATGCGACTTCGCATGGTACTCTGTATTATAATTTTAAGCCATCTACTTTTCTTTCCCCATTCGCTTAGAATTTGTTTGCTCGGGACGCGCAAACAGGTAAGTCTGGGGGTGTGATGAGTCCCAAATATATACACATTTATGGACTCATCTGGGCCGATTTTCTAGTCTTTCCACTGAACTTTAGCCTTGTTTTAGCTCAAATTTGTCATTTTATGCTAGGTGCACTTCTTGGCCTAATTTGGTGTGTTTTATGTTTATTTTCTTTTGATAGCCTTATCGTATTGTTGAGTGCCACTTTCAGTGGCCTGATCACTATTTCTGTAGGAACAGGAGTCGTGCAGGTGTTCCCAGTACAAATCTATACAGGAACACTGCGCACGATCACTGGTTCTACTGCGCACGACCACTGGTCGTGCGCCACTAATCGTGTGCACTTAACTCCTGAAAACTGAGTTCTGTTTTCCTTATCGCACGACCACTGGTCGTGCGCCACTGGTCGTGCGAACATTGTATTTTATAATCTTTTTCCCTTGCAGGCTCCGTCCAGGCAGGCGCACGATCACAGGATGATAGTGCGCACGACCACTGGTCGTGCGCCAACGATCATGCGCACTATTTATTCCAGCGCCTATAAATTGCCCTGCTCGCGATTTAGGTCGGGATCCTCACCGTTTTTTCCGCCCAGCTCTGCCGTTCCGCCCATTTCCACAGGTTTTCGCCCCCTAGGCCTCCTCCATCATCCAAGGGCTTCAAGGAAGAGATTCTACACTCATCTTCATCGCCAAGGAAGGAGTTCCTCGCATCGGACGTGGTCGGATTGTAAAACGCTGGAGAAGACGGGTCCATTGGGAGGTGTGACAGCCCTCCTCTACCCCGGACGCAGTTGGGACCGAGCTAGGACGTGGATTGACAACCCGACGATTCCTACCGTGAATCTACAACGAGACTCCAGATTCGGTCGTATCTCTTGCCTCTTTCTTCTACTTGTGTGGTTGTATTTGTTTGTAATCTCTATATTTAGATGATGACACTATGAATCTTGTTTATTAATGTTTATTTCATGTTTATGGAATCATATTATTCATATGTGTGAATGAGGTGCGCCGCCATCCATTTTCCACTCCACCACCGTGTCCGGTGCCGCACTAGCAATTTCTAGTGGCGTGCTTGTCGAAGAGGTGCCGGCGACCCTCATTCCGTTAGCCTACTCACCCATTCGCCTACCGAAGCGTGGCATAGCGGCCCGTGTATTCCACTCGCCCTTCGAAGCAGCGCGCTCAAGGCCTGCATAGTTCGATTCCGTTTGCCTACTCGTCCATCCGCCCTTACGAAGTAGCGCGTTCAAGGCCTACGTAGTCTTCCATCCCGCCAAGCGAATCACTGCATAGCGGCATTGCATAGGAGTAGTTATAGTTGTTTTCTTTTATTTTCCAAAAGCCAAATCACCCCGTTTCCGCATTCCATCCGACTCAAGGACTTCGATCTCAAGTCCTTCCTCGAACGTTAACTCCACCTTACTGTGTTCCTTGAGAGATTCGATACTCGGGGATTACTCCTCGTTTTATATTACTTGAACGATCGGTACACTGCCGTTTCGTGTCGCAGTCAAGCTACCGCCTATAGCGGTGTGTGAGATTTGCGCATCACCTCACATATGGGCGACCTCATGAAAGGACTCGCTCCTATGCGAGTTAAACCACGGTATGGACGAGTTGAATGACTTGTCTCTTGGTTGCGTTCGACATACCTTTGACGATGTTATTCCCCTGTGTCAATGATCAACTCCTTGTTGTTGGTAGAACCACAAAGAGGATGGCTCTTGTTTGCCCGGAAATCCGCGACCTCTCTTCTCAGTCAAAGTGGACCTTTGCAGCGGTCTCAAATTTTTGAGACCGTCCAGATCGCTTCTCTTCTCAGTCAGAATGGTATTTTCCAGTGGTCTTATCTTTGTGAGACCGCCCAGACCGCCTCTTTCAGGTCCAAGGATGCCTTCCAAGTGATCGGCGGTCAAGCGCTAGTCAGATCGCCAGACCGCGCGGTCTGGCCCCTTTGATCCTTTTTGTTATTAGCACCTCCTTTCCTCTGGCCTGACTCTCCTGTATCCCGGGCAGCCCGTAATTTTTGAACCTGCCCGTTTGGGCAGCCTCCGCGTCTATAAATAGAGGGGTAGGGGTACCTGGAAAAGAACTTTTGCTTCGAGCCTCCAACTTACAACTTGTGTAAGCGGTCTCGAATTCTGTCATTTATCTACCTCAGATCCTGCTCTGCCTCTAGTTCCTTCTATACTCCCCTCTTGGAGGTTAATCCAAGTAGTTTTTCTCTTCTCAATTTCCTCTTCAGCATCTCTCATCTTAAGTAACCTGCACTCCGCAGTTCCCGCTCATCCTTCCCCAAGTGTGAGTTTTGGAGGTACATTTTTGGTACCAACAGAACGAACACGCGACCTTCAGATCAGGAGTGTTTAGGTGAATCTAATAGACATCGAGATGGCAGACTACAGGATGCATGCTCGTCGGTCTTCCAGCAGTCGTCCTCCCCTCGACTCGAATCCCATAGAAGCCCTTGAGCGTCGTTTCGAGCTGCGCGTCGAGCAAGCCCTCCGGGAGGCCGCTCGAGCTCGGCAAGAAGCCGCCCAAGCTCAACAAGAAATCACGCGATCTCAGCAGGAGACCTCCTGAGACCGCCAGGAGGTCGTCCGGGCTCAGCAAGAGTCTGCCAAGCAAATCGAGGCCATGAGCCAGGTTCTGAGAGCGACCTCTCAGAGAATCCTTCCCCAGCCATGTCAGATCGCCACTCCTGACTGCAAAGCTAGCGATCATCCTCGTGATTATGCGAGCCCTCAGCCATCATCCCCTCTGCATCTCACCAGGAAGAGTTCGTAGCCCGTCGTGATTCTTTTAGAGTAGCAGCTCAGGGGCCTCAATCCAAGACCCTTAATTTTCAAGAGGATTATGTCTATCCTCAGGCCCCTCCTGCCCTTTTTCCTGCTCCTTCTGACATGGTTGATTCGGAGGAGCCCACTCCTTTTTCTAACAAAGTTCGTTGGGAGCCCATTCCTCATTGTTTCAGAGAGCCTCGACTCCCTATGTTCTCCGGGGAGAGCGACCCAGTTTCTCATCCTCAGGCTTTTGAGTATGTCATCGCTCTCAGGACTATCTCAGATGCTGTGAGGTGTAAATTATTGATCACCTCTTTTGATGGATCTTCTAGGGAATGGTTCTATAACCTGCCTTCCCAATCCATCCCGAGTTTTGCCATCCTGAGGCACAAACTCCTTCTGAGATTTGAAACTACCAAGAAAAGGAAGAGTGGTCCAGCGGCCCTCTTCAAGATTAAGCAGGGAGATAACGAGACTCTAGATCGTTTCATCGACCACTTTCAGAAAGAAATCCTGGGAATCAGGTCCCGCTCTCTATATAGTTGCACTGATTAATGGCTTGCAGGAAGGTCCCCTCAACTTTGAGATTACCACAAGAGAGCCCAGCTCTTATCAAGAGTTGATCAGTATCGTCAATCGTCACATAGAAGGGGAAATCAACAACCCCGCCTATGTCTCTAATCTGACTAGCAAGGCCATTCAAAAGGGTTCCATAGGATTTTATCCAGCTCCATCATCATCGAAGTCGCACCAAGAGTTCCCACCTCCCGCTCCAAAAAGAGGAAGAAATTTCCGCAATAACCGCTTCAATCAGGGAAATCAGCAGTTCCAGCCTAAAGGGCCTCAACTGCCAACCCATCCCAGTTCCGCAAATCACTCCAGTTCATCAAATCCAATATATTTAATCGCCTCTTCTGACTGCTCAACTGTTCTATAATGACTCACAAGAGTCCTTTACAGATCTTGGTGTTTCTATGAGTGAGGTTGTTCAGATTCTCCAGAAGCAGCCCTCCTTCAAAAAGCCCACCCCGCTCAATTCAGATCCAAAGTCCAGGAATTCAGCTCTTTACTGTGAATATCACAGGGAAATAGGCCATTTGACCGAGGCTTGTAGAGCTCTTCGCTTGCTAGTGGAGAAGCTTCTGAAAGAAGGGAAGCTTCTGAAAGAAGGGAAGCTTCGAGATCTCTTCCAGAAGAGTGACCCCTCCAAGGCTTCGACCTCCAAGAGCAAGGAGGTGGCGGAAGTCCATTGGGAATGTGAAGAAGTAGATGATGTTGGCCATCTCGGCAACATCGATTTTCCCAATGAGTGTGTGGATGCAGATGATGAAGGTGCTTTTGGCAATCTTTTCTTCGTCCACGGAGGGGCAGGACCAGAATCCTCTAGGAAGGCTAGTCTCAAGAGGGTTTTTTGATCGGAAGTTGCTGTCACTTCCTCAGTTCCAGTCTGGGGAACGGTTACCTTCAGAGAAGAGGACCTTCCTCCGACTTCCAATCTCTTCGACGACGCGGTCGTCATCAAAGCAATTATCGAGAATTATACTGCAGAAAAAATCTTAATTGATATTGGGAGCTCGTTGAACATGCTCTTCAAGCCTTCCTTCGAAGCTTTGAAGACAGGGAAGACTCTTCTCTCCACGGAGGGACCTCTCTATGATTTCTCAGGAGAAAAGAAGGAAGTGGAAGGTAACGTCACCCTCTCGGTGATTTCGGGGGGGGGGGGGGGGGGGGGGGGGGGGGGGGGCATTGTGAGGCTTGTAAAGTTCATAGTCGTTGAGCCTCCTAGCAGCTACAACGCAATTTTTGGAAGGCCCGTTCTGAATGGGTATCAAGCGGTAGTGTCAACCTACCACCAAGCCGTGAAATTCGCCTTGAATGGCAAGCAGCACTGGATTAGGAGTAATTCGAAGAAGGCCAGGGAATGTTATGTTAAAACGGTCAACGTGATCTTATCTTTTTCTCCCCAGGAAGCTGTGATATCTTCATCGGCTCAAATTCTCGACCAGGTTAAAGTTGCGTAAGAAGCTGAAGAAGAAATTGAAATAGATGGAGTTCGCTTGGAACCTGCCCAAGTGACTCAAAGCGTGCCCATCAGCGAGGAATATGAGAGCAAGAAACTCTCTGTCAACGTTGAACTGCCTGAAGCTGACAAGAGTCAGCTCATCTCTTGCCTCTTGAAGAATCTGGATGTCTTTGCTTGGTCAGCAGATGACATGCCAGGAGTTGATCCAAATATTGCTTGCCACCATCTCAACATCGATCCCAACTCTGCTCCTATCAAGCAAAAGAAGAGGTTCGTGGTGATGACCCTTGCTCAGCCAATTTGAGAGGAGGTGGAGAAGCTGCTGAAGGCCAAGTTTATTCAAGAAATTCAGTACCCAGAATGGGCGTCGAATGTTGTAATGGTTAAAAACCTGGGGGAAAATGGAGAATGTGCGTGGATTTTACAAAACTTAATAAAGCTTGCCCAAAAGATTGCTACCCCTTGCCTCAGATAGATTCTTTAGTGAATTCCGCGGTTGGGTATTCTTGCATGAGCTTTTTAGATGCATTCTGAGGCTATCACCAAATTAGAATGCATAAGCCTGATATCCCTCACACTTCATTTATCACAAATGATGGGTGCTTTTGTTATCTCGTGATGCCCTTTGGGCTAAAAAATGATGGAGCAACTTATCAAAAAATGATGGATACAATTTTTAAAAGCCAAAAAGGAAGAAATCAAGAGGTCTATGTTGATGACCTCCTAGTAAAAAGCAAATCATTTTCATCTCACCTTACTGATTTAATGGAGACATTTGCGACTCTTCGGGCTTTTAATATGAGGCTGAACCCGTTAAAATGTGTTTTTGGAGCAAGCAAAGGAAAATTTCTTGGCCATCTCCTCACTCCGGAAGGGTTAGAGCCTAATCCAGATAAAGTAAAGGCTATCTGGGAGATGTCACCTCCTAAGTCCCCTAAAGAAGTTCAGCAATTAGGAGGGAGAATGGTAGGTTTGAGTCATTTTATCTCTCGATCAGGAGATAAAAGCGCTCCTTTTTTTAAGGCCCTCCGTGGAGGGGCTAAGTTTGCGTGGACAAAGGAGTGTGATGATGCCTTCAATTAGCTCAAAAGGTAGTTGACATCAACTCCTCTGCTCCAAAGGCCAGGGGAGGGAGAAGATCTCTTTCTGTATCTAGGAGTTGGCCCCGATGCTATAAGTTCAGTATTGGTCCGAGAAAAGAAAAAGAAGCAATTTCCAGTATACTATGTGAGTAAGATTTTGAAAGATGCAGAGACTCGTTATCCAATTATCGAAAAGTTGGCCTTACTGCTCGTGACTTCAGCACGGAGGTTAAGGCCCTATTTCCAAGCTCATTCGATTCATATGGTTACGGATCTTCCATTAAAGAATGTCTTAGAGAAGTCAGAACATTCAGGGAGATTAGCTAAATGGGCAATAGAACTTAGTGAATTTGACATCTCTTATGTTCCGAGAATAGCAATCAAAGCGCAAGTTCTAGAGGACTTCATGGTTGATGCAAATGATGTTAAAACAGAAAAAGAGGTTGGGACGCCTCTTGCCTGGACAATCTTTGTTGATGGAGCTTCAAGGAGGAATTCATCCGGAGCAGGAGTTGTCTTGATCAATCCAAACGGAGTTAGAATAGATCAAGCTTTGAAGTTTTATTTCCCCACGACAAATAACCAAGCAGAGAATGAGGCTTTGTTGGCCGGTCTCAGATTTGCAAGAGAATTGGGAATTGATGATTCCAAATCAAGACAGACTCCCTAGTGATGGCATCTCAAGTAAACGAAACTTTTGAAACCAGAGATCATGTTCTGAAGCAATATCTAGCTCTGGTAAAAGTTGAGATAAGAAAGTTCAAAAGTTTTATTATCCAACATATTCCGAGAGAGAAGAATGCATAAGCAGATGAATTGGCAAAGTTTGGCCTCCTTTCGGGAGGAACCACCTCAAAATTGTTTCATCCAGCAATTGAGGAAGGAGAAATTATGCAGATAGATCAACGCCCATCTTGGATGGATCCATTTATACTCTACCTCTCAACCGGGAAACTCCACTCAACGGTAAAAGATAGGAAAAGATTTAGACGGAAAGCAGCTCACTATTATCTTGTTGCAGGGATACTTTATAGGAAGGCTTTCCTGTCACCTTTAGCTCGGTGTGTATCAGAAGAAGAAATTCCAACCATTCTTCAAGAGGTTCACTCAGGAGAGTGCGGCAGTCACTCTGGAGCTAGAACTTTGGAGAAGAGAATTTTAAGGCAGTGATATTTTTGGCCTCAAATGAGGAAGGATGCAGAGAAGTTTGCGAAGAAGTGTGTCCAATGTCAAAAGTTTGCTCCTCTTTAGAATCAACCGGCTCAGCAACTTAAGTCAACAGCAACCCCATGGCCGTTTGCGGTTTGGGGAATGGATTTAATTGGGCTTTTTCCCTTGGCTAGTGGACAACGTCGGTATGTTATAGTAATGATCGATTATTTTAGCAAATGGATCGAGGAAAAATCATTGGCCAAAATTACCACTCAAGTTGTGAGAAATTTTATCTGGGGAGAGATAGTATGCAGGCATGGAATTCTAATGACAATTATCACGGATAATGGTTCTCAATTCAATAACTCTCAACGTATAAGTTTATGTGATCAAATTGGCACCGAATTGCGTTTCGCTTCTGTGCATCATCCCATAAGTAATGGCCAAGTAGAGGCTGCTAATAAACTCATAATCAACTTTTTGAAGAAGAAAGTAGAAAATCTCAGAGGCAATTGGGCAGAGCATGCAGTTACCTTCAGTATTATGGGCTCTGAGGATGACTCCAACCTCAGCTACTGGAGAAACCCCTTTAAATTATCTCATGGTTCAGAAGCTTTAATTCCTGTTGAATTTGAGGTAAAGAGTCCGAGGGTGTTATTATTTCAACAAAACCAGGACGACTGGATGGAGGAGAATGACGAAGAGCTAAAGTGTAGCCTTGATTTTATCGAAGAATTAAGAGATACAGCGACAATTAATCAGTAAGAGGTGAAGAGAAGGATGGCAAAGTTTTTTGATAAAAATGTCAGAATTAAGGAGTTCGTTGTTGGTGATCTAGTCCTGAAAATGGTAGATGTAGCAGCAAGATCTGGCTCGGTTGGGAAGCCTATTCCAAATTGGCCAGGGCCATTCATGGTAAAAGGAGTGCTTAAGAATGGTGCTTATCGTCTCCAGACTTATGAAGGAGAAGAACTGCCTCACACTTGGAGTGGGGATGACCTCAAGCGCTTCTTCTCTTAAAAACTTGTATCCAATTTTTTCTTTCTTTTCCTTGCCCTTCTTTTCTTGAACATTGTGATGATGAGCTTGTAATCTTTTTGATGTATATGATGAAAGGAAGGTATCAAAGTAATTAAGTTATCAAAAGCTAAGATCCTACCAAGGGAGGTATCGACGGATCCTACTTCATTCCTCCTCGACTTGAAGCTTGAGTGGTAAAATCTGTTAGGACCACAGGTAGCAGGGAGATTTCGCATCTGTGCAGCAGTGCCTCGCCAAGCTCGTGCGGAGGAACTTTAGGATGTCGGGTCCTAGCTGACATCTGGCACACCTTTGCATTAAGGAGGGTTTTAGGTGAAAGTTCAGCTCTGTCATGCATTAAAAAAAGGACATCGTTACAGTCTTGATGATCTTTTTAGGGAAAGCAGTGTCGGTATAACCTGCGCGGTATGACCAACACCTGCCCTATGGATCATCTTGTTTTGTAACCTTAATTCGAATGCTCATTGAAGTGAGGATAGACAAAGAAAAATAGTTGTATGATTTACTTTGAGAAGTTCCTTGGGGAAAGCAATGTCGGTATGGCCTCCGCGGCATAACCACACATGCCCCTTTTTTTGTTCATTCTGAGTTTGCAGCTGCTCTCTCTTCTTCTTCTCTTTTTCGAAAGGTTGTGCAAGTTTGCCCCGAGAGTTCCCACTGCCAGGCTTTCATTAGCCAGGTAAGGCTGGTTGATCTCGCGATGAGGCCAGTAAAAGAGAGGTTATATTATTTCTTCAAAAGTAAAGCGGTCTGGATTTTCGGAGACCGCCCGTTTTGGTCTTTTCATGGGGTTTCAGCGATCTGACATATTTATGACCGCCAGCTGGATCTCCTCCAGGACTTGGATGTTTGAGATCGCTGTTGGGTTCTCTAGAAGTTTGTTAAGTGGTTTTCAGCAATCTGACATGTTTAAGACCGCCAGGTGGATCTCCTCCAGGACTTGAATGCTTGAGATCGCTGGTGGGTTCTCTAGAAGTTTATTAAGTGGTTTTCAGCAATCTGGATTATTTATGACCGCAAGCTGGATCTCCTCCAGGACTTGGATGTTTGAGATCGTTGTTGGGTTCTCTAGAAGTTTGTTAAGTGGTTTTCAGCAATCTGACATGTTTAAGACCGCCAGCCGGATCTCCTCCAGGAATTGGATGTTTGAGATCACTGGTGGGTTCCCTAGAACTTTATTAAGTGGTTTTCAGCGATCTGGATTATTTAAGACCGCCAGATGGATCTCCTCCGGGACTTGGATGTTTGAGATCGCTATTGGGTTCTTTAGAAGTTTGTTAAGTGGTTTTCAGCAATCTGACATGTTTAAGACCGTCAGCTGGATCTCCTCTAGGACTTGGATGTTGGAAATTGCAGGCTAGTTTTCCAGAAAAGCTTCTTGAACAGAGCTCGAGGCATTTGGAATCATTATCTGAAACTCTCTTAATTATCCTCATACTAAACGGTCTGAATAAATTGAGACCGCAAGCTAAGTGTTCTCATTTTTCCAGTATACATAATTATAGGTTCTTTTTGTTATATAGCGGTCTGAAATGATGAAGATCGCCGGTTATGACCTCTAGAGATAGAACAGCCTGAAATATGTAAAATTATAGATTATCTATTATATAAGTTTATTACTTAAACAAGTTTTTATTTACTAAGGAGCGGTCTCTATATTGAAAGGTCACCTCTTGTGCTCATGCTCAAAATTACCCAGGAATCAATATCAGTGGATCATCATCTTATGCTCACAATAGAGATCGCTAATATGAGATCATCCTTATTAGATTATAAATCTATTACTCCGTCAGCAAATAACTAAGTCATTGAGATCGAATGCTGATACTATCTTGTTATATGAGATCGCAAACAATACAATCAGCATACAAAAGGAAAAAGCATCAGAGAATTATTCATTCACTGAGAAGAAAGGTATGGCAAATTTCTATTTATATTTCTATTCCAATGTTCAAGTACAATAGACCACCCAGTCACAAAATTTGGGGTCTCGAAAAAGTAAAATTACAACATTATATCTATTCATTTTTCAACCTCTTGGGAGACTGCTCATCTGAGGATGAGGACTCGGTCTCTTCAAATGATTCGTTCAAGCTTCCTCCTGGAATTCTTGATCCAGAGCTCGAGCCCGCTCCAAAACTCATATCCTGGCCCATCACGTATTGGCTCCCACTGGCTCTGTCTTCATCAACAATCTCAACATCCTCATCTACCCCATCAACGGTCTTCTCTGCGGTCGTTGATTGTTCATCAATTTTTCTCGCCGCTTCAGGAAAGAGATCGGCGAATTTAATATCCTTGTATTCTTCAGTAAAGCCGCCGCAGTCACGAATCTCAGAAATCACCTGATCAACAGTCTCTTTTATATGATGCATTAGAGCCTTCTGAAACTCAGGGTTCTCTGGATCATAAGCTCGCTGCAAGAAGAAAATAATGAGACCGTGCGATCATGATTAAAAAGTTTAAAATGTCAGGAGAAACTATCTTACCTTTCTTTCTTCATGCAGAATTTCAATTTCTTTTAAAGCGCCTCTAAGAGATCGCCCCATATGGTGGTTTAAGACCGTGCTCCTAACAATCGCTTGAGCGCAAATGTCTAGGAGCATTTCGTTCTCAATGTTGTATGCCTCCGCTGTATTCTTTTTTCTATATAGAGTGGCAGTGATCGTAGAGGCATGGCGAGTCAGTTTTCCACTCCATAGAGGGAGATCGGTGGAGACCCTCGCGGTCTTTCCCTTAGCACCCCATTTGAGAAGGGGCTTTCCTTTGATATCTTTCTGCTTTTTCATAAAGCCTTGCAGATGAAATGGCTCGCTAGCGGTCTCAGGTGCGCCGCCGAGCCCAGCGTTCTCGCGATCTCCTTTCTTCTTTAATCTTTTCTCCCTTTGAGTGAGCACTTCTTCCAATGGCGATATGGGATCTTTCGTCGGGATCGCGAAGGACGCTGAAAAAAGATAATTAGTACAAAAGGAAAAACGTGAAGGAATCAAGGAAGACCGCTGGAAAAATACTCACTTTCTTCTGGAAAAATTTCAGCGATCTTGGGCCAGATCGCTAAGTAGTAAATAAGGTCCAGCCATTTTCCCGCCAGAAAAATCAAGATCTTCAGCTCCTCCTTCGAGATCATTTTATCTTTCCTGAAGATACTCTCAGGTCGCGGGGAAGGTCGGCTCTGGAGACCGCCAAGATCGCCCTCAAAGAAAAGGATCCTCTTTGTCCAGAAAGGAACCTTGTTGGGAAGATTCAAAATCTTTATTCCTTCAGTAGAAAAATATAATAGCCCTTTGAATTCTTCTTTTTTCTGACCTTCTTTTAAGACCTTGATAGTGAAGGTCGCACGGAAAAGCGTCAGGGTGAATTTTATTTTTTCCGATCTCAAGTAGTTAATGAAGACGGTGATGAGACCGATTGAGTTCGGTGGCAGCTTGGTGAACACCAACCCATAATATTCCATCACCTCGAGAATTTCCCAAGGGAGAGGGATCTTCAAACCATGGTCAAAGTGATCGATAGGGATAATGAACTTATCCTCTGCTCCAAAGTTCAATCCTTCATCTTCTCTCGGCGGTCTCACAATAATCTGGCTTTGAATCATGTGCTTCTCTAGAAAATTCACATATTCATCTTTAGAAATGCGGCGGGGCTTGTGATCAGCTCTCAAGAAAACATTAGCTGAAGAAGCTCGCGCGGACACCATAGCTGGAGATTGCTGAGACCGGTGCTTTGGGCGCATACAGAAAATATGAAATGAGAATTCTAAAAGTCAGCTATTTATAGAGAACAAGGGATATTTTCGTAATGATTACTCCTCTCGAGACCGCCCAACAAAACTGCTCAGACCGTTAAACTTGCATCAGAATTAAAAGATAACACAGAAATAATCGATCTCAATGATTTGAGTCCGCAACATCTCAGGCAGTGAAAAATAAGCAATGCAATCATAAAAATCACAACAGCATCACAAGAGATCGCAGATAACGAAAATTATGCATACTACAAAACCACGATAGTCTTAAGGTTAAATATTACAATATCAAATGAAATCAATAGTCAGTTCAATTTTTGTAAGGCCGCTTCCTTCCTACATAAGCCGCAATGTCCTGCATTTCATTTACAGCGGTCAAGACAGTCGCCAGATTCTGATTAGCTAACATCGCAGCTCGATGAATCTTAGGCATCTCCCTGTCCACCTGCTCCATTGGGATCACCACGATCTCTGAGGACGGTCTCTCTTCTGGATGATCGCCAGACGTCCCCGACCTCATTGACATTTTTGTAGAACCACCCCTCAACATGGCGACCTCAGCAGAAAATGCGGTGACCTTCCCTTTGTAGTATTCAGCATCCTTCTCCGCTTTTCGCAGCGCCCAAAAAAGCTCGTCGATCTTCAGACCACATTCATCGCGAAATTACATTTATGTGGTGCGCAGTTGTTCTTCGAGATCGCGAAGTTTATCATTGTAAATCTGCTCCCGAATCAGCATAGAGCGAACATACTCAAACATCGGAGTAAGGATGTTAGCAAGCTGGGGAGAGACCGCGATCTCTTATTGTGGAAGTTCTCCTTCTTCGATCTCGATAACATTGTCATCTGCGGTCAGAAGAATTTGGTGATTAGTTCAATTATTAGTAGTTTGAAAATAAGAGTTCGCGCAGAAAGAGTTCTTGGAAAGAAATTAAGACCGCAGTCATGCAAAGCATTTTCAACATCTTTTGTGACTGCTGGTTCTGCGGTCAATAAGAGGCGGTCTGATCCCCTTTAACGCTCAAGGTTAATTCTTTCCAATTCTCTCTTCTGTGACTTTTCTCCTTCTTTTCTTCTCCTTTTTAATTCCGCATTGCTAACAAGGATGTCGTCAGTTTCAATGATAACAATCTCACGTTTTCCTTTTGGAGATACAGGTCGAACAACAGGCAAAGGAAGAAAATCTAGCCGTCTGGTAACCATTTTCGCCTTACCAGTTCGCAGAGCAGAGACCGCTATTGCACGGTCTGTTGCTGCATGGTCTAGTTGTTATTCCTCAGCAGCAGAGAGGTTCGGTAGATTGCTAGAGAGCGCAGCTTTTTCCTTGGCGATCTGCCGACTCTTCTCCTCTGCTTTTGTCTCGGAGATCTTTTTCTTCTTCTTTTCTGCGTTCAGTGAGACCGCCTTTTTCTTCTCTTCCTCTGCAGCGAGCAGAGTTGCTCTCCTCTCTTCCTCCTCTTTTTGCTCTATAGCGATCAGAGCCATCTTCTCTTCATTTTCTTTCCTCTCTTCTTCTTCCTTTTACTCCTTCTCTTCTCTTTCCCTTTTTTCTTTCTCTTCTTTTTCTTTCCTCTTCTCCTCTCTCTCCCTTTTCTCTTTCTCCTCCTTTTCCTTCTTCGCTTTCTCCTCTTTCTCTTTTCTTTCTTTTTCCTCTCTTTCTCTTTTCTCTTTTTCTTCTTTCTCCTTCTTCTCCGTCTCTTCTTTCAGCTTGATCGCTGCTTCAGCGATCTCCTTCTCCCTATCAGCGACCTCTTTTTCAGCAGCGACCGCCTTGAGATTTTTGGCCTTGAAGGGATCAAGCACCTGCAATATTGAAAAGGAAGAATCATCAGAAGAAGCTTCATCAAGATAAGTAATCAGTTCAGAGTCCGCTTCTCTTGAAAAAGCTGAGATCGCAGAAGGAAAAAAGAGATCGACCGCACTGCTTACCTTCGTAGGAGAATCCACGGGATCCTTAAGAACGCCGCCCTAAGGAAGTGTGGCCGCCTTCAGAGCGATCACATCCTTAGTTCCTTCATTTTTTGCCCTCTTAACACTTTGAGAAGAGGGATTTGAATCCTTTCTCTTTTTTGTCTTTGCAGTATCCCGAGAATCGGCGATCCTTTGTCTAATCTTCTCAACCTCAATTTTCTTCTCCTGCATTCCAACCAGGATGGTTTCAGTTGAAGCGATCTCACCATGCAGAACAGTGGTTTGACCGAGCACTTCCAGGGTTTTCTGATAGTTAAAAGAAATAGAAAAGTCAAGAAGATTCAGTACAGGCCCTGAAGAACTATTTGATAAGACATCAGTAGTAGAGATCGGAGAGGCCTCTTTTTCTGATTGGTCAGTTTGTTTCTTCGGAGAAGGTCGCGCGGTCGCCTTCGACGTCCTCGCCTTAGTGAAAGTTTTGGCAGTCTTCATTACCTTTTTCGAACTGGTGACCTCCTTCTTCTCAGATGAATTCTTTTTCGGAGATTCTTTACTCAGAAGGGACAACACCGTCACCATTGCAAAAGACCGTTTCTGTCTGGTTTTCGGTGATAGCTCGGGGATCAAGCTCATCTGCTTTTTCAGAAATTATGAGTTCTGAAGCTTCTGAAGCCGTATTTATAGACTCGCGGCGCATTAAGGACGGTCCCGGTCTCAACGTTCAAAATATACATTTTTGAAGTTCCAGCGCAACTTAAAAATGTGCGGGGATTATGTTTGCCTGGAAATCTGTGACCTCTCTTCTCAGTCAAAGTGGACCTTTGCAGCGATCTCTGATTTTTTGAGACCGTCCAGATCGCTTCTCTTCTCAGTCAGAATGGTCTTCTCCAGCGGTCTTATCTTTTTGAGACTGCCCAGACCGCCTCTTTCAGGTCCAGGGATGCCTTCCATGTGATCGACGGTCAAGCTCCAGTCAGATCGCCATACCGCGCGGTCTGGCCCCTTTGCTCCTTTTTATTATTAGCACCTCCTTTCCTCTGCCCCGACTCTCCTGTATCCCGGGCAGCCCGTAATTTTTGGACATGCCCGTTTGGGCAGCCTCCGCGTGTATAAATAGAGGGGTAGGGGTACCTGAAAAAGGACTTTTGCTTCGAGACTCCAGCTTACAACCTATGTAAGCGGTCTCGAATTATGTCACTTTTCTACCTCAGATCATGCTCTGCCTCTAGTTCCTTCTATACTCCCCTCTTGGAGGTTAATCCGAGTAGTTTTTCTCTTCTCACTTTCCTCTTCAGCATCTCTCGTCTTAAGTAACCTGCACTCCGCAGTTCCCCCTCATCCTTCCCCTAGTGTGAGTTTTGGAGGTACATTTTTGGTACCAACAGGTCTATCATCGGTTATTACAGGTTGTACACAATCTCCGCTTCTTTGCGAGCTTAATTTAGAAAGAATTGTCCAACCCTTATTCGGCGAGATGCGTCTTTCGAGTTGTTCTCGCGAGTTGAGAGATAGTGAGATCTCGGTCACAATAAATAGAGGGTGGGCCCCCATAGCGGTAACCTTGACTGATAGTTGGCGAGATGGAAACCACCTCGATAAAAGTATTTGCGACATATGTTTCTCTCCTTGTCGTCCTCAAAAAATGTCCATTTCGCCATGGGAAGAGGTGCGAGATGAACGAAAGGAGAGACAGAAAGAGAAAAAGAACTGGCACCTCGCCGACTGTGGACTCATTTCATGGCGATGGTGGGCTTTCGGGCGAGGGAGACGAGCCTTCTGGAAGGCGTGAGATGACTACTTCAGAGCGCATTCAAGAGGTAATGTGGTATGTTGATCGTACCTCCGTTTGCGATCTGAAATGACATCTTGGCTGACCTCACTTATCTTGCTTGTCAGGCTTTGGATCTGTCAGGCTTTTGATCCTATGACAACATTACCACTGAAGACTACCACATCTTTTTCCCCTTGGGTGGGACTCTGTGGTGACCCCACCCAGTGACCCTGGAGCTCAAACTCATGTTGATCTCGACTCGCCAGGTGGAGATTGTTGTTCACAACCAGCGAGTTCTACATGGTGTCTCTTATAACCTGATATCGATGTGTAGCTCCCACTCCAAGAAAGATGACCGAAGTCATCCCTTTTGGATGACCCATTCCCACCAAAACGATCGTGATCCCACCATCCAGCAAGTCTCTGGCAGGATATTATTCACCATGAACTGACGCAGGGGGAGGGGGTGGTAACACCGCCCTTGGCAGATGATGAGAGGTCCCGTCCTTAGCGAGACCTCACTGCCAGATCTTCCTCGTTGGATACCATCTCTGCGGCCAATCAATCATCTGAGGAGAATTCCGACTTCTCCCTTGGCACGACACCATCATCCATTGTGACCTCTGTAATATCTAGTTGCCAACCAAAATCACCTAGAGGGGGGGGGGGTGAATAAGTGATAATTGCGTCTTTTGCGGAATTGAAAATCTTGAAAATAAAGAACGCACAGAATGCAAATCACAACCACAGACGACACAAGAAATTTATAGTGGTTCCCCGTTCTTGGGTACTCCACTTGCCGGCCTCGCCAATCTAGCACCACAGCTAGACTTGACTACTTCACTAAATCTCGAATCAAGAATGATCCTACAATCCTCAGAGTCAAAACTCTTACAACTCGGAGATCAAACTCCTACAAACTCAGAGATAACCTTCTCTTACAACTCCGAGAATACCTCTCCTACAACTCGGAGAACAATCTCTCCTACAATCAAATATAAATTTAGATTGAAACAATACTTAACGAATCACGATCAGATCTGAGAAATTTGATGATGATCTTCTTCCTTCTTGCGACAGAAATGGCTTCGGCTTGATGTTGAAGAAGAAGAATCGAATCGGCACAAATCAGATCTTCTGAGGTCTTGATCGATCCAATGAAAATAGGATGAGTGAGGCGATGATCGATTGACCTTTTTCTTCCACTTGGAGACGAAATCAGATAACTCACGATCAAACTCCAACGATGGCGATGCACGGCACTAGACGACGATCTTGGATCAGATTAGGGTTTTAGAGAAAATGAACGAACTCTGATCTTCTGATTCTCATTAATTCTTCTCATTCTTAAGGATCAATCATTATATAGATGAAGATCTAACGATTAAACCTTAAAACGAGGAAAGACGTCACGTCAAATTGTCGAAAAAGACTTGACGTCAAAACGGAAAAACAGGGCTTACGAGAAAAGATAGAACCCGACTTCTCGAGAGATCCAAGACTTCTCGAGAGAAACTGGCTAGATCTCGAAAAAACAGCTTTAGAAGAGAGATTCAAAGAATTATGACAGGACTTCTCGAGAGATACAAGACTTCTCGAGAACAAAGGAAACTTCTCGAAAACTTCAGAACAATTTCGAGAACAACCTTTAGAGAGAAAGCTTTTCGAAAGAACCAATGATTTCTCGAAAACAAAAATACTTCTCGAGAGAGAAAAAGACTTCTCGAAAGCTGAGCTGAGACAGACTTCTCGAAAACAACTGGAAAAGAACTTTTCTCGAAAACTAAGAAGACTTTTCGAGATCACAAAGAATTCTCGAGAAATGCAAATAACTACTCGGAAAATTCAACTTTTTCTCGAGAGACATCTGAAACAACCCTTCTCGAAAATAATCAAGGACTTCTCGAGAGCATAGAAGGACTTCTCGAAAAGTACCCATACTTCTCGAAAAATTTACTTAGAAAACTTTCTTCCTTTGTCTTCAGACCAATGCTGCACACCCAAGCTTTGAAACTTTAATGTCTTGATCAAAAAGTGTATCCCAATTGAGAGATCACACATGAGTCAACCCCATACCCCACACAATGAAGAATTACATTGCATGAGACTGTGCTTATTGACCAATTGTGACCTGACATTGGTCTACACTTAGCAAAGTGATCCTGCAAGAACAATACTAGAAAAATATATCAAATACACAAACAATTCAATCTTGGTTCAAAGTTGACTATCTACAAATCAAGGTTATTGTGGATACAAAACCCAACAATCTCCCCCTATTTGTAGAAGTCAGAACCCTATTTACCAAGATGAATTGTAACAAATAAAAATATAAAAAGATATACTGGAAAGAACATTTACAACAATATCTAAATATAAGAACATGATTGTCACATCAAAATCAAAAACTATATTTAGATTTAAGATTGTCTAATGAATTAAAGTTCACACAGGCATATAGAAATAAAGTTTTAAAGATCTTCAAAGAAAACTTGACTTCAGATATCTGCCTTTTGCTTTCTCAACATTTCTTGCCTTTCAAAATAAACATATGGCTTTGGATGATACTTAGGAGGAGCTTCTGGAGCTGTTGGATTGTTGTACCCATAGTTCTTGAAATGGATTCTTCTCTTGATTTGGCTTGTCTCATACTTTTTCCATTCAGAAGTGCTGTACAGATCAGAAGGTTTCATATTTCCTTCTTCTACAAGCTTGAGAGAGTCAAGAATGATAATCTTTGAAACTGGACTCCAAATTTCTGGATAAACCTTTGCTTCATCTACCACTGCTTTGCCAGAACCTGCTGAGCTGGAGCCAGGAACAGATCTGCTTGCAGAAGGTCCATCACCATATTTCCTTTTTCTTGAATAATGCATGGAGGAGTGAGTTTCTACTGAAGGAATAGCATCAAACTGCTCTGCTGGCCTTGGAGAAAATTGAGGAATTGAAGGAGCATCAGATTGAACTTGATCAAAATGAGGAGGAGGTTGAGCAGGGTCAATACCCAAGTCAGGAAAGATTTCATGGTGGAGCCAAACAGCAGTATTAGAGGTGAAATCTTTTAACTCATTGACCTGCTTTTGGACACCTTGGGACAACTGCTCAAACCTATTAATCAAATGTGTATGAAAATCAAAAAGAGTTTGATCTAGTAACCCAGTCATCTTCTCAGTTAAACTGTCCTCCCCCTTTCTGACTTCTACAGATAGGGTTTGGAGAATAGAATCTTTAAATTGTCCAACCTCATCAATAACTTTGAAAGTATTTTCCTCAGCCCTTGAAGCCATGTTTTCTTGAATTTTTCTCACTTGAATAACTTCTGCTAGAACTGTGGCTACACCCTCTATGGTGTGATCAATGGCATTTCCTCCCTGAATAACAACCTCTTTCAATTGATCTGAACTGGTTTTGAACTCTTTCAACTCCTTGGCCATTTCCTTTTCAATATCAGACAATCTTGCATGGACTTCTTTGAAGGAGTAATCTATTTTGGCACTTTGTCTTTGAAGCATTAACTCAACTTTACCAAGAATTGTACTTTCATCATAAAGAGAAGGAGGAATAGGAGCTGGCAGAACTTCTTCTGGGATATCTTCAAGAATGACTGAACTTTGGAGCTTGACAGAAGATATGTTGATTCTCTCATTTTCTTCATCAATAGATTTGTCCTGATCATCCTTGTTTGTTTCTAAACAAGGCTCTTGCTCCCCCTCAATATGTACTGGGGGAGGAGATGAACCATGCACTGAAGCATCATCTACTTCTATATTAAAATCATAATCAGCACCTGACCCAGCCATGTGGTCACTAGTGCTAAGCACATCATCAGCACCCTTAAGAATTTCACTTACCACATCTGCTATGGTGGAATCAACTCTATCTTCATTAATAGCTGGAGGAGGTGAGACATGAACAACCTGTTCTTGAGAAATAAAAGTGTCTTCCATATGAGTATCTGATAATACTTGAGTATCTGGGATGGATGGAGTTTTGGAAGGAACTTGATCTGAAGGAACTTGTTCTGATGGATCCTGAGCTGATGGAGAAAGAACTGTGATTGTTGAAGGAGGGAAACTTGGCTCTGCTGAGGGAATGGTGTCTTGTGGAGCTGGAGATGGAGATGGATCTGGAACTGAGCTGTGTTGCTGAGCTGGAGGTGGAGCTGGAGCTTCATACTCTGAAACTGATTGAGCTGAAGAAATGGGCTCCCCCTGGAGACCTGCATCTGTAGTTGGCTTAGTTATTCTGATGTTCCACCTCTTCATTGTGACAACATCTACCTTCTTCAAATGATGTATAATAGCTCCTTTGGACATGTAAAACACAACTAGATCAAGCTGATTTAAATAGAGTGACAGAATCCTTGCAAAATTTGGACTTGTAATGCTTTCTTTAATCTTATTGAATAGAAAACCTGCCCAACTGAATCTTTTTCCACAAATCACTATTGCTATCAGGCTGAAAACATCTGAAGAGACATGACATAGGCTGCCAGTATGACATAGTAATACTTTTGAAATTATGTCCACCAGTAATTTTCCAACATCATTCATCTTTTGTCTACGAATAGTTGATGTTCCTTTATCTAATCCACAAAAGATTAGGGCATGAGCCCAATCCTCATTACTTAGAGTATCCTCATTTTCTTCCAATGGAACTTTCAAATACTTGGAAAGAGATTTTGGATTCAACTTGATTTTGAAATTTCCAACCATTGATTTCATCCTATTTCCATTTTTGTGCACTTTTATGTTGATAAGCAAATCCTCTACTTCTTTAAACAGAATTCTACACTGATATTCTAATAAGAAGGACAGACCAGCTGCGTCTAGGAGATAAAGTAGGTTTTGAAACTCATCTGAAATTGATTGAAGACCTTCTCGCACAAGTTCACTGCCGACACCGATCTTAGGTTTTCCTGAAGGAGCCATTGATCGAGAGGAGAACTTGAAATGTGGGCTGGAGCGAGAGAAAATCCGTCTGAAGGCGAACTAGAACGACGATTTTGCGAAACAAGAAGATGAAACGTCGACGTTTTTCGAGAGGAGATGGAAGAACCTCGCGTGAACTTTTAATTCATTTCGAGACTCTATATATAGTTTGGTTTGATGTGACAATTAATTTGGTTTTAATTAATTTAAAGAAAATGAAATACACGCGTACCTGGCTCTTCATATTCTCGAATATTGAAATTAAAGTTTACGAAAAGTATAAGACATTTCTCGAGAGGTTGAGAAAGTTCTCGAGAAGTCTCAGAACTCTGCCGATTTTCTTCCGAAAGATAATTAAAGTTCTCGAGGGATTACCCATTTCTCGAGAAGTGTGAATTCATTTTTCGAGAGATGATGTCAATTTTCCGAAAACTTTTATCTTCATCCAAAAGCAAGTCATTTCTCGAGATATTAACTTCATTTCTCGAGAAGTTTAATGACGACTTGGATTTTTCTTCTTAGATTTTTCTTCTTTGCAAATGATGAACCTGTACTTCATTTTAAAACATAAAACAAGATAAATTTTTAAGAAAATTCACTTATCTTCTTCTCTTCTCCTTTGCTTGACCATTATTCCATGTTCAGCATTCCAAGTTCTGTCTTGAAGAAAGAGAACTTAGTCTCTTCCAGTGGCTTCGTGAAGATATCTGCAATTTGCTTATCTGTAGGGACATAGCTTAAGTTGATATCCCCATTCTCCACATGTTCTCGGATGAAATGATATCTTAACTCGATATGCTTTGTTCGACTGTGTGAGACTAGATTATTTGCTATAGCTATTGCACTGGAGGAATCACAAAACATTGGAATATTCTTTATCTTCAAATTATAATCTTGAAGCTGATTTCTTATCCAAAGAAGTTGTGCGCAACAACTGCCTGCAGAAATATATTCTGATTCGGCTGTTGAGATTGCAACACAATTTTGCTTCTTGCTGCTCCAGGAGATAAGCCTTCTTCCGAGAAATTGACATGTTCCGGAAGTGCTTTTCCTGTCGTCTCTACTTCCTGCAAAATCTGCATCTGAATAACCAATTAGCTCGCTATCATTACTTCTTGGGTACCATAACCCAAGATTTGGTGTACCTTTAAGATATCTCAAAATTCGCTTTGCAGCGGTATAGTGAGATTCCTTAGAGTTCACTTGAAATCTGGCACAAACACATATAGAAAACATTATGTCAGGCCTACTAGCAGTAAGGTAGAGCAGAGAGCCAATTATGCTTCTGTACTTGGTGTCATCAAAAGGTTTCCCTTTCTCATCCTTGTCCAGAGACATAGCAGAGCTCATTGGAGTCCTCATAGAGGTTGCACTCTCCAATCCAAATTTCTTAATTAACTCCTTGGTGAATTTTGTCTGTGAGATGAAAATTCCATCTTCAGATTGTTTCACTTGAAGTCCTAAGAAATATTTTAGCTCTCCCATACTGCTCATTTCAAACTTTCCTTGCATAAGTTTTGAAAACTTTTTGCAAAGATTGTCGTCCGTAGAGCCAAAAATGATGTCATCGACATAGATTTGCACTAGCAAAATCTTGCCTTTTACTTCCCTAAGAAATAATGTTTTATCTATCTTTCCTCTTGTGAACTTATTCTTAAGAAGAAAATTAGACAGTGTCTCATACCAAGCTCGAGGAGCTTGTTTTAACCCATACAAAGCTTTTTGTAATAAGTAAACATAATTAGGATGTTCAGAATCTACAAAACCTGGAGGTTGTTCAACGTATACTTCTTCTTTTATGTTACCATTCAGAAAAGCTGACTTAACGTCCATTTGGTATACGGTGAAACTTTTGAATGCAGCATAGGCTAAGAACATTCTGATTGCTTCAAGTCTTGCTACCGGAGCATAAGTTTGATCGAAGTCGATCCCTTCTTCCTGTCTATAACCTTTTGCTACAAGTCTGGCTTTGTTCTTTATTATCGTTCCATTCTCATCCAACTTGTTCCTGTAAACCCACTTTGTTCCAATAATATTTTTATCCTTTGGTTTTGGAACTAGTGTCCACACCTTGCAACGCTTGAATTGATTTAATTCTTCTTCCA
Source organism: Dactylorhiza incarnata (assembly GCA_033032865.1). NCBI lineage: Eukaryota > Viridiplantae > Streptophyta > Magnoliopsida > Asparagales > Orchidaceae > Dactylorhiza > Dactylorhiza incarnata. The sequence goes on along the minus strand of JAWHQI010000356.1, from coordinate 81,975 downwards.
TTGCAATTATCCAGTGGGGGTCTTCATTTGCTTCTTGAAACTTCTTCGGTTCAACCTGTGAAAGAAAACTTAAATGCATATTTTCGTTAGTAGTACCTCTTCTTGTTCTAATTCCGACTTGAGGATCTCCTATGATTTGATCAATAGGATGATCTCTCATGTGTCTGAACTCAAGGTTCCTTGCATCGTTTTGAACATTTGGAGCATCATTTGCTACTTGAATGTCTTCCTCCACTTGTACTGGTTCTTCATCAAACTGATCTTCTTCTTCATTTGTGATTGGGGAAGAGATCTTGACGAAGGTTTGAGCATCAAATTTGACTGGCTCATCCAAGCTTATATCTTGTGTCTTTGAACCTGTACCTTCCATAGAAACACTAGAAGAGCTGCTAGGTAGCATGCTCGTTTCATCAAATACAACATTAATAGACTCTTCTACAACCAGGGTTTTCTTATTAAATATTCTATAAGCTCTACTATGGCTGCTATAGCCTACAAAAATACCTTCAAAACTCTTTTCGCTAAACTTGGTTTTGTAATGCTTTCCATTATTAAGTACAAAGCATTTGCAACCAAAGATTCTAAAATAAGAGATGGTTGGTCTCTTCCCTTTTAGTAGTTCATAAGGAGTCTTTTCATGGTTTTTGTTTATGAGTGCTCTATTTTGCACATGGCATGCAGTGTTGACTGCTTCAGCCCAAAGATATTCGGGTAGAGAAGTGTCACTCAACATCGTTCTGCAAGCCTCAATGAGTGTTCTATTTCTTCTCTCAGCTACCCCATTTTGTTGTGGAGTTCGAGGAGAGGAAAACTCATGAAAGATATCTAGACTTTCACAAAAATCTGTCATAGCTCCAGATTCAAATTCTGTTCCATGGTCACTTCTGATTTTGACTACCGAACATTCAAATTCGTTCTGGATTTGCTTGACAAACTTGGTGAAAATGTCAAACGTATCTGACTTGTGTTTTAGAAAGAATACCCATGCAAAACGTGAGTAATCATCTACAATAACAAATGTGTAAGACTTACCTCCTAAACTTCTAACTTGCAAAGGACCAAATAAGTCCATATGAAGTAGGTATAAACACCTAGTAGAATCTTTGCCTAAGATGCTCTTAAAGGTAGCTCTTGTTTGCTTGCCTTTTACACAAGCATGACAAGGTCTATCTTTAATGCACTTAATATTTGGCGCATCACGTACTAAATTTTGAGAAAATAATTTATTTATAGTTTTGAAATTTATATGTGCTAATCTCTTATGTCATTGGTCAGCAAGAGATGCACTATTTTTTGCTAAAAGACACACTGGTGTAGAAGATGATAAACAAAGAAAGTTTAAACAAAACATATTTCTACAACGAGTGCCTGATAAAATCGTTTCTAGATTTTCTGCCGATTTTATCAAACATTTATCTCTACGAAAATCAACTATGTATCCTTTGTCACAAAGTTGACTTATGCTTATCAGATTATGTTCTAATCCTTCCACATAAGCTACATCTGAAAAGGATACATTACCGTTAGAAATCATACCATAGCCTTTTGTTATCCCTCTGTCAGATCCGCCAAATATAACTTTTGGACCGTTTTCAATTGGAATGTAATTTTGCAAAAGACTTCTTGTTCCGGTCATATGCCGAGAACAACCACTGTCCAAATACCAGATAGGATTATTGTTGGCCTTTGGACATACCTGCAAAAACAAATTATTTTGCCTTAGGAGCCCAAACAACTTTGGGTCCTTGGTCCCTTGTTAGTTGAGCACCATGAGGAACATTAACATTTCGAGCGGTCTTTCTTGCATTGTTAACTTGTGGTCTTTTGGAATATGTAGAATTGAACCAACAATCTACAGCAAAGTGACCTATTTTGCCGCAACACCAACAGTTAAATCGGTTGTACCTTAGTTTTGTGTTTCCCTGCTTTACTTTTTGAATGATAGCTTTGGCAGGAACATTACTCTTGGAAGAGGATGCTTCATGGGTACAACATACACAAGGTGTGAATGTCTCATTATGCTTAGGTGCAACAGTTTTTACTATTGGTGCTCTCTTAGTACTTGGACCATGAACATAAGGACCATAATCTTTCAGATTGATCTCTTCATAAGGCGCTTTGAATACACTTGCGCCAAAGTTTCTAGGACGAGTCCACCCCTTGTAGTCAATGACAGGTCCAAAGTTAACTGGTCTTGTCAAATGACCATAGGAGCTTTCCAGATCATAATTATTTGTAGGAAAGATAACTTTCCTAAATGTCACTTGATCTTGATGGGCTTTCCCTTTCTCTTCGGCGGTGGATTTCATAGCAACCTTATTATTCTTTTTGGCATGGATGCCCTTAGAAGAATTACTAGGTCCAGCCACATGACCTATTCCACTTGCTTTAGCGGTGAATCTATCAATGATTGGAAGAATGGTTTTTGGTTGTGAAAACTTTTCAACTAGCTTCTTCTCAGCGGCTAGTTATTCTTCCAAAACTTTGATGGAGTTCTCTCTCCGATCAAGGAGCTCATCTGAACTTTTGATCTTGTCTTTCAAGACTTGGTTTTCCTCTTTGAAAGAAGAAAGTTGTTGACTTCCTTTCTCAAATTAGATTCCACTTCTTTTAGAGACATGATCTCCTTGGCCTGTATTTTGACTACCTTACGGCATTTGTCAAAACTTTTAAGCATTTCAGTGTATTGGGTCATGAGGTCAGAATCATCATCTGAGAGATAATCCTTTTGCTCATCTGGAGCTTGATCAGAATCAGATAAGGCGGTGTGAGAATTTACCTTCCCAGTATATGGAGGTTCTTCTTCTTCATCAGTCATAGCCATTAGCCCGAAGTAGGCTTCTTCTTCACTACTTGATTTCTCCGAGTCACTGTCGCTTAAAGTTTTATTCTTTTTAGCGACTGGACTCTTTTCAGTCTTCCTTTTCCCGTGGGTGGATTTCCTTTCTTCTTTTCTTCCACCCTCTTTCTTTTTATAAGGGCATTCAACAATCATGTGCCCTGGCTTATTGCAACAATAGCAAACTATATCAGAAGAAATATGTTTACCAGTTTTAGATTTATACCTGTCATGATTGCTAGAGCTCTTTTTGTGATAATCACCATCACGTCGAGAATGTCTATTGTTAGAGGAAAACTTATTCTTCATGTGTCTTCTTTTGTTTAACAATTTCTTAAACTGACGAGAGATTAAAGAAAACTCTCCATCAGACATTTCAGAACTGGAGGAGCCGGCTTCAGATTCTTTTTCATCATCAGATTCTTGTGTTCTAACTGGAGACAAAGCTCTGCTTTTTCTGGAGCTTTCGGCTTTCATAGCCAAGGTCCTTTCCTTGTTAGAAGCTCTATTCCCGTCTTCTTCTATTTTCCGAATGTTCATTTGTAGCTCGTGGGATAATAGTTTCCCAAACATATTCTGAGGGTCTAGATTTGGTAACTTCCCAAATTCTCTGATTGCAACTATCTTGCTATCCCAGTCTTTCGTTAGGGATCGCAGGAATTTGTCATTTAGTTCACCATTAGTAAATTCCTGACCATAATTCCTTAGGCCGTTTACTATCTTGAAGAATCTTTCATAAGCATCGGCAATGCACTCCTTTTTATTCTGCTTGAAAGCCTCGTACTCTTGATTCAAAAGAGATCTTCTATCATCTCTTACTTCTTCAGTACCTTCCATAAGGACTATTAAAGACGTCCACATTTCTTTGGCAGAATTACAGTGAATTAAGTTTTGCAACATTGAATCATCCACTGCACTGGCAATTATGTTCTTTGCCTTTTTGTCCAAAGCAACGAGTGCAATCTCATCCTTTGTTAAGTCCATCATTTTCTTTGGTACTTTTAAGGTTGGATCAATAGTAGAAGCGGTCATAGGCACATGAGGTCCTTCTTCCACGACTTGGAAAATTCTCGGGTCTGCGGCTTCCATATAAAATCTGACTCTTTCTTTCCACATAGGAAAATTAGCCTTAGTTCATATTGGCAATTTTAATGAAGACGATTCCTTGCACTTTTCCATGATTTGCAGGTAACTAGAATGGATAGATCTTGTTCAAGGTGTTAACCTAAATACGAACAACTTTCCTCTGATACCAATTGTAATATCTAGTTGCCAACAAAATCACCTAGAGGGGGGGGGGGGTGAATAGGTGATAATTGCGTCTTTTGCGGAATTGAAAATCTTGAAAATAAAGAACGCACAGAATGCAAATCACAACCACAGACGACACAAGAAATTTATAGTGGTTCCCCGTTCTTGGGTACTCCACTTGCCGGCCTCGCCAATCTAGCACCACAGCTAGACTTGACTACTTCACTAAATCTCGAATCAAGAATGATCCTACAATCCTCAGAGTCAAAACTCTTACAACTCGGAGATCAAACTCCTACAAACTCAGAGATAATCTTCTCTTACAACTCCGAGAATACCTCTCCTACAACTCGGAGAACAATCTCTCCTACAATCAAATGTAAATTTAGATTGAAACAATACTTAACGAATCACGATCAGATCTGAGAAATTTGATGATGATCTTCTTCCTTCTTGCGACAGAAATGGCTTCGGCTTGATGTTGAAGAAGAAGAATCGAATCGGCACAAATCAGATCTTCTGAGGTCTTGATCGATCCAATGAAAACAGGATGAGTGAGGCGATGATCGATTGACCTTTTTCTTCCACTTGGAGATGAAATCAGATAACTCACAATCGAACTCCAACGATGGCGATGCACGGCACTAGACGACGATCTTGGATCAGATTAGGGTTTTAGAGAAAATGAACGAACTCTGATCTTCTGATTCTCATTAATTCTTCTCATTCTTAAGGAGCAATCATTATATAGATGAAGATCTAACGATTAAACCTTAAAACGAGGAAAGACGTCACGTCAAATTGTCGGAAAAGACTTGACGTCAAAACGGAAAAACAGGGCTTACGAGAAAAGATAGAACCAGACTTCTCGAGAGATCCAAGACTTCTCGAGAGAAACTGGCTAGATCTCGAAAAAACAGCTTTAGAAGAGAAATTCAAAGAATTATGACAGGACTTCTCGAGAGATACAAGACTTCTCGAGAACAAAGGAAACTTCTCGAAAACTTCAGAACAATTTCGAGAACAACCTTTAGAGAGAAAGCTTTTCGAAAGAACCAATGATTTCTCGAAAACAAAAATACTTCTCGAGAGAGAAAAAGACTTCTCGAAAGCTGAGCTGAGACAGACTTCTCGAAAACAACTGGAAAAGAACTTTTCTCGAAAACTAAGAACACTTTTTGAGATCACAAAGAATTCTCGAGAAATGCAAATAACTACTCGGAAAATTCAACTTTTTCTCGAGAGACATCTGAAACAACCCTTCTCGAAAATAATCAAGGACTTCTCGAGAGCATAGAAGGACTTCTCGAAAAGTACCCATACTTCTCGAAAAATTTACTTAGAAAACTTTCTTCCTTTGTCTTCAGACCAATGCTGCACACCCAAGCTTTGAAACTTTAATGTCTTGATCAAAAAGTGTATCCCAATTGAGAGATCACACATGAGTCAACCTCATACCCCACACAATGAAGAATTACATTGCATGAGACTGTGCTTATTGACCCATTGTGACCTGACATTGGTCTACACTTAGCAAAGTGATCCTGCAAGAACAATACTAGAAAAATATATCAAATACACAAACAATTCAATCTTGGTTCAAAGTTGACTATCTACAAATCAAGGTTATTGTGGATACAAAACCCAACAACCTCGACATGTAATTTACTTTCCGAGGATATTATTTTGGTGATGAAAATGTTGTCACCCCTTCCTCCCAGTCTTACTCCTCAGTGGGATATTCAAATAGCAGTTCCTAATATGCCTCATCTGCCATGAGTTTCTATGCAAAGTTCTAACGTGACGACTTTATCAGGCGGGACCTTGCGGAGGTCTCCTTCTCGCGGGAAAGCGCCTTTTGCATCACCTACTGATCTTGGGGTGGTGCGACCCAGCGGGTTGCGCATGAGAACTCCTTCATGATATCACTCTCACCATCGGGACCGATGGAAGTCGCGCCACTGCTCGCTTCCTCAGGGATAGAGCCCGTCGGACCCTTGCACAAGTGGGCGACCTCAACTAGGTTTATTTTGCGGGACCTTCTTCTAAACTCACTTCATTTTTTTGTAGATCGCGCTCCCTCTCCTGGCGCCGCATTCATCAATACCATAGGCGACTCGACTAGCGAATTGCGGACTCGCCTCGCTTCTGCCTTCATTGCTCTTGAATCAACGGTGGATAGGCTTGCAGCGTGTGAGCCGAATTGTCGCCTCGTATCACTAGGGTTGTGAAGGTGAAGGAGTTCGAGTAACGTGATGCGTGCTTTTCATCCATTGTTTTCACCCTCAAATGCAATGTGTAATCGTCCTATTTTGTGCTAGATTTATATGTAAAATGTTCATTTTTAGATTATATGCATTTCTGGACTATATGGTGTTGGAAAATGGTCTTCCGCATCTCCTAGGTTTGAGAATAACAAATCCTACGTGTATTTCATCTTATATGCTTAAGTGTGCAGGAAACAAGTCCATATGACTCAAGGTTAACATAAGAAGGTTGCCCCCAAAATTGATCCAATAATTCCAACAAGCCCACTAGCGTCGGCGGTAGCGATGATTAGCGCAATTACGACAGCATTTTAAGAAAGTGCTAGCGCCAGACGATAGCGGATAGCGCAGACGGTAGCACAGAGCACAAGAGGCAAGGCGGTGAAGTTTCCCTGGAATGAAGATACGCGCGCGGAGAATATTCCCTAATATGGGATAGCACCGGCGCTAGCGATCACTCCTATAAAAGGAGGCCTCTTCTCTCGTTTTTGACACACAAGTTTGAGAGAGGTGAAGTGCTAGAATTCCAGACCCTTACTCTGCCAAAAAGTGATCTCCCACCAAAGTTCCACGAATTTCTGAAGGAGGATTTCTTCACGCTGGATCCGACCGAAGATCACTTCATCAACGCTTATACTACAACGGTCTTTCGTCACCAACTTCAGAAGGTCTTCAAGAGGGGGATTTTCATATTATTGTGTTTCTATTTCATATCTTTTCTTGTAATCATTTAGTGAATTCACCTCGTGTTGGCGACTAGGTTTGGGTAGGACTTAGGGCAGAAATTCGTCTAGTGTTGGCGACTAGGTCTAGGGTGTAGATCTAGGGGGTGCTCGAGGCCATATCCAGGGAAGGATTGACTATAGCGGCCTGAGGTCGTATCCGTGGAAGGATCGGCTAAAGCCAACCGGTTCGTGGGGATACGAGTTGGAATAGAAAACAAAAAGAGTCTTTCACATTTCGCCTTGATTTCTAGCGTCATTGAAATCGAATTTTGTAATCAATTTTACTAATAATAATCATGTCTCTCTTAGTGTAACAAAATTGATTTGATCTTCATTTCTCTAAATTGTTTATTATCCTCTCCTTCATTATAAAATAATTTAAATCTTTATTCAAAATCACTATTTTGATCTCTTATTATTTCAAGTTTTCCAAAATATAATATAAGTTTTTAAAACCCTTATTCACCCCCCCCCCCCCCCCCTCTAAGGGCGCCTACCAATCCAACAAGTGGTATCAGAGGGAGATTATTCCAAATCAACTTAACAACCGAGAATAATGGCGTCTCATGATCTCGCATCTATTAGTGAGGCAAATTTTTATGAAGAAGAAAAATCACTAGCACCACCTTTATTTAAAGGGACAAATTATAAAGGGTGGAAAATTTTAATGAAAGGGTTTATTAAAACTTTAGATATCGAAGCATGGAATTTAGCAATAGTAAGACCAACGAATGAATCAAATAAAAAGGAACGTCTTCTAAATGCAAAAGCCAAGCAGCATTTATTTTATTGTCTATCAAATGAAGTTTTCAAATTAATATATTATTTTTCTAGTTCATACAAAGTATGAAAATTTCTTGAAGAAATGTATGATCTTCCTCTCGCAGGTATGGAACAAACACAGGAGGAGAAGGACATACAAGCATCCACCAATATTCAAGAAGACCTCTCTCGTAGCAAAACCATCAAGATCATGGAAATTAACTTAAAACAAGAGAGCAATACATCAAGAAAAAAAGAAGATGACAATTCATCTATGAAGGAGGAAGGCCTAAAAGATGACGAAGGAACTTCATGTTCACATTTTGCCTCTTCCAATAGCGATGTAAGAAAGTCTAATTCTTCTTCTTGTGTGATAATTTCTATCTCTAGTTTCAATATACTAAAAATGGCTAAACATAAGATCAAGAAATTGAAAATTACTAATAAAAATTTACGTTTAGAAAATAAGAGGTTAAAAGCTAATCTTAATTTAGAATCTAATTGTGATGAGATTTCTCCATCTTGTTCTTCAATTGAAAATACAAAACCTTGTTTTGATTGTAATAATATTAAAGAAAAACTCAAGGAACTTGAAAAAGAACTTACTTTTGTAAAAGAACATAATGAAAAATTATCTTTAGAAAAATCATCTTTGAAAAGTGATTGTGCTACATGCCAAAATTATAAAATTGAAATCAAAGAGATGGACGAAATATTTGAGGAATTTAGAAATGACTATCAAAATCATATTGACTCTATTGTTTCTACTCTTAAAATTGCGCAATAGCTTATAATAAAGCTAGACATAATCAAAAGATCAAGAATGATGAATTAAAATAAAAAATCAACTTGCTTATGAAAATTATAAATACAAATTCTCAATACCAAGCTATATCTAAAAACAAGTTGAATATGAAGATGAATATCTTAATAAGCCTAATAATGAGAGTAAGAAACACAAAGTATTTGTAAATCAAAATCAAAATCAAAATCATCATTATTTACAAAATCATATTTCTTCCAACTCAAAATTAAAATTGCACAAATTTCCTATGAACAATACTTTCAATAATCATTACAATCATAATCATCAATATAAAGATTATCACAATGGAAATTTGATATATAAGAATAACATTAAACCAAAGTTTGAATGAAAACCTAAAATTAAAAATGAAACATTAACTTCACATGATAGGACCCCCTCATCACTAACTACCCACAAACATACACGTTATATTTGGGTACCCAAAGGAACCACCACACTTGGTCTTCTTTGGATACCTAAATCTCTTATTCATTAGGTATCACCAAATGCATGAAGTAGAATATTTTCAAAATGAAATATACAAATTTTTCTACTTCATGATATGCTTTAATGTCTTTTTATTTTCTTTTTTTTTCTTATTTTTAAGCTATCATGTTATGGTCATCTTATATATTATTGGAAATATGATCTTATCTCTTAAAACTTAATGAGTTTATAAATCAAATTGATCAAAATTCAAAATCATATTTTATTTTGATGACCTATTTATTTTTCTTATATTCATTGCCTATAAATATCTTATATTATCCATGTGAATCAAACTCTAAATTTGTTATGAGATATTTATCTAAATTAATAAAATCATGAACTTCACTTTTTCTCTTTCAAATTTTTTTAGAGATGTCCATAGTTCATAAATCATTCTTAAACCTATTTTTATGCATGAACATCACTTTACATTAAAATCATTTAAATCATGCTTATTTGTTTTTTTTCGAACATGATATCCTGGACTTACATTTCCTATCATTTTCAGCATACATTATATTGATAAATATAAGCATTAGAAAAATCAAAATGAAGATATAAGAAAATATATGTCATGGCATGGTCATCTAATATAATATTTGAAATTTGACTTCGTCCCCTAAAGCCTAAATGAAGTTTGCAAATCAAATTAAATCAAAAGTAAAATTCAGGTTTTCATTTATAAATGACCAATCTATTATCACTAAAATCATGCACATCTGTTTTGTTCAATCATGTCTTCTTTGCTTGCATATCCTATAATATTAAGCTTAAATGGTTGTGCAAAACTCAAGAATTAAGGTTTAATGAATATGGAGCTTTAATGAATATGGAGCCCATGTTCTAAAATTTTAACTTCTGCAACTTTTTGTGATTTCTTCTCGTCTCTTCACTTCATTAAATAGGTCTTACATTGCACAAACATAATTATGCAAAATCGAAAATGAAATCGAAGAAAAGCTAGGCTATATGATTAAAATAAGAGAGAGTGAGCTGACGCAGGATCTAGGGCCTAACAACGGCGTTAGCTCAAGTGTTCGATTATTTATAATTTTCAAATTCTGAAAAATCACTAAAAATATTTTTATTTTATATGTACTGCTCATTTTTGCATTTCTGTCTATAATTGATTTTTGAAAAATTAAAATACAAAATTACAAAAGCCAAATTATAAAAAATATTTTTCTTACTTTGGTTATTTGTTTGATTTCCATTTCTATATGCAAAAATCAAATACAAAAATATAAAACAAAAACAAGTATCAAAAATTATTTTTTGAACTTAACTTTTCTATTTACATGTATCTTGCGAAAGGGAGATTTGGGCTATCATCCCATCACATCTCCTAGTACCGGGCGAACTCCTCACAGGGTAGACCTCGGGAAGTCCAAAATCAATCTTGTGAGTTCAAACTTTAAATCAAAATTATTTTTCAAAATATCAAAAATATTGTATGGACTTTATTGTGATAATCAAGCATGATTTAACCCATTATTTAGACCTTCTACAATGTTACAATTCATCTTTTCAAACTACTTTGAACATTGTTTTTATCATGCTTTGATATATCTATTAATATGTGCATCAATTATATTGTAAAAGTAGTGTAGAAACAAGCTTAGCATGTTGATACGCGAAAAGCAGATGTATGCGCAAGTGCACGTGTCGGTTCAAGTAATAAAGTGTAAGTAAAGTATCGTTCCCACGAGAAAGTGTCGAATCTAACGCTCGCAATTACTAGCTTAACCTTTTCTTTAAATCCAAGTGGATTAATTTAAGTGATTTATGTTAACAGCGAAAAATGAAATCTAGTTTCTATAATAACTACTTTAGATGTACTTTTAAATCAGTTGAGGAAAATAGTCTCGTGCATTGCTTTCCTTTGCTTAATGTGATGATTTCTTAAAATGATTTGATATGATGCTAAAATAACTATCTTGCAACGATTTGAAAGTGGATCACGTTATCTCTCGATATCCAGAATCCGTTTATCCCTTATTATCCTAGTTATCTCTAACTTAGGCAATAATAAAGTATAACATCAAGTACACAAATCAGTGTTGCTACCAAGAAGACGAAATCTCTTTCTCCCTTCTACAATATATTAAATTTATGATACACTTACGCCACTCCTCTATCGAATCTTGCAGCGCAGTATAAAGACGGGAACTTTGGTGAAATAATTATGCAGCTCCTCTCTCGAATCTCGCCGCGCAATAATAGTCATTCATCTAGCCTGACTCCTCTCTCGAATCTTGCCAAGCAATTTAAAGATGAAAACTTAAGCCAAAATTTCCAAGACAAAATCATAAATTCGATAATGATAGTATTTCAAACATCCACAAGAAGATTAACATTAAAACATCACATCAAATCAAAGTACTCACAACATACAAGACTAGAGAATTTAGTTCATCACGAAGATCAAACACAACGAAATTAGATAGATCTTACAAGACATGATGTTTAGAAATCTAAATGTTGTGGGAAAATCCACTTGATATTGTGCAAATCCCTCTTGATGAAGATCCGGTGCAACCCCTCTTGTTTTTCACGCCAACCCTGGTTCTCCTTTTTTATGAAGCTGATGAAAAGATGGATGCGATTTATCTCTCCTTCGCGCCTTAAATGGTCGTGATTTTCAAAAGGAATGTGTTAACTGCTGAGTAGATGCATCCCCACGTCCATGTAACTGCCAAAATTAATAATTTCGGATTTCAAACATTTGATTTTCTCCAAAAAAATGTTGCAACATATATTTCTGAACTGTGAAATATGTTGCAACATTTCTGTACTTCTCTTCTGTTATACAGCAACTAATATGTTGCAACATGTTTTTCTGAACTGCGAACTATGTTGCAACATTTCTATACTTTTCTTCTTTATCATACAACAACTAATATGTTGCAACATGTTTTTCTGAACTGCGAAATATGTTGCAACATTTCTTCCTGCATTTAATTAATTGTCTTTATCATTGATTCTTCAAGATTGATACTTCAGAATTTCTGCACAATAACATATAAAATGACGATAATACCCAGATTTTCAACAAAACTATATTACTCATGTTAATAACATTTTAACTCATAATTATCAACATTTTATTCAAAAGGGTAACAATTAAATCACAAGATAACTTCTTGTTGGGAAGTTATCACATGCCTCTAAGTTTGAGTAAATGCTTTATGGTTGATAATGATATTTCTTCACTCACTTTTTTGCTAAGTCTGCATGTGTTTTTTAATCTAAAGATGCTTGCTAGTGTATTATAATTGTACAATAAATTAAATTTGCACAAGTATATTACATACACCACCTTTATTTGCACTCTTAATATTTAAGAAAAGTGGTTGTCCTTTCAAATTACATTGGTTTGCAAAATAAGTGTATTCGGAGAACTTTGTACAAAAAAATCATGAAATAAATTGACAAAGATAACTCCACCAAGCACTACTTGAATCTCCTGATAAGTCTTAATAAGCATTGTGAGGTTGAGCACCTTGGAAAGAATAGTAAAGTGTCTTGTGCAAACTTTCATTTTTTAAATCACTTATTCTTAAGTACACCGGATCACAAAAATCAATATTGAAATATAAAGTGTGTGATCCACTAAGCACTACTTTGCACCCTGATAAGTATTAATGAGCATTGCGTGTGCAAAGCACCTTGGTTGTTGTAAAATTTTTATATGTGCATTAAAGTGTGTGGAAGTAAAATTATTTGTGTTTTATTGTGCCTTTACTCTACATATGTCTTGTATTTTTGATTAAATCATTTGTTTGCTCTATTCAAAATACACTTATGTGCACATCATTATCTTTCATAAAACTTCTTCTCATGAGTATTGGATCCTAATGCAAAAATTATATACTTTCTTTATATATATAAATGCACTGGATAACCTAGCATGCTCTCTACAATGTTTTGTATGTTTTGAATTTGTGAATTAATATAATGTTGTAGTAATCTCTTTTTAAAAATATTTTTTCATGCTTGGTTACTTTATTGTCAAAATTAAAGATTTTAAATGCAAATTGATTTACAAAAACATCTTCATTTTTGAAATTTAACTCATATATCTTCTTATGAATCGTCATGTTTACAAAAAGATGTTTCTTGTATTTTTATAAGTCTTCCGCATCATCACCATGTATTTTTTACCTCGCGCTTTCATGCTTATATCAAAGTCTTAAATATCAAAATTCCTTTTTCAACAAATGGTAGACTTGCTTGGTAGAATTTATATTGGCTGTTCTGACACGAATATCACTTTTATGCTAAAAACTCTAATTCATTAATGGATTTCAAAATTTTATGCTAAACACTCCTCCAACAAGTGAAATATTGCTTATAAAAACATTTTCTTGAATTTCAAATCAAATTGTGTTTTGAGTTCCTTATTGCTAAAAGGATGTTCTTATTTATTCCACAATGTTAAGTATTCTGCAATGCTAAAACTCTGATTTATTAAGGGATTTCAAATTAGCTATGTGAGCTTTGCTTTAAAAATTCAAATAAAAATATAAACTCATAGGCTATGAACTCATCATTAGATTCAAACGCTAAATGTTTCCAATGATTATTATCCCATGATTACATATCTCACCAAAGCGGGGGCGTAGGATTGTAGATATTAGATAACCTAACCTCTAAGTCATGTCTTGTCCTTAACCGGGGAGGGTTCCAATGGGGCCTTGCGAGGCACTGGGGGGAAAGAGTGTTGGGTTGAGTATTTTCTAGTGTTTGCATATAGGACTAACACCCCAACCTACGGCATGTATGCAACTCCTCATGCCCATCCATCAATTAGTATGGGGCTAGGGTGTAGACATATTGTCTGGGTAGATTGGTTACTTGGAAAGCATTACCTTTTTATGCTTAAAACTCTTATATAAAGGGGGAAAACTAACATGATAATATTGATTACTTGACAAATGTTATATTGTTCATCTTTAAGCTAAAAACTCTGATTTATTTCTATGAAAATACTTATGCTAAAAACTCTGATTTATTTCTATGAAAATACTTATGCTAAAAACTCTGATTTATTTCTATGAAAATTACTATAAAACTCCTTATCATTTCCTTTTCTCTAAAAAGCTCGATCATGCCTTATCTTATTACCAAAATTCTTTTTGTGCATCTTGCTTTCTTACCCACTTTTGCTAATAACAAAAGGGGGAGAACTAACATGATAAATATTCACCACTATCAAAATGGAAAACTAACATGATTAATTATGATGATAACTTACATATTAGGGGAGCATTCACTTAGGGGGAGCATGTATTTAGGGGGAGCAATTCTAAATACTAAAATCGATAATTATCCTAAGTCATCACTCTCACACACACAAGTAGGTTTCATCATGCTTATATATTAATACTCTGATTTATCATTAATGGATTTGTTATTATCAAAAGGGGGAGTTTGTTGGAACATGGTCTTCCGCATCTCCTAGGTTTGAGAATAACAAATCCTATGTGTATTTGATATTGTGTGTTTAAGTGTGCAGGAAACAAAGTACATATGACTCAAGGATAACATAAGAAGGTTGCCCCCAAAATTGAGCCAAAAATTCCAACAAGCCCACTAGCGCCGGCGGTAGCACCTAGCGCCCGGTGCTAGCGATGATTAGCGCAATTCCGACAGCATTTTTAGAAAGCGCTAGCGTCAGGCGGTAGCAGATAGCGCAGACGGTAGCGCGGGGCACAAGAGGCAAGGCGGTGGAGTTTCCCCGGAATGAAGATTCACGCGCAGAGAATATTCCCTAATATGGGATAGCGCCGGCGGTAGCGCTAGCGCTCATTCCTATAAAAGGAGGCCTCCTCTCTCATTTTGGAGAGTGAAGTTTGATAGAGGCTTAGTGCCACAATTCCAGAGCCTTATCTGGTCGAAAGTTGATCTCCCACCAAAAGCTTAGAGGGTTTCTGAAGGAGGACTTCATCACGCTATATCCAAAGGGCGATCGCTTCAACCTCGCTTATTCTACAGCAATCCTTCATCTCCGACTTCAGAAGTTTCTTATAGGGAGTTTTTATTATTATCATTTCATATCTTTTGTACACCGTTAGAGAATTCGCCTCGTGTTGGCGACTAGGTCTGGGTAGGACTTAGGGCAGAAATTCGCCTCGTGTTGGCATATGGGACTAACACCCCAACCTACAACATGTTTGCAGCTCCTCATGACCATCCGTCACTTAGTACGGGGCTAGGGTGTTGACATATTGTCTGGGTAGATTGGTTAATTGGAAATCATTACCTTTTTATGCTTAAAACTCTTATATAAAGGGGGAGAACTAACATGATAATATTGATTACTTGACAAATGTTATATTGTTCATCTTTATGCTAAAAATTGTGATCTATTTCTATGAAAATATTTATGCTAAAAACTCTGATTTATTTCTAAAAAAATTGTTTTTATGCTTAAAACTCCCTATCATTTCATTTCCTCTAAAAAACTCAATCATGTCTTATCTTATCACCAAAAATCTTATTTTGCCTCTTGCTTCCTTACCCACTTTTGTTAATTACAAAAGGTGGAGAACAATCATGATAAATATTCACCGCTATCAAAATTGAAAACTAACATGATTAATTAAATTGATAGTTTACATATTAGGGGAGCATTCACTTAGGGAGATCATGTATTTAGGGGGAGCAATTCTAAATACCAAAAATGGCAATTATCCTAAGTCATCACTTTCACACACACACACACAAGTAGGTTTCATCATGCTTATATATTAATGCTATGATTTATCATTAATGGATTTGTTATTATCAAAAGGGGGAGTTTGTTGGAACATGGTCTTCTGCATCTCCTAGGTTTGAGAATAACAAATTCTACGTGTATTTGATCTTGTGTGCTTAAGTGTGCAGGAAACAAGTCCATATGACTCAAGGATAACAAAAGAAGGTTGCCCCCAAAATTGAGCCAATAATTCCAACAAGCCCACTAGCGCCGGCGGTAGCACCTAGCGCTCGTCGCTAGCGATGATTAGCGCAATTCCGACAACATTTTTAGAAAGCATTAGCGCCGGGCGATAACGAATAGCGCAGGCGGAAGCGCTGAGCACAAGAGGCAAGGCGGTGGAGTTTCCCTGGAATGAAGATACGCGCGCAGAGAATATTCCCTAATATGGGATAGTGTCGGCGGTAGCGCTAGCGCTCACTCCTATAAAAGGAGGCCTCTTCTCTCGTTTTTAACACACAAGTTTGAGAGAGATGGAGTGCTAGAATTCCAGACCCTTACTCTGCCGAAAAGTGATCTCCCACCAAAGTTCCACGAATTTTTGAAGGAGGATTTCTTCACGCCGGATCCGACCGAAGATCGCTTCATGAACGATTATACTACAGTGGTCTTTCGTCACCAAATTCAGAAGTTCTTCAAGAGGGAGATTTTCATATTATTGTCTTCCTATTTCATATCATTTCTTGTAATCGTTTAGTGAATTCGCCTCGTGTTGGCGACTAGGTCTGGGTAGGACTTAGGGCAGAAATTCGCCTCGTTTTGGCGACTAGGTCTAGGGGGTGCTCGAGGCCATATCCAGGGAAGGATTGACTAGTGCGGCTTGAGGCCGTATCCGGGGAAGGATCGGCTAAAGCCAACCAGTTTGTGGGGATACGAGTCGGTATATAAAACAAAAGGAGTCTTTCATATTTCGCCTTGATTTCTAGCGTCATTGAAATCGAATTTTGTAATAAATTTTACTACTAATAATCATGTCTCTCTTTGTGTAATAAAATTGATTTGATCTTCATTTCTCTAAATTGTTTATTATCTTCTCGTTCATTATACAACAATTTAGATCTTTATTCAAAATCACTATTTTGATCACTTATTATTTGAAGTATTCCAAAATTTAATATAAGTTTTTAAAACCCTTATTCACCCCCCTCCCCCCTCTAAGGGCGCCTACCGATCCAACATATGGATGTGTCTTTGCATATGTGTGAACTTTTATGTGTGTTCAAGGAACATATTTTAGAAATTGCTCATGCACGCTCATGCGCTTTACGACGCACGCATGTGTGTCTCGCTTTCCCTTGCCTGCTCCATTTAACTTCAATCTGAATTCACACATGCATTATTTCATCACGCGAATATGCGCGCGTGCAATTGTGCGTGCACGATCATTTTTGGTTCGTTTTCTGCGATTAAGGATAGTCCAAATTTGCTAGTGCGATATTTTTGAACACGTGTGCGCACATATGCAATTGCGCATGCGCGACCTGAGCGCCCACCGGATAGTGAGAGCCCGACAGCGGAATCGATCTGTGGCACTCTGGCACCTCAAGAAACCTTGCTAGCTTCTCCAGAGATCAACCTGAACCCTTCCGGGAGTGGTGCCGAGAGCACCAACTCGTAGAACGGGCTTCCCCTGCTCACCGCTCTCGCCTGCTCGACTCGCCCTATGAGTTCTCTGACCGAACCCGGGCTCGCAGGAACGGCACTCACCGGACTAGCGCTAGCCGGGAGGACACTTGCCGGGTTGGCGCTCGTCGGGCTTGGGAAACGCTCTCGCCCGGCGAGGTCTCGCCTCGGCGCCTCGTCAACCACCTCTTCACCTGCTCTCTGCCCCGGGGCATTCTCTCCAACCCCCGACGGTGGGACGATCTGAGGTGCTAGGGTTGCGAACTCGCTTCGCGCAGCGGCGAAGGCGAGGTTGATGGTCTCGAGCACCTCCCTCCGGAGATCCACCAGCATCTATGTTGTCACTGGCGGACCAGGTGGTGACAAACCGCCGAAACTGGCCTCTCGCTCACCCTCTCCAGCCATTTTACCTCCTTGGGAATTTCTTGTACCAGCTTCGTTCCACGCTCACCGCACCAAAAATATTGGAACCGAGAATCGGCCCAACGAGGAGTTCGGACCCCTAAAAGGGGGCAACTAGCACTTAATGATCCCACGGAGGAACCTGACCGAAGACTTAGAGATAAAACCGACCCTTGGCTAGTGTGGAGTTCCCACCACACACATGGAAGATCTTCAGAGTGCTTCCCCTCCTAAGCCAAAATTGAAGTCGGGCACCTTGGAGAGATGAATGCGCTAACCAAAGGCGTCCTAAGGAGAAGAAAAAGATCTGGAATGCTCTCCAAAGGTGCCCTTCAGGGTTTATTTATAGTTTTTCTTTACTGGTCTGTTGATAACCAAACTCCGCTGTTTTGGGGACTATTGGCAGCCCACCACGGGTATCAGGGTAAATTCACATGTAGACCCTTGCTGGGAGAGTGGCCCGTGAAGGCGCCACTCGCCTTTCTCCTTGCGAGCTGGGCTCGCGAGATCTCCTCTTAGGAGTGGAGGTGAGCCCCCACTTGCCTCGCCAGACAGGTAATGCAAGACCTCACTTAACTCGCTCTGGCTAAATGCACCCTAGAGCGATGCTAGGCTGTCTCGCCTCGCAATGCGCTACAATATATACATATGAGTACTTCAAATGATCGTAAAAAAATATGCATCAACATTACAATATTTATTTTGTAAAAAAAATATACTTATATACTCCAAAAACTCATTTTTTCTCTCTCTCACTCTCTTAAATTACTCTCTCTCTCTCTCTCTCTCTCTCTCTCTCTCTCTCTCTCTCTCTCTCTCTCTTTCTCTCTCACGTCGCACTCTCACTTTCTATCTATCTCCTCCATCTCTTTCTCTCTCTCTCTCTTTCCGCTCTCTCTCTCCTCTCTCTCTCTCTCCCACTCCCTCACTCACAGCCACTCTCTCCTCACTTTCTCTCTCTCTTTTGTCCTTTACAGGCTGTAGCTTTAGGAGGCCTATGAATTTTTTTGTTTGACCATCATGTAAGATCGGACGGTGGCTGATTTAAGGAGCAAAATCCGATGGCCTGAATAGCTCCCATGGTAGAGATATTTCATGTCTACCATATTTTCATATATGGCGGATATATATATATATATCCCATATATAAAGAAATATCAAACCCCTGAATTTTAAAGCCGTTGAAATGATTACATCCGTCAAATCTGGCATGATATTTCATCAGCCGTCGGATCAAACCGTTCCCTCTCTCTCCACTTTTTCATAGGTCTCCTAAACCTACTAGGGGTAACCTAAAACTATGAAGGTGTAGAGTACTCTACAATATTAGTGAACAAAAAAATCGGGCCTGACGGGCCGGCCCGAG
Source organism: Dactylorhiza incarnata (assembly GCA_033032865.1). NCBI lineage: Eukaryota > Viridiplantae > Streptophyta > Magnoliopsida > Asparagales > Orchidaceae > Dactylorhiza > Dactylorhiza incarnata. The sequence continues at coordinate 62,683 of JAWHQI010000356.1, read as the reverse complement.
CCCGGCCTGGTCAAGGCCCGGTCAAGCCCGGCCCGGTTCAGGCCCTCACCGGGCCGATCCCTTACCCGGGGCCCTGAAAGGGCCCCGGTTTGGAGCTGTTACCCGGCCTGGTCCGGGCCGGGTAAAGCCCGAATATCGGGCTAGCCCAAGACCGGGCCGGCCATTGCCCGATCCGGTCTCGGGCTAGGCCCGATTGAGCCTAACGGTTCTTTTTAAGAGCCGTTAGGCTCATGGAAGCATGGCTGCCACGTGGCAGAGCAGGGTGAGAGCCGTTGGCTGCTGATTTTTTTTTTTAAATTAAAAAATTAATTTTTTTATTATTTTTTAATAATAATTAAAAAAAACCCAAAAAATTTCTATAAATACCCCCTCCCCTCTCTTTTCTCACACCCCACCCCTCTCTCTCTCTCTCTCTCTCTCTCTCTCTCTCTTAGCTCTCCCAATGGCGTCGTCCTCCACAACTCCAGCGTCGTCTTCCCAAAGTACGACTTCGGTGGTGGAGCACAACCGTAGAGCGAGTATTTGGGAGCATTTCGAGATGGTCCTAGTCGGGACCGAAAGAAAAGCGCGCTGCAAGATGTGCTCGAAGTTGTTATCCATCAGCGGCAACTCGACGCTCGTTAGACACCAGAAGTCTTGCGAGTTGAAACAAGCTCCTCCCGAGTCAAGTCAAGCCTAAATTTCTGGAGCCAGACAGATTTGGACGTACGATCAAATGCGACAGCGAGAGCTGCAGGCGAAGTTCGTCATCAAACGTGGGCTGTCATTCAGCGTTTTCGACAATGACGACGGCACAGAGTACATACATGGGGGGCTTCAACCCAAATACCAAAAGGTTAGTAGAATTACTTTAAGGCGCGACACGATTAGGTTATATTTAGAAGTAAAACAAAATTAATTAGGTATTTTGAAAATTTCAAAGGACGTGTGAGTCTAACGAGCGACGTTTGGACGAGTAATTTAAAATTAAGATTAGCTTATCTTTGCATCACTTGTCATTAAATTGATCGCATTTCGTGGGAGCAAAATAAACGCGTAATATGTTTTACAAGTTTTGAATTTCCGCACACGGCTATAGCTTTATATAAAGTTATTATGAAATGTGCGCGGGAATTTAAAATTAACGATAAAATACTTAGTTTTTCTCTTGATAACGCTTCCAATAATGGCGCCGCAATTGAATTGTTAAAACGAGATTTATAACCATTTCTCAACGGGGCGTTTTTTCATACTATATGTGTTTGTCACGTCCTAAATTTAGTGGTACAGGATAGTTTAAAGGCAATGGCACAATATATTAATAAAATTCGCAACATATTAAAAACAATTTATTGTACTAAACTACGAGCTCAAGATTTTAGAAAAGTTTGTAAAGCACAAAATCAGAAATATTTGAAACCACAATTAGATATGTCTATTAGATGGAACTCAACCTATAAAATGTTAAAAAGAGCCGTTCTACAAAAAGATCTTCTAATGGAATATTATAGTTTGCTTAATATTGAACACGATTTAGGTGAAAATGATTGAGATATTATAGAACATTATATAGATTTACTAAAGTGTTTTTATAGGGCCACTTGTTGAAACCGACAACTCGGTCTCCGTGGAGTTCGGGGTCCCAGAAAAGGGGTGGTCTCACACCTACTTCTCTCGAGCCAACTCTCTAGGCAAGAGCACTTGGACTTGGAAACGGACCCTAGGCTACAGCGAGGAGGTCTCACCTCACACCCAGAAGACCTGTGAGATCTTCCCCTCCCTAGCCAATGCTGAACCAGAGGCACCAAAGGAGAGCTCTAAAAGTCAAAAGAGCTCTCAGGGAAGAAGAAGATCCGAAATTTAGAAATCCAGAAGCCCTCTCCTTTGGTGCCACTTAGGGTCTATTTATAAGTTTTCCAAGTTGGGCTGCAAATAGCCAAAAATTGATCTGCCAGATTACCAAAATACCCTCGGAATTGGGCTGCGGATAACCGAATCCCGCTGCTCTGAAGCGCTAAACGCACACCACTGGACTGCGAATAGCAAACTGGACGAGGGGGGCCTCCCCTGGGCGAGAGGGGGAGGGGCGAGACCCCCCCCCCCCCCCCATTCCCCTCTCTCTGCCCTTTCCTGCTGGGCGAGAGAGGGAGGGGCGAGACCCCCCTTCCCTCTCTCCGCCTCTCCTTCTGGGCGAGAGAGGGAGGGGCGAGACCCCCTATTCCTCCTCTCCGCCCTTCCCGCTGGGCGAGAGAGCGAGGGGCGAGACCCCCCTCCCCTCTCTCCGCCTCTCCTGCTGGGCGAGAGAGGGAGGGGCGAGACCCCCCCTCCCCTCTCTCCGCCCCTTCCTGCTGGGCGAGAGAGGGAGGGGCGAGACCCCCCCTCCCCTCTCTCCGCCTTTCCTGCTGGGCGAGAGAGGGAGGGGCGAGACCCCCCCCCCCCTCCCCTCTCTCTGCCTTTCCTGCTGGGCGAGAGAGGGAGGGGCGAGACCCCCCTCCCCTCTCTCCGCCTCTCCTGCTGGGCGAGAGAGGGAGGGGCGAGACCCCCCCTCCCCTCTCTCCGCCTCTTCCTCTCCTTCTGGGTGAGAGCTACGGGGGTATCGCTGGGCGATACCCAAAGGTCTAAAAATCCCTTGGGTCTAGTTGACACGTCTCGGCGGCCCTCCACGTTGGGCCTCACTCGATGGATATGGGGGTTGTACACAATCCCCGCTCTTTGCGAGGTTGGCACAACCTCGGAAAGAAAAGTCCAAGCCCAAATATCTATCAAGGGGGGCAGAACCTCGCCCCCGAGGCACGTTTGACCCATCCAGCTAGTGAGAGCCAGGAGTGAGGAGGACATCTCAGCGTTGAACTTACCCATCCGAGGATCATTCGACCCACCCAGCTAGTGAGAGCCTGGAGTGAGGAGGACATCTCGATGGCAAGCTCTTCCTTCCGAGGATCATTCGACCCACCCAGCTAGTGAGAGCCTGGAGTGAGAAGGACATCTCGGCGTTGAACTTACCCATCCGAGGATCATTCGACCCACCCAGCTAGTGAGAGCCTGGAGTGAGGAGGACATCTCCATGGCAAGCTCTTCCTTCCGAGGATCATTCGACCCACCCAGCTAGTGAGAGCTTGGAGTGAGGAGGACATCTCGGCGTTGAACTTACCCATCCGAGGATCATTCGACCCACCCAACCAGTGGGAGCCTGGAGTGAGGAGGACATCTCGATGGCAAGCTCTTCCTTCCGAGGATCATTCGACCCACCCAGCTAGTGAGAGCCTGGAGTGAGGAGAACATCTCGGCGTTGAACTTACCCATCCGAGGATCATTCGACCCACCCAGCTAGTGAGAGCCTGGAGTGAGGAGGACATCTCGATGGCAAGCTCTTCCTTCTGAGGATCATTCGACCCACCCAGCTAGTGAGAGCCTGGAGTGAGGTGGACATCTCGATGGCAAGCTCTTCCTTCCGAGGATCATTCGACCCACCCAGCTAGTGAGAGCCTGGAGTGAGGAGGACATCTCGGCGTTGAACTTACCCATCCAAGGATCATTCGACCCACCCAGCTAGTGAGAGCCTGGAGTGAGGAGGACATCTCGATGGCAAGCTCTTCCTTCCGAGGATCATTCGACCCACCCAGCTAGTGAGAGCCTGGAGTGAGGAGGACATCTCGGTTTTGAACTTACCCATCCGAGGATCATTCGACCCACCCAGCTAGTGAGAGCCTGGAGTGAGGAGGACATCTCGATGGCAAGCTTTTTCTTCCGAGGATCATTCGACCCACCCAGCTAGTGAGAGCCTGGAGTGAGGAGGACATCTTGGGGTTGAACTTACCCATCCGAGGATCATTCGACCCACCCAGCTAGTGAGAGCCTGGAGTGAGGAGGACATCTCGATGGCAAGCTCTTCGTTCCGAGGATCATTCGACCCACCCAGCTAGTGAGAGCCTGGAGTGAGGAGGACATCTCGCCATTGAACTTACCAATCCGAGGATCATTCGACCCACCCAGCTAGTGAGAGCCTCGAGTGAGGAGGACATCTCGATGGCAAGCTCTTCGTTCCGAGGATCATTCGACCCACCCAGCTAGTGAGAGCCTGGAGTGAGGAGGACATCTCGGCGTTGAACTTACCCATCCGAGAATCATTCGACCCACCCAGCTAGTAAGAGCCTGGAGTGAGGAGGACATCTCGATGGCAAGCTCTTCCTTCCGAGGATCATTCGACCCACCCAGCTAGTGAGAGCCTGGAGTGAGGAGGACATCTCGGCGTTGAACTTACCCATCCGAGGATCATTCGACCCACCCAGCTAGTGAGAGCTTGGAGTGAGGAGGACATCTCGATGGCAAGCTCTTCCTTCCGAGGATCATTCGACCCACCCAGCTAGTGAGAGCCTGGAGTGAGGAGGACATCTCGGCGTTGAACTTACCCATCCGAGGATCATTCGACCCACCCAACCATTGGGAGCCTGGAGTGAGGAGGACATCTCGATGGCAAGCTCTTCCTTCCGAGGATCATTCGACCCACCCAGCTAGTGAGAGCCTGGAGTGAGGAGGACATCTTGGCGTTGAACTTACCCATCCGAGGATCATTCGACCCACCCAGCTAGTGAGAGCCTGGAGTGAGGAGGACATCTCGATGGCAAGCTCTTCCTTCCGAGGATCATTCGACCCACCCAGCTAGTAAGAGCCTGGAGTGAGGTGGACATCTCGATGGCAAGCTCTTCCTTCCGAGGATCATTCGACCCACCCAGCTAGTGAGAGCCTGGAGTGAGGAGGACATCTCGGCGTTGAACTTACCCATCCGAGGATCATTCGACCCACCCAGCTAGTGAGAGCCTGGAGTGAGGAAGACATCTCGATGGCAAGCTCTTCCTTCCGAGGATCATTCGACCCACCCAGCTAGTGAGAGCCTGGAGTGAGGAGGACATCTCGCTGTTGAACTTACCCATCCGAGGATCATTCGACCCACCAAGCTAGTGAGAGCCTGGAGTGAGGAGGACATCGCGATGGCAAACTTTTTCTTCCGAGGATCATTCGACCCACCCAGCTAGTGAGAGCCTGGAGTGAGGAGGACATCTCGGGGTTGAACTTACCCATCCGAGGATCATTCGACCCACCCAGCTAGTGAGAGCCTGGAGTGAGGAGGACATCTCGATGGCAAGCTCTTCCTTCCGAGGATCATTCGACCCACTCAGCTAGTGAGAGCCTGGAGTGAGGAGGACATCTCGGCGTTGAACTTACCCATCCGAGGATCATTCGACCCACCCAGCTAGTGAGAGCCTCGAGTGAGGAGGACATCTCGATGGCAAGCTCTTCCTTCCGAGGATCATTCGACCCACCCAGCTAGTGAGAGCCTGGAGTGAGGAGGACATCTCGACGTTGAACTTACCCATCCGAGGATCATTCGACCCACCCAGCTAGTGAGAGCCTGGAGTGAGGAGGACATCTCGGCGTTGAACTTACCCATCCGAGGATCATTCCACCCACCCAGCTAGTGAGAGCCTGGAGTGAGGAGGACATCTCGGCGTTGAACTTACCCATCCGAGGATCATTCGACCCACCCAGCTAGTGAGAGCCTGGAGTGAGGAGGACATCTCGATGGCAAGCTTTTTCTTCCGAGGATCATTCGACCCACCCAGCTAGTGAGAGCTTGGAGTGAGGAGGACATCTCGATGGCAAGCTCTTCCTTCCGAGGATCATTCGACCCACCCAGCTAGTGAGAGCCTGGAGTGAGGAGGACATCTCGATGGCAAGCTCTTCCTTCCGAGGATCATTCGACCCACCCAGCTAGTGAGAGCTTGGAGTGAGGAGGACATCTCGGCGTTGAACTTACCCATCCGAGGATCATTCGACCCACCCAACCAGTGGGAGCCTGGAGTGAGGAGGACATCTCGATGGCAAGCTCTTCCTTCCGAGGATCATTCGACCCACCCAGCTAGTGAGAGCCTGGAGTGAGGAGGACATCTCGGCGTTGAACTTACCCATCCGAGGATCATTCGACCCACCCAGCTAGTGAGAGCCTGGAGTGAGGAGGACATCTCGATGGCAAGCTCTTCCTTCCGAGGATCATTCGACCCACCCAGCTAGTGAGAGCCTGGAGTGAGGTGGACATCTCGATGGCAAGCTCTTCCTTCCGAGGATCATTCGACCCACCCAGCTAGTGAGAGCCTGGAGTGAGGAGGACATCTCGGCGTTGAACTTACCCATCCAAGGATCATTCGACCCACCCAGCTAGTGAGAGCCTGGAGTGAGGAGGACATCTCGATGCCAAGCTCTTCCTTCCGAGGATCATTCGACCCACCCAGCTAGTGAGAGCCTGTAGTGGGGAGGACATCTCGGTTTTGAACTTACCCATCCGAGGATCATTCGACCCACCCAGCTAGTGAGAGCCTGGAGTGAGGAGGACATCTCGATGGCAAGCTTTTTCTTTCGAGGATCATTCGACCCACCCAGCTAGTGAGAGCCTGGAGTGAGGAGGACATCTTGGGGTTGAACTTACCCATCCGAGGATCATTCGACCCACCCAGCTAGTGAGAGCCTGGAGTGAGGAGGACATCTCGATGGCAAGCTCTTCCTTCCGAGGATCATTCGACCCACCCAGCTAGTGAGAGCCTGGAGTGAGGAGGACATCTCGCCATTGAACTTACCAATCCGAGGATCATTCGACCCACCCAGCTAGTGAGAGCCTCGAGTGAGGAGGACATCTCGATGGCAAGCTCTTCCTTCCGAGGATCATTCGACCCACCCAGCTAGTGAGAGCCTGGAGTGAGGAGGACATCTCGGCGTTGAACTTACCCATCCGAGGATCATTCGACCCACCCAGCTAGTAAGAGCCTGGAGTGAGGAGGACATCTCGATGGCAAGCTCTTCCTTCAGAGGATCATTCGACCCACCCAGCTAGTGAGAGCCTGGAGTGAGGAGGACATCTCGGCGTTGAACTTACCCATCCGAGGATCATTCGACCCACCCAGCTAGTGAGAGCCTCGAGGAGGAGGATATCTCGATGGCAAGCTCTTCCTTCCGAGGATCATTCGACCCACCCAGCTAGTGAGAGCCTGGAGTGAGGAGGACATCTCGGCGTTGAACTTACCCATCCGAGGATCATTCGACCCACCCAGCTAGTGAGAGCCTGGAGTGAGGAGGACATCTCGGCGTTGAACTTACCCATCCGAGGATCATTCCACCCACCCAGCTAGTGAGAGCCTGGAGTGAGGAGGACATCTCGGCGTTGAACTTACCCATCCGAGGATCATTCGACCCACCCAGCTAGTGAGAGCCTGGAGTGAGGAGGACATCTCGATGGCATGCTCTTTCTTCCGAGGATCATTCGACCCACCCAGCTAGTGAGAGCCTGGAGTGAGGAGGACATCTCGGCGTTGAACTTACCCATCCAAGGATCATTCAACCCACCCAGCTAGTGAGAGCCTGGAGAGAGGAGGAAATCTCGATGGCAAGCTCTTCCTTCCGAGGATCATTCGACCCACCCAGCTATTGAGAGCCTGGAGTGAGGAGGACATCTCGGCGTTGAACTTACCCATCCGAGGATCATTCGACCCACCCAGCTAGTGGGATCCAGGAGTGAGGAGGACATCTCGATGGCAAGCTCTTCCTTCCGAGGATCATTCGACCCACCCAGCTAGTGAGAGCCTAGAGTGAGGAGGACATCTCGATGTTGAACTTACCCATCTGAGGATCATTCGACCCACCCAGCTAGTGAGAGCTTGGAGTGAGGAGGACATCTCGATGGCAAGCTCTTCCTTCCGAGGATCATTCGACCCACCCAGCTAGTGAGAGCCTGGAGTGAGGAGGACATCTCGACGTTGAACTTACCCATCCGAGGATCATTCGACCCACCCAGCTAGTGGGAGCCTGGAGTGAGGAGGACATCTCGATGGCAAGCTATTCCTTCCGAGGATCATTCAACCCACCCAGCTAGTGAGAGCCTGGAGTGAGGTGGACATCTCGATGGCAAGCTCTTCCTTCCGAGGATCATTCGACCCACCCAGCTAGTGAGAGCCTGGAGTGAGGAGGACATCTCGGCGTTGAACTTACCCATCCGAGGATCATTCGACCCACCCAGCTAGTGAGAGCCTGGAGTGAGGAGGACATCACGATGACAAGTTACTAATCATATAAGCAAAATAACTTCATCCATCTAATGGGGGGATTTCCCTTGTCAAAACCTCCTAGCCCAACCAGCGAGGGGTAGATCTTGCTACAAAGGAAAACAACAACAAAACAAAAAATAAACACAACATACCCCCCCCCCCCATGGCACTCGCCTCTCAGGCTGCTTGCGCGAGATGATCATTCCTCTGCTTCTCCTGCCACTCCCATCTGGCTCATGCTCTCCATGCGACCCAGAAGGCGGTGTCTGGGGGGAGGGAGCCGAGCAGTCACCTCCCCTGGTGATGCCTTGGAGCAGCTCCATGATTCCCTTGATGGCCGTCATGAACTCTCCCCTTCCCACCACCTCACTTGGGATGTGAGACCCCTCATCGTCTCCTCCTCCGAGGTCTCCTGCCATGAGATTTGGTTCAAGAACTTCTGTGCTGACCACTCTCCACGCTCACCGCACCAAAAATGTTGAAACCGACAACTCGGTCTCCGTGGAGTTCGGGGTCCCAGAAAAGGGGTGGTCTCACACCTACTTCTCTCGAGCCAACTCTCTAGGCAAGAGCACTTGGACTTGGAAACAGACCCTAGGCTACAGCGAGGAGATCCCACCTCACACCCGGAAGACCTGTGAGATCTTCCCCTCCCTAGCCAATGCTGAACCAGAGGCACCAAAGGAGAGCTCTAAAAGTCAAAAGACCTCTCAGGGAAGAAGAAGATCCGAAATTTGGAAATCCAGAAGCCCTCTCCTTTGGTGCCCCTTAGGGTCTATTTATAGGTTTTCCAAGTTGGGCTGCAAATAGCCGAAAACTGATCTGCCAGATTACCAAAATACCCTCGGAATTGGGCTGCGGATAACCGAATCCCGCTGCTCTGAAGCGCTAAACGCACACCACTGGACTGCGAATAGCAAACTGGACGAGAGGGGCCTCCCCTGGGCGAGAGGGGGAGGGGCGAGACCCCCCCCCCCCCCCCCCCATTCCCCTCTCTCTGCCCTTTCCTGCTGGGCGAGAGAGGGAGGGGCGAGACCCCCCCTTCCCTCTCTCCGCCTCTCCTGCTGGGCGAGAGAGGGAGGGGCGAGACCCCCTCTCCGCCCTTCCCGCTGGGCGAGAGAGGGAGGGGCGAGACCCCCCCTCCCCTCTCTCCGCCTCTCCTGCTGGGCGACAGAGGGAGGGGCGAGACCCCCCCTCCCCTCTCTCCGCCCCTTCCTGCTGGGCGAGAGAGGGAGGGGCGAGACCCCCCTCCCCTCTCTCCGCCTTTCCTGCTGGGCGAGAGAGGGAGGGGCGAGACCCCCCCTCCCCTCTCTCCGCCTTTCCTGCTGGGCGAGAGAGGGAGGGGCGAGACCCCCCCTCCCCTCTCTCCGCCTCTCCTGCTGGGCGAGAGAGGGAGGGGCGAGACCCCCCCTCCCCTCTCTCCGCCTCTTCCTCTCCTTCTGGGTGAGAGCTACGGGGGTATCGCTGGGCGATACCCAAAGGTCTAAAAACCTCTTAGGTCTAGTTGACACGTCTCGGCGGCCCTCCACGCTGGGCCTCACTCGATGGATATGGGTGTTGTACACTACCGTTTCTTTATCTGGAGTGTATTATCCAACGAGCGCATTAGTAATTGAACATTTCGTACATATCACGGAAAGATTTAGTTATTATAGGCAACACCAAGGTTGGGCTCCTTTAATTAAAATAATGGAAGAAATTTTTTTAAAATATTATAGAGAAATATCGCCTATGTTTTCGTGCGCCGCCGCTTTAAATCTGATACTTAACGTAGAAGGCGTATAAAATTTGATCGACGAAATCAATACTAATCTAACCTTAAATATAAATTATGATGAGGATGACTCCGTTAGTACTACAAGTTTTACAACTTTTTGTACGCAAGGTTATAATTATTACAATAACTTATACGGTTCACGACCCCGCGAAGAAATAACGCAACCCAAAACGAAGGATAGTCTTAAAAATAAAATTTTAGATTTAGCTTCTAGGAAAAAAGCGCGTACATCTGGAAGTTTAGATGAATTAGGATTATATACAAAAACTCAATTTAGTGATTTTATGAGTTCGGACGAGATCGAAAACTTCGATCTCTTAAATTGGTGGAAAGGTAAAGCTAATACCTATCCTGTTTTGCCCTATATGGCCCGTGATTTATTAACTGTCCAAGCTAGTACAGTAGCTTCGGAGTCCGCTTTTTCTCTTAGTGGCAGGGTTTTGAACGAGCGGAGGAGCCGGCTTAACGAAGATTCGCTGGAGATTTGCATATGCTACAAGGACTACTTGGACAGTTTAAAGAGGAAGCAACACATAACAACATTGGAGGATAGCTCGGAGGAGATAGAAGACGAAATGGACGCGTTGAATCTACAAGATAATTAAATCGAGCACTCTAAATGTACTTTTTTTTATATATGTAAATTTTTGTACAATTGTACGACTTAAATTTTGTAATTTTTTAAATTTTTTGTTCCAAATTTTCAATATTAATAAAATTTTTTGTTCCAAATTTTTCGTTCCAATTGTTCAATATTAATACAGTCTAATTCTAACCTTAAATTTTTTCAATTTTTTTAAATTTTTTGTTTAAATTTTCAATATTTAATTATTTATAAAAATAAAAATTATAAATTATAAATTATAAATTAAAAAATAAAAAAACCGGGCCGGCCCGGATCGGGCCCGAGACCGGCCCGATCCTGCCCGGCCCGGCCTGAAGGGCCGGAGCAGGCAGCACATAAGTGCTGCCTGCCCGGCCCGGCCCGGCCCGATTCTAGGGGAGGACCGGGCCGGCCCGGCCCGATGTAGGAAAAAGCCCGATCGGGCCCGGTCCGGGCCGGCCCGATCAGGCTTTTTGTTCACGGATACTCTACAACATGAAATTACGATTTTAGCCCTAAATTTATTGAAAAAGAAGTGTCATATGACCCGTTTTTAATCTAACAAAAATTGTGAATTGTGAGAATTGAACTCAGGTTTTCACTATGTCAAACAAAGATGACAACCATCACACCATATGATTTTTGTTGAACAAAATTGAATTAAGTTTTATATATACATATAGGAATATAGATCGTGTAACGACCCAGGCCCGACTCGTCAACACGAGATCCAGCGGGACCCAGCCAGGCTGCTACCGGGGTGCAGCCCAAGCACCCCAAAGCCTCTCTGCGCCACTATTTCTCAGCAACGGCGCATTGTTGAGGCCGGGTCTTGAACCCGCAACCTCCTTGATAAGGAGTTTTCAAACCACTCCTCATCACCAATTGAGCTGCAGCTGGCAATGTCGCCCCTGCCGAATATCGCTGTCCCTGCCGAATGTCGCACCTGCCAAATGTCGCCGCCCGCACGGTGGGCCCTCGTGCCCTGTCACTCGTGTGTGTGTGTATATATATATATAATCTGGGATGACTTTTTTATTTCATGTTTTTTAAAACTATCAACCAAATCATTTCCATTTGATCACAAGATCTAATCATGATGCTGGACTGCAAATAGCAATTCGAAGGAAATTCTTCTCCCTCCCTGAGGCTGAATTCCCGAGCATGGCTAAAATCGAAGAGTAAAGAGAGAGAGAGAGAGGAGAGAGGGGGAGAGAGTGTGGCGGAGAGGGAGGGAGAGAGAGAGAGAAAAAAATTTAAGTATATATGTATATTTTTTTACAAAATAAATATTGTAATATTGATGTATATTTTTTTACGATCATTTCGAGTACTCATATGTATATGTTGCGGCGCAACCCGCAGACGCATCGAGCACGGGTGAAGCCCGTGCGGAGGCGGGCGATGCTCGCCTGGATGCGGCCGAAGGCCGTTCGACAGCATCGCGCCGGGGGCGAGCGATACCCGTCGTCGCCGCTGGGTACTGTCGCGCTTGGTCGTAGGGGCAGAGCCCCTTGTCAGGCACTCGTGTGTGTATATGTATATATATAATGCATGTGTGGGTGGGTTGTGATTTTGCTTTTATATATATATATATATATATATATATATATATATATATATATATATATATATATATATATATATATATATAATTGCAGGTGTGCCTACAAGAGTCGTTCCCGACCCCTTAACAAGACTGGTAAAAAAGTTGATGAATTGTTCTCAAAATTTTGAGAAAGTTTCTCCTCATTATCCTGAGATTGCTCGAAGGAGAGGACAACACATGAAATTCTAACCAATTTCAATTCTTATATGATTTTGGAATTCATATCAATTCTTAAAATCAATTTCAATTCTGTCCAATTGAATGAGGCTTGAGATCTTTCATTAACGTTGAAAATGTCTATTTGACTAATAATAAGCGCTGATTAATAACTAAAGCGAATCGACTCGGTGGGAAAACAATTCACAGTAAGAGGTTAAAGTCAACCTGACGTTAACTAGATTTGATTGAAAAGGCAGCACTTGCTGAGGTTCCTTTGTCATTAATCTTATCCTGCTGAATATTAATTGATTTAATAAGCTGAGACAATTGATAAGATGATTGGGATCCCACTGACTGTAAAAAAGCAAAGCAAACAGTTATTAATTGAGGATCCCACTGACTTTTACCTCTACCACTGTGAATTGGAATAAAAATTTGAGATCAAACCTCAACTTTGTCCAACTGATCATACCTTAATGTAATGAAAATTCAGGGGGTGAGAGTTGATTGCCCATTGATGACGTGGAAGTTTGGATGTTATGTGTTATACACCAGTAAAGGCCTCGGGTTGCGTTGAAAGGAAGCCCCGCCGAAGAGAGGTGAGGTCAACGGTAAACGCATAATCGCTTAAGTTTGAGAGATCGAACCCGCCATTTCCGCCGCCCGCCGCCGAGATCAAAGCACGCACAAGCCGCAGGAACGTGCGCTACCGCGCGCACGGGAGCGCGCGGGCAGCACCCCCCGTCGCGGAGGAGCGACCCGGTTGCGCCCCGACCGCACCCCTCCCGAGGTGCGGCCCAGCCGCACCCCTCCAGGGGTGCGGCCAAGCTGCACCCCCCCCCCCCCCCCCCCGGGGTACGACTCGGCCGCACCGCCCGTGGGGTGCGGTCCGGCCCCCTCCCCTCGCCTTTTTCCGCAGGGGGGCTCGAAGGGGCCCCCGCCGCGTTCGCGCCCCCTCGTCGGGTGCGTCGGATCTCAATTCCTCCTTGGCGGACGACTCCCCGTTCCGTCGTCCGCCCGGGGCATCCCCGTGGTCCGCGGCACGTTCGGAGCACCTCAGCGCTCGCACGCGCTCAGAACGCTTCTGAGCGCGCTCAGAAGCACTCTCACTTTTTGTCTTTCTGACTTTCTCACTTTTTGTCTTTCCAGCGTGCTCACTTTTTGTCTTTCCAGTTTCTCAGATTTCAGGAAAAACCTGTCACTTTTTTCGCCTCCAACAGAACTGCCCGAACTGCCCAAAGGGTAAGGTGGTCATTTACGAAAAATGGCGATCCGTGTGCCCCGAACCAGAAAATATGATAAGTCCGCCGAGCATTTATGGAAACTGCAAACGGCGAAATTACCGGACTGCCCTCGGCCAAAGCTATAAAAGGAGCCCCAAGGCTTCATTTGAGGGGACCTGGACTTCAGAACCCGGGAGAGCTCCTTGCAGAGTTTTGCGGAATTCTCCTTCAGCGCTGGAAGACCTCCTTCGGGGACTTGAAGATTTTTTTCATCCTGAAAGGCGGCCTTCTCACTTTTGTTCCCCGGAGGCTTCTCACTTTTGTTCTCCGGGCCTTCTCACTTTTGTTCCCCGGAGGCTTCTCACTTTTGTTCTCCGGGCCTTCTCACTTTTGTTCCCCAGAATTCCCAGAAGGAAAAAAGACTTAGTTTTTCCGAGAGGTGGCCTGTCACCCCCGGAGCTCTTTCTCCCTCTCTATTATTGTAACGAGCAGCGGCCTGTCGCGCTCAAGTTCTAACTACCAAATTATAACCCCAGAAGATAGTGAACTTTGGTCGGCACAGCTCCGACCGCGTGGTTTTTTACCCTTTCCGAATTTTCCACGTTAAAAAGTCTCGGTGTACTCAGCGAATCTCGAATTGACTGTTTGCGCGCTTAGTCCGCTCACGAGCTAAGGTGGTTCAATTGGACCGGTCTACCAAGAGCCCTAAGCGTTCCGCAACAGTTTGGCACCGTCTGTGGGAAGATTCTCAAAATTCTTTGAAAGTCAACTGCTATGGCAAGAATGAGTGCTCGCACTACTGAAGGGTCAATACCGGAGGGACGCGTCGACCCAGCTCCCTCCCACTCGCTTATCAACGCACCTCCCGCGGAGGGGGCACTTCCTACGCCCGCAGCTGGGCTGGAAGTACGCATGCAACAGATTGAAGAGCACCAAGCCGAGATGCTGGCCCTCGTGAGGAATCTCGGGGCTCCTCAAGCTCCGATTCAACCACCAGCTCTGAACGCACCACCGCCCCCAGTTCTGAATCATGCCCCAAACCAAGAAGCCGTTCAGGAGGGCGAGGCTTCAGAATGATTCTCCAACGCGACGAGTTCCGCTCACCTTGCCCCGCCAGCTGGAGGCCCATAAGCTATCCACCGTCGCCATCACCCCAGAAGAGCTGCCCCTGAGCGAGCAACGGAAAGAACTACGCGAGAAGAAATACGCGATATGATAGAGGAAGAGTACGCCCAAGCAGGGCGACGCGCCGCACTCGCCCGCCGTCCCGCGCATCAGGGCTCCCCGCTGTCGCCTCAAGTCCTAGCCCATCCAATTCCGAATGGCTTCAAAATTCCCAGCATCGAGACATTCGACGGTACAGACGATCCTTTGGAACATGTCAATCACTTCACCACCGTCATGAGGATTTACAGCGCTCCTGATCAGCTCCTCTGCCAAGTGTTCCCGGTAACCTTGAAGGGACAAGCACGCACTCGGTTCCATTCTCTGCGGAATGGGGCCATCAACAACTTCACAGAAATGGCGCAACAGTTCGTGGATCAGTTCATCGTCAACCGCCGAATTGTCCGGGATCCCTCCCATCTCTCAGGGATCCGCCACAACGACGGAGAGACACTCAAGGACTTCTTCCGACGCTTCACTACCGAGGCTCGGCAGATCCCAGGGGTTGACCCCGAGCTCCTGCGAGGAGTTTTCTTGGGAGGACTCCGCCCGAGTGGCTTCTACTCGGCTCTCATGAGAGAAACCATACCAAGCTACCCCGACCTCGTTCATCGGGTTGAAGCACAAATAGCTGCAGATGAGGCTATCGAAACGCACCGACGGTAGTTCGAAGGAAGCCAAGGAAGGAAGAGGGGATCAGATCAAGCCCCTCGCGAACGAGAAGAACGTCGCGGCGAGGAGCGCCGCGGCGACGAGCGTCGGCGTGACCCCCGAAGGGATCTGGGACCACAGCCGCCCAGGACCTACACCCCGTTGAACACCACCAGAATGAATGTGCTCTACGCCATTCAGAACAACCCCGAACTCCGCATGCCCCGGATACCCCCGCCAAATCCAAGGGGCGACCAGCCCAGGTACTGCGAGTTCCATCGGGGAACCGGGCATACCACCGAGGAGTGCACCAGACTTAAAGACGAAATCGAGCACCTCATCCGCCAGGGACTCCTGGGAAGATTCTTACAAGGCCAGATTCCCAATCAGCCCCAGCAGCCCAGGGAGGCAGGGGAGCAGTCCCCCGCCCCCCAAGGCACAGGTGGAGGAAGGCCGATGGTGGGAGAAATCGAGACGATCGCCGGACCCCCCGTCTTAGCATCGCAAATCCTCTCGATTGCCCGGCCCATAAGAGACCACGAAGACAAAAATCTCAAGCAGGATATTACGATAGCTTTCGGAGATGAAGACTTGCATGGGTTGCGGCTACCGCACCAGGATCCGCTCGTGATCAGCGCAGGGATAGGGGATCCCTGCTTCAAGGTAAAGATAATACTGGTCGACAACGGAAGCTCAGTCGTTTTCCTGTTCCTCTCCACCTTGCAGAGTATGAAGCTCACGAAGGACCAGCTTAGTCCTGCGGCCGGGCCCGTCTACGGCTTCGACAACAGACCTGTCCCGGTGCAGGGCATGATCATTCTCCCAGTCACATTGGGCGAGTTTCCAAGACAGTCAACGCACAACATCCAGTTCATGGTGGTAGAGCCCACCTCCGCCTATAATTCCATCTTCGGGAGACCGCTCCAGTCAATCTTCGGGGCAATCCCTTCCATTCCGCATCTGGCTATGAAGTTCCCAACTACCGCAGGCATAGGAGTCGTAAGAGGGGACCAAGAGGCATCCAGAACCTGCTATCTGAAGCAGGCTCAACCAGTAAGGGCAACCGCCCTCAACATCAATAACTTCGACCTACGAGACGAAGATACTTTGCAGCGAGGAGCGCCCGTTGAAGGGCTAGTAGAAGTACCACTTTCTCGACGAGACCCGACTCGGACTGTTCAGGTCGGGTCACTCTTATCACAAGAGGAGCGAGAAAAGTTCACAACCTTCCTACAGGAGAACGAGGATATTTTCGTATGGAGCCCAGAAGACATGCCCGGGGTAGATCCTGACGTTATCTATCACTCGTTAAACATCAACCCCGCCTGCAGGCCTGTAATTCAGAAGAAGAGGAACTTTGCCCCCGAGCGTTTGAAGGCGATCGAGGAGGAAGTAGCTAATCTCCTGGAAGCACGGTTCATACGCGAAGCAGAATACCCCACATGGCTCGCCAACGTAGTCATGGTAAAGAAGGCCTCAGGAAAATGGCGAATGTGCGTCGACTACAGCAATCTGAACCAAGCATGCCCAAAAGACAGCTTCCCCCTCCCGAGGATTGATCAACTCGTCGACGCTACGGCCGACCATGAGCTGCTCAGCTTCATGGATGCTTATTCGGGTTACAACCAGATAAGGATGAACCCCGCGGACGAAGAGCATACTGCCTTCCGCACCGACCGAGGAGTCTACTGCTACAAGGTGATGCCCTTCGGCCTTAAAAATGTCGGAGCCACCTATCAAAGGCTGATGAACAAAGTCTTCAAGAATCTCATCGGAGAGACGATGGAGGTTTACGTGGACGACATGCTAGTAAAGAGCGTCCATCGTTGCGATCACTTGGAAGACTTGGGAAAGTGCTTCCAGCTTCTCCGCCGCTTCTAGATGCGGCTCAATCCCAGCAAATGTGTGTTTGGTGTGACGGCAGGAAAGTTCTTAGGTTTCATGGTAACCCATCGGGGAATTGAGGCCAACCCCGAGAAGATCAAGGCGTTGGAGGATATGTCGCCACCTCGCTCAATTAAGGAAGTGCAACGCCTAAACGGGAGGATCGCTGTGTTACCCCGATTTCTGTCACGGACGGGAGACAAGTATCTCCCCTTCTTCAAAATCCTCCGGGGAGCGCGCCACTCCAGCTTCCGGTGGACTGACGAATGTCAGGTGGCCTTCGAGCTTCTCAAACAATACTTGGCTTCGCCACCGCTTCTGTCAAAAACCACCCCCGGAGAAACTCTGTTCCTGTACCTGGCCGTGTCGCCTACGGCTCTTAGCTCGGTGCTCGTAAAAGACAAAGGAGGGGTACAGCGACCAATCTACTACCTCAGCAAAGTCCTCACCGACACCGAAACCAGATATCTGGCAGCAGACAAGACGTCATTGGCTCTTGTTTCCTCAGCTAGAAAGCTTCGACCCTACTTCCAGGCTCATGCGGTAAAGGTGTTGACACAACTCCCCTTACCGACAATCCTCCAGAAGCTGGAAGTCTCAGGGAGACTTGTAAAGTGGGCCGTAGAACTCGGCGAGTTTGACATCCAAGTCCTACCTCGACCTGACATCAAGTCGCAGGTGCTCGCCGACTTTGTGGTGGAGTACACCATCCCGCCGGAAACAACTCTTATCAAAGAAACCACTAGCTCCCGTTGGACCCTCTACGTCGACGGTGCCTCCGGAGCTAAAGGAGCCGGAGCAGGATTGCTCCTCATAAGCCCCGAGGAGGTCACCCTGGATTACGTACTCCGGCTAAAATTCCCTGCAACGAATAACATTGCAGAGTACGAGGCGCTGATCGCCGGTCTCCGATTCGCTATCGACTGCAAAGCTGAGAACCTGACGATTTACACAGACTCTCAACTCGTAGTCTCACAGGTCGAAGGAGACTATGAGGCTAATTGCGACCAGATGGCGAAGTACCTCGCGTTTGCGAAATCACTCCTTCAGAGGATCCCATCATATCAAATTCTGCACATCCCCCGAGAGCAGAACTCCAGGGCGGACGCTCTCTCCAAGCTCGCCACTTCACCCTCCAGCTACCAGTCTCGAAGACGCCGAATCAAAGAGGTCGTAATCCCAAGCGTTCAAGGGCCATGGGAGATCGCAGCCATCCACCAGGAAGAGTCATCCTGGATGACCACGCTACGAGCTTACCTCGAATGCGGGCTCCTTCCTGAAGATCGCTTAGAAGCACGAAGACTACGGATGCGGGCGGCATCGTTCGCTATTATAGACGGGGAGCTTTACAAACGGGCATTCTCAGGACCATATCTGAAATGCCTACCGGCAGACGAAGCAGACTACGCCCTCAGAGAAGTGCATGGGGGAGTTTGCGGAGAACACCTAGGAGGAAAGGCGTTGGCACGAAAAATACTGCGTCAGGGCTTCTACTGGCCAACAATGAGGAGGGACGCGACCGACTTTGTCCAAAGGTGTAAGAGCTGTCAGCTACACGCCAACATACCTCACCAACTCCCGGTCTCGCTTTCCACGCTCCAAAGTGCATGGCCATTCGCGCAATGGGGGATCGACCTCCTCGGCCCCCTGCCATCGAGACAGAGGAAGTTCATCATCCTAGCCATCGATTACTTCACCAAATGGGTGGAAGCCGAGCCCCTAGCTAAAATTACAGAAGAAAATGCCAAACAATTCGTCTGGAAGAATATCGTCTGCCGCTTCGGCATCCCAGCCACACTCAATGCCGACAACGACACTCAATTCACCGGGAAGTCCTTCACCAAGATATGCGAGGATCTGAAGATCAACATTCGTCATACGTCCGTGGCGCATCCGCAAACCAACGGACAAGTAGAAGTCACAAATCGCACCATCCTCAAAGGATTGAAGACACGCTTAGAAGAAGCTGGGGGGCAATGGGTGGACACACTCCCAAATGTGTTGTGGGCATATCGCACAACGGAGAGAACTCCTACGGGGGAGACGCCTTATAACCTCTGTTACGGAACCGAAGCTATCATCCCCGTCAACGTCAGCATTCCAAGTATTCGGGTGCTAACCTTCGATCCCAGCAAGAATGACGGACTACTTCGGGAAAATCTCGACCTAATCCCTGAGGTTCGGGACAACGCCGCCCAATGTGCCGCATCCTACCAAATGCGTGTAGCCCGCATCTACGACAAGAGGGTCAAGCTCAGGCCGATCAACGTAGGAGATATCGTCTTACGCAGCATCGAGGCAGCCGGCAAAGGCCCCCAAGGAGATAAGCTCTCACCAGCCTGGGAAGGCCCGTATGTAGTCACTACGGTCGTGAAACCCGGAACATACAGGCTCAGAATGGCGGAAGGGAAGACTTTGCCACGCACCTGGAACGCTCAAAACCAGCGCCGCTTTTACCAGTAATCTGGGGACTTCTACCACATGCTAAGTCGTGAGCTCAGACTCGTGCAAACTTAAATTAAAATTTCTGTACCAAGCCGTGAGCTCAGACACGTGCACTTATCTTATATTACCTACTATGTAAAAGCCGCGAGCTCAGACTCGTGCACTTATCTTTTATTACGTATTATATAAAAGCCGCGAGCTCAGACTCGTGCACCTATCTTATCTTAAATAAAGCTACGCGTCAAATAATTCCTTACTATAAAACTATATATGTATATTTTGACATCAACATCCATTTAAGAAAAATCTTTGTAACGGGGTCCTTCCCTGGGGACTCTGCACCGCCGTCGATTGAAGGTTCGCCCTTCTCCTCCACCGTCGAGTCCCAGCGTCGTAGGGTCCTGCCCACCTTACGTTCGCCTCCGGTTTGAATACACCAGCTATTCACCGGCCACTTCGGGGCCCTGCCCCGGGGACTTTGCACTGCCGTCGATTGAAGGTTCTCCCTTCTCCTCCGTCGTCGAGTCCTGGTGTCGTAGGGGCCTGCCCCCCTTACGTTCACCCCTGGTTTGAATACACCCGCTATTCACCGGCCAAGCCGCGAGCACAGACTCGTGCAGAAAAGCCGCGAGCACAGACTCGTGCAAAAAAGCCACGAGCACAGACTCGTGCAAAAAAGCCGCGAGCACAGACTCGTGCAAAGAAGCCGCGAGCACAGACTCGTGCAAAAAAGCCACGAGCACAGACTCGTGCAAAAAAGCCGCTAGCACAGACTTGCGCAAGCTAATTTTCTATTATGTAAAAGCCGCGGGCTCAGAACCGCGCAAGTTCATCTGTTATTTTGCAGAAATCACTCAACCAATGCGGATATTAATGTTAGGCAGCAAGCCAGCGACAACCTCAGAGAACCAACGCCCTTCGCCGACCATCTTAAAGCGTCCTCCCTCGATCAACGCTTTGTCAGCAACCAGGACAGCAGGACCATCAGAGGGCTATCACGACCCAGCGCAGGGCGAGAAACGCCTGTCCAGAACAAAGAAACAAAGTCAACCACGCTCACCCTTCGACCGCAACTCCTACCCAAAGCGCCGCAAAGAGGGCGGTGAATGAAGCCGCCACAGAAAAGTCAAAACCTCTGAACTCCTCGCCCCGAAACTCGGAATCCGAAGGTTTGGGGGGGGGGGGGCTTATGTTATACACCCGTAAAGTCCTCGGGTTGCGTCTAAAGGAAGCCCCGCCGAAGAGAGGTGGGGTCAACGGTCAACGCATAATCGCATAAGTTTGAGAGATCGAACCCGCCATT
Organism: Dactylorhiza incarnata; assembly: GCA_033032865.1. Taxonomy (NCBI): domain Eukaryota; kingdom Viridiplantae; phylum Streptophyta; class Magnoliopsida; order Asparagales; family Orchidaceae; genus Dactylorhiza; species Dactylorhiza incarnata. Next base: position 41,795 of record JAWHQI010000356.1, on the reverse strand, counting down.
TCCGCCGCCCGCCGCCGAGATCAAAGCACGCACAAGCCGCAGGTACGTGCGCTACCGCGCGCACGGGAGCGCACGGTAGCGCGCGGGCAGCACCCCCCGTCGCGGAGGAGCGACCCGGTCGCGCCTCGACCGCACCCCTCCCGGGGTGCGGTCACGACGCACCACCCTTGGGAGGTGCGGCCCAGCCGCACCCCCCTTGGCGGTGCGGCCCAGCCGCACCCCCCGGGGTACGACTCGGCCGCACCGCCCGTGGGGTGCGGTCCGGCCCCCTCCCCTCGCCTTTTTTCGCAGGGGGGCTCGAAGGGGCCCCCGCCGCGTTCGCGTCCCCTCGTCGGGTGCGTCAGATCTCAATTCCTCCTTTGGGGACGACTCCCCGTTCCGTCGTCCGCCCGGGGCATCCCCATGGTCCGCGGCACGTTTGGAGCACCTCAGCGCTCGCGCGCGCTCAGAACGCTTCTGAGCGCGCTCAGAAGCATTCTCACTTTTTGTCTTTCTGACTTTCTCACTTTTTGTCTTTCTGACTTTCTCACTTTTTGTCTTTCTGACTTTCTCACTTTTTGTCTTTCTGACTTTCTCACTTTTTGTCTTTCCAGCGTGCTCACTTTTTGTCTTTCCAGTTTCTCAGATTTCAGGAACAACCTGTCACCTTTTTTCGCCTCCAACAGAACTGCCCGAACTGCCCGAACTACCCGAACTGCCCGAAGGGTAAGGTGGTCATTTACGAAAAATGGCGATCCGTGTGCCCTGAACCAGAAAATATGATTCGTCCGCCGAGCATTTATGGAAACTGCAAACGGCGAAATTACCGGACTGCCCTCGGCCAAAGCTATAAAATGAGCCCCAAGGCTTCATTTGAGGGGACTTGGACTTCAGAACCCGGGAGAGCTCCTTGCAGATTTTTGCGGAATTATCCTTCAGCGCTGGAAGACCTCCTTCGGGGACTTGAAGATTTTCTTCATCCCGAAAGGCGACACGCCTTCTCACTTTTGTTCCCCGGAGGCTTCTCACTTTTGTTCTCCGGGCCTTCTCACTTTTGTTTCCCGGAGGCTTCTCACTTTTGTTCCCCGGAGGCTTCTCACTTTTGTTCTCCGAGCCTTCTCACTTTTGTTCCCCAGAATTCCCAGAAGGAAAAAGTCTTAGTTTTTTCGAGAGGTGGCCTGTCACCCCCGGAGCTCTTTCTCCCTCTCTATTATTGTAACGAGCAGCGGCCTGTCGCGCTCAAGTTCTAACTACCAAATTGTAACCCCCAGAAGATAGTGAACTTTGGTCGGCACAGCTCCGGCCGCGTGGTTTTTTACCCTTTCCGGGTTTTCCACGTTAAAAAGTCTCGGAGTACTCAGCGAATCTTGAATTGACTGTTTGCGCGCTTAGTCCGCTCACGAGCTAAGGTGGTTCAATTGGACCGGTCTTCCAAGAGCCCTAAGCGTTCCGCAACATTATGTTAATTATGATATGGTGGCAAATATATATATATATAATTAAATGTAAAAAGTGTTGTGCAAAGTTCTTGCACTTGGAATCAATAGATTACTCTTTTGGATGAGCGACTTGTTAGGAGTCGGGTTATGGCACTCACATGTGCAACTATAATAAACACAGAGGAAACAAGAACACAGGTAATATAATAGTGGTCTGCAAACGCGCTGACAACCACGCAATTTATATATATCAAAATATAAAAGAAAACAGATACACAAGTGGGAGAAGAAATGACTGTCCGGAGAGTATGTCGTGGATGCATCGGACACGCACGATCCGCGGCAAAATATGAAATCTGGACTGCAATCCGTCTAGAAAACGCACAAGGTTCACTGGAAACCTTCGACGTCAATATCCGACGTCCAACCCGTAGCCACCACCAGAGAGAATCCCTGTCGAGGACAACTTCACTGGCGAACGCCTGCGACACCAAGCCCACACCGCTCCTCCTCCAAGGTCGACGATAACCCTTCACCACCGGCTACACCTTATCCTCCCCGGTCAGCTCTTCTTCTTCCTCCAAGATGACGGATCCTCCCACACAGGTGAGGGCAGCCCCTCGATTCATAAGAGCGGGCGGAAGTCCTCCACCAACAGACGGGAGGATTCAGCCAAAGAACAAGAAAACAGCGGTAGGCAGAGGAGAGAAGACCGGCGATGGGCGGCAATGAAAAAGGCAATGGCGGCGACGTTCCTCCTCTCCTGAGATCGAGAGGCTTCAACGAACAGGAATGGGCGGCACCTACACTCTCACGCGAATGGGAACAACAGGGGGAGGCTCTCGCAATTTTTGTCGGGGCTTATAGTTGAGCTGCTGTTAGGTTTAGGATTAAAACCTAATACCTAACGATTCGGATCGAGTAGGATCCGGATCCGAAACCAAAAACAGCCCAACAAACCAACACCTTGGTTCGTGATCCGGATCCACCACCTGCACGAAGCACTCCCTGCACAAAGCACTGTCTGCAACATAACACCAACTGCACGAAGCAACACTACACGCAATACCACCTCAAGGACTTGAGGCGTCAACCGACCTGCTTCAATCGACTTATCCCTGCTCAAGCTCAACCTCTGATTGTCAACGCAACTTGATCGATGAATCTGACTCGCCTAGTTAGAGTATCATAAGGGTGATCCCCTGTACCACCACGATCATCTGACAGGGATAGCGTCGCCTTGTCCGCACTCTGGGAGTCCCCAAAACTCTGCGCACGTTGCAGACAGTTTCTCCTGATATGGTTGCTCTGCGTTCAGTGGTAGCACGTCACTGTCTTTCTCGACGCGGATCTGGATCGTGCACTCCTAGATCCCTTCCTGAATTGCCTCCCTCGTCCTCCTACTGCATGCTCACCCACAGGAGTGGGGTCCGACAGCATCTGACTGGACAGTAATGCAGATGTGATCTGCTCCACATCTACTGTGTCCATCGCATACAGTAATGTGGCTTGCATATGCTTGTACAATGACGGGAGCGAGGTAAGAAGCAATAAGACCTTGTCTTTTTCCTCCACCTTCGCACAAACCACATGTAGTTGGTTGAGAAGGTCATTGAACACGTTAAAGTGTTCCTACAGGTTACCACACTCTCTTGCATCTTTTGGTTGTATAATCGCTGCTTCAGCAACAACCTCGTGATCAACGACTTGCTCATGTATAGTCCTTCAAGCTTCTCCCACGGCTTGGCAACGGACTCATCGACACTGATGTTGAACAACACCATATCGTTGACGCACATCCTGATAACGCTGGTGGCGCACTCATCCAACTCAAACCACTTAGAATCCTTCACCGGAGCGGGCAAAGACTCACTCTCCCGTAACACTTGCATTAAACCATGCTCAACCAGCATGTCCCTTTGACTCAAATATGCATAGGCGAAAGTTCTCGCAACCATCAAACTTCTCCACTGAATATATGTCCAACATTGTATTCTTCAATTCCATAGCTGCCCCCAGCGCTACTAGGCAATCCGATTAATTCACAGATAAGATCTGGGAAGATAGGGAGCGGAGCAATGTCGTCACCTACCATTGACCCAAACATAAACTGGAATTTTCAGTCAGACACCTATGAAACTGCCTCTAATACCACTTGTTAGGGGCAGGCCTACGACACCCACATGCGCAACTATAATAAACGCAGAGCAAACAAGAACACAGACAATATAATAGTGGTCGGCAAACACATCGACACCCTCACAATTTACATATAAAAATATAAAAGCAAACGCATAAAAAGTGGGAGAAGAAATGACCGTCCGGAGAGTAAGCCGTGGATGCACCGGACACGCACGATCCGCGGAAAATTTGAAATCTGGACTGCAATCCGCCTAGAGGATGCACAATGTTCACCGAGAACCTCCGACGTCAATGTTCGACTTCCAACCCGTAGCCTTCGACACCAAGCGCGCACAACTCCTCCTCCAAGATCGACGATAACCCTTCACCACCGGCTACACCTTCTCCTCCCTGGTCAGCTCTTCTTCTTCCTCCAAGACGGCAACTCCTCCAACACAAGTGAAAGCAGCCCCTCGATTCACAGGAGCGGGCGGCAGTCCTCCACCACCAAATGGAAGAGGAAAACAACGGTAGGCGGAGGAGAGATGACCGACGATGGACTGCAGCGAGAAAGACAACGGCGGCATCGTTCCTCTTCTCCCAAGATCACGAACGGGAATAACAGGGGGCGGCTCTCGAGATTTCTGTCAGGGTTCACAGTCGAGCGACTGTTAGGTTTAGAATTAAAACCTAATACCTAACGGTTCGGATCCAGTAGGTTCCAGATCCGGAACCAAAAACAGCCCAACACGACTATTGCGTCATCATCTTCTGCGAATCAAAACTCTAGAATGACAGTTGAACAACCTCATTTGCGCATCTAGAGTGGCTGCCGATCTAACGCCTTAGTTTTTTAATGAAGCATCAATTGAGCTTCTGGAGTGACTATTGAACTCCATCGGTTGCCCTTCCAAAGAACCTGCTTCCGTAGTTCGAGCATTTGGATCTACCTTGGATTGCCTCACACCGTCGTGATTGTTAAACACCCTCGACTGTGTGTCTAAAGTTAATGTTGAGCATCTTCGTCCACAGCTAATAATGCGTTTAGACCGACTAGCGATCCACTCGGTCAACAGACCTATCGCCTCGCGCCAATTATATTTTTGAATTTATCAAGCTTGATACATATTAAGATAAATTTGTTATGAAAATACCAAAAATAGATTCATAATACATCAACAACAACAACAAAATTGAGAGAGTGATAGGAAACAAATGAAGACGACAACCAATCCGACAACAAACTCAAACTTACGAAGAATGCCGGAGCGGAGACACGACTACTACCAAGATCCCAGCCGGTCGGGGGAGTTACACATTTAAAATTAATTTATGTTAATAAACAAAAGGGACCCACAAATGAACTTGCATTTTGATGAATTGTAACCCATGAAAAAAATGTGAAAAATATTAAATGTTGAAACGCAAATGAACTTGCATTTTAAATTATCATGATAAGCGTAAATCAATCCTAAACTATTTCTAATTATTAAAGGATAAAATAAAATAATATATGGCCAATCACTAATGATGAAGCATAAAGGAACTAGCACTATGATTGTGCTATATAGCATTTGTGGCCTTTCAATTTGGATAAGGAATGACGTCAATATTCTTTGTAAAAAGTTGATTATTTCTGTGGAGCCTGAAATTTCCCTGAGCTGCAGATATTTGTCGGTTGGACCAGGATCCTCTTTATTTGAGACTTAGGGCCTGTTTGGCAGGGCTTTTCAAAAAGGAGTGGTGGCAAAATGATGGTAGGATAAGGTGTTTTTCGAAAATGCTTATTACAAAAAGAGATCTGTTTGGGTTAACTTCTTTTGCAGATATTTTCAAAAATAAGAAGCATTTTATAAACTGTTTGACAAATTTTCGTTGCGGTGACTGTTTTTATTAAAAATGCAAGTCTGGGCAGAAAAATGCGCGCCCGGGGGAATATGAGCGTCCGAGAGCTAATTTTTTACCCGGACGTGCAATTTTCGCCCGGGCGAGCATATTACACCCGGGCGCGCATATTTCGCCCGGGCGAGCATTTTTCGCCCGGGCGAGCATTTTTCGCCCGGGCGTGCATTTTACTCCGGGGTACGCATTTTTTGCCCTATGCGCGCATTTTTCGCCCGTGCTTGCATTTTTTGCCCGGAAGCGCATTTTTCTCCCTGAAGCGCATTTTTCGCCTGAACGCCCATTTTTGGTGCAAGCTTGCATTTTTTGTCCGGGCGGGCATTTTTCGCCCGGGCGCGCATTTTTTCGTCCTGGCGTGCATTTTTCGCCCGGACGCACATTTTTCGCCCGGAAGAAAAATGCGCGCCCGGGTGAAAAATGAGTGCCCAGGAGAAAAAATGCGCCCGGGCGAAAACTTCTCGCCCGCACGAAAAATGCGCGCTCGTGCGAAAAATGCGCTTCCGGGCAAAAAATAAGCGGCCGAACGAAAAAATGCGCGCCCGGGCGAAAAATGCGCGCCCGGGCGAAAAATGGGCATTCGGGCAAAAAATGTTTTTATAAAAATGCAAGCACGGGCAGAAAAATTCGCGCCCGGGGGAAAATGAGCTTCCGAGACCTAATTTTTTACCCGGACGTGCAATTTTCGCCCGGGCGAGCATATTACACCCGGGCGCGCATATTTCGCCCGGGCGAGCATTTTTCGCCCGAGCGCGCATTTTTCTACGGAGTACGCATTTTTTGCCTTATGCGCGCATTTTTCTCCCGTGCTTTCATTTTTCGTCCGGGCGTGCGTTTTCCGCCCGGACGGACATTTTTCGCCCGATCGCCCATTTTTGGCACGAGCTTGCATTATTTCGGCCGGGCGGGCATTTTTCGCCCGGGCGCGCATTTTTTCCTCCTGGCACGCATTTTTTGCCCGTACGCACATTTTTCACCCTGAAGAAAAATGCGCGCCCAGGAGAAAAATGAGTGCCCAGGAGAAAAAATGCGCCCGGGCGAAAACTTCTCGCCCGGACGAAAAATGTGCGCTCGTGCGAAAAATGCGCTTCCGGGCAAAAAAAGCGCGGTCGGACGAAAAATTGCGCGCCCTGGCGAAAAATGCGTGCCCGGGCTAAAAAATGCGAACTCGGCGAAAAATGGGCGTTCGGGCAAAAAATATTTTTATTAAAATGCAAGCCCGGGCAGAAAAATGCGCGTCCGGGGGAAAATGATCTTCCGAGAGCTAATTTTTTACCCGGACGTGCAATTTTCGCCCGGGCGAGCATATTACACCCGGGCGCGCATATTTCGCCCGGGCGAGCCTTTTTCTCCCGGGTGCGCATTTTTCTCCGGAGTACGCATTTTTTGCCTTATGCGCATTTTTCGCGCGTGCTTTCATTTTTCGTCCGGGCGTGCATTTTTCGACCGGACGCGCATTTTTCGCCCGAACGCCCATTTTTGCCGCGAGCTTGCATTATTTCGGCCGGACGCGCATTTTTTCCTCCTGACGCGCATTTTTTCCCGGACGCACATTTTTTGCCCGGAAGAAAAATGCGCGCCCAGGAGAAAAATGAGTGCCCAGGCGAAAAAATGCGCCCGGGCGAAAACTTCTCGCCCGGACAAAAAATGCGCGCTCGTGCGAAAAATGCGCTTCCGGGCAAAAAAAAGCGCGGCCGGACGAAAAAATGCGCGCCTGGGCGAAAAATGCGCGCCCGGGCTAAAAAATGCGAACTCGGCGAAAAATGGGCGTTCGGGCAAAAAATATGCGTCCGGGCGAAAAATGTGCGGCCCTGCGAAAAATGCGCCCGAGCAAAAAATGCTCGCTCGGGCGAAACAATGCGCGCCCGGGCGAAGAATGTGCGACCTGGAAAAAATACGCGACAGAGCAAAAAATTCGCGTCCGGGCCTAAAATGCACCCATGAGCGAAGAAATGCTCGCCCGGGCAGAAAAATGTTCGCACTGGAGAAAAATTTGCGCTCGGGCGAAAAATGCGTTAACCTTCTATCGAGATGAGTAAGTCCTTTTCGAAAAGGATGAAAAACAGGGGACACGTGACTTTTCAAAAAGTGGAGTAAAAGGAGTTTTCCGCGGTAGCTTTTCCTGCCGGTAGACAATCCAAACGATTTGTTAGGTGCGGTGACGTTTTTCAAAAAAAAAGAAATTAGCTAAAAAGCCATCCCAAACAAGCCCTTAACTGGAGGTTCATTTCACAGTGATGTTTGATTTTCATTTTATTTAAATGTATATACTATTTTTATGAAATGAGAAAAAAAAAAGAATTAGTGAACTCATCGGATTAGCCACAAATTAATTTGGAAAGTTAAATAAAATTTGAACTCAAATGAACAGGATCTTGACACTTGTGTGTCACGCTAAATTCCAGGCTCTTAATTTTTGAAGTAAATGTAGGCGATTGATATATGCACATCAAAGCTGGCTATTCGCAGACCATGATTTAAGTTTTAAAACAAAAAACCTCATGCCCTACCGCGGTATAAGCGCAACCCCCTTTCTTTTCCCGATCCAAGCCGTTGTTCACGCAGTTTCGCCAGTTCGCTGCCGTGCAGGATTTCGATCAGCCGGAGGTGCTTCACCCGTGGACATTACTCCGAGCGTGGGGCGGCCGCCATCGTACGGATCGTCGCCGAGGTCGTGCGGATGTGTCACGCCAATGGGGTTATCCATCGCGATCTCAAGCCGGAGAACTTCTTGTATACAACGAAGAAGGAGAATTCGTCACTGAAGGCCATCGATTTCGGGCTTTCGGTCTTCTTTCAACCAGGTTTGCGCCTATTTAGGGCACATCCTCCGTCTTCTTCTCCCAAGGTTGGTGACATTAGTTTCGATTTGGGGATTTGGGCGCAGGTGAAATGTTTTTGAAAATAGTGGGGAGTCCTTACTACATGACGCCGGAGGAACTACGGACGGAGATCGATGTGTGGAGTGCAGGCGTGATGTTCTATATACTTCTCTGCGGAGTGCCGCCATTTTGGGCTGGTAGGAAACAGGGAGTTTGATGTTCAAAGATGCAAAGATGTTCCCTCCAGGTTATAGCAAATGATGTTGATGTTCAAAGATGCAACCTTCTTATCCATCAGACTAACAGGATGTGCAGTGCTAACTTGATAGTTACTAATCAAGAAGCTCAATACTTTCCTAGTTGTTTGTCAGCGGGATGTTTAGTGCTTAAGGTGTCTATTGTTGTCAAGACTGTCAGAATGGAAAGGATCACCCAAATAATTATCGTATTTTTTTTCTCCACCACTAACAAAAACACAATTTTCACCATAATTGATCAACATTGATTTTGCCAATACATGAACCGGTTTTGATAGGGGCTCCTGTCATAGGCTCTAATTTATAAGAAATAAGGGCGGCAATTATTTCCAAAGACAGCAGTCGTTTCCAAAAGCGGCGTTTATTTCCAAAATCACTCCCCCACCAATTCGGCGGGAAAAATAGACGCTCGAAACCGCGACAAGCACAACGGCGGCGCCCCCTCCCCTCGCGGGAGCGATCCCCGCAACCGCGCCCCGCAAGGGGCACAATCGAGCCGCGTCCCGCAAGGGGCGCGCCCGAGCCGCGCGCCCCGAAACACGGCCAGGCCGCCCCCCCTTGGGGGGCAGTCGAGCCGCACCCCATGCGGGGTGCGGTCGGGCCGCACCCGCGTGGGGTGCGGCCAAGCCGCACCCCGCGCGGGGTGCGGCCCTGCCCCACCCCGCGCAGGGTGCGGTCGCCTCCCCCTCTTTCCTTTTAGGCAGGGGGGGCTTGCGAGGAGCCCTTCCAGGCATGCTCTTCGTCAGGAGCATCGGGTCCCAATTTCTCCTTAGGGCGCAACTCCCCGCTCCGCCGTCCGCCTAGGGCGCCTCCGTGATCCACTACACGTTCAGAACACTTTAGCTCTCGCGCACGCTCAGAACGTTTCCGAACACGTTCGGGAGCGTTCTCACTTTTTGTCTTTCCAGCTTCTCACTTTTTGTCTTTCCCGCTTCTCACTTTTTATCATTCCAGTTTCTCAGATTTCAGGAACAACCTGTCGCCTTTTTCGCCTCCAACGGAACTGCCCGAACTGCCCGAATTGCCGGAACCGCCCGAAGGGCTAGGTGGTCATTTATGAAAAATGGCGATCCGTGTGCCTCGAACCAAAAAATATGATTCGTCCACCAAGCATTTATGGAAACTGCGAACGGCGAAATTACCGGACTGCCCTCGGCCAAAGTTATAAAAGGAGCCCCAAGGCTTCATTGGAGAGGACCTTGCTTTGGAGACCCGGGAGAGCTCCTTACAGACTTTTGCGGAATTCTCCTTCGGCACTTGAAGATCTTCTGCGGGACTTGAGGTTTTCCTTCATCCCGAAAGACGACGCAGCTTCTCACTTTTGTTCTCCGGGGCTTCTCAGTTTCGTTCCCCGAAGCCTTCTCACTTTTGTTCTCCAAGATTCTCAGAAGGGAAAAAGACTTAGTTTTCTGAAAGGTGGCATGTCAACTCCAGAACCCTCTCTCTCTCTTTCTCTCTCTCTCTCTCTCTTATTGTAACGAGCGGCGGCCTGTCGCGCTCGAGTTCTAACTACCAAATTGTAACCCCCAGAAGATAGTGAAGTTTGGTCGGCACAGCTCTGGCCGCGTGGTTTTTTACCCTTTCCGGGTTTTCCACGTTAAAAAGTCTCAGTGTACTCAGCGAATCTCGAATTGACTGTTTGCGCGCTTAGTTCGCTCACGAGCTAAGATGGTTCAATTGGACCGGTCTACCAAGAGCCCTAAGCATTCCACAACAGGTTTAAAAAAAAATTCAGAAGCATTTTGTGCTCCTTATAAAATAAATGTGTTATTTATAAAATAAATATACTATTTTTTTAAAAAAAAACTTACAAAATTAATGGAATCAAAATATGTTATTTAAAAAAATCAGCATTATACTTTTTTTCCCTTTTGCATTTTAAGATGAAAGAGACTAAAATCAATTATTTTTAAAACTTCAAAAACTGATTTTGAAAAGTTAATAGACTGATTTTCAAAAACCCATTAAATTTGGGGACAAACAATAAATTTTCCAAAAAATTAATATATTAAATCATTTTGGTTTTGCTAAGATTTGCAGGTTCTTATGGCTCACGGTGTTTTTTGCTCCGATGAGTCTACCCCACCAATATAGAATGTATGTTTGGCGTGACAACTAGGCCTGTAATGGTTTGGTTTTTCAGTAAAACCGTAAACCGAATCACCCCTATGTGGTTCCAAAAATTTGGAACCGAACCGAACCGCCAAAACATTGAAACCGAACCAAACCAAACTCAATGGTTCGACTCGGTTCGGTTCAGTTTTGGTGGTTTAAATAATGTGATACAAGCTGAAAACATGAATTAAATAATGTGATGTAAGTGATGCTGAACAGTGAACACAATTCCTAATTTTCTATCACCCAACCATTTCAGGACTCCAAAATCAAATCTTTTAATTAACCAATAATATATAAAAAAAAGTAGACAACTTAGATGTGTTGGGTGTGGTTCCCATCCGAATCGGTAAAAACCACCGGACGCGCGCTTGGTGCGGTTCGTAATTTTTTGGTCTTCTATTTGTTGATTAATAGGAAGTTTTTATGTTTGAAAGAAAGAAAAAAAAAGAAAAAAAAAGCCTGAACTATTTTTATGGACTCAGTTTTTATATATATATATTGTTTTTGTTTTTGGGCAAAAACAAAACAGAGAAAAAAAAAAAACAAAACCGTGAGTTTGCTGGGTGAAGTTTTTTTTGGACCGGCTATTGCAGAGGGGCGGCAGTTAAAAGGCAAAAAGTAAAACCTAATCTTCTTAGTTTTTTCTCCCGAGCCCCCTCTCTCCCCCCTTGTTTTTTCTGAAAAATTGCCGCCGTCTGGAATCTGGATGCCTTGAAGGGCTGCGCGCCTGTGGTGTTGAAGGAGTGCCGCCACCTGTGTTGTTGAAGGCTGCCGGCGCCTGTGTTGGAGAAGACTGCCGCCGCCAGTGTTGAAGAAGGCTGCCGTCGCCAGTGTTGAAGAAGGCTGCCGTCGCTCCTGTGCTGAAGGGGACTGTCGGCTGCTGTGTTGGAGGAGATCTGCTGCTTTGTTGGAGGAGATCCTGTCCACTTGTTTGGAGGAGATCCTGCCATTTGTGTTGAAGAAGAAGGGGCTGTCGCCTCTTGTTTGTGTTGGCCTTTGGAGTTTCCGCCTTGGAGGTTGAAGACGAAGAAGGAAGGGGGCTGCGTATAGCCGTTCTTGTTCATGGATTTGGAGAACGTCATCTTCGACGTTGGGACAAATTTCTCAATCCGTCCGGGTAACGACTCTATCACCGTTCTTTTTTTTTCCTTTTTCAATACTGTGATTTTGTATTGTGTTGGAAAGGGGAGGTGTAAATCCTTTGTGGATTATATTTGTGGTGGAGAAGTGGAGATCCTTTGTGAATCGGTGGAGGGAAAGCCTGTATTCCGTGCGTGTGTTTTTCACACATTTTTAGTGGAGGCTTTCCGGGTTGGACTCCGATCGTCCCGTGGTTTTTCACCCAATTGGGTTTCCACGTTAAAATATTTGTGTGCTTTTTTTATTATTTTCTGCATTGTATTTTTCTTTGCGTATTTGCATACCACTCAACGCGGTCACACATGTGCTCGCTCATATTTGCAACAGGTGCTCTGGTCGGGATTGTTAGCTCGCATTCCCAACAAGTGGTATCAGAGCGAGGTTGAGTGACAGAGCCGTTTCAGTGACAGAGCAGATACCGGGCTGACCTTTTGGGTTTTCAGGACGAGTAGATTGTGTTCTCGGGTGTGCAATTGGGAGTGGTAGTTTACGACCATTGGCCCGCTGGCTATCCTCTCCAGTTGCATATTTTGAGATAGTAAACTTAAAGATCAGTGGTCGCTCCGGCCAGTTGGCAGAGCAGAATGGAGTTCACATCAGGTTCAGAGCAGATGGTAAAGTTGAATGGTGCCAATTATCACCAGTGACATCTACTGATGGAGGATTTGATATATGTGAAGGGTTGGCATTCTCCTGTCTTTGAGGAGATGCCAGAGGACATGAATCCGGCAAAATGGAAGGTGGAGCATCGGAAGCTGTGTGGGTTCATTAGACGGTTCGTGGAGCCGAACGTCTACAACCATGTGGCTAGCATCACTGATGCAAAGGTACTGTGGACGACTCTCGAGACCTTGTATGCCAAGAGCACGGGCATTAACAAGTTGTATTTGCTGAAGAAGCTTGGAGAGTTCAGATACCGGGAGGGCTCACCTATTCTGGATCATGTCAACGAGTTCGAGGGGATTATTGATCGTCTGACTGCCATGAAGGTGACTTTTGAAGATGAGGTGAACACTTTGTGGCTACTCAAGTCACTTCCTGATTCTTGGGAGATGGTCAGAGTTTCTCTGATCAATTCTTTCCCCCGGGGGATTGTTACCATGGAGATCGCCAAGAGTGGAATCTTGAATGAGGAGGTGAGACGAAAGTCTCAGGGGACTTCAGGCTCTTCTTCACGAGCTGACGTTCTCTACACTGAGCCCATGGGGAGAGGAAGGAGTAAGAGCCGAGGAAGGAAGGAGGACAGGAGTCAGAGTAGGGGCAAATTGAAGTCACGTTATCAGAACGTGGAATGTCACTATTGCCATAAGAAGGGTCACATCAAGAAGTTTTGCTACTCTTTGAAGAACGATCAGAAGAAGAAGGGGATTGCCAATGAGGGCAAGGATGAGGGTCACACGGCAGCCACCGTTTCGACTGAGGAGGACGACGTCATCATTGTTGGCGACGACATCACTGCTGCACTTGCGTGTGACGACCGATGCTTGATCGTTGATTCTGGAGCCTCTGCGCATGTCTCCCACAACAGGGAGTTATTTGCCACCTACACCACTCATGACTGTGGGGTGTTGAGGATGGGCAATGGGGATACGTCCAAGGTGCTTGGGCGTGGAGACATGCACTTGAAGACGAGTACTAGTGCCCTACTGGTTCTGAGGGATGTGCGGCATTGGTCAGATATTCGCTTCAATCTGATATCTGTTGGCAGACTTGGAGACGAAGGACACATGAGTGTCTTTGGAGGAGACTTCTGGAAGCTGATCAGGGGATCGCTTGTGATGGATAGAGGCTATAGAGATTCTGGACTGTACTACATGGAGGGGAGGCCTGAAGCTGCTCAGGCCAACTCCGTCAGGGATGAGGCATCCACTTCCTTATGACACAGGAGGCTGGCACACATTAGCCAGAAGGGTTTGGGATGCCTGGCGAAGAAGAAGCTGATCAATGATATTTCTGGTGATCACTTAGAGAGGTGAGACCACTACATGGCTAGGAAACAGAACAGGATATCATTTCACAGCCACACGTCCACCAGGAGATCTGAGCCTTTGGAGCTAGTTCATACTGATGTTTGCGGACCACTGAAGGTCCAGACTAGAGGAGGAGCATCATACTTTGTGACTTTCATTGACGACCATTCAAGGAAGCTTTGGGTCTATGCCATCAAGACCAAAGATCAGGTTCTCGATACTTTCAGGAGATTCCACGCTGAGGTGGAGAGACAGTCTGGGAAAAGGCTGAGGTGCATCAGGTCCGACAACGGGGGAGAGTACATTGGTCCCTTTGATGAGTACTGCAGGGACCATGGCATCAGACATGAGAAGACCCCGCCGAAGACGCCACAACTGAATGTTGTAGTTGAGAGGATGAATAGGACACTGATGGAGAGAGTTCGATGCATGCTTTCTGAGTCGAAGCTGCCAGGGATGTTTTGGGGCGAGGCTCTTCTTACTGCAGCGCATGTCATCAACCTCTCGCCGAGTTCAGCATTGCAGGAGGATGTCCCAGATAGGGTCTGGTATGGGAAAGACCCCTATTACAGTCACTTGCGGGTATTTGGCTGCAAAGCCTTTGTGCACGTCCCCAGGGACGAGATGTCGAAGTTGGATTCGAAGACCCGGCAGTGTATTTTCTTGGGGTACGGCTACATTGGAGAGTTTGGGTACAGGTTCTTTGATCCAGTCGAGAAGAAGCTTGTACGTAGCCGTGATGCTGTTTTCTGTGAGGATCTGACTATTGGTGATCCTGAGGGGACTGTTGAGTTTGAGATTGACTCTCGCACTGCTGCAGAGTCACCTATGGTTGGAGATGACGACACTGAGGAGGCTACTGAGCCTGAGCCAGCACATGGTACTGATACCCTTCCGGATCATGATATCACCACTGATGGTGAACCAGGAGTCGCTGAGGACATTGCTGATGATGTGCCTACACCGACCCCTGAACCTGCCTTGCGGAGGTCAGATCGAGTTAGGCATCCTTCCACCAGATACTCTGCATCAGAGTTCATACTTCTGACTGATGCGGGGGAGCCTGAGAGTTATGATGAGGCTGTGGAGAGTGCTGAAAAGCACCAGTGGATGGCTGCAATGCAGGATGAGATGCAGTCGCTGCAGAAGAATCACACATATTGTAAGACCCCACCCCCTTTTTTTTTTGAAGTCCGGGTCTTACCGCCCAGAACTGCCGTCTTGTGGTGGTACCCTCTCAAACATGGTCCCCACCACAACACGCCAATCCTGCCGGCTATTCAACTATATCCAGGCCAACCAAAATCTTAAAAGGAAGAGTGAATTGACAATACCAGTCCACAATAATCACTTCAAATAAGGAAACATGTCTAACAAGAGATATTCATATAAAGTAAGAGTACATCAGAGTGCGGAAATTAAAATAATAGTACAACATGGCCTAAGCCCGGTCCTCGGACGCTTTCTTCGCCTCTCTCCTGGCGAAGATATATCAATCTATGCATCCACAAGGCTCGACTCCTTCGATGGCATATAACTCCGGCTTCTGACCTGGGTAGATGTGTAGCGTAGGAATATGAGGGGTCTTGCTTACCGGGGCTCTCCCGGCGGCAGCTGAGAGTCCGACTCCAGGCCTGTTCACCGTCTCAGGCACCACCCTCTGGGGGTTGACCTGCTCTTCCTGGTTCTCCTGTAATAATAGGGTCCACTGACCGTCAGTCTAAAAGACTCAGCATATTCCTCACCGCCTCCACCCGCGACTCCTAGGCACCGTGCGGGAGGAGGAAGCGGAGGACATCAAGGGGTAATCCAAAGAAGCAGGTGGCAATGGCGAGACTAGCAAGTTTAAAGGTACTAAACAAGTAATGAAAGCATATCTACCCAAGCAGGAGTATGTATATGAGCAAAAGTAAGAAGCAGTATAAGTAACAGAGCAGTATAAGTAAAAGAGTGGTATAATTAAGGAGCAGCTACGAAAGTAACCTTAACTTATATGCACACACAATAGCACATAAGCTAAGGGATCTGGCAAGCAATAAACTCATCGTATAAAAGAGCCCACCCTAATTTATACGATGAGGTCTCTGTTTATGCAGAAATGCTATGCTATGATATGCAATGCAATGATGCAGTGTTTGTATTATTATTTCATACACATGCAACTCACACACACGACTCTGTACGTACAGACCTTTAGTTCCCACTTTTCGGAGGTAGCTAACCTCTCGGGCACCTCCCGTCGTGGTCAAACGGTGGCAGAGGAGCGGGCGTCTCCTCACCTAGGTGGGTAAGTCACACTACCAGACCTAGGCCCAAACGTACGCTGTGATACCGGTACCCGGTACTCATGAGCTCCTGCGTACTAAACTGAACTGGCCAGGCAGGGTTTAGGGAATTCATCCCGTCGGACGCGCAGTAAAACAACCTGGCCCCAATACAACCACTAGCACTGCCGAGTCAACGAACTGCTGTCGGGGTGACGACTAAGACAGAACCGAAGACCCACCACATCTTATACACAAGCAACAAGTATTAGCCATTTACTACCGAGCCTCCAGCTCGCAATTCTATATCAACATTTATAAAGTAGAGCCTACCGCTCGCCAGACTATTCCAGTCCTTCCTTATAATCCGAGCCTACCGCTCGCAGGACTATCCCAGTCCTTCCTATAACCCGAGCCTACCGCTCGCAAGACTATCCCCGTCCTTCCTTATAACCCGAGCCTACCGCTCGCAGGACTATCCCAGTCCATTCTTATATATAACGTCCCGGTTCGGGATGGAAGTTAACTTGCCGAGTTCTCCTACTTAACTAATCTTGACTATGATTTAGTTGAACTTAGAAGCTTTATAGTTAACCTTGGACATCCGGAGGGTTACCCTGTGAGGGGCTCGCAGCGGTACTAGGAAGTGTGGCGGGCTGACACCCCGAACTTCCTATTCCCAAGGCACTTGATCTTGTTGGTGTCTACCCTTTTTTACTTGATCCCCATTTTCCTCTCCAATTACATTACATCTCTAAGATGAGTTAAACTTGGCAATTAGAAGTGGGGGAGTTCCTTGAACTCCAACACCTCCAGCTGTGACCGGGTGCTGACTCTCCCGTCGTCACATTTTAAACTCGAGTCCCCTTTCTTCACCGAGGAACTGCTCACATTCAAATAACATTCTCAACCTTACTTAGACCCATACTCCTATTCTTCGTCATCCTTAATCCAGGGTTTGCCTTAGATGCTTCTCGACTTCTCCCTCGAGTACTACCTTAAAATGGCTCCCCGGCTAAGGGTAGTTTTACATCCATACAGTCGTTTAACACTGATGAGTTGTGTGCGGGGCCCTTGATGAGGTCTAACCTCCTTTTCATATCACTGTAAACTCACACACCTATAGCTTTGCTAAACGCGCCCCAGTCCTTATTTCCCAAGATGCCCTTAGAGATGCTCTTCCAAGTGACCTGAGCCTTCATAATTACTAAAGAGTTAACAGTTCTACATGTGAAGGTCAGTGGTGGTCTAATTCATGTAAATCAGTTTCACTAATCGCAGGCTGAAACAAGGTTGATCTAGATTAGACTCCTATGGTGCGATCTTGATCACATCATATCCAAACGAGTTCCAATTATCACCATAGGTTCGTAATGAGTAGTGATCTAACAATCTCAAATCCTAATTTCATAAATTCTCCAAAGAATCCTAAGTCATAGTTTCTATTAAAGATAGGAGGCGTGCAAATAGAGATTTACACGTCAAGTATTTGATTATGGTCTCAATGATCTCAGGGAAAATTACCATGACATAACGCTGGTCTAAAAACACCAAAACCTGAGTTTCACATTTTTAGCAGGAATATTTGACCATAATTTCTATTTAACCTAGATGGGGTGCAAATAGGGGTTTGCACTACAAGTATTAGGTTATGACCTAAGTAAATTCTGGGAAAACTATTATAGCACCATATTAGTCTAAAAGCACCAGATCCTAAGTCTCATATTATTCCAAGTGATATTTGCCCTTAATTATCATTTAATACATTTGGTGTGCGTATAAGGGTTTACACTACAAGTGCTATGTTAAGACTTCAATAAATTCTGGGAAAACTATTATAGCAACATATTAGTCTAAAAGCACCAGATCCTAAGTCTCATATTATTCCAAGTGATATTTGCCCTTAATTATCATTTAATACCTTTGGTGTGCGTATAAGGGTTTACACTACAAGTGCTATGTTAAGACTTCAATAAATTCTGGGAAAACTATTATAGCACCATATTAGTCTAAAAGCACCGGATCCTAAGTCTCCTATTATTCCAAGTGATATTTGCCCTTAATTATCATTTAATACATTTGGTGTGCGTATAAGGGTTCACACTACAAGTGCTATGTTAAGACTTCAATAAATTCTGGGAAAACTATTATAGCAACATATTAGTCTAAAAGCACCAGAGCCTAAGTCTCATATTATTCCAAGTGATATTTGCCCTTAAGTATCATTTAATACATTTGGTGTGCGTATAAGGGTTCACACTACAAGTGCTATGTTAAGACTTCAATAAATTCTGGGAAAACTATTATAGCAACATATTAGTCTAAAAGCACCAGATCCTAAGTCTCATATTATTCCAAGTGATATTTGCCCTTAATTATCATTTAATACCTTTGGTGTGCGTATAAGGGTTTACACTACAAGTGCTATGTTAAGACTTCAATAAATTCTGGGAAAACTATTATAGCAACATATTAGTCTAAAAGCACCAGATCCTAAGTCTCATATTATTCCAAGTGATATTTGCCCTTAATTATCATTTAATACATTTGGTGTGCGTATAAGGGTTTACACTACAAGTGCTATGTTAAGACTTCAATAAATTCTGGGAAAACTATTATAGCAACATATTAGTCTAAAAGCACCAGATCCTAAGTCTCCTATTATTCCAAGTGATATTTGCCCTTAATTATCATTTAATACCTTTGGTGTGCGTATAAGGGTTTACACTACAAGTGCTATGTTAAGACTTCAATAAATTCTGGGAAAACTATTATAGCAACATATTAGTCTAAAAGCACCAGATCCTAAGTCTCATATTATTCCAAGTTCATATGACCGCCTTTTTATTTTATAACCTAAATTAGGGGTAATTTAGTAAATTCCATATCTTGGGATTTTTGTACCCAAAAATCCCAAATAACTTTTTGGGAAGGCATATTGCTGCCAAGGATCCATGTCCAGCATTTCAAGCCATTGGGTCAACCCCAAGGCATAGGGCTCACTCCACCCAAATTTGCTAATAGACATAAAGAGCAGTCCTAGAAAAATGGCTCTACAAGGAGCTGTAGAACTCCAAATCACTTGATCTCAAATCCTACAGAAAGTAGACCCATAGGGCTACAAATGTTGTCTCTGCCAACTTTTCATGATATGGCCTCTAAGGCCTTCAAAAATAGCATGCAAAGTACATTAAAATCCTAGGCAGAAATATTATGGTTTGCTAATAGACATAATGAGCAGTCTTAGTAGAATGGCTCTACAAGGAGCTGTAGAGCTCCAAATCACTTGATCTCAAATCCTACAGAAAGTAGACCCATAGGGATACAAATGTTGTCTCTGCCAACTTTTCATGGTATGGCCTCTAAAGCCTTCAAAAATAGCATGCAAAGTACATTAAAATCCTAGGCAGAAATATTATGGTTTGCCAATTGACATAATGAGCAGTCTTAGTAGAATGGCTCTACAAGGAGCTGTAGAGCTCCAAATCACTTGATCTCAAATCCTACAGAAAGTAGACCCATAGGGCTACAAATGTTGTCTCTACCAACGTTTCATGATATGGCCTCTAAGGCCTTCAAACATAGCATGCAAAGTACATTAAAATCCTAGGCAAAAATATTATGGTTTGCTAATAGACATAATGAGCAGTCTTAGTAGAATGGCTCTACAAGGAGATATAGAGCTCCAAATCACTTGATCTCACATCCTACAGAAATTGGACCCATAGGGCTACAAATGTTGTCTCTGCCAACTTTTCATGTTATGGCCTCTAAAGCCTTCAAAAATAGCATGCAAAGTACATTAAAATCCTAGGCAGAAATATTATGGTTTGCTAATAGACATAATGAGCAGTCTTAGTAGAATGGCTCTACAAGGAGATGTAGAGCTCCAAATCACTTGATCTTAAATCCTACAGAAAGTAGACCCATAGGGCTACAAATGTTGTCTCTGCCAACATTTCATGGTATGGCCTCTAAGGTCTTCAAAAATAGCATGCAAAGTACATTAAAATCCTAGGCAGAAATATTATGGTTTGCTAATAGACATAATGAGCAGTCTTAGTAGAATGGCTCTACAAGGAGCTGTAGAGCTCCAAATCACTTGATCTCAAATCCTACAGAAAGTAGACCCATAGGGATACAAATGTTGTCTCTGACAACTTTTCATGGTATGGCATCTATGGCCTTCAAAAATAGCATGCAAAGTACATTAAAATCCTAGGCAGAAATATTATGGTTTGCTAATAGACATAATGAGCAGTCTTAGTTGAATGGCTCTACAAGGAGCTGTAGAGCTCCAAATCACTTGATCTCAAATCCTACAGAAAGTAGACCCATAGGGCTACAAATGTTGTCTCTGCCAACTTTTCATGATATGGTTTCTAAGGCCTTCAATTTCAGCATACAAAATAGGCTAAAGGTGTGACAATTAATCAAACATTATGATTTCATTCATTTCATGGGCTGCGAATAAAAATTCAGCCAGATCGGACGGCCAGGGTTCATCGTCCCCGATGAGCCAACAGCCCAGATCTCACGCGCCTGAGCCGTTTTGCGGGGCATTTTCCCGGCAATCTGCAGCACCCTACCGCCGGCCACCGCCTCCACCACCTCCGTTGAGGTGGTGGCTAACGCCAGGCGGTGACACAGCCACCGGAGATGGCCTCTCCAGCGATCCCGAGCAAGAAGAAATGCTCGAGAAATCTCCCTCTATCTCACATGGGATCGGGCTCAATTGAGCCCGATTTCTCTCCTAAATGAATCTAGATACTAGCACAGGTGGAGGGGGAAAGGAACTTGCCTGAGCACGGCCTTGGCGGCGGGTGTTGCGGCGGAGGAAGAGTGCGTCCCTGTTCCCGGCATCCATGGCTATCCCGTGCAGCTGAGGATGAAAACTTGCTCTGGAAGGGGGGGCTCGACTGCTTGGAAGCTCCTGAACGTGGTGAGAGCGAGAGATGAGGGGGAGGAGGTGTATATCGCCGGATATCAAATCCGGCGATTTCACCAATGGTGACACCGCCCTCAGCAGCCACTGCCATGGCTCCAGCTCAGCTTGGTTCAGCTCCTCTCTTCAATTGCCGGTCACAGGAGGGGGAAAACGAGTTGATTTGAACTCCTTTGGAGTTTTGCCATTAATGTGGCCGGCAGGGAAGCTCCCTCTCTCCTCCCCTTCCTCCCAGCGGCGGCCAGCTCAGCCCTCTCCCTGCTGGAATTCCTTGGGAAGGTTGAGGGAAGACCAGAAAATAGGGAGTGGTGGCCAAGTGGCCACCCCTCCATAAATTCTCCTTGAATTCACTCTTGGTGGTGGCCGGCCACCACCTTTGGTGCACCCCTCCTTGGACCCAATTGTGCCCGAGGCAGACCAACCCTTTTTGTGGGCTAGATTAAGTGAGGTTGAGCCAAGTCTAATGACTTGGGCTAGGTTCAAGCTCCCTTGATCAAGGATTGGCTAATTGAATAATTTGGGTTTGGGCTTGACCTCATGTCACACTACCAATATGATTGACCCACATTACTCCCTAAGGCCCCTTGGGCCTATTCCAAAAAGAATTGAGTCATGGTGGGATCAATTGGGGCTTGAGTGCACTTAATTTGCCTATAGGGGCAATTTGGGTATTTTGTTGATTTTGCCCTAATTTTCCCATGGTTGAATGAACACTATGCTCCCTTTAGGTCTCACATACTCCCCTTAGGGTTTGGGAATGATCAATTTGGTTATACTCAATCAATTGGAGGTTAATATGGGTTTTAGCACATTTAGGTCAACTTGGGGCTTCTTAGTAATCAACCCAATTTCCCCCAAATTGACAGCCCTATGATGGGGCTTTTGGGACCCTTAGGTCCCTTAGGGAGGTTGCCATAGGTGAGTGGCTTCAATTTGATTAATTGGGGTTCAATTTGATCAATTGGGGTTCAATTGCCCTTACTTTTGGGACCCTTAGGTCCCTTAGGGAGGTTGCCAGAATTTATTGAAGTCTTAACATAGCACTTGTAGTGTAAACCCTTATACGCACACCAAAGGTATTAAATGATAATTAAGGGCAAATATCACTTGGAATAGTATGAGACTTAGGATCTGGTGCTTTTAGACTAATATGTTGCTATAATAGTTTTCCCAGAATTTATTGAAGTCTTAACATAGCACTTGTAGTGTAAACCCTTATACGCACACCAAATGTATTAAATGATAATTAAGGGCAAATATCACTTGGAATAATATGAGACTTAGGATCTGGTGCTTTTAGACTAATATGTTGCTATAATAGTTTTCCCAGAATTTATTGAAGTCTTAACATAGCACTTGTAGTGTAAACCCTTATACGCACACCAAAGGTATTAAATGATAATTAAGGGCAAATATCACTTGGAATAATATGAGACTTAGGATCTGGTGCTTTTAGACTAATATGTTGCTATAGTAGTTTTCCCAGAATTTATTGAAGTCTTAACGTAGCACTTGTAGTGTGAACCCTTATACGCACACCAAATGTATTAAATGATAATTAAGGGCAAATATCACTTGGAATAATATGAGACTTAGGCTCTGGTGCTTTTAGACTAATATGTTGCTATAATAGTTTTCCCAGAATTTATTGAAGTCTTAACATAGCACTTGTAGTGTGAACCCTTATACGCACACCAAATGTATTAAATGATAATTAAGGGCAAATATCACTTGGAATAATAGGAGACTTAGGATCCGGTGCTTTTAGACTAATATGGTGCTATAATAGTTTTCGCAGAATTTATTGAAGTCTTAACATAGCACTTGTAGTGTAAACCCTTATACGCACACCAAAGGTATTAAATGATAATTAAGGGCATCTTGGGAAATAAGGATTGGGGCGCGTTTAGCAAAGCTATAGGTGTGTGAGTTTACAGTGATATGAAAAGGAGGTTAGACCTCATCAAGGGCCCCGCACACAACTCATCAGTGTTAAACGACTGTATGGAAGTAAAACTACCCTTAGCCCGGGAGCCATTTTAAGGTAGTACTCGAGGGAGAATTCGAGAAGCATCTAAGGCAAACCCTGGATTAAGGATGACGAAGAATAGGAGTATGGGTCTAAGTAAGGTTGAGAATGTTATTTGAATGTGAGCAGTTCCTCGGTGAAGAAAGGGGACTCGAGTTTAAAATGTGACGACGGGAGAGTCAGCACCCGGTCACAGCTGGAGGTGTTGGAGTTCAAGGAACTCCCCCACTTCTAATTGCCAAGTTTAACTCATCTTAGAGATGTAATGTAATTGGAGAGGAAAATGGGGATCAAGTAAAAAGGGGTAGACACCAACAAGATCAAGTGCCTTGGGAATAGGAAGTTCGGGGTGTCAGCCCGCCACACTTCCTAGTACCGCTGCGAGCCCCTCACAGGGTAACCCTCCGGATGTCCAAGGTTAACCATAAAGCTTCTAAGTTCAACTAAATCATAGTCAAGATTAATTAAGTAGGAGAACTCGGCAAGTTAACTTCCATCCCGAACCGGGACGTTATATATAAGAATGGACTGGGATAGTCCTGCGAGCGGTAGGCTCGGGTTATAAGGAAGGACTGGGATAGTCTTGCGAGCGGTAGGCTCGGGTTATAGGAAGGACTGGGATAGTCCTGCGAGCGGTAGGCTCGGATTATAAGGAAGGACTGGAATAGTCTGGCGAGCGGTAGGCTTTACTTTATAAATGTTGATATAGAATTGCGAGCTGGAGGCTCGGTAGTAAATGGCTAATACTTGTTGCTTGTGTATAAGATGTGGTGGGTCTTCGGTTCTGTCTTAGTCGTCACACCGACAGCAGTTCGTTGACTCGGCAGTGCTAGTGGTTGTATTGGGGCCAGGTTGTTTTACTGCGCGTCCGACGGGACGAATTCCCTAAACCCTGCCTGGCCAGTTCAGTTTAGTACGCAGGAGCTCATGAGTACCGGGTACCGGTATCACAGCGTACGTTTGGGCCTAGGTCTGGTAGTGTGACTTACCCACCTAGGTGAGGAGACGCCCGCTCCTCTGCCACCGTTTGACCACGACGGGAGGTGCCCGAGAGGTTAGCTACCTCCGAAAAGTGGGAACTAAAGGTCTGTACGTACAGAGTCGTGTGTGTGAGTTGCATGTGTATGAAATAATAATACAAACACTGCATCATTGCATTGCATATCATAGCATAGCATTTCTGCATAAACAGAGACCTCATCGTATAAATCAGGGTGGGCTCTTTTATACGATGAGTTTATTGCTTGCCAGATCCCTTAGCTTATGTGCAATTGTGTGTGCATATAAGTTAAGGTTACTTTCGTAGCTGCTCCTTAATTATACCACTCTTTTACTTATACTGCTCTGTTACTTATACTGCTTCTTACTTTTGCTCATATACATACTCCTGCTTGGGTAGATATGCTTTCATTACTTGTTTAGTACCTTTAAACTTGCTAGTCTCGCCATTGCCACCTGCTTCTTTGGATTACCCCTTGATGTCCTCCGCTTCCTCCTCCCGCACGGTGCCTAGGAGTCGCGGGTGGAGGCGGTGAGGAATATGCTGAGTCTTTTAGACTGACGGTCAGTGGACCCTATTATTACAGGAGAACCAGGAAGAGCAGGTCAACCCCCAGAGGGTGGTGCCTGAGACGGTGAACAGGCCTGGAGTCGGACTCTCAGCTGCCGCCGGGAGAGCCCCGGTAAGCAAGACCCCTCATATTCCTACGCTACACATCTACCCAGGTCAGAAGCCGGAGTTATATAACATCGAAGGAGTCGAGCCTTGTGGATGCATAGATTGTTATATCTTCGCCAGGAGAGAGGCGAAGAAAGCGTCCGATGACCGGGCTTAGGCCATGTTGTACTATTATTTTAATTTCCGCACTCTGATGTACTCTTACTTTATATGAATATCTCTTGTTGGACATGTTTCCCTATTTGAAGTGATTATTGTGGACTGGTATTGTCAATTCACTCTTCCTTTTAAGATTTTGGTTGGCCTGGATATAGTTGAATAGCCGGCAGGATTGGCGTGTTGTGGTGGGGACCATGTTTGAGAGGGTACCACCACAAGACGGCAGTTCTGGGCGGTAAGACCCGGACTTCAAAAAAAAAGGGGGTGGGGTCTTACAAACTGGTATCAGAGGGAGGTTTCGATCCTCCGACCTGTGGGTTATGGACCCACCATGCTTCCGCTGGCCTTTTTCCTCGGCCCTTCACCATTTGCTGATCTGCCTCCAGTCTTCTTGCTGCTTCGCTGATTCGGGCTAAACTGGAGTCCGCCACATATTGTAGGGAGTGTCTGAGATCGTCTCGTAGGCCCTTGAAGAACCTCTTGGCGTACCCAGAGTCGCTTATTCGATGTGATGTAGCGAAGCGAGCCAGGTGAGAGAACTCCCGCTGGTAATCCAATACTGAAAGATTCCCCTGCCTCAGATGCAAGAACCTTTCCTCCAGTTCATCTCTTGCTGTTTGAGGCACAAAGTGCTCAAGTAGTGCCTCCTTAAACTCTTCCCACGTGATGTCGGCGTACTCAAGACCGGCAAAGGTGGTGTCTAAAGCTGACTTCCACCATCTCTTAGCATGAGATTTTAGGGCAGAAACAGCTAAGGACACTACAACATCCGTCGGGCAACGAATCCCTGCCAGCATTTCCTGGATTGCATCCAGCCATTCCTCCGTTTGCACCACGGACTTAGATCCTGTGTAAGATGGGGGGGAGAGACCCCGGAAGATGCTCAACCAGTTTGCCCCTGGGTTGGGGGCCTGAAGTGGGACCTGTTGCTGAGTAAAAGCCTGCAGGATAGCGGTCAGGGTCTGACCCAGCTCCGTTTGTTGGAACTGGACGGGAGCCGGTGGAGGAGGGACCGCATTCTGTGCGGGAGGTACTTCGTCTTGCAGTGGGGGAACCGTAGCCTGTTCCGGAGGGACTTCATCTTGCACTGGGGGAATCACGACCTGAACATGGGGAATCGTTCTCCGGTTGGGAACATTTACCGGAGGCTACATAAGAAAAGTGTTTAATTAGAAAGGTTGGCCCTAAGCATCCTGCCCATGGTTGGACCAGTGGTTCCCAAGTATGTTCCTCTCAAACATGGTCCTAGCCTAGAGGGTTAGGACCATGTTTGGACTATGATTCAAATAGTTTCGGGTAGCGTTGCTGCATTAGATCCAGTGGTTCCCAAGTATGTTCCTCCTGCCCATGGTTGGACCAAAGGACCTTTACTAATGGCACCTTCTTTCGTCGTAGAACCCGGATGCTGGAGTCGTCAATCCGGGTAGGCTCCATACGGACTGACCGATCTGTGTCTACTGGGCCTGAGGTACGAGTGATCTGTTGTTCTGGCTTAAGCAGAGCCTTCCGGAGCGAAGAGACGTGGAAGACGTCGTGCAGGTTCTCTAATTCTGGTGGTAGCTCCAGTCGGTATGCCAGAGGGCCAATCCGCTCCAGGATTTTGTAAGGTCCCATATACCTAGGACTGAGCTTCTTTAACCTCCGTACCCGTGTGACACCGTGCACTGGACGTACCTTCAGAAACACTTTGTCTCCCACCCAAAATTCGACCTTACGATGCCACGCGTCGTAATATTTGGCCTGCCGACTCTGGGCTTCTAGCATCCGTTCCCGGATTAGTCGCACCAGAGCGTCCGTGTCCTCTTCAAACTTCGACCCTGGCACTCCTGGGAAGTCATCCTGAATCCATGACATCGGGGTTCTGCATTTACGACCATACAATGCTTCGTAGGGGGCCATGCCGATGCTGGATTGATGGCTATTATTGTAAGAAAACTCGGCGAGTGGCAGCAACCTTTCCCAAGGTTCGTTGCGGTCCAGAATGCAGAGGCGTAGTAGGTCTTCCATCGTCCGAATTGTACGTTCGGTTTGACCATCTGTCTGAGGGTGGAAGGCGGTGCTGAAGGTCAGCCGAGATCCCAGATAGGCTTGAACAGCCTTCCATTCCCGAGACGTGAACCGGCCATCCCGATCGGACACGATCGACTTAGGGACTCCGTGGTACCGAACAAATTTCTCTACAAATAATCGTACTAACGTTCCGACCGGAGCACCCTTCCTGACTGGAATGAACCGAGCCACCTTCGTCAGCCTGTCAACAATCACCCATACTGAGTCATTCCCGGAGTGGGAGCGAGGTAGCCCATGCACGAAGTCCATAGATATGTCGTCAAACTTCCACTCAGGCACAGGTAGAGGCTGCATTAGTCCCCCTGGCTTCTTGCATTCTGTCTTCACTTGCTGACAAGATACACAGTGCGTCACAAAACGGGCGATGTCTTTCTTCATACCGGGCCAGTACATTGACTTTCTCAGATCCGTCGTCATTTTGGAGACGCCCGGGTGTATGGAGTACTTGCTATTATGTGCCTCAGCCATGATATCTTCCCGAATCCTGTCTCCTTGTGGTATGAGTATCCGCCCACGGAAGTGAATGAGATCATCACACAAGGTAAAGTTCCCGGAGGGGCCTGACTCCAGGGCCGCAAACACTGGTTCCAATGATGCATCTTGTCTTTGCCCAAATCTAATGCGATCTTGAATGTCGCAGGTCATGCTCATGGCTGCCAAGTATTCTGCATAGGTCTCGGGGTTGGCCCTAGATATCAGTGTGACTTGCATGTCCTGAAGTACCCTTATTAGTTCCATAACCATTAGTCAAGGTTCCGGGTCGGACGTACTCGCTCTTCGGCTGAGTGCGTCTGCTACCGTGTTCGCCTTCCCGGGGTGATAGTGCATTGTATATTGATAGTCGCACAAGAACTCTAGCCATCTCCGTTGGCATAGATTCAAGTCCTTCTGGGTGTCGATGTACTTGAGATTCTTGTGATCCGAGAAGATCTCGCAATGAACCCCATATAAGTAGTGCCTCCAAATCTTCAAGGCGAAAACCACTGCTCCGAGCTCTAAGTCGTGTACCGGATAATTTTGTTCATGTTTCTTTAATTGTCTCGAGGCATAAGCAATCACATGACCATGCTGCATGAGGACAGCACCCATTCCTTGATAAGATGCGTCGGTGTAGATTTGAAATCCCTCCTTTCCGGATGGGAGGGTAAGAATGGGGGATGTGGTGAGTCGGTTCTTCAACTCCTGAAAGGCTGCCTCACACTTGTCTGTCCACACAAATGCTGCATCCTTCTTTGTTAACGAGGTGAGGGGAAGTGCAATCCTTGAAAATCCCTCCACGAACTTACGATAATATCCGGCTAATCCCAGGAAGCTGCGGACATCCGAGGCCGACTTCGGTTGCGGCCAATCCCTTACCGCCCGTTCCTTGGCCGGATCCACTGCCAACCCGGCCCCACTGATCACGTGCCCTAGGAAAGCCACCTCCCGTAGCCAAAATTGGCACTTCGAGAGCTTTGCATACATTTGATGTTGCCGTAACTTGCTCAAAACTTGAGTCAAGTGTTGGGTATGCTCCTCCTTTATTTTGGAGTAGATTAAGATATCATCAATAAACACGATAACGAACCTATCTAGGTAAGGTTCGAAAACATGGTTCATTAAGCTCATGAATGCAGAGGGAGCATTCGTGAGCCCGAATGGCATCACTGTAAATTCATATAATCCGTAACGAGAACTGAAGGCCGTCTTTGGGATATCTTCCTCTCGTATTCGCAATTGATAGTACCCGAACCTCAAATCAAGCTTAGAGAACCAGAAGGCCCCCTGTAGCTGGTCAAATAGCTCATCAATCCTCGGTAGCGGATATGTGTTCCGTACCGTCAGCCGATTCAGCTCTCGGTAGTCGATGCAGAGACGAAGTGACCCATCCTTCTTCTTTACAAATAGTACCGGTGCTCCCCAGGGTGATGAACTTGGTCTGACGAACCCTGAGTCCACCAGTTCCTGGAGTTGAGTCCTGAACTCAGCCAATTCTCTTGGTGCCATTCTATATGGTGCCCGAGACACCGGTTTTGCTCCTGGTACTAGTTGAATTTGGAAGTCCTTTTCCCTGTGTGGCGGTAGTCCGGGTAGTTTTTCTGGGAAGACATCAGGAAATTTTTGAACTACGGGAATATCAGTCAGGGGATTACTTTCCTCCTTCATTTCAAAGCAGATCATGAAGACTTCATCTCCTTGCAAGTGGGCCTTGACAGCTTGAATTGATGAGATTAAACGACGAGAGATAGGTTTAATACCTTCGATCACCACATCGTCGCCCTCGTGTTTTAGCATGATTTTCTTTGCCTGACAATCGATCTTGGCGTGGTTCCAGTATAGCCAGTTCATGCCTAAGATTAGATCGTAGCCCTTCATCTTTAGTAGTGTTGCCGGTGCTTCGAACATCTTCCCTCCGATCTCCACATTCATGTTGCACTTAGCACATGTTTCTATCTCTGACCCGTCCGCCAGTCGCACCTTCCTTTCGACGCCTTCGAAATGTTGTACTTGGTCCAAGTCGTCCACGAATTCCGCCGAAACGAATGAGTGGGAGGCGCCCGTATCGAAAAGGGTGTACGCAGGCTTTTTACATACTAGCACTATACCTGGGTGATTTTGCGATTTAGTTTATTGTTTGACGTAAGCTAAAGGTCGGCAAGTAATTAAACAATTATGTAGGGAAAAACTGAGGTACCTGTGATCACATCCTCTGGATTTCTGGGTTCGGCAAGATCCAGTGCATACATTTGCTCCGGCTGCCTGCCTCTATCCGGTGGCCCTCGACCTCGTCCACGTCCTCGGCCTCGGCCCCTGATTTGTTGTACCGATGGTGCTGCTATAGGTAGGGGTGGGGGTTACCCCATCTCTGAGGGCAGTGAGCCTGCACATGCCCTGGTTGGTGACACCAGAAACACACTGGCGGGGGATGTGCTCTACCTTCTTGTTCTCGGGGCCCCTGTATCCGCAACGGCTGAGGTGCAAGTACAGCCGGGGGTCTCTGGTCCGGTCGGGGGTCTGGATGAGGTTGTCCTCTGCCTCTTTGATGTCTAATGAATCCACCACGCTGTCGGTGGTCCCGTCCTCTATTCCCGTTTCCATCTTCCGCTGGCCTTTTTCCTCGGCCCTTCACCATTTGCTGATCTGCCTCCAGTCTTCTTGCTGCTTCGCTGATTCGGGCTAAACTGGAGTCCGCCACATATTGTAGGGAGTGTCTGAGATCGTCTCGTAGGCCCTTGAAGAACCTCTTGGCGTACCCAGAGTCGCTTATTCGATGTGATGTAGCGAAGCGAGCCAGGTGAGAGAACTCCCGCTGGTAATCCAATACTGAAAGATTCCCCTGCCTCAGATGCAAGAACCTTTCCTCCAGTTCATCTCTTGCTGTTTGAGGCACAAAGTGCTCAAGTAGTGCCTCCTTAAACTCTTCCCACGTGATGTCGGCGTACTCAAGACCGGCAAAGGTGGTGTCTAAAGCTGACTTCCACCATCTCTTAGCATGAGATTTTAGGGCAGAAACAGCTAAGGACACTGCAACATCCGTCGGGCAATGAATCCCTGCCAGCATTTCCTGGATTGCATCCAGCCATTCCTCCGTTTGAACCACTGACTCAGATCCTGTGTAAGATGGGGGGGAGAGACCCCGGAAGAAGCTCAACCAGTTTGCCCCTGGGTTGGGCACCTGAAGTGGGACCTGTTGCTGAGTAAAAGCCTGCAGGATAGCGGTCAGGGTCTGACCCAGCTCCGTTTGTTGGAACTGGACGGGAGCCGGTGGAGGAGGGACCGCATTCTGTGCGGGAGGTACTTCGTCTTGTAGTGGGGGAACCGTAGCCTGTTCCGGAGGGACTTCATCTTGCACTGGGGGAATCACGACCTGAACATGGGGAATCGTTCTCCGGTTGGGAACATTTACCGGAGGCTACATAAGAAAAGTGTTTAATTAGAAAGGTTGGCCCTAAGCATCTCGTTTGATGGACAATTTAACGTGATTTCTCCTATGGGCACACCATTGCTTCCGCTGCTAGTTTGTCCTCAAACTAACTCGAGCGGGGTTGCCCTAGGGTTGTGGACTCCTTATTTGGATCGGTTTTGGCTAAGCTGATACCAGTTTGTAAGACCCCACCCCCTTTGATGAGAATTGAGCCAGTTAAGCGGCATCGCCTGGACTTCCCAGGAGGTCACCCATCCCAGAATTGCTCCAGCCCGAGCACGCTTAACTATGGAGTACTTTCACTTCTCATCACCATAAGTAAGGGCAATTGAACCTCAATTGATCAAATTGAAGCCACTCACCTATGGCAACCTCCCTAAGGGACCTAAGGGTCCCAAAAGCCCCATCATAGGGCTGTCAATTTGGGGGAAATTGGGTTGATTACTAAGAAGCCCCAAGTTGACCTAAATGTGCTAAAACCCATATTAACCTCCAATTGATTGAGTATAACCAAATTGATCATTCCCAAACCCTAAGGGGAGTATGTGAGACCTAAAGGGAGCATAGTGTTCATTCAACCATGGGAAAATTAGGGCAAAATCAACAAAATACCCAAATTGCCCCTATAGGCAAATTAAGTGCACTCAAGCCCCAATTGATCCCACCATGACTCAATTCTTTTTGGAATAGGCCCAAGGGGCCTTAGGGAGTAATGTGGGTCAATCATATTGGTAGTGTGACATGAGGTCAAGCCCAAACCCAAATTATTCAATTAGCCAATCCTTGATCAAGGGAGCTTGAACCTAGCCCAAGTCATTAGACTTGGCTCAACCTCACTTAATCTAGCCCACAAAAAGGGTTGGTCTGCCTTGGGCACAATTGGGTCCAAGGAGGGGTGCACCAAAGGTGGTGGCCGGCCACCACCAAGAGTGAATTCAAGGAGAATTTATGGAGGGGTGGCCACTTGGCCACCACTCCCTATTTTCTGGTCTTCCCTCAACCTTCCCAAGGAATTCCAGTAGGGAGAGGGCTGAGCTGGCCGCCGCTGGGAGGAAGGGGAGGAGAGAGGGAGCTTCCCTGCCGGCCACATTAATGGCAAAACTCCAAAGGAGTTCAAATCAACTCGTTTTTCCCCCTCCTGTGACCGGCAATTGAAGAGAGGAGCTGAACCAAGCTGAGCTGGAGCCATGGCAGTGGCTGCTGAGGGCGGTGTCACCATTGTGGAGTACTTTCACTTCTCATCACCATAAGTAAGGGCAATTGAACCCCAATTGATCAAATTGAAGCCACTCACCTATGGCAACCTCCCTAAGGGACCTAAGGGTCCCAAAAGCCCCATCATAGGGCTGTCAATTTGGGGGAAATTGGGTTGATTACTAAGAAGCCCCAAGTTGACCTAAATGTGCTAAAACCCATATTAACCTCCAATTGATTGAGTATAACCAAATTGATCATTCCCAAACCCTAAGGGGAGTATGTGAGACCTAAAGGGAGCATAGTGTTCATTCAACCATGGGAAAATTAGGGCAAAATCAACAAAATACCCAAATTGCCCCTATAGGCAAATTAAGTGCACTCAAGCCCCAATTGATCCCACCATGACTCAATTCTTTTTGGAATAGGCCCAAGGGGCCTTAGGGAGTAATGTGGGTCAATCATATTGGTAGTGTGACATGAGGTCAAGCCCAAACCCAAATTATTCAATTAGCCAATCCTTGATCAAGGGAGCTTGAACCTAGCCCAAGTCATTAGACTTGGCTCAACCTCACTTAATCTAGCCCACAAAAAGGGTTGGTCTGCCTTGGGCATAATTGGGTCCAAGGAGGGGTGCACCAAAGGTGGTGGCCGGCCACCACCAAGAGTGAATTCAAGGAGAATTTATGGAGGGGTGGCCACTTGGCCACCACTCCCTATTTTCTGGTCTTCCCTCAACCTTCCCAAGGAATTCCAGCAGGGAGAGGGCTGAGCTGGCCGCCGCTGGGAGGAAGGGGAGGAGAGAGGGAGCTTCCCTGCCGGCCACATTAATGGCAAAACTCCAAAGGAGTTCAAATCAACTCGTTTTTCCCCCTCCTGTGACCGGCAATTGAAGAGAGGAGCTGAACCAAGCTGAGCTGGAGCCATGGCAGTGGCTGCTGAGGGCGGTGTCACCATTGGTGAAATCGCCGGATTTGATATCCGGCGATATACACCTCCTCCCCCTCATCTCTCCCTCTCACCACGTTCAGGAGCTTCCAAGCAGTCGAGCCCCCCCTTCCAGAGCAAGTTTTCATCCTCAGCTGCACGGGATAGCCATGGATGCCGGGAACAGGGATGCACTCTTCCTCCGCCGCAACACCCGCCGCCAAGGCCGTGCTCAGGCAAGTTCCTTTCCCCCTCCACCTGTGCTAGTATCTAGATTCATTTAGGAGAGAAATCGGGCTCAATTGAGCCCGATCCCATGTGAGATAGAGGGAGATTTCTCGAGCATTTCTTCTTGCTCGGGATCGCCGGAGAGGCCATCTCCGGTGGCCGTGTCACCGCCTGGCGTTAGCCACCACCTCAACGGAGGTGGTGGAGGCGGTGGCCGGCGGTAGGGTGCTGCAGATTGCCGGGAAAATGCCCCGCAAAACGGCTCAAGCGCATGAGATCTGGGCTGTTGGCTCATCGGGGACGATGAACCCTGGCCGTCTGATCTGGCTGAATTTTTATTCGCAGCCCATGAAATGAATGAAATCATAATGTTTGATTAATTGTCACACCTTTAGCCTATTTTGTATGCTGAAATTGAAGGCCTTAGAAGCCATATCATGAAAAGTTGGCAGAGACAACATTTGTAGCCCTATGGGTCTACTTTCTGTAGGATTTGAGATCAAGTGATTTGGAGCTCTACAGCTCCTTGTAGAGCCATTCTACTAAGACTGCTCATTATGTCTATTAGCAAACCATAATATTTCTGCCTAGAATTTTAATGTACTTTGCATGCTATTTGTGAAGGCCTTAGAGGCCATACCATGAACAGTTGGCAGAGACAACATTTGTAGCCCTATGGGTCTACTTTCTGTAGGATTTTAGATCAAGTGATTTGGAGCTATACAGCTCCTTGTAGAGCCATTCTACTAAGACTGCTCATTATGTCTATTAGGAAACCATAATATTTCTGCCTAGGATTTTAATGTACTTTGCATGCTATTTTTGAAGGCTTTAGAGGCCATACTATGAAAAGTTGGCAGAGACAACATTTGTAGCCCTATGGGTCTACTTTATGTAGGATTTGAGATCAAGTGATTTGGAGCTCTACAACTCCTTGTAGAGCCATTCTACTAAGACTGCTCATTATGTCTATTAGCAAACCATAATATTTCTGCCTAGGATTTTAATGTACTTTGCATGCTATTTTTGAAGGCCTTAGAGGCCATACCATGAAAAGTTGGCAGAGACAACATTTGTATCCCTATGGGTCTACTTTCTGTAGGATTTGAGATCAAGTGATTTGGAGCTCGACAGCTCCTTGTAGAGCCATTCTACTAAGACTGCTCATTATGTCTATTAGCAAACCATAATATTTCTGCCTAGAATTTTAATGTACTTTGCATGCTATTTTTGAAGGCCTTAGAGGCCATACCATGAAAAGTTGGCAGAGACAACATTTGTATCCCTATGGTTCTACTTTCTGTATGATTTGAGATCAAGTGATTTGGAGCTATACAGCTCCTTGTAGAGCCATTCTACTAAGACTGCTCATTATGTCTATTAGGAAACCATAATATTTCTGCCTAGGATTTTAATGTACTTTGCATGCTATTTTTGAAGGCTTTAGAGGCCATACTATGAAAAGTTGGCAGAGACAACATTTGTAGCCCTATGGGTCTACTTTCTGTAGGATTTGAGATCAAGTTATTTGGAGATCTACAGCTCCTTGTAGAGCCATTCTACTAAGACTGCTCATTATGTCTATTCGCAAACCATAATATTTCTGCCTAGGATTTTAATGTACTTTGCATGCTATTTTTGAAGGCCTTAGAGGCCATATAATGAAAAGTTGGCAGAGACAACATTTGTAGCCCTATGGGTCTACTTTCTGTATGATTTGAGATCAAGTGATTTGGAGCTCTACAGCTCCTTGTAGAGCCATTCTACTAAGACTGCTCATTATGTCTATTGGCAAACCATAATATTTCTGCCTAGGATTTTAATGTACTTTGCATGCTATTTTTGAAGGCTTTAGAAGCCATACCATGAAAAGTTGGCAGAGACAACATTTGTAGCCCTATGGGTCTACTTTCTGTAGGATTTGAGATCAAGTGATTTGGAGCTCTACAGCTCCTTGTAGAGCCATTCTACTAAGACTGCTCATTATGTCTATTAGCAAACCATAATATTTCTGCCTAGGATTTTAATGTACTTTGCATGCTATTTTTGAAGGCCTTAGAGGCCATACCATGAAAAGTTGGCAGAGACAACATTTGTATCCCTATGGGTCTACTTTCTGTAGGATTTGAGATCAAGTGATTTGGAGCTCGACAGCTCCTTGTAGAGCCATTCTACTAAGACTGCTCATTATGTCTATTAGCAAACCATAATATTTCTGCCTAGGATTTTAATGTACTTTGCATGCTATTTTTGAAGGCCTTAGAGGCCATACCATGAAAAGTTGGCAGATTCAACATTTGTAGCCCTATGGGTCTGCTTTCTGTAGGATGTGAGATCAAGTGATTTGGAGCTCTACAGGTTCTTGTAGAGCCATTCAACTAAGACTGCTCATTATGTCTATTAGCAAACCATAATATTTCTGCCTAGGATTTTAATGTACTTTGCATTCTATTTTTGAAGGCCTTAGAGGCCATATAATGAAAAGTTGGCAGAGACAACATTTGTAGCCCTATGGGTCTACCTTCTGTAGGATTTGAGATCAAGTGATTTGGAGCTCTACAGCTCCTTGCAGAGCCATTCTACTAAGACTGCTCATTATGTCTATTAGCAAACCATAATATTTCTGCCTAGGATTTTAATGTACTTTGCATGCTATTTTGGAAGGTTTAGAGGCCATACCATGAAAAGTTGGCAGAGACAACATTTGTAGCCCTATGGGTCTACTTTCTGTAGGATTTGAGATCAAGTGATTTGGAGCTCTACAGCTCCTTGTAGAGCCATTCTACTAAGACTGCTCATTATGTCTATTAGCAAACCATAATATTTCTGCCTAGGATTTTAATGTACATTGCATGCTATTTTTGAAGGCTTTAGAAGCCATACCATGAAAAGTTGGCAGAGACAACATTTGTAGCCCTATGGGTCTACTTTCTGTAGGATTTGAGATCAAGTGATTTGGAGCTCTACAGCGCCTTGTAGAGCCATTCTA
This sequence comes from Dactylorhiza incarnata, assembly GCA_033032865.1. Classification (NCBI taxonomy): domain Eukaryota; kingdom Viridiplantae; phylum Streptophyta; class Magnoliopsida; order Asparagales; family Orchidaceae; genus Dactylorhiza; species Dactylorhiza incarnata. Next base: position 5,663 of record JAWHQI010000356.1, on the reverse strand, counting down.
CTAAGACTGCTCATTATGTCTATTAGCAAACCATAATATTTCTGCCTAGGATTTTAATGTACTTTGCATGCTATTGTTGAAGGCTTTAGAGGCCATACCATGAAAAGTTGGCAGAGACAACATTTGTAGCCCTATGGGTCTACTTTCTGTAGGATTTGAGATCAAGTGATTTGGAGCTCTACAGCTCCTTGTAGAGCCATTCTACTAAGACTGCTCATTATGTCTATTAGCAAACCATAATATTTCTGCCTAGGATTTTAATGTACTTTGCATGCTATTTTTTGAAGGCCTTAGAGGCCATACCATGAAAAGTTGGCAGAGACAACATTTGTAGCCCTATCGGTCTACTTTCTGTAGGATTTGAGATCAAGTGATTTGGAGCTCTACAGCTCCTTGTAGAGCCATTCTACTAAGACTGCTCATTATGTCTATTAGCAAACCATAATATTTCTGCCTAGGATTTTAATGTACTTTGCATGCTATTTTTGAAGGCCTTAGAGGCCATATCATGAAAAGTTAGCAGAGACAACATTTGTAGCCCTATGGGTCTACTTTCTGTAGGATTTGAGATCAAGTGATTTGGAGCTATACAGCTCCTTGTAGAGCCATTCTACTAAGACTGCTCATTATGTCTATTAGCAAATTTGGGTGGAGTGAGCCCTATGCCTTGGGGTTGACCCAATGGCTTGAAATGCTGGACATGGATCCTTGGCAGCAATATGCCTTCCCAAAAAGTTATTTGGGATTTTTGGGTACAAAAATCCCAAGATATGGAATTTACTAAATTACCCCTAATTTAGGTTATAAAATAAAAAGGCGGTCATATGAACTTGGAATAATATGAGACTTAGGATCTGGTGCTTTTAGACTAATATGTTGCTATAATAGTTTTCCCAGAATTTATTGAAGTCTTAACATAGCACTTGTAGTGTAAACCCTTATACGCACACCAAAGGTATTAAATGATAATTAAGGGCAAATATCACTTGGAATAATAGGAGACTTAGGATCTGGTGCTTTTAGACTAATATGTTGCTATAATAGTTTTCCCAGAATTTATTGAAGTCTTAACATAGCACTTGTAGTGTAAACCCTTATACGCACACCAAATGTATTAAATGATAATTAAGGGCAAATATCACTTGGAATAATATGAGACTTAGGATCTGGTGCTTTTAGACTAATATGTTGCTATAATAGTTTTCTCAGAATTTATTGAAGTCTTAACATAGCACTTGTAGTGTAAACCCTTATACACACACCAAAGGTATTAAATGATAATTAAGGGCAAATATCACTTGGAATAATATGAGACTTAGGATCTGGTGCTTTTAGACTAATATGTTGCTATAATAGTTTTCCCAGAATTTATTGAAGTCTTAACATAACACTTGTAGTGTAAACCCTTATACGCACACCAAATGTATTAAATGATAATTAAGGGCAAATATCACTTGGAATAATATGAGACTTAGGATCTGGTGCTTTTAGACTAATATGTTGCTATAATAGTTTTCTTAGAATTTATTGAAGTCTTAACATAGCACTTGTAGTGTAAACCCTTATACACACACCAAAGGTATTAAATGATAATTAAGGGCAAATATCACTTGGAATAATATGAGACTTAGGATCCGGTGCTTTTAGACTAATATGTTGCTATAATAGTTTTCCCAGAATTTATTGAAGTCTTAACATAGCACTTGTAGTGTGAACCCTTATACGCACACCAAATGTATTAAATGATAATTAAGGGCAAATATCACTTGGAATAATATGAGACTTAGGATCTGGTGCTTTTAGACTAATATGTTGCTATAATAGTTTTCCCAGAATTTATTGAAGTCTTAACATAGCACTTGTAGTGTAAACCCTTATACGCACACCAAATGTATTAAATGATAATCAAGGGCAAATATCACTTGGAATAATATGAGACTTAGGATCTGGTGCTTTTAGACTAATATGGTGCTATAATAGTTTTCCCAGAATTTACTTAGGTCATAACCTAATACTTGTAGTGCAAACCCCTATTTGCACCCCATCTAGGTTAAATAGAAATTATGGTCAAATATTCCTGCTAAAAATGTGAAACTCAGGTTTTGGTGTTTTTAGACCAGCGTTATGTCATGGTAATTTTCCCTGAGATCATTGAGACCATAATCAAATACTTGACGTGTAAATCTCTATTTGCACGCCTCTTATCTTTAATAGAAACTATGACTTAGGATTCCCTGGAGAATTTATGAAATTAGGATTTGAGATTGTTAGATCACTACTCATTACGAACCTATGGTGATAATTGGAACTCGTTTGGATATGATGTGATCAAGATCGCACCATAGTAGTCTAATCTAGATCAACCTTGTTTCAGCCTGCGATTAGTGAAACTGATTTACATGAATTAGACCACCACTGACCTTCACACGTAGAACTGTTAACTCTTTAGTAATTATGAAGGCTCAGGTCACTTGGAAGAGCATCTCTAAGGGCATCTTGGGAAATAAGGATTGGGGCGCGTTTAGCAAAGCTATAGGTGTGCGAGTTTACAGTGATATGAAAAGGAGGTTAGACCTCATCAAGGGCCCCGCACACAACTCATCAGTGTTAAACGACTGTATGGAAGTAAAACTACCCTTAGCCGGGGAGCCATTTTAAGGTAGTACTCGAGGGAGAAGTCGAGAAGCATCTAAGGCAAACCCTGGATTAAGGATGACGAAGAATAGGAGTATGGGTCTAAGTAAGGTTGAGAATGTTATTTGAATGTGAGCAGTTCCTCGGTGAAGAAAGGGGACTCGAGTTTAAAATGTGACGACGGGAGAGTCAGCACCCGGTCACAGCTGGAGGTGTTGGAGTTCAAGGAACTCCCCCACTTCTAATTGCCAAGTTTAACTCATCTTAGAGATGTAATGTAATTGGAGAGGAAAATGGGGATCAAGTAAAAAGGGGTAGACACCAACAAGATCAAGTGCCTTGGGAATAGGAAGTTCGGGGTGTCAGCCCGCCACACTTCCTAGTACCACTGCGAGCCCCTCACAGGGTAACCCTCCGGATGTCCAAGGTTAACTATAAAGCTTCTAAGTTCAACTAAATCATAGTCAAGATTAGTTAAGTAGGAGAACTCGGCAAGTTAACTTCCATCCCGAACCGGGACGTTATATATAAGAATGGACTGGGATAGTCCTGCGAGCGGTAGGCTCAGGTTATAAGGAAGGACTGGGATAGTCTTGCGAGCGGTAGGCTCGGGTTATAGGAAGGACTGGGATAGTCCTGCGAGCGGTAGGCTCGGATTATAAGGAAGGACTGGAATAGTCTGGCGAGCGGTAGGCTCTACTTTATAAATGTTGATATAGAATTGCGAGCTGGAGGCTCTGTAGTAAATGGCTAATACTTGTTGCTTGTGTATAAGATGTGGTGGGTCTTCGGTTCTGTCTTAGTCGTCACACCGACAGCAGTTCGTTGACTCGGCAGTGCTAGTGGTTGTATTGGGGCCAGGTTGTTTTACTGCGCGTCCGACGGGACGAATTCCCTAAACCCTGCCTGGCCAGTTCAGTTTAGTACGCATGAGCTCATGAGTACCGGGTACCGGTATCACAGCGTACGTTTGGGTCTAGGTCTGGTAGTGTGACTTACACACCTAGGTGAGGAGACGCCCGCTCCTCTGCCACCGTTTGACCACGACGGGAGGTGCCCGAGAGGTTAGCTACCTCCGAAAAGTGGGAACTAAAGGTCTGTACGTACAGAGTCGTGTGTGTGAGTTGCATGTGTATGAAATAATAATACAAACACTGCATCATTGCATTGCATATCATAGCATAGCATTTCTGCATAAACAGAGACCTCATCGTATAAATCAGGGTGGGCTCTTTTATACGATGAGTTTATTGCTTGCCAGATCCCTTAGCTTATGTGCTATTGTGTGTGCATATAAGTTAAGGTTACTTTCGTAGCTGCTCCTTAATTATACCACTCTTTTACTTATACTGCTCTGTTACTTATACTGCTTCTTACTTTTGCTCATATACATACTCCTGCTTGGGTAGATATGCTTTCATTACTTGTTTAGTACCTTTAAACTTGCTAGTCTCGCCATTGCCACCTGCTTCTTTGGATTACCCCTTGATGTCCTCCGCTTCCTCCTCCCGCACGGTGCCTAGGAGTCGCGGGTGGAGGCGGTGAGGAATATGCTGAGTCTTTTAGACTGACGGTCAGTGGACCCTATTATTACAGGAGAACCAGGAAGAGCAGTTCAATCCCCAGAGGGTGGTGCCTGAGACGGTGAACAGGCCTGGAGTCGGACTCTCAGCTGCCGCCGGGAGAGCCCCGGTAAGCAAGACCCCTCATATTCCTACGCTACACATCTACCCAGGTCAGAAGCCGGAGTTATATGCCATCGAAGGAGTCGAGCCTTGTGGATGCATAGATTGATATATCTTCGCCAGGAGAGAGGCGAAGAAAGCGTCCGAGGACCGGGCTTAGGCCATGTTGTACTATTATTTTAATTTCCGCACTCTGATGTACTCTTACTTTATATGAATATCTCTTGTTGGACATGTTTCCCTATTTGAAGTGATTATTGTGGACTGGTATTGTCAATTCACTCTTCCTTTTAAGATTTTGGTTGACCTGGATATAGTTGAATAGCCGGCAGGATTGGCGTGTTGTGGTGGGGACCATGTTTGAGAGGGTACCACCACAAGACGGCAGTTCTGGGCGGTAAGACCCGGACTTCAAAAAAAAAGGGGGTGGGGTTTTTAAGATATTTTATCCTCCCTTTTGGTTCACTTCTCATTAGGGTGGATCATGATGGCTAAGTGCACACCATGAGTTTTTCACCTCTTCCATTTTCATCCTAGGGTTCTGAGTCACTTATCCTATTTTTGTCATGACTTGTCATGACAAAAATCATCTAGGGGCCTAGTAGTTTGGGGGATGTTACACATATGACCTGGTGAGATTGCCTAAGGGCAAGAAGGCCTTGAAGAATCGTTGGATTTTTAGGGTGAAGCAGGGAGATTCCTCCACACCTCCCAGGTACAAGGCCAGGCTGGTGGTGAAAGGTTTTGGACAACGACAGGGTGTTGACTTCGATGAGATCTTCTCACCAGTGGTGAAGATGTCATCTATTCGTGTGGTACTTGGCCTCGCTGCGAGGCTAGACTTGGAGATAGAGCAGATGGATGTCAAGACCACCTTTCTGCATTGCGATCTTGAGGAGGAGCTTTACATGGATCAGCCTGAGTGCTTCAATGTCAAAGGGAAGGAAGGTCTGGTGTGCCGCTTACAGAAGAGTTTATATGGCCTGAAGCAGGCCCCGCGATAATGGTATAGGAAGTTTGACTCTTTCATTGAGGAGATCCGCTTCAGGAGGACCACCCTTGACCACTGTGTATTCATCAAGGAGTATGCTCCAGGAGATTTCATCATACTGCTGTTGTATGTGGACGATATGTTGATCGTCGGGAGGAGCACTGCTCGCATTGCTGAGTTGAAGCGGCAGTTGAGCTCCGCCTTTGAGATGAAGGATCTGGGTGCTGCAAAGACCATTCTGGGGATGCACATCAGCAGAGGCAGTGGAGCCAGATTACTTTGGGTATCACATGAGCGGTATATCCGCAAGGTGCTGCAGAGATTTGATATGGATCAGGCGAAGAAGGTGAGCG